>CM029471.1:24559238-25223253 GCA_017140325.1 Eucalyptus leucophloia subsp. euroa
AAAGGAGAAGCAGGCACAGGCAAGAAAATCTTTCACTACAGCTCAAGCATGCCATAGGTCTTTCTATAGTTATAGGCAATTAATCATTAACGGTGATCAATTAATTTAGAGAGCCCTTGCAAATTTGTTATGATATGGTAAAAGGCAAGTATGTGCATATACTGATGTTTAGAGAAAGAGTTCCTGTTCCCCAACAGGGATTTACAGGTAAGTTTGTTCAATGTATTGAAAACATCCAATGCATGCTCGTCACGTCCTTCAATAAACAATCCTTCTGCTAATCTGTACAACTAGTATTTCTCTTGCTGTTAATTATTTTCCCGGCATTAAAAGTTTTGGGTTGCCTATAAAAACTGTTGGAGTCTCAGGTCTTAAGAGTGACCTGTATTGAGGAGCCTGGTGAATGACCCCCTAAATATGTTAATTTTCCCTCGTCTTGGTTAGCTGAGAGAATTTTAAGCTGAGAAAAACTTTGAATTGCACATTAACTTTACGTGTTCATTGTTCAAGTTTTCGTTGATCTTCATCGACATCTTATTATCTGGATGACCAAATAATTATGAAATAGACAACGAAACATACCCATGAATGGAGAGGCGTGTGGGTTGAAATTATCTCAAGTCGAATAAATTCAAGTTCCTTACACATGCCTTTTCATTTCTATTTTTTATTTTTTGGCCAATTGTAAAGTACTTTTGAAACTACAAACTCAACCTAAATGGCATGCAAACTTACCAGTATATTCACTTAGCTAATGTGAATCATCCACTTCATATCATAGACTTTCTATTAATGGAAGATGATCCATTTGAATAGCAAAGCTATGATTGTTAATATACTCCATTGACAGATTTGTTCAAGCATTGTAGTCAAATGGTATGCTCCATGAAATACCCCACTAACATCATGGACCTGGTAAGATGCAGTTTAAAAGCTTGGGCGGATGGCCCAAATGTGGAATAATTTGCATTTGGTGGCAATAATTCTTTTCTGCATAATTTTAACATAAGTTTGGTCCTTAATCACTCAGTCAACAAAATTCTAGTAGTTTTAGTATAGTACTGGCTGATTTTTCTGCTGCTGGTTCACAATAAGCCAATCAAACTCCAGTGGCTTTATTAAGGTTCTGACTAATTCTACTTTTTTTATTGTTGATCCTCAATTCACAAATGAAGGGCATTGTATGAGAAATTCTGGAAAATTAAAATGTTTTGTGCTGATAATAACACATAAATATGCTATATATGGAGAGAAATTAACATGTAGTTGTATCTTTCATTGAGAAGCCTGTCAGCTTTTGTTAGTGCCTAGTGCCCTTAATCATTCATTATGAGATTACTTCGTTGCATAAAAAATAGTTTTGGCTACTTTCAATTCTCACTTGTTTGTCTACCAAAAAAGTTTAGGTACTTCATAGATCTTACGGCAGCTGTGGTTCTGCGAAGTCACAAATTATTTTCAATTCTCTCCTCTCATTTGATGACTAAGCTATTCTGAATGATTGAATAAAGGCAATCCTTGGGTGGATAGTTTCTTTATTGATTCCTATTGGGGCTGTGCAGTTGGACATGCTATTGTCATAAATGACTAGAATATTATCGTTCAATTTTTCAATTCTGAAGCTTTTTGTCTTCCTTTTCTTTTATACACAGAGAAATATATCTATGGAAGAGTGTTCATCTAACAAAAACATTGTTTAAAGAGAATCATTAGGAGTGGGAACATGACAATCTCTTGACGATGTGCTGAAAAACTAATGAAAAAACTGTCCAGAGACCCCTTACAGTTTGGGTCATTTGTAATGTAAATTGACTTCTTCCATCAATAATTTGGTTCCAATCCATCAACTGAATCCTTGTGATTTAGTTATCATGTGAGACTGTATTTCATATTTTTGAGATTCTCATTAATTGACTCCTCATACTTGGAAACCTTTCTAATCCATATTTAGAAAGTATATGGAGATTTCTTTACCTTGGGGAAAAAAAGGAATAAAAAGAAGAAACTGAAATTAAAGGTGTGCGGGCTTTGATAGGTGACAACAGCTACTGAAATTAAAAGCTAGACAAATAATCTATGGAAAAGCAGGTTATTAGTATAGATGTAGGTAAATATTCTTCTTATATATGGTAAATGGTAAATTTTCTGCTCTTTCCCAAGCTTAGAGTGGCGTCCTGGCAAAGTTTGTAGTCTTCTGGCATCCATCTTGTTTGGAGGTGCTAGATGTTTTGCCTCTTTCATATTAAGTTTGCCAGTTTTCTTTTTAGTGCCACTAGGGCATCTACCTTCTACTTAATCCTATTTTGTGGGGGCAGAGGAAGTTAGTACTGCTTGTGAAACACTAAACTAGGAAGTTGTTTTTTCTTCCTAGTGAGATGGTATCATCAAATTATACTAACCTAGTGATGAAACTCACACCAAAAGATCATGCCATTTTCTTAATTATGGTAGCTCAATGTATTTCTAAACTGATATGATTTGCCCTTCAAATAAAAACAACAGAATCATTTTTTTCTTGGTTGGTTGAGTCTTCTTTGGCAATAATTATGGCACTGCTTGTAGAGAGAACTTCAGCAAGAATTGGAGCAGATCGAATCAGAGATCCGATCTTCAAGGCGTGAATTTCCATCCTCCGCTCAGTCCAGGTATCACTTTGGTTCTTCACATGTGAACCTTAAAGAGGATTCTCATTTTCTATCCAGCTGTTGAAGATTCTAAATACCAGTCCTTGATCAAATTTAAAGGTAGTATAATGTTGCAAGCTTTTCACTTGTTGCTTGTACACAAATTCATTCAATCAGATGGGACTACAGATATTTGTCTATATTATTTATTACAACTAACAACCACCAGTCCTTGTCTCTCACTAAATGGAGTCAATTTAATGGACCTCTTGGGCCACCGAGCACTATCCTTTTGCGAGCTTTGCAGTATGTTTGGCAAAGTGGGCTTGTAGTTAGAGTTGTCATTTTGTGTTTATCATGGCCCTTCTTTCAGGCCAGGTGTTTATTTGAGTGTTTACTGGTCATGTTGGGTAACTCTGTTCCTTCTTTCTTGATCCCTTTCCTATGATGCCTTTCAATTCTTTCATCCCCCTAAATTGCTGTGCTAGAAATGATATCTGGCTTTTTATAGTTTTTTGATTATAGTATTCCCCTTGATGAAATGTGCAGTCGCTCAAGGGATAGATATCGTGAGAGGGATAATGGAAGGCCGGTTAATGAAGGAAGCACGAGCAGGTGGTGGGAGTTCGCAGCCTGAAAATGCTGGCAGCAGCTCATCCATGGGAACAATGCCAACGGTTGTGTTGTCTGGATCTCGTCCATTTGCTGGGCAGCCACCCACAATTTTGCAGTCTCGTGACCGAGCCGATGACACGGGCAGTAATTATGAAGAAAATTTCGATGGAAGCAAGGACTCAGGTGACACGGGTAGTATTGGGGATGGGGAGTTGGTGTCGGCATTTGACGGGCAACCTGGTTTATATGGATCTGCCCAAAGGCATGGCTCTAGAGGAAGCAAATCGAGGCAGGTGGTGGAAAGAAGGGAACGCGATGGCAGACGTGAAGGAAAATGGGAAAGAAAACATTGATTATTTCTATTTTGTTTTTCTTTATTAGGGTAGCCAAGTGAAAGCTTTGGGTAATGTATCAAGGATAAATGTAATATGTTCACTGTCAGGGGGACAAACTGGGGGCAGCGGAATGTACAGATGTTTACAGGAAGAAACATGTTTATCAAAGGCTTTTCGCTTGGTGGTTAAGTTTAAGTCAGTTCCTGTTTGTTACCTCTGGACCGGAGTTGACGTTTAGGCGTCCTGTGAGGTAAATTTGGGGTCTTGACTTGGTTCATTCTCTTATTTATGATGGATCCATCTGAAAACTCTCTTTGGTAATTTTCAAAAGCCAAACGGGCTTTACATTTATGTTAAGCTAGGGAGTCGAGAATGCATCGCCTTTGTAGTTCAGACTCGCTTAAGGTTCTCATTGCGTACTGCTGCGTTCTACTATTTTATTTTTATATTTTTTTGGGTCGAATTGCATTCTACTATATTGCGTCCGACTTTAGCAAGTAAATTATCGTCGCCTGACTGGTGGGGGAAGTTGCTCCCTTTACCAATTGCCCTCGATATGAAAAGTAATGTAATTTCTTCCTTGGAATAAGGAAAAAGGTCCCATGGACAATTATTGTGTAAACTTACAAGTTGTGACGTTCGAGATAATCTATGAACGTATATTAAGTGGTCATTTGCCAAAACATCTAAGAACAGTAGAAAATCTTATTTGAGATTTCAATCTAGAATAATAGTGGAAGAAGTTATTTAACTATAGTCAAAATTATGTTGGATCTATCTGAAATGTGCACTGGATCTTTCTACTTATTTAATATCGGATCATTGCCTATCGTAATTTGATGTGACCAAGGACCTTGCTCTCTGTGTATCATGAAATAGACCTAGATCTTCCGAACGAAACCAATCATAAAAGAGCGGTACATGCGGCAGCACTAATGGATGGTGGCACTCTTGGATGGGAGTGGAGAAGGTCCCGCAAGTGTTGTTCCAGTACATTGCGATGCTGAAACTTTACTTATGATGTTTGGCCTAAAACACCATGCTAATGAAGTTCAACTTCCCAGTTTTTGCATATCCTAGGAGTCCTCTATGACTTAGAATAGTCATCCGTTGTCGTTCACGTGCCTGACTCTATGTGCTACAGTCCACAAGCATGACACAACTCACAGGGTTTCTATACAAAGGATCGTGAACCTATCTCCCAAAGTTCTAGGGCTTTCTTGAGTATTCTAAAATACTCCTAGGGATGGGCAATATTGTAATTGTATACGATTGTAATAAATGCAGAAATATTGTAGTCGGGGAAGATGCAATTTTCACCGTTGGATCAAGAGCAAATCTACTAATATGGTGACCATTGTATTTGTATATATGGGAGCCTCCTCCCCCTTCATTGATGTATCATTTACAAGTGAAACATTCTCTCTTAAGAGTTTCTCTTTCTAAGATCCTTGTGAGTCGAGTGGGTAAGACTGACTTGGTAAGAAATTCCTAAAACTACACAGGTTGAGAATGCAAGATCAATTGACCCGTGATAAGTGGTACCCGAGCAAGTCATTCCAAGGCGCAATGGTTGATCCATGTTATGATGTCTTGATCATTCATGGTGAGGATCATGGAAGGGTCGTTGAGAAGGTTGGCACTAAGGCAAAAAAGGGCCATGGTTACTCAAGTTTGAGGGATCCGATGGGTGACTTGAAGCACCGGGTGGTGAACATGGACCTTGTTGTCTCAAAAGTCCAAGGATCGGTTGAGGATTTGACCCAAACCATTGAAGGAGTTGAGGCCAGAAGGGAGGAGCTCATGGCCGAGGTGCAAGAGGCTCAAGACATGCATTATAGAATTTGTGGAGAGGTGCTGGGGCCTTGGCCTAAGAAGTCCAACAACAAGATGATGCCTTGGATGCCGGGATGGCGTCATGCGCAAAGATAGCCAAGCTTAAGGGAAGCTCACGGAAGTTGAAGCAGCACGCATCATTGGAGTGAGCACCATGTAATCAAATCCACGATTGGACACACCCAAGCCAAAGGAGTTCAAGGGCCTCGGTGGCCAAGGATGTGAACAACTTCCTACGGTGCATGAAACGGTACTTTCGAGCCATGGGAATAATCGTCACATCTCAAGTAAACACTACAACTATATACATGGTTGATAATGCATTGTTATGGTGGCATCATCGGTGCGATAATAGGAGTGGTGACCCTATCATGACTTGGGTAATGTTTGTGAGGAATTTCATGGCTGCTCTCCCGAACAAGATTTGGCTCAGGATTGCCCATCTTTAATTCTAGGGCTTTTGACCACTCTAGGAGTAGCTATTCATGGCTGTAATAGAGATTATGTGAAGGAAGAAGCTCAGAATGAGCTTTGTCACCTAGAGCAAAAGGAAAGAGTTCACTAGTATATCAAGCCATACTTGGAGTTGCTACTCTAAATCCCATTGATGAGCGATATGGAGTATTATCAATTCATGGGTGGCCTGAAGCGTAGGTCAAACAAGAGCTCAAGCAACGCAACACAAGGGATCTCACAACTACCATGATTATGGCTAAGACCCTCGTGGAGTACAAGCCACCTTCTACGAGTAAGCTGAACTCCCGTTTGAAGGACAAGGCCAATGGGCAGAGAAACAAATTCCACCGTCTGAGTGGAGGCAAAACATCAACACTCCCTCCTAAGGCTTTATTAGAATGGAGCGGTCAAGGACAAAGGAATGTACGCACCTATAAGTGCTTCTTTTGTGATTGCCCACATATGACTCGAGATTCTCCGAATATGGTCAAGCTTGTGGTCCTCTTCAAGGAGGACAAGAGGCAAAGGAAGAAACTTGGTTTTGTTGCAGATCCCAAGTATCATCAAGTCCAAGAAGGCAAAGGAGCCTAAGGGACTTATGTTCAAGTATGTGAAGATTAGAGGAACCACGATGAGTGCACTTATGGACATTAGGGTATTCGATCTCTTCATATTAGAAGAGGCCGTGAAGAAGTTGAATTTTTTAGTCGAAAAAAGTTGGGTGGCTCAAGATCGTGAACTTCAAGGAGTTCTGACTAGCATTGTGGCTCGGGATGTGGAGCTTCACATTGGACCATGGACTAGCTAGGAAACTATCGTGGTAATCCCTTCCAACAATTATAACTTTATCATGGGTCTTGGAATCCTACATAGGATAAATGTTGGTGTTATGACATTCACCAACTTGTATATACATATTGGATGGTCATTGCCAATGTGCGATCCTGATCTAGCATGAGTCGAGTTGTGATCAAAAGATACCATCGGCTATGCAAGTTTCTTTGGGAGCAAGGAAATGGGAGGTAATCTTCTTGGCAACTTTAAAAGCTAAAGGCCATAAAGGTGAAGGGAGTTATGTCCTTACGGAGGTAGCTAGGTCCTCAACTCATTCAAGGATATGATGCCTCTTAAGCTATCGAAGAAGCCTTCACCTCGAAGGGAGGTGGATCATCGGATTGAGCTTATGCCTAACGCTTGATTGCCCGCCATGGTGCCTTATTGCATGGCGCCCCTCGAATTATAAGAACTACAAAAAAAAAAAAAAAAAAAAAACTCAAGGAGTTGCTTTATGCAAGTTATATTTTGTCGTCAAAGGCTTCGTTTAGCACCTTGGTTTTGTTTTAAAAGAAGGACGATGGATCCTCCGGATGTGCATAGATTTATGGATGTTGAACAAGCTCATGATTAAGAATATGTATCCAATGTCACGCCTCGATCTTCGGGCAAGCACACATCCTTCTACTTGGTCGATTTTAGAATGCGATATCCCAAGACTATGTATCGCCGACCCTTTCATTTATTAAGCATATGCGGAAGCAATTATAAATCTCCAGATAATAAAATAATGTGATATAAAAGTAGCCCATATTTTTCATATTGGAATCTACAACCAAACATTTATACATGACATTAGACAAAGCACTTCACATAACTATTCACAACTTCAAAGTCTTACTCTATCTACACATATACAAAGGGTTCACCAAGAGATGGGATTTCAATCCTCATCTGGGTCATACTTAGGAACATCTTGATCCTCTTCTGACTTTTCTTCACTGAGCTCACATCCTTCAAGCTCTTCATCATTTTCCGGCTCATTGTCCTCTTCTGGTTCCTCCTCCATGGAGCTCATCTACGGGCTTGAAATATTGTCCCACAATCGGGATGAGACTATGTTTCAGCAAGTTCTACCCCACCAAGACTCGATTAAGAAACCAATACGCTAACCGGGCTGCCTATGTACACATGGGTTAGAGGACTTACCTTGACCTCAGATTCCACCTGCATATTAGCATAGATTAAATAGGCATCCAATCAATCACATCACTGATCGAAGTATTGATCAAATCGACCCAGTTGATCACACACCAACAAGACCACTCACAGTGATTTCCATTCAGTCAATCATTTCACAACATCATATCAAAACAATGATCAATCGACCTAATCAATTACATGTCAACGATGACCATTCCTCGACCAATTCAGTTCAATCAATCAATCCATGACAAACGGATCAAATCATATCGATGATTCCATCTATACCCGATAATTAATCTCAACATTCCCACTCACATATAGGCTTAAGGCGCTAGAGGTGACCCCAACACAAAGTCTCATCATCGTGCGGTACTTAGTCCTTGTCCACAAATCACAATAGTATAAGGCGCTAGAGGTAACTCACATGAAGTCTCGATATCGTGTAATACTTAGTCTTTCACTACAAAACGCAATAGCATGAGGCGCTAGAGGTAACTCACACGAAGTCTCACTATCGTGTAGTACTTAGTCATTCACTATAAAACGCAATAGTATAAGGCGCTAGAGGTAACTCACACGAAGTCTTCTACTTGTGTAGTACTTAGTCCTTTACTATAATAAGCAATGGTATAATGCGCTAGAAGTGACTCACACGAAGTCTTCTACTTGTGTAGTACTTAGTCCTTTACCTGCTCATGATCCATTGGTTTCCCTCAACACAACACACATCACATCAACTTCCAATAATCATCTTGTTTCAACTATAAACCAACACATGATTAATCCCTACGGCCCAATGACATTGTGCCTCACACTTAACTTCCTCAATTAAAGTAATGTCTTGGCCTCATTTCTTTGTATTAAAAATGCTCGATAAAATATCATACGTGGGCACACAGCTGGCCTTAGCCAAAATATAATAGTTTCCTTTCCATAACTCCCACATTTTCTGCAATCCATTCAAATATTTTTTGCATTATCACCCAATGCCCAATTATTTTTCAATTAATAACCAAAGATTATTCAATTAAAGAATAATTCCCAATTTCACAAATAATTCAATTCAGCACGAAATAAAGCTCAATTAAATAAATGAACTGTGCCACGACAATCAGCACCAAATTTCAGCCACCGCCATCTCAACCTTAATTTCCGAAATTTAATTAATTAATTAATTAATTTCAAAAATTAATAATTAATTACAATAAATCCAATGTAGCTCAAATTGGAGCTTAATTAAACAAACGAACTTCACCACGATCATCACCATAAAATTCTGGTCCTTGGCCATCCCAATTGAATTTTCGGAAAATAAATAAATAATTAAATTAATTTCGAAAAATAATATTTAATTACTAAAAATTCCAATTATGCCGGATTGTCAAATTGAAACCTGATAAGCATCAGGAAAAATCCGAGCTACCTTCAATAAGTAGTAGATCACGTCTACTTGCTAAATGCACACTCAATTTATCTAATTCGTATCACAAATGACTAATAAACACTAATCCATACTAATCTAACCACCTAAACCTAATTAATTAAAACTAATCAATCATTAATCATCATTGGTCTACTAAGCAATGATTAGTGAGATTACTCACCGGAATTAAATGCAAGTCGGATCAAATCGGCGGGGACGACACGAGGTCATTTCTTCCCAAAGTAACTCACGGGTTAGGGCCCGAAAACAGCCCAAATCGGCCCACGAGCGCACCGGAAACCCATTCGCGGGTTTACTGCCCCTGCTGCAAAACAGGGAGAAAAAGAGTTGGTTGGGGCGGCAAGGGGTCGGGAAGGTAGGCGACGGTCCGGCAAGGTTGCACGGTGGTTCCGGCGATCGGAGGTGGTCGAAAGGGCGGCCTATGGTGGCGAATCAAGGCTGGACAAAGGGCGTCACGAGAGCTGGACGGCACATGGTAGGGAAGCCAGGTGTGGGCGTGAGGTGGCGGAGCATAAGGCATTGCGCGGGCGGCGGTGCGGCGGCTACGGTGCGACGGCGTCCGAATGGGGGCTGCTACTCCTTCGGGCGGTGCCGTTCGCCCTTCCGCTTCTCTTGGGCTTCGTACAAATAGAGGGGAAGAGAAGAAGGGCAGCGACGATGGCTGAGGGGGTGAGGGAGAAGCGGAGATGAACGGCGGCGGTGGACGGCGAAGCGCGAGTTGCCGCGAGCGGCTCTTGTCTTCGTGCGGTTTCTACTTCTTCTTCTTATGTTTGAACAAAGAGGGGGAGAGAGAGTGTCGAGGGAGAGAGAAGGAGAGTTGAGAGAGCAAAGGAGATAAGAGTTGAATAGTCAAAAAGTAAAAAGGAGAGAGGGAGAAGCAAAATTGAAACAGCGGAAGGAGGGGAGTCGGTGGAGGTTCTCGCACGTGGGGAAAGAGAGAGAGAGAGAGAGAGAAAGAAAAAGAAAGAAAGAAAGAAAGAGAGAGAGAGAGAAGAGAAAAAGGAGTATTTGGCTAAAAAGGGAAAAGGAATGGGAAGATCACAAAAATAAAAGGATTTTCTCAAATAGAAAATTATAACCCCAATTTCTTTTAAATAAACCCATAGATTCTCAAAAGGATTTTCCAACTTAAAGTTCTTGATCCCCACTTGCAATTTGTATCCAAAATCCCTCTTAAATTTCTCTCAAATAACTCTCCCAAAAATCAATTGATATTTGCATTATTAAATTGATTATTTTCCTTATCCAAGAATCCCCCATGCTTCTCGATTTCACCATCAAAATTAATCCCCGACTTCAACTGAACAAAAACGGCCTTGACCTGACTTTTTTCTAAAAAGTTTCGATTGTCATAAAAATCTTCTGAGACTGAGTTGTGGATCCTAGAATTTATTGTGATATGACAGAACTTTCAATTTCTGAAATCGGACTTGAATCGATGGTTAATTTTCATTTGGCGCGTTTTTAGCATAACCTAGGCTACCGGGTGATTTTCAAAACTTTTTAAGGCAAATATCCCATGGTCGATTTTCATCGAACCACTATGAATCCATTCGACTCAATGGCAACTCTTGATTGTCGTGAAAATCTCGAGAATTCAATTATGGACACAAGGTACCAAAACGACAGTAAAATCAAATTAGTGTCGGTTGACGAGAATTTTCCAATTTAATGGAGTCACCCACAATTGACTACACATCTCAATCGAACAGACCTATCTCTAATCTTAGATCAATTTTTAACTGTGCCGTAATGGCATCTAAAGATGAGCACGGTCGAGAAGTCAATTCTTGATCGAATTCTCAAGTTTATTGCCTTAAAATTTCTTAATTACTTACCCAGACAATCTAGTTATCTCAAGAGTGATCGGCTCTAAGAATAGCCCTATAAACGCATCAACAAAATGCTCGATTAATTCATAAGAAAACAGGTTGACAAATTCAGGATGTCACACCCAATCCCACTCATTGCAGATATATTCGATCAACTTGCAGGAGTATAGTGGTTCACCAAGCTTGACCTTGGATTAGGCTACTACCAAGTTTGATTCATCGAAGGGGATGAGCCGAAAACTGCTTGCTCGACGCGTTATGGATCCTACGAGTTTCTCATTATGTTATTTGGCCTAACCAATGCTCTAGCCACGTTCTACATAGTGATGAACAAGGTACTCTACCCATTCCATGATCGGTTTGTCATGGTTTATCTTGATAATATCATAGTATATAACCAGACACTTGAGGAACAAATCAAGCACCTGAAACAAATTTTCCAAATCTTGAGCGAGCATGACTTATATGTCAAGCGTGGGAAATGAGCCTTCACTCAAAGGGAATAGCCATTCTTAAGGCATATCGTTAGAGGTGGACGAGTGTGGATGGACGCGGCCAAGATTCGAGCCATCGTGGATTAGGAATTACCGACTAGTTTTGATGGAGTAGACGTCATTCATTGGCCTCACAAACTACTATCAGCATTTCATCTAAAATTATTCAAGCATCACTATGTCACTTATGGATATGTTTAAAAATGAGAAGCTTTGTAGGATCGAAGACTCGATGCCAAAAGATGTTTAATTGGTTGAAGTAAGCAATGATTGAGGAGCCGGTACTCGTGTTGCCCAATTATTCCAAACCTCATAAGGTAGAGATTGACACCTCGAGATTATGCTACTGGTGGTGTTCCTATGCAAGATGGGCATCTAGTGGCATTTGAGTCTCAGAAACTTAATGATACCGAATAGTGGTATACTGTCCAAGAGAAGGAATTGACCACGGTGGTGCATTGTCTTCATACGTTGAGGCATTATCTCTTGGGATTCAAGTTCATCGTGAGGACATACAACATGGCCACAAGCTACTTTCAAATTCAAAAGAAGCTGAGTCTGAAAGGGCATTGTGGTCGCTCTAAGTTGACCTAAGTGCTCATGGATTGATTGCAACAAGAAGGGGCTAAAACATGACCCAATGGTCAAGGCTCTCCTTGAGTATGCATGGGAGAACAAGACTCAACAGTTTTGGTGTGAGGATGATCTTTTTTACACCAAGGGGTGGTGATTGTACATGCCACTCCATGGGAAGTTGAGGAAGGAAGTATTGCGCAAATGCCACCAGTTGAAGTGGGCAAGGACCCCCCGCACCATGATGCTCGTGGAGGATTAATACTACTAGTCTCACCTACATGACGACATTGAGACGTATGTGAAGACCTATCTTGCATGCCAACAAGACAGGCTAGAGCAACTCATCACTGGGGGTCCTTGAGTCACTTCCTATCTTAAAGCGTCCATGGGAGAGAATCTCCATGGACTTTATAGTGAACTTACCAAAGTCCGAAGGGTATCGAACTCTCATAGTCATGGTGGACTAAATCTCCATGTATGTGACGTTCATGCACATGACGAAGGATTGTTCGGCTGAGGAGGCAACCAAGCTATTCATCAAGTACATCATCAAGTATTGGGGAGTATCGTGGGTGATCTGTGAGCAATCATGATCCTCAATTCATAGGGCGTTTCTAGACCAAGCTTTTCAAGCTGCTGGGGTTAGACCTCAACTAATCTAAGAGTTGCATCCCCAAACCAATGGTCAAACGGAGAGGGTAAATGCACACTTGGAGATATATCTCCGATATTATGTGAGCATGAGACAAGCAAATTGGGCAAAGTTGATCAACGTAGCCTAATTCTCATACAACCTACAACGAAGCAAGTCCATAAATTGGAGTCCGTTTGAGATCATGATAATGCAACAACCATTCACTCCAAGCACAATTGCAATGGGCTACTGAGGGAGTAGCTAATCCACATACAAGTTCACCAAGGATTGGCACTAGCAGGTGAACTTAGTGTGGACCTATCGACATAAGGCCTCAAAGCACATAAAGAAGTGGGGGGATAGGAAATGATGTGAAATTTCAAGTCGGGGACTTAGGCCCTGTTTGGCAACCATCCAAATAGTGCCTGATTCTGATTTTTTGTTCTCAGAATCAGTTTAGGAACGTAATCGCGTTTGGTAAATTTTTTGTCCAAAGCGATTGCGGGAACAAATTTACTCCCGAGAATCGATTTTGGACAAGAATTCAGAATCAGAAAAAATATGATTCTCCGTCCGAGAATCAAAAAAGAGAATCAAAAGTGCCGAATCAAAAAAAATTATTTCTATATTTTATTTTTATTTCTTCCTAGTACGAAATATATATTTGTTGTATATAGAATACATATTTAATTTTATGTTATAATTTAGTATTTTTATTTATTACATATTGTAGGGATATTAGTATAGTTTATACTATGGTTTATTATTTACTATATAATAAAAATTGATTAGTTAATATTTTTATTACTTAGTATAAAAATATAATTAATCGGTGAATGGTTTATGAAAATTCAATATCAAATTTATTTTAATCTAAAAAGGTAATTAAAAAAGAATTGGAATAGAAATTTTATATAGTTACCAAACGCGTTTCTATTCTTTTTCTATTCCGAGAATCAAAAATTTTATTTGTTACCAAACGCGTTTTTTACTCGAATCGGTTTAAGGGAACGAGAATCGGAATAATCATTTCTGGTCAGAATCAGTTCCCGGGAACAGAATCATTACCAAACGCACCCTTAGTGTGAGCCAAACTACACTTGACCCTCCGATACAAGGATATGCGTAAGGGGTTGATCCATCACTATGACAGGTCATCCCGAGTGTTGGAATGAGTCGGGAAGATCACGTACAAGCTGAAGCTACCATTGAAACTCAAGGTACATCTAATATTCTATGTTAGTATGCTTAAGCCTTTCCATATAGATGAGAAAGATCCAAATCGAGAGGAGTTACAATAGGCATCACTTGGGGCAAAAACCTTGTTTGATCGAGAGGTTGAGTGCATCATGGCATATCGAGTCACATGAAGCGGTATTGTGCACCAAAGTAAGAGTATTTCGTCCAATGGAAAGGTCTTCTGGAAAGCAAAGCCAGTTGGAAACCCACTGAAGCACTTTGGCAATTTAGGAAGCACATCGATGCCTTCTATGCCAAAGATTCAATGAAGACGTGCTTGACTAGGTGGGGAAAAATGTCACAGTCCAAGGAGGTGGCATGACCCAAAAGATTTATGTATGAAAGATTGTGATTGATTCGTGAATGAGCAGCCCTCAACTTATCCCTTAAAATCCTAGGGATTTCTCGAGTATTCTAATATACTATTTCGAGGGGCGATATGATAATTATATACAATTGTAATAAATGCGAGAAGATAATAGTTAGGGAGATACAATCTTCACCATTAGATCAATAGGAGATCTATGATTATGGTAAGCCTTGTACTTGTATGTGTAGGGCCTCTCCGTTTGTATCTTATTTACAAGTGAAATACATTCTAAAAATTCTCTCTATAATTTTTCTCTCTAAAATCCTTGTGAGTTGAGTGGGTAAGGCTGACTTGGGAAGAAATTCCTAAGGTTGCATGGGTTAGGGAATGCTAGATTGATGTCCCACAGTTGCATCGCATCATTCTCTAAAGCTCCTAAAGATGTTGCAGGTGATTAGTCAATGATTCTTAGAGGAAGTACAAACCATTTTCTTTATTCCATCCTATCACCATGTGAGCATCTATTCTTTCATAACTTACACCTTATGTAGAGAATTGATATCCAATTTCATAACGACCACTCATACCTATAAAGTCTATTATCAATTTTTGTACATTTCTCACCTCAATCAATCTCGCTATGGCATCATGCATCTTGATTTGAATTGTTCCTACATCCATTAATTTACGAGCAGCATTTGTAGACACCTAACTCTTTACTAAGGCTTGACTAAATTTTGATTAAAAATGAACTTCGTCGAAATTAGAAGCGAATGGTACAATTGGCCACCCTCTATAAGAGCGTTCTATCAACACCCAACTTACCAAAATTGGATCACGGGATCATGCAATTTTTAATATTGATTGTCCAATCTTGGGGGTGTTAGGAAGATTGTGACATTCTTATATCAAATGATGAATTCACATAGATCTACTCACAAGTTTTGCGCTGCCTTCACAACCACGTTACAAATCCTAAACCAAGAAAAAAGAATTAATCATTGTGCTTTTTGAGACAAATTCCAAGAAATTACTGCACCATTACTAAAAAGTTCATGGCTTTTGTGATGATCTCCTCCTTTGATCTTTCATTCCAACAATTGGACCCAAGTAACGATCACTATTATTTGTTTGTTTGTAAAAAAAAAAAAAACAAATGGTGTTTTTCTTTATCTCACATATGATAATAGTCGGGAGGAAGTGGGCTACTTTATAAGTATCAGTCTTGTAGTTTGTTCAAAAGAAGAATAATGGGTGGTGACCACTAATCCTTTGTTTACTATTTTATTTTTTATTTCGTACTGTAATCTTGGTAATCTTTATTAGTTGAAGGTTGTATTTATCCAATCAGTATTTTAAGAAGTTATGAAATTTGAATTAAAAAAATTACTATTTTTATTATTATTATTAGGGTTAATACCACAAAAAATCTTAAATTGGTATACCTATGACAAATTTATTCAAAATCAGTACATCTTTGACAAATTTATCCAAAACTAATACACTTGTGACAAATTTACTCTCTGTTAATTTCTGTTAAATTTTATTGTCAAATTGTTGAGTTGAATGACAAGTAATAGTTGACTAGCATATCAGTTTGAGATTTTACTCTCCGTTTATCACAATTATACTAGTTATGTGGTTTTTTGTGATGTTAATCCATTTTAATGGAGGATATATTCATTACAAATGTACTAGTTTAGGGATTCTCTGAGGTCAAAAAAATTAGTTTTTGGTATATTTGTTACAAGTATACAATTTGGGCTTTTCCGTGATATTAACAATTATTATTATTATAATTATGATTATGATTATGATGATGATGATGATGATGATGATTATTATTATTATTATTATTATTATTATTATTATTATTATTATTATTATTATTATTATTATTATTATTATTATTTTATATATTTTTTCAAAATAACCTTTGAAAACGTACTTGTTCACTTTGCAACCTTTCCCAAATGATTATCTTTATTTATTAGGGAAAAGGCCACCAAAAACCCCAAACTTTACCTAAAATGACAAATTTACTCCAACCTTTTTTTTTGTGACATGAAAAACCCTAAATTTTGCTCACCGTGATACATTTACCCAAAACAAATTTTCGAGACACAAAAAACCCTGAACTTGTATCAATGTGACACATTTACCCTAAACCATAGGGCATTTCATCTTTTACTTTTTAAACTTTTTTTTCTTTTTTTCTTCTTCTTTTCTTTTCCCTTCATTGGCCATGGCGGAGGGAAGCCGGACTTAGGCAAGGGTTGGCCTCACCGGCATCGGGCGAGGGTCGCCCTCGCTTGGGCTGGCTAGGGCCACCCTAGCTAGCGTCGGGCAAGGGTGGCCCTCGGCTGGGTCGCCCGGGGCCTCCTCACCAAATCTGGGGGAGGGCACCCCTCGCTTGACGCGGCGAGGGCTGCCATTGCTTGAGTTCGGCTTCCCTCTGCCATGGCCGGTAGAGGGAAGAGAGAAGAAGAAGAAAAAAAAAGAAAAGAACAAGGAAAAAGAAAAAAAAAGATGAAAATGCCCTTGGTGAGGGTAAATGTGTTATAGTTAGCAAAATTTGGGGTTTTCATGTCACAAAAAATAGTTTAGGTTAAATTTGTCACTTTGGGCAAAGTTTGGGATTTTTGGTATCTTTTTCCCTATTTATAAAGATTGAGATAAGTGCGTTAGTTTTGGAATTAATGTGTCTAAGTCTTTTTGAGTTTTCTTTCCAAAATTACAACTATCATTTCATTGTTTTTCTTTAAGAGACTCTAAAGAAGTACTAGAATTACTATTTACTATTCTCAATCGAGATTTTATTATATCCTTGAAGAAATTTGCCAGTGACGATTAGCAAAGTTGTGAGGCAAATGTTTCTTTAAAGAAAGTGATGTCACGTTTGAAAGTCTGACTTCATTGTTTTTTCAAAGTCAAAGCAAGTTTCCAATAGCCACTCTCTTAAACTCATACCAAGTGCTATACGAGAAGATTTATGAAGAGAATGAGAGGAAGAGTGATGAGTGTAGATGAAGAATTTGAGCTTTCATGATTTCTTCTCCCTGTATTCTAAAGAAAATGTTCATTTGAAAGTTTGCACACTCACTTGCTCTTCTGTTCTCTATTTATATTACATGCTCGAGATCAAAGAATAGCCAAAGGTAGTTTTACAGTTCATCTAACAAAGAAACAAAATGAAAGTAGAAGGATCATGGATCCCAGTCTGTTGCTCAACTTCTCATTCTATTAAGAGCACAAAATAGAGAAATGGTTATGTAGGGCACCACTCATAGTTTGACACATGGAGTTGGAGGATTCACCAGTGACTTCATCTATTTTCTTCCCAGTTGAAGCAGCAACACCAGGCATACACATAGCTAACATAGTTGATGATTTGCTCACTTCATTTCTTCTCGTCTTTGTTACAACAGTAGCATCTTTATTTCTTTTCTTCCTTGTTGAAGCAACAACAGACTGTGCTCGATGAGTCTCAACATCCCCCCACAAATTGGGGAGGGGTATGAAGCCCATACCCAATTTGGTTATGATAGTAGAGTGATCTAATCATGATAACGATTTGGTAAAAGTATCGCAAGCTAACGAGTGCTAGTGAACACTTAGTGAGCACCTGATAAAACTTTTCCCGAACAAAGTAGAAGTCGACTTCAATGTGCTTGGTTCGAGCATGTAAGACAGGATTTGCAGTAAGAGAAATGGCAAACTAATTATCATAGAACAAAATTGTTAGTGAGGAGAGACATAGGCCAATGTCTCATAGAACAAAGCTGATCGATGTAAGATCAATAGTAGTAGATGCAAGAGCTCAATATTCAGCTTATGTGGAGGAACGAGACATAGGAGGTTGCCTCTTGGTTGGCCATGAAATGAGATTAGAACCAATATAGGTGCAGAAGCCAGTAGTTGAGCGTTTGGTGTCAATGCAACCAGCCCAATCAGCATGTGAAAACTCGTATAAGTTCATTGAACTGTTAGAATGGATAAAAAAACCAAGATGAATAGTTCCTTTAACATATCGAATAACCCTTTTTAACTTATGGAAATCTCCAATTGTTGGTTGCTGCATTTTTTGACATAGGAGGTTTGTTGCATAAGCAAGATCAGGGCAAATTACTGTTAGATATTGAAGACCGCCAACTAGACTTCTATATTCAAGTGGGTTGGTGAGCAGGATATCATCATTTGTCATGGTGATTGGTCTCAGTGATAGAGGAGTTGAGATGGGTTTGCATTTTGTCATGTTAGCCCTTATAAGAAGATCAATAGCATATTTGGTTTGACATAGAAAAAGATCTTGAGAGGTACGTTTGGCTTTAATACCTAAGAAATATTGGAGACACCCTAGGTCTTTCATGAGGAAGTGGAGACTTAGTGACTTGATCAATGTAGCTAGTAGCTTATCTGAGCTACCAGTCAATACAATGTCATCTATATAAAGCAACGGAAGAATTGTATCTAGTCCATCACGAAGCACAAAGAGTGAGGGATTAGTTGTGCTACGAGAAGAAGCTAACTTCAAGAAGGAAATTACTAAACTTTTCAAACCAAGCATGTGGAGCTTGGCAGAAGACCATACAAAGATTTCCTAAGAAGACATACATGTTGAGACATTTGGGGATGTGTAAAACCAGGAGGTTGCTCCATATATACTGTCTCATTTAATGTTCCATGTAAGAAAGCATTTTTAACGTCAAGTTGATGTATTGGCCAGTGCTTCATCATTGCTACAAAGAGTACTATATTGACTGTGGCATGTTTGACAATAGGACTAAAGGGCCTACATGTTTTTACTCCTTGTTTCTGTTTGAACACTTTTTTTGTTTTTTTGTTCACGGGAACAAAAAGAGAGCAACACGTTTGGTTGCGTTTACTTCTTTTTTTGTTCTTTTGTTACTTGGAACAAAATTGAAACAAAAAAAGAAACAAAAAAACTTACTTCTTGTTCCAGAAACAATTTTGAAGAAACACTTCTTCTTCTCTCTCTTCTCTTTTCTTCTTCTTTTCTTCTTCTTTTTTCTTTGGCCGGTCGCCAGCCTCGGCCATGGCCAGCGACCGGCCGTCGAGGGCTGTCGACGCCGTCGAGGTCGCGACCTCGCCCTACGCCAGCAAGGCCGAGCCTCGCCTTGGCTAGGTGAGCTCGGCCTCGCCCGATCCGGCGAGGCCCGAGCTCGCCCCAGCCAAAGCGAGAAATTTCCCTGCCCCGTCGACGGTCGGGAGGCCGATGTGACCGTTAAAAAGAAAAAAATAAAAAGAAAGGAAAAAATGAAAAATAAAATAAAAATATTAAAAAATTAAAAGAAACAAAAAAAGAATAAAATTTACCAAACGTGTTTCTATTCATTTTTTTATTCCCGAACAAACATTACTAAACGCGTTCTTTTATTCAAAAACTTCCCCGGAGCGAAATACTTTATTTTATTTCTGTTCCCTGGAACAAAAAACAGAAACATTACCATGCAGCCCCAATGTTTCTGTAAAATCAACTCTCTCTTCTTGGTGAAATCCCTTAGCCACTAACCAGGCCTTCAATCTGCCAAGACTTTCATTAGGTGCTAACTTAGTTTTAAACACCCATTTACATACTATGACATTTATTTGGTTAGTTCAGGGAACTAATATCCATGTTTGCTTTTCATGCAGAGCATCCATTTCATCCTGCATTGCTTTACGCTAGCCTTCATCTACCAAGGCTGATTTAACTGATCGTGGTTCAAGAGGAATTTTGTATTCAACCAAGCATACATATTTGGGATTTGGCTTCACAATGCCGGATTTTAGTCGAATTTGCATAGGGTGGATAGAGATTGTACTTTGTGGGTTAAGTGAAGGATTTTGTTGTGCTTGGTCAATGATGATCTCAGTTGGTGCTTCAGTGGTGTGAGTAAGAACTGCTGGTTCTTCAGGAGTTGAGTCAGACTACAATTGTAAGGTAGATGAATTTTGTGGCATTGCAACAGGATATGGTATATTGAACTAACCAATTTCCAAGACTCCACTATCTCGTAAATGTCATATATGTTCATTTGAGGGATATCTCACTTGTTCAGCACTTGTAGAGTCTAGAAAATTAACTTCTTCTGCCCATTTCTGATATAGAGCAGTATAGTATATTGAGTGTACTCTGTTGTTAGTTTCTTGGCAAAAGGAAAGAAACTTTTGTCAAACATCACGTGTCGAATAATATATATGTGACCATCAATAGGCACAAGACAACAATATCCTTTGTGTCGTTCACTATATCCTAGAACTACACACACGAGTGATCGTGGATCAAATATATGTTGTGCATATGGTTTGAGACAGCGGTAATAGGCACACCTAAAGACTTTTAGATGCTTATAGTTTGGCTTTTGTCGATAAAGTTTGCTGTAAGGTGAATGCATCTGTAACTTTGGTGTGGGAAGTATTTTGACAATGTAGTTAGGCGTCATGAAAGCATCCGCCAAGTATTTTAATGGAACTTAGTGTGATAGAGCATAGCTAGCCCCAATTCAACCATGTGATGATGTTTTCTTTCGAAGATCCCATTTTGTTCTGGTGTGTAAGGACAAGAGACATATTGTTTGATGCCATAAGTTTGTAAATGGTTCCGAAACTTGTTGCTAGCGAATTCTCTCCACCATCACATTAAAATATTTTGATTTTGCGATCAAATTGATTCTCTACTTGTTTCTGAAAATTGACAAAGATATCATAGAAGTCTGACTTCAACTTCATTGGATAAATCCAACTATAACCGGAAAAGTTGTACACAAATATGACATATAATTTGAAGTTTTGAAAGGAGTTAACTGGTGAAGGACCCCAAATATCACAATGAATCTTTTCAAAAGGAACATCGGATGCAGATTTTGATAAAAAAAAAATGGTAATGCAGTACTCTTGGCAACTTGACAACTTCTAACATAGTTTGAGTTCTTGTATTGTAGTGTATCAGTTGCCGATTCTGCAGATACTTCAATGTTTGGAAGTTAGTGTGAGCTAACCACTGGTGCCACACATCTTCCCCTATAGCTTTATGTCTTTGGGTGAAGAGGGCCTTTGTTGTTTGTGGATCCACTCAATAGAGTCCTCTAACTTTCCTTCCAAGCATCACTGTTGTGTTGGTGCGATTGTCCTTTATATAGACCCCATTTTTATCAAAAACAAATGAGCAGGGATAATCATCTGTCGGTTTTTGAAACCGAAAGAAGGTTTTTCTTGATTTCAGGAACAACCGGCACATCATTTAGAGGCAATGAATCGATTTTAGTATGTAATAAAGCTTCACCAGTGTAAGCAATAAATAGGCATAAACCATTTCCAATCATAATTGTATCAGTCCCATTGTACTTAGAGAAGTTATAAACAATACCCGAATTTGTAGTGATGTGGGCTGTTGCACCGTGTCTGGATGCCATTCCTTGCCTTTAGAGTCCTCAAGATGCATTGTTGCCAAAGCTATTGGCAACAATGCATAAATAAGTTTGTTAGAACTAATTGGGATATGGAAGGAATCAATTTATCTTTTATAAAATGTATTAAGAGCGTGAGTCATTATATTATGTCAACTGAGATTATTGGTAGCACACTATGTAAAATAAGTTTGTTACACCAATTCATTTTCTTGTATAATACAAATATATAATATTGGTCAAGGTTGGCAAAACTAATCCTCAACTGGTTAAGAAAAGGGGAGCATTAGATCAAGACTGGTCAAGATCACAAATTATAGGTACGTATTTAAGGAAAAAAAAACGTCTTTACTAGTTTTCTTTTATCAAGAAAACCGATTACATTTTACTCAAATATATCTTGATGCCCTCAGAGCTTTTGCTGCACGTGCTGTGCCCCATAAGCAGCGAAACCCCCAGCCACCATTGTTACCATACCAGGACCATTTTCTATAAAAGAAAAAGGACAAAAAAAAAAAATGAAAGAACAGCTACAAGTTGCAACTAAGATGTTCATAATACAATTACTGGTCTGATAATCGCAGTTAGAATCAATACCTCATTGACATGAAGGACTGGGATAAGCAACTAGTGGATAGAACCCAGGTGGTGGAGGCGGAGGAGGATTACTGGCAGGTGGGGATCCACCTGGCGGAGGATATCCATGAGAAGGATATTGCCCCGCAGTGTGCCCAACATAGCTCGAGGAACCACCCGGCAGAGAATACCCATCTGGTGGATACCCTTGCTGAAGATATCCCAGTGGAGGATATGACCCTAGGTGCATGTATTGCCCCACAGCGCTCGAGGATCCAGCCGGTGGGGGATACCCCTGCGGAGCATATCCATGTGGAGGATATGACCCTTGGTGCATGTATTGCCTTGCAGCGTACCCAGCATGGCTCGAGAATCCAGTCGGCGAAGGATACCACTGCGGAGCATATCCATGTGGAGGATATGACCCTTGGTGCATGTATTGCCCCGCAGTGTACCTAGCATGGCTCGAGAATCCAGCCGGTGGGGGATACCCCTGCGGAGCATATCCATGTGGAGGATATGACCCCTGGTGCATGTATTGCCCCGCAGTGTACCCAGCATGGCTCGAGAATCCAGCCGGCAGAGGATACACAGTCAGTGGATAACCATGCAGAGGACTTCCATGTGAGGTATATCCTTGCGAAGTATATGACCCGTGGTGCACGTATCGCCCCGCAGTGTACCCAGCAGTGCTCGAGCAAAGCCCTTTGTCACCGGAGAGCTCGGCAATTTGACTCATGTTTATTCAACGACAAATGATGCCTTAGGATGTCGAGAAAATTACAAGTAGGCAAGCCCACCACAAGCAATATTGAGACGAGCGAAACGGCAGTCTGTCAAATGAGTTTGATATTAGACCTGTTTGCTTGACAAAGATCATCTAGTAACTAAGCAAAGGCTAGACCCCTTAATTCAACATAAGGACTACAGACAGAAAATTATTTCGTGGGCAACAAAAAGCAGACTAAACAGCTGAACTCGTTCCTGGTATAAGATACCATGATATGAATATGATAGGCAAACGAGAAAAGATCCCGCGACTTTCGCAGGAAAATGTCAAAAACACTCCAAAACGGCAATCGCGCGAACGACTCGCATGATACTGATCGGTTGCCACGTGTTGCAAGCGAAGCGAAATCAACCGCGTCCCCATTACTCCCCATCGTTTCACGGACGTGAAAATGCAATACCCATTTGTCAGAAACGACGTTCAACGGTCGAACCATTCAAACTCAGGAAGGAAAAAAAAAAGACACGACAGAGGGATACCCAAGTACAAAATCAGAAGAGACGAGCCATGTCAATCTCATGATAGAGAAAGAGAGATCGTACGTAGTGGTAGGGGGAGATGAGAATGGCGTCGCCTGTTGCTGCTCTGATTGGATGAACAGAGCGCGGGAGAGGAGATAACGAAAATAAAATAATCGACGATTCGATGCGATAGATGACTGGGACGTCCGTACATGCGGCAAGCGTTACTCGGCTTGGACGCGTCTCCTCTCTCTCTCTCCGCGTCAAGGGCGAGCGCGCGTGTTTTTACCCTTCTGCCTTTATTGGAATCAAATATAGGGTTAACGAGAAAAATATTCCAAATCCTTCGATATCTCTCCTTTTCTATTGATAGGTGACAAGATATAAACGTCACCGATAAATATGAAAACTTAATTCGATATATTTCAATTATCCCATATTTACAACTCATTAATAAAAAAAAAAAATGATTCAAAAAAAGCACAGTTCTAAATTATGTGTGCATTCGAAGATTGTTGCCCGAGATTCATCGTGAGGGCTGACTAAGGTATGAAAAAGGTTATTTCAAAGCAATTTACAAAGATTGAAGGACATAGGCGTGGTACGAGATCCCTCTTTGCCATTTAGAGATTCTTTGATACAACATTTTCGACTTCAATTATGTAGAGGGGTGCTGCGGCTTTATAAAGTATTTAGCAAATACCTCCTAGGATTGCAGTGCCTCTAGAACTGCAGTGACTTCTAAGAAATCGCTTCACACAGTTTCAAGGAGTAGCAACTTTAAAATAGTATGTGGGTCTCATTGATAAACATCTGAATACAAGAAATATTTGTTTTAATAGCATTGGTACATAATACGGGAACAGTCGGTGTATTGAAAATTATAGTACTTGCTTAAATGTCCTCGTGAAATTTTAACAAAATTAACCATATGTTATGAAATACATGAGTTACCACATTTTACAGTACAACACATCGACAATTTAGCCACAACTAGATGAAACAAGCTATATTTTCTTCGTATCTATCACCTTCCTTAAGTTTCCAAAATAATATCAACATGATGCTGCAAAAATCCCATTTTTTTAGGGGAAATGCTAGGGTACATCTGTTATCTATTTCAATTATATACCTTGAATAGTGAATTATTTCACTTTTAGGTCCCTTCCCATTTTACTCGTAGGTAGTATTTCTCTTACCCACGAAATCAATGAAAAAAAAAGTAAAATTTCACATAGATTCCCCTTATAAATCCTCAAATCAACTCCACTTCTTATCATCATTCCATTATTAATTTTGGAACAATATACAAAATAATAGTTGAGAACACACATGTTATTATGAAGTTCACATAAAAATACACATGATTGAGTACATACAAGGCGCGCGCTTGAAAACTAGTATAATCTATTATAATACTATCTTAATATGTCTGTAGATGTGTGTGTGCGTGTGTGTGTCTATATATATATATATTATCTACTAGCATATAGAATTTAGGGTTAAGTGTATTGAAAGTTCTAAAATTTGTTATGAAAATATAATTGAATTTTAAAACTTTCAAAAAGTGCAAACAAAAACCAAAACTCATCAAATTAGTCCAATTAAGTCTTTTTATTGATTGGAATTTTTGAAAGTTTTAGGACTTGATTGCACTTTTTGAAAATTTTAGGACTTCATTATACTTTCTTGCCAATACATATGAACAATCATAATTTTATGAAAATCTGGAATTATAGTTTCCACCAAAAACCATGACACGGAGAGAACAAATGAAGGAATTACTTGACATAGCCCTAAGAAAAGCTCAAAGAAGAAACTAATGCGGAAAATTACCAAAAAAGTTTAAACTTTTCAATTTTATCAATTAAGTCATAAACCTATTGATAATTTGTCAATATAGTTATTCCAACTAATTTTGATAAAAAAAAAATTGCTAACATTAATGTTAGCCATTCTACATGATATAGTTGGCACTATGAATATATTTTTATAATTTTTACGTACTTTTTAATTTTTTACATATTTTAATTTTTTCTTTTGCTTTTGCTTTTCTTTCTTTACTTTTTTTTTTTTAACCAAATCTTGCGAGGGTCGCCAAACATTAGGTGAGGCCTTGGTTGCCTTAGCCCACAATTGGCAAGGGCTTGGTTGCCCTCATCTATGGTCGGCAAGGGTTAGTCGGCAATTGTCACTGGACTTGGTGAGGGGGAAAAAAAGAAAAGAAATAAAAAATCCAAAAAATTTATAAATAAATTTAGAGTGCCAATTATGTCAAGTAGGACTACAAATGTTGGCATCATCATTTTCGCATCAAAATTGATTGGAAGGCTTACATTGATAAATTTTAAAATGTTTATGACTCAATATTCAATAGACAAAATCAAAAGATTTAAAATTGAGTCGGAATCATATGTTTATTTTATTTTAATTTTAGATAATTATCCCATCTAATCAGCCAAGTAAGAAAAGCCCTCACCGAATCAAACTGAAGCTAAGCAAAATCAAAAAGGAGGACAGGTTTTTAGCTTCCCTTCAGTTGGCATTTTTCACATGGATTGGCTTTCCGATGCTTAGATCAGAAAATGGAGACTGAGAGAAATTGTGTGCAATTTAGACCATAGTCAAATGTTACAAACTTGTTTCTCAGCTCCTAAACGGCTGTTTATAAAGTTTTCTTCTTTCAACTGTTGGGTTAGATAAGACAAAGTATCGGCTTGTATGGTAAGGTACGCATGATAAAATTTATGGCCAGAAATTGAGAAGTTAAAAATTTTAGCTTTTGATTTATTCTTCAAATATATTTTTGAAATAGAAATCTGTTCTAGAAATAGAAAAATTAAATTGCGTTACCAAATAAATTTCTGTTCCAAACCTATTTCAGAGGACAGAGAAATAGAGAAGTAAAAGTTTTATCATTCGCGCCCTAATTCGCTGCGACAAAAGTGATATATAATGGTACGTGGCCATTTAACCGTTCACACGACCAATGGGTTGATCCACCTCGACTCAGGCAACCGAATCGCTATCTTTTTCGATCATCCCATCAAGTCGGATTACGAAAGCACGTGTCCAATGCCCAGTAGGTTGCAGAACCCGTCATCATCAACAGGAATCTTAACATTCAGCTTGTTGAGGTTGAGATGCATGTCGCGGGGGTAGATTTGCCTGGGCAAAGAAAGGAAGGAGTCATGGGGATTTTGCAGTCAAAATCTGGCTCCCGCCGCTTCCTAATATGCAGGCCATTTCGGATGCCGATCTGAGAAACTAATAGGTCAATCAAGGGTTGTAGACCGTGGTTAGCTATTGCTTTTATTACATCTCCCTTCTTACCCGAAAAAAGTGAAAAAAAAAAAATACCTGCCTCACTTTCCAAGCATGTCAAGCCACCTGCACACGTGCATGCGCTTACGTGTTTTCGGCTACTTTTGGCAAGCCGTATACGTATCTCCAAGCATTTTTTTTGTTAAGGGGTAGACATTTATTATATATCTAAATAACAAAAGATTGACATTACTAATCCAATGCCTATTTGTATTAGGATCTATTTGTGTTAGATATATATGTGAGCTGTGTTAGAGAAATCCCACATCTAAAAATAATGTGGTGTAATTCATTGATTTAAGGCTTTTGAGTTAAGGTCGGTCAATTGGATATATTAATAAACTCGGACTTGGGCTTTCTCTTGCAATCTCCCCAAAGGAAAGTATTGGGCTTCTGTTGTGCATTCTTAACAAATAGTATCAAAGCCCATGGTTGTAGTTTCCATGCAAGTGGATGTTATGGTGTAGCAACACAGGCTTGTATGAAGTTGATGCAAAAGGATACTTGAATTGAGGAAAAGCAGACCTAACACTAAGCTCACACGTGAGGAAGAGATTGTGAGGATACATGTACGTCTAAGTAGTGTTAAAGAAATTTCATGTTGGAGAATTGATATGGTGTATAACGATTAATATATCATAGTTGGCTCATAACTCATTGGCTTAAGCTTTGAGTGAATGTGGATCCAACTAGATATATTGATGGGCTTGAACTTGAAGGTGAGCCCAACTAGATGTATTAATGGGCTTAAACTTGAGGTTCATCTTGGCATTCTCCCCAGGTGAAGATATTGGGCTTCTACTGCGTATTCCTAACAATTTGTGTTATATGTAACTAGCGTATTGAACTCCTTTTTAACTCAGTTGCATGAGTATGAGAAAATACATAGCATTCCTTCTTCTATTTTTCCAGTTTGAATATACTTTATCAAGCTATAGGATCTAACAAGTGTAACATCCTCTACAATCAGAATTTTTACCACCCTTCGTTGTTCATTTTCTCTGCAGAACGCCAGAATATGAAGGTGATGAGCGCCAACCCAAGATTAAAATGTCAAAACAGAATCACTCGAATATTAAATTCGTGAACATTGGCCTCCCTTGAGTTTCTGCCACAATCATATTCCTCATCAGCAGATATAAATGGACTTCCCAAGACCTGGGAAAAGTCAAATGGTAGAAAAAGAGTTCATCCAACGCGCAGGTCTTAAGCAAACTAGACAATTCAAGCAGTTACATGATCATTCAATTGCCTGCGAAATTCTGTTTCCCGACAGTCATTGAACAACGAAGAGAATGAGAATACTGTCATAATCATGTGTTTGCTATATTTTCATTTTGATCAATGAAATCACGTTATTATAGTTAATCACCACTGAGCAATTTCTCAGCCTCCCTCTGACCTGTTGACCCTTCATCCTCCTCTCAAGACTTAGAAATTCCTTGGCTTTTTGAACAAACCAAATGCCAGCTACATTTAACCAGAACTCAGTTGATATGAAGATGTTTGCAGGAAAAGTTACCCCAAAATTTTTAATCAAAGTCAGCCAAAGCATCTTCAATTGTTTTCATTATGTAGAGAAAGCTCTTAATCATACAATAAGCTGATCAAACAGCGATTTAACAGATATGTCAAATCAGTAAGCAAATTGACATTGTTAAAGAGAGCAACCAGTCATAGATACACACAACACAGGAAGCATATTCAGTACTTAAACGTAGTACACTTGTATCCCACGAGTGGATCATAATAGAACCACTCGGTCATATGAGTAACAGTCGAAAGCCAACAACAGTCCCCCAGCAGGACAGACGTGATGATTCACTTCCACTTTTTGAAGTGCTTGCCCTTGTACTTCGCAAACATGCCATGTTTCCAGCCCTTTCCATACTTTCCGCGCTTAAACTTTCCATGACCATGGCCGTAAGAAGCCCCGTGTCCGAGATGATGAGCACCATGAGACATGTGGTGTGCCCCATAAGCAGTGGCTGCAGCAGCGAGGCCCCCAGCTACCATTGCTCCCTTACCAGGTCCATGCCCTATAAAGACGCAGGTAACCAGATCAAGAAAAATAGATAGCCGTGATAGGGGAAAGTATAGAAAAAGTCTTAAACCTATTACAATTGTGTCAATTTAGTCCTGAGCCTCTTAATATAATGTTAATTCAGTCTTTCCAGTTAATTTGGCCGAATATTGTTGACGTAGATGCCGGCCGGCTTATGTGTCACGCCAGTACTAACGTGGACATT
Organism: Eucalyptus leucophloia subsp. euroa; assembly: GCA_017140325.1. Lineage (NCBI taxonomy): Eukaryota > Viridiplantae > Streptophyta > Magnoliopsida > Myrtales > Myrtaceae > Eucalyptus > Eucalyptus leucophloia. Next base: position 24,588,423 of record CM029471.1, read on the forward strand.
TTTAAATAATATTGTAATGATTTTTTTCTTTCTTCTTTTTCTTTTTTATTTCCTTTATTCCTTTCCTTTTTTTTTTTGTCTCTGTTTTTTTTTTTTCCTCTCCTCTTTCCAGCGGCTGGCACAACCATGGCCAGTGAGGGCTGGCCTCACGGTGGAAAAATTGAAAGAACAGCTACAAGGTACACTAAGATGCTCATAATACAATTATTAGTCTGATAATAGCAGTTACGATCGATACCTGAATGATATGGAGCTGAAGGACAGGGATAAGCAGCTAGTGGATATCCCCCAGGCGGTGGATAAGCTGCAGGAGGAGGAGGATAACCGGCATGAGGATATCCACCCGGCGGAGGATATCCATGAGGAGGATATGAATCGCAGTGCATGTATTGCCCCTCATTGTACCCAGTAGCATAGCTCGAGAATCCACCTTGTGGATACCCTGGTGGATACCCCGGTGGATACCCCTGCGGAGGATATCCATGTGGAGGATACGACCCGTGGTGCATGTGTTACCCCGCGGCGTACCCAACAGCGCTTAAGAAAAGCTGTTTGTCAGCAGAGTGCACGTCAATTCAATCCATGTTTATTCAATGATAAATGGTGCTGTAGGATGCCAAGAAAGTAACCAGAAGGCCAGCCCAACACAAGCAATATTGAGTCAAGAGCGACACCGCAGCAAGTCAAATAAGTTTTGACATTAGACCTATTCACTTGACAAAGATCATCTACTGACTCAGCAAAGGCTAGACTCTTTAAATCAACAGAAGGACTACAGATAGAAATTTATTTCTTGGGCAACATAAGGCAGAGACTGAACAGCCGGACTCGTTCCTGGTCTAAGATATCATGAGATGATGAATATGATAGACAAACGAACAAAGAATCTACAACTTTCGTGGCAAAATGTCGAAATCTCTCATGGTCGGCAGGTACTCCGAAACGGCAATCTCGCAAACCACTTGCATCCTACTGATAGGTTGAGTTCTTTAGTGAAAAACAATCCAGGGTGTTGCAAGCGAAGCGAAACCAACCGCGTGAAAATGCTTTTGAGAAGCGACATTCAATGATTGAACCATTCAAAATCAGGAAAGAAAAAAGAAAACACGACGGAGGAATACCCCAAGTACTCCAAGTACAAAATCAGGTGAGACGAACCATGTCAATCCCAATGGCGCAGAGAGAGAGAGAAAGAGAGAGAGAGAGATCGTACGTAGTGGTCGGGGAGATGAGAATGGCGTCGCGTGCTGCTGCTCTGATTGGATGAACAGAGCGCGGGAGAGGAGGAGATGACTAAATAATCGAAGATTCGATGCGATAGGTGATGGGACGTCCAGATCGATGCGATAGGTGACTGGGACGTCCATATCTGCGGCAAGCGTTACTTGGACGCGTCCTCTCTCCCTCTCTCGGTACATTCCGAAAAGTGGCCACCTTGGGAGGTGGGGAATTCGATTCCTTCCCCACCTCCTCGAAGAGAGACTAGGCCGACAACGTTTAGCAAATTTAATTTAGAATAAGACAGATAAAAAAAACATATTTCGAAAATTTTAAATTTTCTTTTGATATCTAACTATTTTTTTTTAATAAAGGTCGCTAGTAAATATGGAGAAAAGTGTCAAAAAAGTTTTAAATATTTTACACTAACGTAATTTAGTCATAAACATTTTTATTGGTGCCAATTTAACTCTAAACATTTAGATTTTGTGTCAATTTAATCTTAAATATTTTAACTTGACATCAATTTAGTTCTTTCAATTAATTTTGATCAGATTTTGCTAACATAAATACTGGTTGGCTCATAGCCAACGACGATGAAGATAACTTTTTGTAATATTTTAATATTTTTTCAATATTTGTATTTGTATTTTATTTTTCCTTTCTTTTTCTTTTTTGGGAACACTTGCAATTATCATATTTATTTTTGCTCTTAAAATAATAAAGATATAATTTTAATTTGGAAGTATACTATGGTCATTTTCTTAAATGTTCGCTTTGTAGTATAGATAGCATCAGTCCTCGCTTCATACAATTATTTCTTTGAAATTATTTACTCAATATATAGTATATCTCATATGAATTGAGTTGACTAGTTCCATAATTAGTACAACTAATTCATATATACGAAGAGCCTTTTTTTAAATATATTTAAAGCGGATGTCATACGTATACTAGGTATATTGAGGATGGAAAAGATCACTGGTTGCACATTAATGTAAAATAAGTAACATCAAAATATACATTAGCCTGGGATTAAGTCCAAAACTTATGCCAGTGACAACTATATAAGAAAAGGGTGCGTACATAAGTTATTTAGCTTCCAAAAGATAATAACACGGAACAGATTGTATAAAAGGAAATACTCAGTATTGCTTAAGGTTAGGATAATAAAGTCTTTCCTTACTTAATGTTTGAGTCAATAGGATCCAACGCCAAAAAATATATATATTTATAGGATGAGTTGCTCTACCTCTCAAATATGTAGTATCCAAGATTTCCAAACAAATGAGATAAGAGAGCAGAAGAATTATCTCCACGTCCAAACTTTCCGGGAAAATCTACGACTACCATTATGTGTATACGGATAATGATCCAATTTTCCAAATAGCCAAAGTTATTTTCACGAGAAAATTCATTCTTGGTGGTTTGGTTCTTGCCAACGCACACTAACAGTGATAATTTCGTGAAAATCTGGAACGATAGTTTCCACCAAATACTGTGTACACCGAGAGAATTAATGAAGGAATTAGTCTACAAAACTCTAGACCAAGAAAGCCCAAAGAAGATACTAATTTGGGAAAATTACCAAAAAAGTCCTCAATATATTGTATGTATATTAATTCAATCTAAAATCTTTTAATTTTACCAAATGAGTTCTAAATTTTTTGACATTTGTCAATATAATCTTTTCTGATCAATTTTGATTGAAAATTGCTGACGTGAACATCATATATCCTATGTAGCATGGTTGAAGCTATGGATAATTTATTTATAATTTTATAATTTTTGCCTTTTTCTTTCTTTCTTTTTTTCTTTTTTATTAAATCTTGCGAGGATCACTGGCCACTAGGCAAGAGCTTGGTTGCCTTGGCTCACAATTGGCAAGAGCTTGGCTACCCTCATCTAGGATTGGTAAGGGTCCGTAGGTAACCCTTGTCATATTTGTCAAAAAAAATCCAGAAAAAATTTAAAATAATTAAAGCGCCAATTGAGCCACATAAGACAACTGATGTTCGTGTTAACAATTTTTCGGTCAAAATTTGGCAAAATGATTATATTGGAAAATCATTAAAAAAAATTAAGATTCAATTGGTAAAATTAAAAAATTTATAACTAAATTGACAATTTGTGCAATAAGCTTAGGACCTTTTTTTGGTAATTATCCCTCAAATAATATGAAAAGCCCCCACCGAATCAAACCCTAGTCAGCCAAATCAAAAAGGAGGATAAGTTTTCAGCTTCCCTTCGATTGGCAATTTTCACATGAATTGGCCTTCCGATGCTTAATTCAAAAATGGGAGGAGAGAAAATGTGTGATTTAGATCAGAGTCAAATGTTCCGAACCTGTTTCTCAGCTCCTAAACGCTATATATAGGGTTTTCTAAGTTCGAATATTGGGTTAGATTTGACGGATGGTCATCTCATTATGACAAATGTCAACTTATTATGACAAATAGCAATATATCATGGCATGTGACCATCAACCCATTCACACATTGGGTAGGCCCACCTCAATTTAGGCGATTGAATATCTATTACAATTGTACCAATTTAATTATAAACTTTTTTTTTTCTAGTTAAGTCCTAAACCTTTTACATTTTTGCCAATTAAATCCATTTAGTCAAATTTGGTTGGCCAACACTAACATGGCACAATTGATGCTAACATGACACAACTAATATGGACTTAGAAAATTTTCAATAATATTTTTTTGTACTTTTTTTAATTATTTTTTTATTTCTTGTATCTTTCTCTTATATATATATTCTCTTCATTCCTCCTATGGCCATTAAAAAAAATATTAAAATATTATTAAAAGTTATCCATATCAACGCTAACCTATATAGCACTAACACAGATATGCGACACGCGACATGACATGCCGACATATTCTGACACGTTATATATTAAATAAATATTTATATATATGATTAATTATTATATTTATTCAAATTCATAAATAAATAAATAAATAAATAAGAGCCTATAATAAATCTATACTAATAACATTAATAAATTTATTCATAAAAATTGGAAAGACATTTTTTTGAATTTAACAAAAGTTACGATGAAATAAATAACTAACGAGAGATTAGAGTCAAAATAAATTTATATTTTTCTGCGATGATTAAAATTTATTATTATTTAATATCTAGTGCTTTTATTGTTCGAAATAAATTTTTAACCCGCCTATTTATTTATTTATTAGCCTTATCATGTATTAATAAAGTTATTTAACATTCAATATTATTTTTTAGGGTTAAATGGGTCCCACCCATTTATTTCACCCTCTGTTTTCTTCACCTACCCCACCCATCGCCTGCACCTATCACTTCCCAAGATCGAAGTCACGCTACACGAGACTTTCGTTTCTTCCCTAGAAGCCGTTGTCTCTCTCCTTTGGGGCAAAAACCTTGCAATTGCCTTCTTTCTCCTTTCCCTTGCTCGGTCTCCACCTCTCTCTTCGGTGTCTCGCCTTCGTTCCCCCCTTTGCTGTCGTAGCCTCGCATGTAGCCCTCCATCGCGACATTGCGGTTTTCATCTCGGCGTTGCAGTTGGTGGTCCTAGCTGACCAAGACGATCGAGAAGGCTTCTCGGCGTTGTAGTCGGTGGGTCGCAGCCCTCCCTTGTCATCGCTCGCAATGTCGCCTCGGCTCCCTCACCCTTGCCTCCATCCTCCATCACCTTCTTCTCTTCGCACCTGCAGATCCTCCCACAAACCTTCGGACATGTGCATTGAAGCGTGTTGGAAAGAGTTGACCATGTGTCGGAAACTCCGACACGTGTCGATTGCATGTCCTACCATGTCTGACACGATACGAAAGTCCTCTGAATGTGTCTGTGCTTCCTTGACGCTAACTGTGCTATATAGGGCAATCGGTATCCATATCATTAATTCAACCAAAATTTGTTAGATGAACTGAGTTAACACATGCAAAAGGTTATTATTAATCATAGACATTGGTTTAATTACACATAACACGAGACAGACAATGCATTGAAAATGACAAATTCTCTTTAATTGTGTTTAACGAATACCTTAGGGACAATTATTAACATAAACCTTATCTTTTCAGTTTTTTCACTTAAATTCCTGAAAAAGCACTACCACGCTCTTTTTCGTCTCATCAAAAAACACAAACATTTACGTAATTCTCAAAAAAGAACTGAAAAGATAATTGTAAAACACCAACTTTTAGTCGAAGCCTAAATTGCCTTGCCAAGTTTCAATATAATGATACTGTTAAAGTCACTAGTATACATGGAAGACATGTTGAATCTTTAACGGTAACATTAAAGAGAAAACTTGTGGAGGCTAGACTTGGAAACTGATTAAAAATTGATGCTTTTTTATGAGATAAAAAAAGAGTTTGGGCCGACATCGAAATCTAAGCTAAAGTTGGTGCTCTATTACGGAGGAAAAAAAAAGTTTGGGCTAGAACCAGAACCCACACTAAAGCTGATGTTTTTTTATGGAGACAGAAAATTTGAGCCAAAATTAGGATCCATTCAAGTATCTAATTTTTAGAGGAATCGGAGCCCTTAATTCTTTAGCTAATTTTACTTTTTTCACTTTAAAGTTGAATTGCATCCATAATATTAAAATTTTATGTAGATGAGGGCGAAATGAATATGTGAGAAGGGGGACAAAACTGACCTTTAGCGTAAATTCATATATAAAGTTGGGACATATCTAAAAGGCAAATTTTTTAATAAGAGCGCAAAAAGTTTCTCGTTTTCTTTCAAATAAAAACTTGAAATACTTTCTTTTCTTTTAAAATAAGAAAGCGTGAAATGAACTTTGTTTTAAATAAAGGCGCTTATATACCATTCCAATCTCAAAAAACAGTTTGACCTCACCAATTGATCGAGGTTATTTTCTTTATTTACTCTCTCTTTAATTTACTTTCCTTTTTTATTTTATTTTTATTTTTCTATTGTGTTCATAAAAAATTTTAAAAAAAATTAAATTTACAAAAACACACACACACACACACACACACACACACACAAATAGTAGTAGTAGTAGTAGTAGTAGTAATAATAATAAATAGGTGGGAAGGCTAGCCCTAGCCCCACACCTGTGGCTGATGGGGCAATGGCCATGCTCAGTGGTGTTATTGGCCCTCACTTCAGTTTGGCTAAGGGTCGTTGGCCCTTACCTAGGGTTGGGGAAGGTCGTGGCCCTCACATGGTTTTAGCAAAGGTTGGTGACTCATCTAGATTTATGAGCAGTCCTCCATTGACTCTAATGAGGGCTAAGCCCTCGCCCCATGGTCGACGCCCCACCATGATAGGCCAACGGCCACAAACGAGCTCCCTCCCTGTATTTTTTTCTTCAAATTTTAGCTCCTTTTTTTTCCCCTTTTTTGGTTTGTCTTTAAAATAAATTAAGTGATGGAAATGCCCTCGGCCATTCCTTGGAAATGGATATGACACTTTAGGTCATTAATTAAATTAAGCATACTTTAAATCTTTATTTGAGAAAATAATGACATTTCATGCCTTTATTTAAAAGAAAATTCAATTGAAACTTTTATTTGAGAAAATATATATACCCTTATTCGAGATTTTCCCTCTCTAAAATTAACTTAATTATTCAAATTTCATTCTCTAAAAATTTCTATGAACAATAAAATCCCCCACTCTCAAATTAGGCAGGGCCGACTTATGCCCGGTTGGGGATACCGAGGATTCCAAGCGGAGGGACCGACCGGGTTCTCGAGCAGGTTCCCATTTTCCTTTGCCGCAGGAGCTTCCATGAATGCCTGAAAGTCGAAGCTTGAGTCGGCATCAATGGCCATCGTCATCCCTTTCTCTGCTTCCTTGCGCGCTCCTCTCGCTTCTTCACCTCCACTCCTTCGCATCGCCAACCTCGCCGCGGCAACCTGCGCTCGCCGTCTTCGGTGTTACGGTAGCGGCACCGCAGTCCAGCTGCAACGGCAGCAAGAAGGTAAGGATCGGCTGCGGAGCCCCAACCTCGTCGCCTTAGAGTACGCGGACCTCAATCTCCCTCACAAGCTCTCCGAGGTAACGCCGAGCGAAGTGGGTTGTCGATTGCCCGATTCGAGAGTACGGTAAAAGCGAGTTCTTTTGTTGGTTCTCGTTTTGCAGGAATTGGGTCATGTCAGGACCAGGCAACATGTCAATCCTCTCAGTTCTTCCTTCTCGGTACGCGTTAAAAATTCTTCCTTTTTTTCCATTTGGGTCCCGCGTTAGCGCTTTGTCTGATTCTGGGTAGGTGATGACAGATGCCTGCGCAAGCGCCGAACTGGGACGAGGTCTTGGAGGACCCGACCTTGCCTTTGATGGTGGACATTGGGTGTGGTGAGGCCACCTTGGTATTAGGATAGTTTTTGCCATCCTGTAAACTTCTGTTTGCATTCATTGTAATTGGAGGTTGGATAGTCCTCTGTATTTCTGGATATTGACTGTATTTGAATCCTCGGCTGAATGACAACTCCGGACATTTGCGAATTTCTGTTGCGGTAGGAACCCAAGTTAATGCGCTTCTGTTGTCACAGCATGAAGAAGCATTTTGCTTTGAGGTCACACACGACACGTCTTGATAATTTGCTCGACTGAGGTCATTGTATTAGATGAATCTAATTAATAGAGAGGTCATTCTCTTGCGCGTGTTTGTCCATTGTCTCTGCACGAATTAACAAAGTGGCTGCAATTGTAGGGGCTAGCCATGTAATAGGAGAGAGTTGTAAAGAATAAAAATGGTTAATGAAATAGGCAAATAGACCATAGGCCTTCATGTTTTTCTGGTTGACTTTGCATTGGCATAATGCTCCAGTCCACTGCCGTTGAATCATACTGACATGTGCACCTGCACGGTTATAAAGCATTGGCAGATTAGTAGACATTCATTTCTTCAAAATGTTATATTTTGGAAGCCATAGCTTTCAGGACTATTATTGGTGCTTTGTCATCTTCTCTCTTTTATGCTTGTGGTGTGCTGCTTACTCAATTCAATTTCCTTTCTCTTTCTGTCAATGGAACTGCTCTAGTTGGATTATGCTTTTGCGGATCCAACATTTATATCTATTTCTCATGTGACTGCATAATTTCTTTGCAATGAGAAAATCTTGGTTCCTAATGGTAGAAACAGAACCTTTCATAAATGAAGAGAATCAATTGTAAGGGAGAATCAATTGCTGTATTTGGATATTAAAATTCTCCAAATTTTTGATCAAATCATTCAATATGTTTTAAAAAGTTCTTGTTGAACACTTGAATAAAGCACCATTGTTCTTGAAGTGCTTGATCTGAGGGTCAACCAGTAATCCAGTGACTTGATATATCAATTTCCTTTGTTAGTTCAAATGAATTGGTTTAGGACATTATGAGCGAGTTCTTGAACCCATAAAGCTGTTGAAATACCACAATTTAGCTTGTTTATGTTATAGACTGTAGGGTGATTTATGTTCTCATCAAGTGACAGGGAGTTACAAAATCTTCGCTTCTCTTCTTTTTATAACAGGTTAACCACTTGTTATCTTTCATTGGCAGATGCCGAGCACAGTTCATATCTAATTCCCTTGTATGTGTCTTTCCAAGTTCACTGGATGATAAGCATGATATGTATCTTATTCCTTTGTGTATGGCTATGTTTATTTGAATAATGAGATTTGATGGTGTGACTGAGGTGAAACTACCTGGAGGAAGAATACCAATTTCAGCCCTTAGAGTTTGGGAAGTGACATTTGACGTACTAAATTTTATTTTGCTTCTTTATTTTTGTTTAATTTGTCTTGCTGAATTAGTCATTATGATTTTCACTTGAACCTCATTTCCATAAACATGCGTCATGTTGCTAGCCTGCATTAGAAATCTTTCTTCAACTGATAGTACTTGATATTTCCAGGCAGTGGCAGATTTCTCATGTGGCTCGCAAAAGCAAATCCCACGGGAAACTATCTGGGACTGGAAATCCGGCAGAAAGTATGGCATGAACACCTTGGGTTACTTCTAGCACACTCAGCAATGACTCTGATTGTGTTAGTGTACTACAATCTTGGTTTACTTTCATTCTGATATAAGAGCGTGGAGATTTAGTTCATATTCTTGAAATATACTATTTGCAGCTTGCTAAGCGTGCAGAATGCTGGGCAAAGGAGCTGGCTCTAAAGAACATGTAGGCTTTGATTTACCAGCTATTGATAAATCTGCACATCATTGTTTTTCTTACAGCTTTCTTCACTACATTGCAGACATTTTCTGTTTGCAAATGCCACAGTCTCGTTCAAACATATAATATCAACTTACCCAGGTCCTTTGGTATTAGTTTCAATCCTTGTAAGTATCTTGTTTTTGAAACTTTTTGGGAACTCGTATCTCTTTACCTCCCAAATTGTTTTAACTAGTTTTTATGATGGAGGAATGAACTTAGCACTCGCGCTCCATATTTTGTTGCAGTGTCCAGATCCTCATTTCAAGAAAAAGCATCAGAAGAGAAGGGTTGTGCAAAAGCCTTTGGTAGATTCTATTTTGGATAGTCTAGCGCCTGGCGGAAAGGTATGTGCTGCATTTCAGTTTTGTATTGTCAGTAGAATGATTACTTCTGGGTTCTTTCCATCAAGTGTTGTTCTTTTTTGCTTGCTAGCTACATTTATACTTTCTCATGTTTTGTTGTGAAAATACGAGTTAGAGGATGAACTTCAAATGCACATGTGTGAGGACCTGTATTGGATTGGTTTAATCCACTATGCAATTCCGTTAATAGAGCTAGAATAATCACTGCTTAGCCTACAGAAATCTTGCTTATTCTATTCAGTCCAAATTGAGCTGATCATCTTTTCATACCAAGATAGAATACCACCGTGATAATCTAATTTTTTTTCCTTTATTAGCAGTTACCGCTCAAACACCAAAAAAAATATAAAAAATAAAAATTGAGTGATCTTATATAGAAAATTCAGCTGCTGATTATAGCAAATGGAAAGAGTATTTAATCCTGAGGATGTACTTATGGGGGCTTGCTACAAGAGCAAAAATTTGTTAGTTTGACATGATAGCTGTTTATCTACATCAGTTCTTAATCCCTTGTTATGATCAAATGATGGGGTGTACTATCGGGGGCTTGCTGTAAGAACAAAAATTTGTTAGTTTGACAGGATAGCTGTTTGTGTACATCAGTTTTTAATCCCTTGTTACGATCTAATATTTCTCATTGACATTGAGCAAATGTATAAAAAATAGTGTGAAGTGATATGATAATGAATTAAAATAAAGTGGCTTATTAATACCACTGGGGAAACTGGTGAAACCTGCAATGAAAGCTGGGTAGTAGGTATAGCTCCTGAGTTCTATTCCTAGTAAGCATTCCTACACTTCAAATGAGGTATGAATTCTCATTCCTCTTATGTTACTCCCAACAACCAAACTAGGCCTTATTACAATGTAGGTAATTCAAGCATGTTTCCTGTTGAATCAATTGTGCGGTCTAGGATAAGCAATAGTTTGTGAGATCTGTTCCAAGCTGATTACAGGTAGTATCCAGAAGTTAAAGCTTTTCTGACACTTGGTAAGGAAAGATGAATTGATGACTCAAAGTTGCACTTGCATCTTATGTTACTGAAGTAGGGAATATGAAAGTCAGTCTATTCCATTGAGGAGACTCTTTGGCTTGCTCACCTTTTCGTTAGTTAGGAGGTAGCAACATCTAGTATCTTAAATTTTTTGTATTGGCATTTGATAGTCACAAAATCTGACCCTAGATCGATCTGCATGCTATTATGTTTTTTTTTTTTTTCCTTTACCTTTTTTTTTTTTTTTTTTTTTTTTTTTTTGTGCACGCGCGTGCGTGTAGCTATTGGAATTTGACAGATAAAATCTTACCCTAAACCATCAACAGGTGTGTCATTCTGTTATGGCTTGTTAAATAAATTGCACATATTGTTTGTTCATTTATATCCCCTTGCTATATAGCCCAAACTTTATGTTGTCGAATTATGGGCATAAAGATTCATGCTCCTATTACATTTTTGCACTTTAAGATTCTAGTGTCAAATAATCTGTTTGAACTTTGAACTGAAAATAACATGTGGATTAAGGAGAAGGCAATTTAGTGAAAGAAGCTAGAAATTACTGCTTCACATTCTCTGGTGCTTTCTTGAAATTACTATCCCAGTCGTGGCTAAGCTTATGACTTTGGGTAGGATAGTCACTCCCATCTATGGCACCAAACTTAATATGCTTTAAATTCTTTTGTTCTTCTCCGCAAATTGTAGCTTGCACTGCCACATTGCAAATGCAAGAGGAGGGGGGAGGGGATACTCACACTTTTAATAAATACTTAGCCAAAAGTTTATCTTTCAGATTCATGGAAGTCATGCTCAGGTGTCCTGGGGCTTATGATTTGCGATTCATTCAGTATATAGATCATATATCTATTGCACATGGTCCAGAGGCTATATATCCAAATTTCGTTCAAATGGCTAGAGAATTGAATAAGCTTGCAATCTTGCCATGATTTAAATTGCAGACCATTCTGTTATCTACCGTGCCCCAGATGCAGAGTATTCTTAAACCAGTTTGTCCTTTCTCGGTGAAGCCTCTGATTTCTCCGCCAATATTGCTTCTGCCTTCATGCCACAGTGATTGATTCCGCAACCAATAGCAATATCTCTGCGTATTCTTTACATTTTTCTTATGTCATTCGTAGCAATCTCATGGTTAAAGCATGCAGTGTGCTCTAAGTATTTGGTACAATTCCATCGATGGATGGGCAGCAATTGATAATGATCCCTTCATTCTTGGATCTAGACAAAGTCGGGTCATTTTCACCAAGTTAGTTTGCACGTTCTTTTTGGATCTTTTATTTGATTGATGTAATGCTAGTTTCATATCTATCATCTTATCTTGTTCTAAAATACATATCTAATGTTTAACGTCCCATGTTATTAACTGGAAGTGATGATTGCAGGTATTTATACAGTCTGACGTGCTCGATGTGGCTGTTGACATGAGAAATCTATTCGACGAGAGATACGATTTGCTTCAACACGTCGATTCCATTGATCCGACAATTTCGTGTGACGTGGATGGATGGTTACTGAAAAACCCAATGGGGATACGGACAGAGAGAGAAATCCATGCAGAATTCGAAGGCGCTAATATATACAGAAGATTGTACCAGAAGAAGCTGGCGTAATTTTAGGGTGGCGTTTCCCTGGTATAGGCTGTGATGAGGAGGAAAAGTCTAGGTCATTTTGTATTTGCTCATGCAGGAACGATTCTTGTTCTTTATAGTTCTTTGGGTTTGGATAAGAACAAGATTGCCACCTCCTCTTCAAAATCATGGCTTTTTTATTAGTTATTTTGTTTTTATCTTGAATTAAGAAAACTCACAACGTTTCACCCATTTCTCAGAATTTTCCATGATATTTTGTCTATCAAAATTCATGAAGATTCTAGGAAATATTCGAAAAGCTCCTTGCATTTTTCCCGATCGTCACTTAATATCCCAGGAAAATTACTAAAAAAATTATAAATTTATTACTAAATCTTTAAATTTGACCAATTTAATCCAATGCTATTTGACAATTTTGGTCGAAAATTATCAATGTGGATGTCTGTTATTTTATGTAGCATGGATCGGACAGTTGGTGCTAACATGAATAATTTTTGTAATTTTCTTTTGAATATTTTTTTGTTCTCTTTGTTTTATTTCTCATTGTACTTGGCCACAATGTAAAAAAGAAGCAAAAAAAAAAAAAGAAAAAGAAGAAAAATCAATAATAAATAATAGAATGTAAAAGTTATCCACATCGACGTTAATCGATGTTATGTAGAATGGTTAGTATCCATATTAGTAATTTTTTGTTAAAATTTGCCAAAATGACTTAGTTGACAAATTGTTAAAAGGTTGATAATTAAATTAATCAAATTGAAAAATTTATGATTAAATTAGCACAAGTGTAATAGAGATTTTTTTGGTAATTTCTCCTAACATCCTTTTTAAGTTTTCCAAGTGGCCTCTTTAGATTGCGTGGCGTAGTCAATGTGGCCAAGTCACCGTTCCTTCGCAGGAAGATCCCTTATTCCCCAAATCATCCACAAACTCAGGGCCAAAAACACCACCCGCCTACAAATTTCGACTTCCATAATTCGAAACCTGTCGACAATTGCCCCCATCGACCCCTGTACTTGACTCATACACACTCTCTCTAGCCATGTAAGTGCCACATCGCTGCCATGTAAGTGCCACACTCTCTCTAGCCATGTAAGTGCCTGCGTGCGTGGCATTTGACGGCTATTTAACAGACACGTGGTCAATTATCTCTGGAATTTTTAATGAGAGGACCACACTGAACAAATAAACATATATCTTAAGGATTTTAAGCACACAAAAAAAAGTCTAATGAGGATATTTTACAAGTAAAATAGGGTTTATGTTTATTCCATGACATTATCCCATTGCAGAATGTATGTACAATTTAAAACTTCATTTATTTCAAGGAAAATGAAGATTTAAAAAATGTTTTCTGAAAAATTATAGTTTGAATTGCTTGAAATAATTAGCTATGAAAGAAATTTTCATTATTGATAACAATTAATATTTAAACAATTTTTTGGATGATAAAAATATTTTTCTATCATTTGTTTTTGGGAAAATTTATTTTTTGCAAACAAACACACTCTAAATGGTGACCAATCATACCTTAACATAGACATGGAAAAGAAAATGTGCATTTTAACAATTCACGTACGTACTGTTTGCTTGCTTTGATCGGTTGAAGTTTATAGGTTAAGCTTTATTATTTTCATATAACATGGATGCCATGCGACCAAATAAAAACATTTAATTCAACTAATTTCATTGTGAACTGTTCCGTTCGCATCCATGAATACACAAACTGCATTTAAGAGTATCGCACTTTTATGACAATTTCGTCTTTATTAAATCAAATAAAACAATGTCCTTAATAATCAAGAGGTGATACACTAATTTTGTAACATAAATTCTATATGCCGGTAGATATATATACACACACACATATACATTAAGATGGTATCATAACAGATTATACTGGGCTTTATGCATGCGCCTTGCATGTACTCAATCATTATCATGTGTATTTTTATGTGAACTTTATAATAACATGCGTGATCTCAACCATTATTTTGTATATGGTTCCAAAATTAATAATATAATGATGATCAGAAGGAGATGATATGAGGAGCTGATGAGGGGAATTTATGTAAGTGGGTTGCGTTTTGTCATCTAGATTTATAGTCAAGATAAGATTGGATATAAAATCTAGATATGTTGCTATATCTTAACCATTGTTTGGTGAATTGTAATAATAAAGCCGAATATTTTATTATTATGTCATGTCCATTGTTTGTATAAACGGCATACCGATGCAAATGAACCTAAAAATTGCACAAACAAAGATGGTAAAGATCTCTTACGACACTCGTACTTACTTCACTTTTATTTGCCTTTTTATTAGTTTCCCTCTCTTTTTAATTTATGTTCTTTTTTTATTATTTTCCCCTTCCTTCATTTTATAATAAAATTCTATTAAACAGTAAACAATATCAACATACCTAAAATACTAAAATACCTCAAATATGTAACAAATACAAATATTAAATATATATTTATATTATAAAATAGAAAAAAATTCACATATATAAATAAAATAAGAATAATTAAAAACGAAATTGTTGTTGTTGTTTTTTTTTTGAATTTTTTATATTAGAATTCAAATATTTAGGGTTAATACCAAAAGAAATCCTAAATTATGCATATTGGGACACAAATACCCAATTTTTTTTTTTTGTATTATAAAAAATCCTGAACTTATATCAGTGTGACGAATATACCTTAAACGGAATTGAAATAAATGGTATATATGTCACACATATATAAGTTTGGATTTTTTCATGACACAAAAAAAAAAAAAAAAAAAAAAGATTGGGGGCATCCATATCACAATGGGCAAGTTCAAGATTTTTGGTGATGCAAAAGAAGCTTGAGATATTTATATCACAACAGGCATAGTTTAGGTTTTTTTTTTTTGGTGGTATTTGGCCTTATTTATATTCTAATATTATTTTAATTTTATTAATTTAAGAAGCTTGCTATTCAAGAAAAATAACTTTTGTATTACGAATATTAAAAATCCTATTTACATTTATCCCACCTCCCCATGAGATAGTTTTATCCAGGTTATATCCATTTTATATCTAATTTTTATCTCGTGTTTTATAAGAACTAAACATAGGATAAGATAAATTTTATCCTGCCCATATTTTATCCTACTACCAAACATGTAGAGCAGGTTGGATAGGGAGAAAGTGTCATTTATTCCGTGAGTAATAGAAATTCAATCTAAGAATAAAATGGCAAGAGATCTCAAAGTGAGAATAACTCACCATTCGAGGTATATAATAAAACAGATAACAATGTATCCTAGCATTTCCCAAAAATGGGATTTTTGCAGCATCATTTTGATTTTTTTTTCCGGAGAAAAGATAATAGATGGGGAGATAAGATAGCCCATTTCATCTAGTCGTGGTTGAATTATAGATGTGTTGTGCTGTAAAATGCGGTAATTCGTGTGTTTCATAACATATAGTAGGTTTTGTTGAAATTTCATGAGGACACTTATAAGGCAACCAAATAAGCAAGTATTGTAGTTTTTAATATACTAATTGCTCTCGTGGTATGTAGAAAAAATTGAATATTTCTGTATTTAGGTGCTCATAAATGAGACCCACGTACTATTTTAAAGTTGTGGCTTCTTGAAACTTTTTTTTTTTTTTTTAGTCCAACTCTGAACTTTCAATTTATTTTCAGACTTTTACGCTATCTTTTTGTAAGACGTGAGCATCAAATTCTATACTTAAAATTAAATGTCCCCACTTCAATTCTTTGAGAAGATAGTGAGTTGAACCCCCCACCTCTCCTTTTTCATATAGGAAGAGTGACCATTGGGATAAGCCTGATTGATTTGGCTTTTTGAAATTGTATGAAATGGTTTCCTAAAAGACACTATATTCATGAGGTATTGCAACCCCAGTGGGATATATTCTTGAGGTATTGCAACCCTAGTGGGATATTTGCTAAATACCTTATAAACACCCCCCTCTACCAATTGGAGTTGCTGTAGAAATGCTATATTAAAGATTCTCTAAATAGCAAAGAGGGAGGGAGCTCACGCCACGCCCATGCCCTCAAACTTTGTAAATTGTTTTGAAATGAATTTTTAATATCTTACTCTACCCTTACAATGAATATGATTGGTAGCAATTATCGATTGCACATATATATTTTAGGGCTGTGCCTTTTTTTGATCATTTTTTCAATTATTGAGTAGGGATAATATGAAATATATTGAATCAAGTTTTCATATTTATACATTAGTGATGTATGTATCTTGTCACCCATCAATAGAAAAACATTAGATATCGTAGGAAGTTTCCTAAAATCTTCGGAATATGTTAATCCTATGATTAAATTCGAGGAAAGGAGGAGGGGCGTAAAGGTCAACGGACGTGCGTTCGCACGTGAGGCGGAGAAGACGCGTCCAAGTAAAGCTTTTGCCGCAGATAAGTACGAGAAAATATTGGGTACGTTTAGTTCTCCAACGTAACAAATAAAAAGACACCTTAAATTGCGCCACGTGTCCAACGTGAGCTCACATTGTCGGGGAAATTTCCCTCCATTTCTCTCTCTCCTCTCTCTTCTCTCTCCCCCCTCTGCACGATTTCTCCCCCATTTTCTCTCTCCTCTCTCTTCTCTCTCTCCTCTGCATACTCTCTCGCTCGACTCTATCTCCATCGCCCTTTTCTTTTTTTTTTTTTTTTGGTGTGGATTTCTATGTGTTTCCAATCCGACCCATTTCAGGCCGCTTTTGTGTTCAACGGCACTAAGAATCAGGGCTTCTTGGAGAAATGTGGGTTCTCCACCTCGTCGTCCACGTTGTCGGAGACTGCGAACCGGGGGGAGAACTCCGGGAGTGCCGGGGTGTTCAGATTGAACTCACGGTGCCCCTGACTTTGCGTGTGAGTTGACCCCACGCCCTCCGAGAGGCTCACCCTGTTGGCGGTCAAGGCGACGGCGACGCGACGGCGGCTGAGGAGACAGGAGTGGGGGCCTCATAGTGGTACCTCGTGCCCACCGAGAGCTTGGCCGGTAGGGGAGCTCTTGTGGCAGATCGAGCACTCGTGGACCTTCCCGGACATACCGGAGGAGGTGGTCGTCGCGGAGGTCGAGGTGGCCGGCTGTTCGTCCGCACCGGCGAAGAGCAAGTGTGTTGGTATAGAGGAGAGAGGAGAGAAAGAGTGAGAAGAGTCGGGCGAGAAAGCGTGCAGAGGAGGGAGAGAGGAGAGAGGAGAAAGAAGAGTGGGGAGAGAGGAGATAGAAAAGTGGGAGGAAATTTCCTGACAACGCGGCCCGGACATGTGGCGCGATTCGATTTGTCTTCTTATCTGTCACGTTGGAGCACGAGACGTATTCAATATTTTTTCGATAAATCTATCGCATCAAGTCTTCAATTTATTTTATTTTATTTTTACTTTATTTTGGCAATCTCACATTTTCAGATTTTGCCCTCGTCTCTCGCGCTCTTGTTCATCCGATCAGAGCTGCAACAACGGCAACGCGCGATTCTCATCGCCCCGACCGCTACGTACGATCTCTCTCTCTCTCTCTCCGTGCAATTGAGATCTGCATGGTTCGTCTCTTCTGATTTTGTGGTTGCGTTTTCCTTTGTCCGCGTTTTTTCTTTCTTTTTTGTCCCGAGTTTGAATGTTTCAACCATCGAATGTCGCTTATGACAAATGGGTATTTGCGATTCGTGGCGGTGAAACGGTGGGAAGTAATGGGGACGCTGTTGGGTTCGCTTCGCTTGGGACATTCCTGATTATTTGTCAGTCAGGAATTTGTTCGGCAATCAATCCGTGCGATGCGAGTCGTTTGCGAGATTGCCCTTTTCTGGAGCACCTGCCTTGAGGGTTTTAGACATTTTCCTTCGAATGTTGTAGAATCTTGGTTCGTTTGTCTATCATGATGTTCATCTCATGGCATCTTCGAGGAACGGGTCCGCAGATTGCATCTTTCTGTCGTTTTTTGGGCATGTCTGGGAAGTTGGCTATTCAGTCTCTGCATTTTGTTGCCCAGGAAATAATATTTTGTTTGTAGTTCTTCTGTTGGATTAAGCGGTCTGGCCTTTGCTAAGTTACTAGATGATCTTTGTCAAGCAAACGGGTTTCATTTCAAACTTATTTGACAAACTGCAGCATGGCTCTTGACTCAGTATTGCTTGTGTTGGGCTGGCCTGCTTGTTACTTTCTCGGCATCCTACAGATCATTTGTTATTGAATAAACATGGATCGAAAAGGCGGGCGGATAATCTTTGTCAAGCAAACAGGTCTAATGCCTAAAACTTGTTTGGCAGACTGCTCTCGACTCAATATTGCTTGTGTTGGGCTGGCCTTCTCGATACTTTCCCGGCATCCTACAGCATCACTTTTCGTTGACTAATCATGGATGGAAAAGACGGGCGCAATAATGACCCCGCTGACAAAGGGCTTTTCTCGGGCCTAGCTGGGTATGCCGCTGGGCAATACATGCACCATGGGTCATATCCTTCGCATGGATATCCTCCCCAGGGGTATCCTCCTCAGGGGTATCCTCCACAGGGTTATCCTCCTCAGGGGTATCCTCCTCAGGGGTATCCACCAGCTGGTTATCCTCCGCCAGGTGGATATCCTCCTGCTGGTTATCCTCCTCCACCTGCAGGTTATCCACCAGCTTATCCACCACCTGGGGATATCCACCAGCTGCTTATCGGGGTCCATCAGCTCCTCCAGCTCCATATCATTCAGGTATTGATCGTAACTGCAATTATCAGACTAGTAAATGTATTATAAAAATTTAAACTGTCACTTGTAGCTTTTTTTGCTCTTTTTTCTAGGAGTTAGGAGACATCGGTTTTCTGAACTTAAAAGTATATCGTGCCTGTTGTCTGTATCTCTGTGTAAAGCTGATTTACTCTTATAGTTGGTTTTTTAATTGCAAAGTTGAAGGGATTTCACTGAGGCACTGATGCTTTCTGGTTTTTTCTTTTTGGTGTTTTTGTTGGGTAGGACCTGTTCTCACTGAACTTCTTGCTAGGGTGATGGCTATTTATGTTTCCTGATCCGGTTCCTTGTGTGTTTATAGGGCATGGTCCTGGTCCTGGTATGGGAGCAATGGTAGCTGGGGGCCTGGCTGCTGCAGCTGCTGCTTACGGGGCACACCAAATTTCTCATGGCACTCATCATCTCGGACACGGGGCTTTCTTCGGCCATCATCATGGAAAGTTTAAACATGGAAAGTTCAAGCACGGGAAGTTTGGAAAGCGATGGAAACATGGCATTTTTGGAAAGCACAAGGGCAAGTTCTTTAAAAGATGGAAGTGATTTTGATTCATCACATCTGTCTTGCTAGAAGACTGTTGTTGGCTCTCGACTGTTATTCATATGATCAAGTGGTTCTACTAAGATCGATTGTGTAAATAGGTGGACCGTGTTTAAGTACTAAAAATGCTTCCTATCGGTTGCTCTCGTTAAGAAATAGGGTCGAGTCTTTTAACAATGTCAATTTGCTTAGTATTTTGAGATTCTTTTGAATCACTATTTGATCAGCTTTTTGCATGATGAAGTTTAAGAGCTTTGCTTTTCATATTATGGAAAATGCTTTGGCCGACTTTGATTAGGAATTTCTGGATAACTTTTCCTGCAAGCATCTTTAGATGAATGGAGTTCTGGTTGAATATGGCTGGCATTCGGTTTGTTCAAAAAGCCAAGTAATTTCGAAGTCTTGAGAGGAGGATGAAGGGTCGATAGGTCACAGATGGAGGCTGAGAAATTGCTCATGGTGATTAATTATGATGTCGTCATTTCATTGATCAAAATGAAGAGATAGCAAACACATGGTTATGACAGTATTGTCGTTCTTTTCAATTGCTTGAATTGTCTAGTTGCTTGAGGCCTGGTGTTGGATGAACTTCTTTTATAGTTCTCACCCTTTTCTTTCTCTATATGATCTGACTTGTCCCTGGTCTTGGCAAGTCTATTTATATCTATTAATGAGTAACATAATTCTGGCAGAAACTCTTGGGGTGAATATTGACAAGTTTGAGGCTCTGTTTATTTCATTGAAAGTTTCATTGAAAGTGAATGATTTGAAAAATATTCTCTTTAAAATGATAGTTAGAATCCCTTTAAATGATTAATTAAAAAAATATTTCATTAATGATAATAATTTATGTATAAATATTTTTGCAAACGATGAACATATTTTTCGTTAATCCATTTTTGGTAAACAGTATAAGCAAACATTTTAAGCTAAGCCTTACCAAAAAAATTTTTTTAAGCTAATATTTTTTAATAATTTATTCTCTATAAAACAAGCGCACCTTAATATTTGAGTGATTGTTTTTTGACCTTTTAATTTTGGGGTGGCAGCTCATCGCCTTCATATTCTGGCATTCTGCAGAGAAAATTAACGACGAAGGGTGGTAAAAATTCTGATTTTAGAGGATGTTACACTTACTAGTACCTATAGCTTGATAAATTATTCAAATTGGAAAAATAAAAAAGGGAAATTACGGCTATATATTCTCAGACTGACGCAATTGAGCTAAAAGCAAACTCTTTGGACTATAACCTAGCGGGCGGTGCTAGGATCATACTTAATAGAGAGCAGTAGTCATTTATCATTTTTCCATGTAATGCACTGGTGGACTTGAGCAAATTCTTAAAAGGCTTAAGGGGAAGAAAGAAGTAGGAGATCTGCCCAAGGGCGAGAAACCTTGCAATGTCACCCCTGTATTTCCTCTCAATCGAGAAGAAAAAGATTGATTGGGAATTAAGGGGCTCTTCAGCGGTGAAGATAGACATTATGTCAGGATTTCGATTTTGGTTACTGCTGGGTAGATAGACATAGTAGCCTCTTGCATCTAGGGCGAGAAAGAATAGGTGAAAAGTCTACTGTGAGGTAGGCATACCCTTACTGGCAATGCCAAGGTGGTGCTAGGATCATTCTTAATAGAGAGCGGTGGTCATTTATCATTTCTTTGTGTAATGCACTAATTATGTGTAACAAAGAGACATTGTATTAGAAATGTCAATCTTTCACTATTTAGATATCTAACCTATGTCCTAAGACACCACCTAACAAAAACTTTTGAGATATGTATATGTCTGCCAAAAGAAACTGAAAACACGGACGCGCATGCAAGGACCAAGCGGTTTGATATGTTGGAAAGTGAGATAGATGAAATTATATCTATATGGGTAGCTACTTTGTAATAAAACTAACAGCTAATCATAGTCTTCAACCCTTGATTGACCTATTGAAAGTAGCACTTCTCATATCAGCATCTGAAATTGCCTGCATAACCAAGTCTATTTTGTAATCAACCTATTTGTTTCCTGAAGACCAATCCATCCCCATCGTGGACATTCAGACTCCTTCAGCAACTTCGATAAGGGAGTACGTGACAAGACAAAGTAATGGGGAAAATTATTAAAATAATCATAAACCTATTAATTTATATTAATTTAATTTTAAACATTTTAATTTGATCGGGTTCAGCTTCTAAATCTTTTGACAATTTGCCAACTGAATCATTTCGGTCAATTTTAATCGAAATTGCTAAATTGGACACCGATCGTCCTATATGACAGAACGATGTTGACATTGATATTTTTTTGATTTTTTTTAAAAATGAGTTTTGTTATATTTATTGAATTTATTATTATTATTATTATTATTATTATTATTATTATTATTATTATTATTATTATTTCATTGTGGTGGAGAGATCCTGGTCATTGGGTGAGAGCCATCTTCAACTGCGAAGACCTTGTTAGCAAGGATGCGAAGGCCCTTGTCAGATTTGAGCGAGGACCTTGTTGACTGCGAAGGCCTCACTTAGATATAGGCTAGGGTCTTTGCACCCACAACTAGCAAGGCCGTGATGGCCTCTTCGAGCCTCGCCTAGGGCCTTCATCACTTGTCAACCGCGATCAAGGTGGCCCTCGCATCTTCACCATTGACTAGCTAGGGCCTAGGCGAGGGCCACGGCCTTGTCAAAATGAAAGGAAAAAATAATAATAAAATGTTTAATTTTTTTTCACAAAAATTTGTAAAAATAGTCCACATCAATGATGGTTGGCATTCACGTCATCAATTTTTAGCCAAAAGTTAGCTAGAATGACTCAATTGGCCAATTATTAAAAGGTTACTATTAAATTAGCCAAATTGAAAGGTTTAAAACTGAATTTACATAAAAACAGTAGGTTTATGACTATTTTTTTGGATAATTTTCCCTCAAAAAAGTGCAAATGTGAGCATGAGGTCTTTGTAGACCAAATTGGGCACAACCCCAGTGCCTCAGTTGCCCTTTTTTTTTTTCTCTTTGAGAGGGCCGATCCGATCACAGCCCTATCCTAGTCTCACTCAACCCGCAACGAAAAAAACGAGCACAGAGGTTCAAATACGAAGCATTCTGGGCCGAGGAAGAAGAATGTACACAAGTAGTTAAGGAAATATGGGCTGATCCCGGTAGCCAACAACTAACAGTGGTGGAAAAATTACAAATTACAGCAAACAAGCTGATGAAGTGGAGCAAAAACCGTTTCTCAAATGCCAAAATGAGACTTGCATGGCTAACTAATGAACTTCAAATTATGATGAACAGCACGGCAGAACTACAAGAAAGCGCAGAAATGAAGAAAATCACACAAGAAATAGAACAATTGTGGAGACAAGAGGAGATGTATTGGGGTATGCGATCCAGAATTAGATGGCTTAAATGGGGTGATCGAAACTCCAAATTCTTTCATGCTACAAAAGAATACTGAGAAGGATCGAAATAGAATATCCATGCTGAAGAATGAAGAAGAAGTATGGGTGAGAGAGGAGCAAAGATATACGAAATGACTGGGAAATACTTCCAAAAATTATATCAATCAGTAGGCTACAGAGACTTTCAGCCTATACTACAGAATATTCCTGCCTTGGTGGACGAGAATATGAATCAGGGGTTAGTGGCAGAGGTTAGTATGGAGGAAATAACTACTGCTATGCGACAATTAGGAGCAAATAAAGCTCCCGGACCAGATGGGCTTCATGGACTATTCTTTCGAAGACACTGGACAGATTTATGTCAGGATATTCTCAAAGAAGCACAGAACTTTTTCAACACAGGATACTTAAACCCCGAAATGAACAAAACCCATATAACCCTCATCCCAAAAGTCCAAAACCCTGAAAAACTTGAGCAAGTCATGCACCAATCAGCCTATGCAACTTCATTTATAAAATTATTTCCAAAGTGATGACAAACAGGCTTAAACCACTGCTACCTAGCTTAATTGCTGAAGAACAAAGCGCTTTTGTGGGGGGTAGGCAAATCCAAGATAATATATTGATTGTGCAGAAGTTCTACACAGGTTAAGAACACGGAGAATAAACGCAAGTTTCAAGCGGTGTTAAAACTAGACATGCGTAAAGGCTTACGACAGATTGAATGGGATTTCCTCGGGGCAAGCTTAATCAAAATGGGTTTCGTGAGCAAGTGGGTCCAATGGGTTATGCAAGATGTTTCAACAATCACTTTCAAAGATAAATTTCAATGGGGAATCTCTGCCCTACTTCAAGCCTACACGCGGAATTAGACAAGGTGATCCTCTTTCGCCCTATTTATTCATTTTAGTGGCAAATGTGCTCTCACACATGATGAAACAAGCAATAGCTGATGGCACGTTAAGAGGAATCAAGTTAAGTAACAGCTGCCCTACTTTATCACATTTATTCTTCGCAGATGATTCCATTTTTTTCCTAAATGGAACAATATTGGAGTGCCAAAATCTAGCCACTATTATACATCAATACGCTTTGCATCTGGTCGTCGTAAAACCGCAACAAATCAGGCATATATTTCAGTAAAACATGCCCACACAACTTGAGGAGAAATATGGCTTCTGAACTACGTGTGACAGAAATTGAAAAAACTGGGAAGTATTTAGGAATGCCGTCGGATTGGGGGGCTTCAAAGAAGGATGTGTTCGCCTGGATCCTTGCAAAGGTTCACATGAAACTGGAAAGCTGGAAGGAGAATTTATTATCCAAAGCGGGGAAGGAGATCTTAATAACATCAGTGATACAAGCCATTCCTCGCATGCCATGTCTATTTTTAAAATCCCTATTTCGATTTGCAAAGCTATAGAGATGAAAGTGGCGAACTTCTGGTGGAGAAACAGCACCAAGAGTGCTGGGATACATTGGAAAAAATGGGAAAATCTGAAAATTAGAAAGGATGAAGGGGGTCTTGGCTTCAAGGATCTAATAGCTTTTAACAAGGCTATGTTGGGAAAGCAAGCATGGAGAATTTCTCAGCATCCTCAGTCCTTACTAAGCAGAGTAATGAAAGGGCTGTATTATCCACAGAGTGAATTTTGGAAGGCAGGCAAAGGGTCTAGATCCTCATGGGATGGCAGAGTATAGTGATGGGAAGAGACTCTATTTCTCCGAACATAATGTTCTCCGTTGGGAATGGTAATGCAATATCGATTAGAGAGGACAAATGGCTCAAAAGCGGAAAGATTGGCGGCTCGGCTACGGATGGGGAACCGAGGCAAGTGGCTGGTCTCATAGATCCGAGACTGGAAATTGGAATGAACACTTGATAAAAGCATTGTTTGATGAACAAAAAGTCCAAGACATATTAGCAACACCAATCGGAATGCCTAATGAAGAGGATAGATTGGTATGGCAGAAGACCAAAACAGGGATATACACAGTTCAAAGTGGATACCATGCCAATAGAGACAATCCACCAAACAAAAAAGCACAAGCAGGCACTCCATCATATCAAGCAGCCATTGCAACTTCTTCACATCAGCCAAAACCAGCACTATGGAAGTTTATATGGCAATCAAATAGCCTACCCAAGGTTAAACACTTTCTATGGAATGCATGCCACAACGCAATACCCACAATGGAAAATTTATACAGGCGGAAAATAGTACCTGATCCGTTGTGCCCCATTTGCAAACAGGAAGCTGAAACAGTTGAACACACCTTGCTGCTATGCTCCTGGACGACAAAGATCTGGAAAGCCGCCCCCTGCACATCAAAGTGTCCAGAATAGGGTTAACCAGAATCGACGATTGGCTGTACATGGTAAAAAAAAAACCCAACCAGTGCAAATAGGTTCGACCTCATCACGTTTACCCTCTGGAGCATTTGGAAAGATCGCAATCAGTTCATATATGACCATCGCCCTCTGCACCCACAACAAACGATGATCAAAGCCGAGGCTTTACACGAGAGCTACTCCACTTGGAACAACAAAAAGAAAGGAGAGCAACAAAGCGACACCATACCTCAACGATGGAAGCCCCCATCCCCTGATTCGCTGAAAATCAACATCGACGCCTCTCTTCTCCCAAGCAGCGACGCCGAAACAGAAACAAGAGGAAACAGGGGAGAACACGAGAACAGAGGAGCCATAGCCTGCTTGTGCCGCGACTCCATGGGACGCGTAGTTGATGGATTCGCGAAACTGGTGGCTGCGTCCACGGCAGAACAGGCGGAGGCCATCGCCCTCCTCGAAACCCTAATCTTCTTTTCCAACCGAACTCACCTTTCACTGGAAGTGGTATCCGACTGTCTCCCCCTCGTGCACAGTTGTAACACTTTGGAAGACTTCAGTTGGGAAGCAAAGTCTGTTGTGGGTCGGGCCAGAACAAAACTGAAGCTGTTTCGGGCCATTTCCTTGGCCCACTGCAACAGGGAATCCAACCGGCCAGCGGATTGGCTGGCGAAAGCGTGCAGGAACAATACTCTCCCACATAATTGGCTTCAAAATCCCCCACCTGCCCTGTTTGATTTACTAAGTGCTGATGCTTTTAATGTATTTTCTCCACATATGACTTAGTCATTTCAATGAAATCGTTACTTATGACCAAAAAAAAAAAAAAGAGGGCCAGATCCGATCGATCTGAGCACCTTGAAAGCGGATCTTCTCGATCCAAGAATGGATGCACTAGCTGCATTTGTGCCAAACAGGCCTTTCATGGAAGTTGGCCCGTACCATCTGGTGACCAATTACGCGCTTGACCCGGCGGGGTCGCCTCTTTTCGAAAGGATGTACACAAAGATTGGACCCAGTATCTATCCAATCAGTCATGATGAGCACATCATACACCATCGATAACATCGGGATGACCTTGAAAGATCGAAAGCAGCGACGTGTAGCCATGTCTCTGGATTCTGGAGCGTGCCATATCGATCCTAACGAAGCCATGGACCCCGGACTTAAACGTGACTTGAACTTGCAAGCTTATATCGAATTACTTTGCAGCTTGGGATATACCAAGAAGCAGATGAGTGCAGTCATCCGGAGAGAATAGTGGAATTGCAGCCGAGGTGACGTTGACGTGAACCGCCCTTCTTTCATTGTCGTATTTTTGAACAATACTGGCTCGACCGAAGTTAAGAGCTTCTAGAGGGTGGTGAAAAATGTGGGAGATGTTTGATTAATCTGTTTACCAAGTGACTGTGGCAAGCCCGAAGGAAATGAAAGTCACGGTACAGCCTAGCAATCTCACTTTCCCTCACAAGTATGAGAAGCAGAGTTTTGATCTGACAATAGAAGTCGATGAGAGTGCTCTAAGATAGACTTAAGGTTACCTCAAATGGATCGATCAGCACAGTCATTGTTTATTGAGTTCAATTGTGGCTGGTTCATACTAGCATATTCAGATTATTGAACAGGCAATCGTGCCCATTCTCGCCTTGAGTCTGGTTGTGAAAAATTCTCTTACTTCTAACAGAACTTTGCACATTCTAATGACAACGCGAGTGCTTGAACGCTTGTACATTTTATATTCGAGTGTCCAACCTTTTTTTTTTTGGGTTCAATCAAGTAAATTAAATTCTAAAATTGAGTAATTGCATAATATTTGCTAAAATTAATTGTCAGCATTGGCACATGATATAGCCTTTAAATAATCCCATGTGAATAGAGACATATCAGGCGTTCAAAATTGCAAGCGAGCCACATTAATAATTGGGCTTAGCTTTTCTACATAAGTGAGCCACATCAGTAAAATCATATAACACAGCAAATTATTTGATGGAGGCCTTACATTAAGCCAAACTTAAAACGTTGAAGTGTGTGATTAAATAACAAATAAATTTAGGTACTTGATTGTAAAACGGACAAATGTTCAAGTACTTTTAACATTATTGCCGCTGTTTTTTTTTTTTTTTGTTCTCACCTCTCTTTTATGTACATATGTGTGAGGTGCGCATTGAGATCGAACCTTAGACATAATTTTCTTTGGCGCCCCCGCCCCCAAGGCATTACCGCTGCCTTTAACTATACTACTTTGTAACCCGTGCCATGTCCGATTGACGATCATCAATTTTCTGATTATTATTCTCGTGTACCATTCTATAGAATTAGAACTAGGAAAAATTACATTTGCAGTGCCCTTTCAATTGCACATGTTTAATCTTGGTCCCTTTATTATGTTTCACACCAAATTGATCCCTCATACTATTTTCTAACTATGAATTAAGGACATCTTTCGACAATTCTATCTAAATCTTACTGGACTTTTGGACTGTTTCAATTTTGGTTCTTGTATTATCTCCCATTGACGATTTAAGAAATTCTTCAGCATTTTTTTCTAAGCACCTTCGGAAATGATACGATCTTAGGCGCAAGTCAAAGCTATTCATGAAACATTGCTAATTATTTGAGTTCATTCTATCGTCAGATTTGTGTCATTACATTGACTGGCTCAGCTCCTGTCGTTACTTGGTTAGATGGTTCTTATATGAAACCAGGGAACACATTAGGTGGAGAACTCGAATGAGAATAATACAGGAAATAAATCTTCAAGGAAAGAAAAGGTAGAAATCATGGTAAAATACAAATATGAGATGACCATAATGCATAAATAAATGAAATCTAAGAAATTATGCATTTTAATTTTTGTCTATTAAAGCACTTTCTAAGAGTACCCACAAATTGCGTATTTCAGCTTTAATAAAATTTCTCAACAAACTGAAAGTGTGTTGACATTCCGTTGCTGCAAAATATCAATCCAGCTTTATGTATGCAATGGACCCAGATAGTTGTGTTAGGACAAGTCCCTCATCAAAGAATTGGTGTGATTTAGAATAGTTAATATATCCTAATTGTTTTTGAGTGAAAGCAAACGCAATTGTATATATTAGTGAGCTTGGATATGGCTCCCCCTTGACCACTCCACAAGTAAAGGTATCTTGGCATTTCTTCTATGCGCTCCCAACAAATGTTATTAGGGTCGATGGTAAATTGGTGGACCTCCAATCTATTCTGATGTTTGATGAATATCCCAAGGAGATGGTTTGATATGGAGAAAGAGAGTAGAGATGAATGTGTAAGGGAAATTCCTTATGATGTTTTGAAGATGATAAAATAAATTAAAGGCTATTAACGTGTTTAATGGTTGAGTAACATACTATGCATATGATAGAACGAATAAATGATATTGTCAAAGTCTGAAGAAGGCCAGAAGACTAAACATAACACATGTCCAAAATATATTTTGAAGATTTCCAGACTTCTGTGTCAAAGTCCGAAGACTGCTAGACTTTAGTGTCAAAGTCTGTTCCACATCAGAAGTCTGTCCATTCTGACAAATTCCAGATTGAACGTGAATTAAGAACCATAATATAGACTCTATGCTGAAGCTGAACTTATTCAGACTGTATCTAGACCTTAAAGTTAAATCTGTTCATAAGCAGATTATGTTCATACTCACATCTAAATTGTAAAGTGTGTTGCACTCAGACTCAGTTTCAAAAGTCTGTTATTCTTCAGACTCAGTTTCAAAAGTCTGTTGTTATTCAGACTCGGGTTAAAAGTAAATGTTTCCACTGCATTTTACATAATATGTTTTTACACCTATTCACCCCTCTCTAGGTGTTCGTACTAGCACTTTCAATTGGTATCAGAGCTAAGTGCTCGGTTTATAAAAGTGTTTTTACTTTTGAGTTAAAGATCTTCTATGGCTAGTATTTTGGCACTAGGACTTATGGAAGGGCAAAGCAACATTAGGCCACCATATTTTGATGGAAAGGGAAGAAAACGTGTGAAAGAATAAAATGAAAGCATTTCTAAGATCTATAGATCACTTACAATGGGATGTTGAGGAAAAAGGAGTCAATCCCACTATTGCGTCTACATCAAATAAGAATGGCAAAGACAAAGAAACCAAACCCCCCGCTTCTATGTCTTGAACGGAGATGTCCAAAAGAGAAGCTCTTGATGCAAAAGCAATTTATTTTTTATATTGCGCTTTGTCTCCTGCTAAATATAATGGAATCTCTTCATGTGAAACAGCTAAAGAAGTTTGGGATAAACTTCATGTTACTTATGAAGGGACTGATCGTGTAAAAGAGATAAAAGTAAACTTTCTACTCAAAAAATATGAATCCTTCAAGATGAAGCATAGAGAGTCGATTGGAAATATGTTCAGCCGTTTTACAGAAATTGTAAATGGTTTAGCATATTAAGGTCAGCCAATTTCTTCTCCTATGAAGGTCAACAAACTCTTGTGAGGTCTTTCAAAAGATTGGAACCATGTAAAGACTTCAATAAGAGAGACTTAGAGGATTATGCCACTCTTCGTTGATGAATTAATTGGCACTCTTCAATCCTACGAAGTGAAACAAATCAACGAAGAAGATTCGAAAGGTAAGAAGTCTATCACTTTAATATCTAACGCTGGTTCTGATGATACAAACTCATAAAATGACATGGACGATGAAGAACTTGCCTTTATGATCAAGAAATTCAAAAAGCTGAGTAGAAAAGGAAGAAAATTCGATGAAATAAGACAATACAATCAGAATGGCTAGAAAAGAATAATAAAAGAAGATGATGAACAAGGAAATATATGCTTGATGGCACATGCAGACTCATACTCGAATTCGGAATCAGAGTCTGACTTAAACACAGACTCAGAATCAAAGTCTGATTCAAACACAGACTCAGAATCCGATAAGGAAATCGAGGTAAGCTATTCAAAAATTCCCATCAAATTTCTTAAGTATATAAATGAGCTTTACTTAAATCTCAAATTTTCTCTTAAAAGAATTTCAGAACTAAAAAAGGAAAATTCACGGCTTAGGTAACAAGATCTTTCTCGAAAGGAAAAGTTTGAAATTTTGCAAAAAGATTTTCTACAAATAAAAGAAAGTCGAGATTTACTTGTCAAAGAAAATGATTCTTTAAAAAAAGAATTTTCCAATATTTCAACAAAATTTTCAAATGATTCAAAAATATTAGAGCATATCATTTCCATACAAGTACCTTACTATAATAAGTTGGGACTTGGTTTTAATAAGGAAAGTGATTCTTTGATAGATTTTCCTAAAGTCAATGAAAGACTTAGACAGAGACCTCCAAAGGCATTTTACAAAAATCATTTTCAAAAAGTGTTTATAAAATATGTTGGTTGAAATGCTCTAAAATGTTCAAATTGTGGAGATTCAGAACACTTTGAGAAAGAATGTCCTAAAGTCTAGAGACCTATTAAGAAAAATTGGGTAAAAAAAAGCATACTCTACTAACTCTCATGGACCCAAGAAAAAATGGGTACCAAAGAAAAGATGAGTTGTTTTTGCAGGAAATAAAGGAAAAGAAGAAAGAGAATTTGGTAAGGAATGTATTTTTTATTTGGGCACATGAATCTCATTATGCTTGATATTCTATATATCCTTGGTTGATTTATATTTTATAATGGTCATACTCCTTGATTTGTTTTTTAGAAGAAGGAATCGTGTGATTTATTTTTTGAGTTGAGATTTAATTTAATACGTGTGATTATTTTTGATATCTTGCTTAAAGACAAATGAATTTATTTGATTTGATTTGATATGATATTAATTTATTATGCAAGATATTCCTAGATACTCAAGGATTTCATTCTCCCTGCTTTTATTGTGCTTTGACTAAGTGAGAATTTCTTTTTCAAGATATTATTGTGCATAATATTCTTTCCTTAAATAAGATGTTATGATGAATTAAGGAAGAATATTTGATCATCTATAAAGATTTTCTATTTTACTCTAACGAAATGAAAGGATCCAAATTGATGGATACCGAAAAGGAAATGAGTTGATTGTAGGAAATTTAATAAGGGAAGAATAATTGCGAATGTACACAAATCATGGTGCAATCAAAAAAGTATCTCCTGCGAAGATTGGTGGCAATAGAATCCTTCATATGAATTTTGGAAAGCTTGATCAAAAAATTGTGGAGGTTCCATACTATTTTTTGGAGGCTAAAAAATTCCCTTCCTTGTGCAAAATTTTTGCAAATTGTTGAGGAAATCCCTTATGTGTCGTACAGAAGGTTGAGTAGTTCTGAATTTTAATAATCGATAATTTTATATATGCTATTCAATTTATTTATTTGAAGAAAGGGCATTATATATTATATGGATTACAGCTTATTTGTGGAAAAAGTTCGTTCAATTTATGCAGGTTGAATTCGAGAATAGCTTGATTGAAGAAATTAAATTTTTGCCTCGAATTTCAAAATGCAAGTGATCATTGCAAATGTTGTTGCTACAAAGGGAATAATGAAAAAATATTCTGTTCAACGTGCATAAACAACAATTGTTTCTATTTGCAAATATTGTCATGATGACAGAGGGAGAAAGCGAATCCAAGAGAAAGGAAAGAATTGTGATCATCTCAAAAAGGCAACAAATTGAGAGGGAGCTTTGATCAATTATGAAAAAACCTTATTGGATTGATCGTGATCTTGTTATGTAAGGAAGGAAAAGGTAAATACGTCAGAATTTAAGTTTTACAAAATCCGGTTAGTGCATCTTTTATTACCTTTTGTCATTAACAAATCTCTTATTGATATCATCAGTTTATTATAACAAAATGGATAAAGTGAATTTTATAATGCATCTATGATTTTTATTGGATATTTGCTGATCTATATGATCGAAGTGAGCTTATATTACATATCTTTAATATTCGACTTACTTTATAAAATTTGATTTTTTGGAAATTGTGTTTCATGCAAAATATTTTTATTATCACTTTATATTCTCTACGTGATACTTTTTCCATTGTTATCGCTTTTTGATTATGACAAAAAGGAGGAGAGAATATAAATATGCATATGTGTTGATATTTATTGAGCTGAGATTATCTTTACATATATAATTATATGCTCAATCTATTTGCTATCTTGAATTACATTATTCATTAAGATTGCCTTGATTTATTATTATCTTTAAAAGCATGATTACGCATTTGCATATTTAGAGATTGTTTTATCATCATCAAAAAAGGGGAGATTGTTAGGAAAATCCCTTATGATGTTTTGAAAATGACAAAATAAATCAAAGGCTACTAACGTATAAATGACATTGTCAAAGTTCGAAGAAGGCCAAAAGACTAAACATAACACATGTCCAAAGTATATTTTGAAGATTTTCAGACTTCTGTGTCAAAGTCCGAAGACTGCTAGATTTAGTGTCAAAGTCTGTTCTACATCAAAAGTCTGCCCACTCTAATAAATTCCAGACTGAACGTGAATGAAGAACCAAAATACAGACTCTATACTAAAGTTGAACTTATTTAGACTAAGTCCAAACCTTAAAGCTAAATCTGTTTAGAAGAAGATTATGTTCAGACTTACATCCAGATTGTAAAGTCTATTACACTCAGACTCAATTTCAAAAGTCTGTTATTCTTCAAACTCAGTTTCAAAAGTCTGTTATTATTTAGACTCAGGTTAAAAGTAAAAGTTTTCACTGCATTTTGCAGAATTTGTTTTTACACCTATTCACCCCCTAGGTGTTCGTACTAGCACTTTCAGAATGTAGGTGTGGGAGACTCAAGTTGATGTAGAAAGGTACTTGAATTAAAAAAAAAGTCCTACATCAAATGACTTGAATTCCAAGGGATGGCCTTTGACTCTTAGGGTTTTTCGATAGGCCATTGCGAATGTGACAATTTGAATTGATAGGTGAAATGAAACAAGATATAAAATTTACATGAAAACCTAAAACAGGGAAAATCACGGGGAGAGATAGTGCTTTTACTATCTTCAATAATAAGTATGAGAGTAGAATCTAAAAGCTCTAAAATCATTTGGTGAGCCATAAGATCTAAAAATTAGCAATAAGATAGTAAAAAACAAAAGAACGGATATTATATGGAGGCTAGGGTTTTAGATGTGTCATAAAACACATTATTTTTATAGTCTCCCTTCAAAAAACACAAGACAAAAGTGCAATGGTCTAAAATACCATTATATCTAATTTGAAAGTCAAAACTCAACAAATCTCCACCTTAGCTTCAAATCTTTAAAAGAGTCTTATACCAAATGTCACAAGACCTCTCTCACTCATCACCAAAAGTGATGACACAAGGTCACCCCCAAAATGGCGGAATAGACAACGCACATCCGTAAGCTTATGTGAGCGTACTCAGTGTAGAAAACAAGAAATGAAATGCCACCAACTCTGCCTAATCAAATGGTTAAAACTCCAATCAAGTCCAAGCAATGCTTGAACTTGGTCAAAGAAACTTGTTTGGTCAACATATCTGTCGAATTATCCACTATAGGTACTTTCTTCATTATAACTCTACCCTTAGCAACCTCATCATGCACAAAGTGATAATGGATATTGATATGTTTTTTTCTCTCGTGATACATCACTTTTTTGTCAACTGGATTGCGTTTTGGTTTTTGTGGAGGCTTCCTCTTACTTCACACCACGTTCTGTAACGAAACGCTTCAACCAAAGAGTTTCCTTTACTACTTCCGCTATTGCCATGTATTCTGCTTCGGTGGTAGACAAAGCAATCGTGTCCTACAAAATTGCTCTTTAATTAATCGAGGAACCACCAAGTGTAAAAATATAACTAGTCAAAGATCTCATTTTGTTGAGATCGCCTGTATAGTCACAATCAACGAAGCCCACCACCAAATGTCCTATATCATAACTTTTATCAAAGACCAAACCCATATCTTTGGTACCTTGGAGGTATCGAAGAATCCATTTTATGGTTTGCTAGTGAGCTTTATCTGGATGTGCCATATACTTACTCACAACATTAAGAGCTTGTGAAATATTCGGACGAGTGCAAACCATAGCATACATGGTGGTTCCTCGAGACATCTCATTTTTCTCGAGACACTAAAATATGAAACTAAAATATGAAACTAGAGACATCTCATTTTTCTCTTCATTAGTTTTACGTGACAAAGAAGTTGAAAGCTTAAATGCCAAAGGAGTACTTACCGATTTGGCATTCTTCATGCCAAAACGCTCAAGCACTTTCTCAATGTACTTTTGTGAGAGGTATAACTTTCCAACTTGTCCATCTTTGCGAAATTTTATACCTAGAATTTTCTTGGTAACTCGAAGATTTTTCATCTCAAATTCCCTACTGAGGTGCCTTTTCAAATTTTGTATCTCTAATATGTTCTTCACTGTAATAAGTATGTCATCCCCATATAATAACAAACAAATAAAAGAACCATCATGCAATCTCCCATAGTACACACAACTGTTATGCGCACTTCATGAGTATCCAAGACTTAACATAAAGCTATCAAACCTCTTGTACCATTGTTTTGGAGATTGTTTAAGATCATGCAAAGAACGTTTCAACATGCAAACGTGACATTTTTTACCCTGTCGCAACCTATCCTCGGGGGGAGGGAATAGGTTTAGGGGTATTGCCTAAAGGATGGGCTTATGGCCCATGATTAGGTGCAAACTCTCTCAAGTCCATACCTCGCGTGACGTTGGGGTATTTTTAAGAATTTTGTAAAAAGGAGTCACCACTAGCCTATTGGGGTCGGCTAGAAACCAAGTGAGGCATGGGAGTGTACCTCGTTTTCTATGCAACTAGAGAATCTGGGGTCGGGGACTTGATTACACTAATTGATCAATTAATGCCCTTTCAGTACCTAATCTTGTTCATTTTAAAAGAAATAACTTTTGTCAGGCAATTTAGATTCATTTTATACCCTATTCACTAACATGTGAGGTGATCATGCGGGTGCGCAATCATTAAAGTAATAATCATAGCTACAAAGATTCTAATTGCAGTAAAATTGAGCAATTGCAATTAAACATAATTAAATATGCAAATTAAACATGCGATATAATCAATGTGCAAGAAAATAAATACCCAATTACACTAAGAATGCAAAATATAGCAGTTCTTAACCAAACCCTACATTTTTTGTATTTTCGAAAATTATTTTCTTTAAATTTATTATTTTTTAAATTTTGTTTTAATTTTTTAATCTTTTTTCTACATTTTTTTGGAAATTTTGTTTTTGAGAACTTTTTTTTGTATTATTATTTTTAATTAAAATATCATTATAATGATAAAAACGACACAGGTTGGATTCTCGGGTCGGGACCGACCTAGGTCAAAGAAATCGGGGGCTTGGAACAGCCCGAGGTGTAAGCCCCGTTCGGAAGGAAGATCTAACCCAACGTTTTAATTTTTGGCCCAACCTAGGAAAAATTGATTTGTAAAAAAGAGGCCCAACTAAAGCCCAAGCAATCGAGGGCCCACTATGATAGGCCCAAGTGGAAAAAAACCCTACTCGAGAATTGCACCCAGCCCGGCTCGCATGACTCGGTTCGTGCCTCCTCTTTGCCTACTATTTCGCAGCGCCAAAGGAGGATGGTTGGGACAGCTTTAGCAATGTGGCGGGTGGTGGCAACGACTACGACGTCGAGATATGAAAGAACGAGCAGCAACGGCGTGGTGCTGGTGTGATCGATGGTGGTGGCTGCGGCAACGTCGCGACTTTTGGGCTGGTGACGGGCGATGGAGCTTCCAACGGTCAGAGGTGTTGAGTCGTCACGACCACAGCAGGGGTGACAACGTAGCAAGGCAAGTGTGCGGAGGCGATGATTAGTAGAGGTGCGGAGTAGGGTGTTGGCATTGGGCTGTAGCGGCGTTGCTCGTAGGGGGAGTGACTTAGACCGGTGTGCAAGGGGGTCGATGCTCGGTCAACAGTGGAGATAGTGGGCCACGATGAGGGAGACAGTCACGAGCAGGCATGTTGTGGGCTGGCGCGGGCTCCAAGCGAGGCGGGGTGCGGCGATGGCTGGCGACCAAACGCGAGCGGCACAAACGGATGGGATGAAGGATAGCAGGAATGGTGTCGTGGTTAGGTTGGGGGTTAGAAAGAGAGTGGAGTGGCTTGAGAGACGGCGTCTGGCCAGGGGGTTGGGTCATGGATGGCAACGACACGGCGATAGTCGTCGGGGATGGCGGAATGGCGGCGGGGGCGACGGTGAAGTAATGTTGTCTCCCGAGATCGATTAGAAATGATCGGATCTCGGGCTCACTCGGCGTCTCTCCTTCTCGGCTTGGATACAACCGGAGATCTCTCTGCGGAGGTCGTGTGAAACCCCCTCTTTCTCCTCCGTTTCTATTCTCTCCCGACAAAGTGCTCCCCTATCTTGGTTTTCCCCTCTCGCTTTTCTACTTTCTCCTTTCTTTCATGCCTTCCCCCATCGACCTCTGCTCCTCCGCTCCTATTCTCCCTACTGCCTTTTGCTTTTTACTCATTTTTGTCCTTGTTTTTTCTTTGGAGGTGCACGAGCGAGTTGGAGGAGGGAGAAGGCTAGCGTGGGCCGGGCCAATGCCGGATTCGGCCCGACCCAACCTCTAGGCATTTTTTTCTATTTCTTTCTTTCTTTTTTTCTTTCTTTCTTTCTTTCTCTTTTTTTGTTGTTGTTTTTTTTTCTCTATTTCTCTATTTCTCCTTTTTTTTAGCGACTAATTCCTAATTTTGTACACGATTAAATTTTAATTAAAATGACGAAATTTATGTGTTAATAGCTGTCCTTCTTTGAATGAGAGCTTGAAGAGGTTCACTTCAAAGACAAGAGATGCCTAAGTTTTGCCCCTAGATGATGACAATTTGGGTTGCGGATAGGAAAAGGATATGAAGGGATGACTTTACTTTGTAAAAGATGTCCCTCGACCGAGATGGGAAAATCTATTGTATGATAACTAGTTCTGACTGTCAGGGAGGTTTCCTTGTGTAAGAACGAGTTTCGACTGGAAAAAGGGTCTCACTGTGTAAAAACAGGTTTCGACTAGATATGGTAGCCTCACCGAGTACAAACGGGTTTCGACTGGATGTGATAGTCTCACCGTGCAAAAATAGGTTTCGATTGGAAGAAAGGTCTCACCATGTACAAACGGGTTTTGACCGGATGATAGTTTCACCGTGTACACACGGGTTTCGACTGGAAAAAAGGTCTTATTGTGTACAAATGGGTTACGACTGGATGAGAGTCTCACCATGTACAAATGGGTTTCGATTAGGAGAAAGGTCTCACCATGTATAAACGGGTTTTGATCGAATGATAGTCTTATCGTGTACAAACAGGTTTCGACTGGGAGAAAGGTCTCACCATGTACAAACGAGTTTCGACCAAATGTGAACAAGCGTGGTTTACGGATGAACCCACAAGCTGTGTGGTTTAGGAAAAGCCATCGACCTCGTGGTTTTAAGGATAGACCCATCAACCTTATGGTTTAAGGATAACCCATGAACCGTGTAGTTTAGGAAAAGCCACCAACCCCATGGTTTTAAGTATAAACCCACCAACCTTGTGGTTTAAGGATGAACCACGAACCGTGTGGTCTAGGAAAAGCCACATACCCCATCGTTTAAGGATAAACCCACTAATTGTGTGGTTTAAGGATAGACCCACAGATCATGTGGTTTAAGGATAGACCCATGAACCATGCGATTTAGGAAAAGCCACTAACCCCGTGGTTTAAGGATAAATCCACCAACCGTGTGGTTTAAGGAATGATCCACGAACCATGTGATTTAAAGATATACCCACGAACCGTGTGATTTAGGAAAAGCCACAAATCCTGTGGTTTTAAGGATAGACCCACCAACCTTATGGTTCAAGGATGACCCATGAACCGTGTGGTTTAGGAAAAGCCACATGCCCCATGGTTTAAGGATAAACCCACTAACCGTGTGGTTTGAGGATAGATCCACAAACCATGTGGTTTAAGGATAGACTCACGAACTATGTGGTTTAGGAGAAGCCACAAATCCCATGGTTTAAGGATAAACCCACCAACCTTGTGATTTAATGATGATCCACAAACCGTGTGGTTTAGGAAAAGCCACCAACCCCTGGTTTAAGGATAAACCCACCAACCTTGGGAATGACATGGTTTAAGGCTAACCATGGACCTTTGGAGATGGCATGATTTAAGGCTAACCATAGGTTGACCATGAACCTTGTAGATGACATGGTTTGAGGCTGACCATAAACTTTGTAGATGACATGATTTGAGGCTGATCATAAACCTTTAGAGATGGCATGGTTTGAGGCTGACCATGAACCTTTGGTTTTTAGGGAAGCACCCGCTAACCCTTTGAAAACTGCATGGCTTCACTGAGGAATCCTGTAAACTCACTTAAGCAAATGTCATTAAAGATGTCATCAAGAGACATATTGGCAATATTGCAACATTAATTGAACAAGCTAATCAAGCTAAGTCTGATTGCTTTAGAAAAACATTCGATGTCAATCGGTATCATGTGGCACAAGACTGTCATGTTGCTCGGGGATATATCATTAATCATCAAATTCTCCGGGAGTCAAGTTCTTATTAAAACGGCTATGACTCGTGAAAAAGGCTCATTAAGCATTCCAAACTAAAGTTTCTTAGTCAGAAAAGGTTTCTCACACACTCTTGATAAAATGGCTACTTGATCCCATCTATTTGCGTGAGAAGTGACTGATTGCTAAGGGTATCACACATAACCCATGTCAAAGGCATTCGAAACATTCACGATGAGCATAATCTGATTGAACAAAAGGGTCTTTTGAAAGGACCGCAATATAGGCTCGGTTAAGGCTTACACAAATGAATTATTGCTTTGAGGCCAATAAAGGAACATTTGTTGCTATCTTCATCGGGTTTACAAGTCGAGAACTCAGGAGATAAGATAAGATAGAATTGCTTCCACTCCTTCAAGCGGTGGCTTCTTTGTGGTATTCTGATTTTCACTCGAACCATCCCAATCAGAAGAAAATTTGGAAGAGGGTTGTAATGTTGGCTTGGGAAAGACTCGAAAGGCTTAAAATTTTCAAGAGGATTTTTAAGAGTCGGTGATCATCATGGCATCGTGATCAAGTAACTTGATCTTTTGAAATTATTTGGCTTTTGGAACACAACATATCTCGAAAATTCCTTTACTAATTGTTTCGCATGGAAGCTTTGCTCCTTTCTCTAATTTCCTTTACACTTGCGATGATTTTTTTTTTTTACGCATGCACTTGGACTTTGATAATTTTTCTTTCGCATAAGATGAAGCCTTTCAGCTCTTTTTCTTAACGAGCATTGGCCTTACTTTTACCAGGCATACTGTTTTTTCATGCCTCCTAATTTTGTCGAATTTTTCGCTTTTTGAACTTTTGGAGCTCTTATGACTTTCGAGATGCTTTTCATGTTTTCTCATAAATGCCAATTGTATGTGGTCAATCCTTAAACTTTGCCCCAGTAAAGAGAGATAATCACCGCTTGGGGTTAAGAAATGAATAATCAGGCCCAAGTTGGTTAAAGCTTTAATGAGAATTCCTCTGAAGCTATCTGTCATGCCCCGAACCTCGAGCGCGCCAACATCCCACCATGGTCATGCAAATGTGACATTCCCAGGTAGTGTCGCCGACCCCATTCATTTATTATTGCGCAAGCGGAACGTATTATAAAACCCCTGACAATGAAATACGGGATAGAAAAGCAGGAAGCCAAAACCGCAACATATCACTTTCATAATTCAACAAAATTACAAACAGAAGCCTACAGACAAAGTCTACAAAAGATCGGCTCTTAAAAAGGAACTGTCCTACAACCTACAAGTCGGACACATTCTCCAATCCTTATGACTTCACCTCTGCAACTCCTCAAAGCCAACCAAAGCTATCTGGTCGCTACGTTCACCAGGGACCTGAAATTTTAATCCTACAACCAGGATGAGACGATGTCTCAGCAAGTTCAACTCCCTAAACCCCTATTAGAAAGAAAATACGCCCCAGGTGGCCTAGTCACATCACATAGAAGACTTACCTCGCATTAGCCTTCATCTGCAGGTTAACACAATTTATATAATTCAACCACGTACAATTATGATAACCAAACAACCATGGCACAATCACATCATCAGAACAATTCAACCACTTGGATCGTCTCAGCGATCAATCGACTTGGCCGATTACATGTCATTTTAACAAATCAATCATTGCTCTCAATCACGGCCCTATAGGAAGGTTTAACAACCAGTGGCAATCACGGCTCCACTCGGCACGACCTTTAATTAGGTGGTCCATCTCGGCCTCACTGGGCACGACCTCTCATAGGTGGTCAATCACGGCCCCATTAGGCACGACCTCTCTTAGGTGGTTCATCACGGCCCTACTAGGCACGACCTCTCATGGGTGGTCCATCATGGCCTCACTAGGCACGACCTCTAATAGGTGGTCAATCACGGCCCCATTAGGCACGACCTCTCTTAGGTGGTTCATCACGGCCCTATTAGGCACGACCTCTCATAGGTGGTTCATCACGGCCTTACTAGGCACGACCTCCAATTGGTGGTTAATCACAGCCTCACTAGGCACGACCTCTAATAGGTGGCTAATCACGGCCAATCTCCCATCAATTTCCACACTTAGGGTTTTCTAAAGAATCCTCATAAATCGCAATCACACTCAATTCGCCACAACCAATCATCAATTTCAAATTCTACATGCACAGCCGCGATCGGCACGAAATTCTAAAGGATCAAGGTCCCGACAAAATTTTCGGAATTTAATAAATAATTAAATTTATTCAGAAAATTAATTAAATAATAATATCCATATTTTCGTCATCCACACCCAATTTATAATATCCAACCATCAATTTCAAAATCCGAACGCATAGCAGCGATCGGCACGAAATTCTGAGCAATCGGGGTCAAAAATAATTTTTCCGTTTTTTTAAATAATAATATTTTAATAATTTCGGAATATAATATAATATTATAAATTCCAGAATTTTGAAACAATTAAATAATTCAAAAATAAAACCCTATTATGTCCCATCAAGATTTATTATTAAATAAACTCTCTTAGCTTTTAATTAAACACACTTTAAATTAAACAAACATTTTAATCCAAATCACAATTAAATAAACTAAAATATCCACATAAACTTGCTTAACTTAAACCAAGCACACTTAGAGCATAATTAACCGTCTAATCAAGATTTAGTGAGCTAAACTCACCGGATTAACGAGCCG
Source organism: Eucalyptus leucophloia subsp. euroa (assembly GCA_017140325.1). Lineage (NCBI taxonomy): Eukaryota > Viridiplantae > Streptophyta > Magnoliopsida > Myrtales > Myrtaceae > Eucalyptus > Eucalyptus leucophloia. The sequence goes on from CM029471.1 coordinate 24,630,057, forward strand.
AGCGGACCAAAATGATGGGGACGACGCGAGGATCGACTTTCCTCAAAGCGGGCCGAGCATCCAGGCTCGGGAAGGCGGCCAAAACGGGCCAAACACCCGCTGCCATGCCCATTTTCTTGGCTACCGGTTGGGGTCGGACGGAGGACCGCACGGCGGCGGTTCGGGTGCGGATCGGCGGAGAAGAGGGGCGCGGCTCGTGCGGGTGAGGCGGTAGCTCCGGCGACCCTTCGGCGGCGGAGACGAGCTCCGGCAGCTCCTAGAACGCGCGAACAGGGGCAGACGGAGGCGGCTAGGTGTCGGCCAAGTGCGGGCGAGCGCGGAGCGAACGGGCAACGACGGCGATGCACAGCGCGGCGAGCGAGGACAGCGGAGGCGTGCGACGGCTCCGGCAACGTTGGCTGCGCCGCTTGGCATCCGACCAGATCGAGATCTCAAGTAGCAAACGGAGGGGGAGAAAGGAGGCGGAGCGGCACACGCGGGGATGGAGCGGAGCGGCGAACGGCGACGGCGTGACCTCCGGCTGGCGTTCGAGCGGCGACGAGCGAAGGGGGAGGCCGGCCGAGCTTCTGGTTCGCACGGCCTCTCTCTCTCTCTCTCTCTCTCTCTCTCCCCTCCCTTTCCAAGTTCCAAGACAACTCCTTGATTCAAGGAGGAAGATGATGGTGATGGGTCACCTTTTTTCGGGCAAATCTCCACCGTCCACATGTCAAGATCTCAACCCTTGGCCTCAACCACCATGACATCATCCCATGTCATCTTCCACTCACTCAAACCCTCCACAACTTCTCCAATGGTTGCATTTTCATTTTCCGCCGGGGTCCAATTCTTGTACATCAAATTCTTCAATTATAATCAATCCGCTTCCAATTGAGTCCAAATTGAAGTCCATAAAATTAATCCAATGTCACCACACTTCAATTCACATCTTCACTTGTCCATAGAACCAACTTAAGTCCCAAAAGCACAACCAAAGGTGGGCCTACCAATTTTCCAAACCAAATTAACCATACCTTGATGATCTTGCCGAAAACCTCGGCTTGCATGAAAAATCTTCCAAAGATGAGTCAATGTTCTTAAAATGATTTGTGACACACCCAGACTTCCAATTTCTGAATTCGATCTCAATTCTACGGTTAATTTCACTTTGGCACGATACTAGCGCGGCCCAACCTACCGGGTAGCCTTTAGAAATTTTCATGCATTTGACCTGTGGTTGATCATCTCAAGCCACAATATACATCTTTGAAACATTGGCGACTTTCGATTGTCAAGGTAATCTCAAGGTTTCAAATACGAACACAGGGTACCCAATCGATAGAAAAGTCGGCCTAGTGTCGATCGACAAGGATTATGCGATCCGGTGGAATCACCCACACTCGATCACATGCCTCTGTCGAGTCGACCTACCTCCGGTCTCTAATCGACTTTTATTTGTGCTGTAATGACCCTTGCAGATTAGCTCGGTCGAAAGGTCGCTTCCTGACCAAATTCTCGAGTCTGATGCATTAGAATTTCTTAACGACTTCACCCGATAGACTAGTTTTCACATGAGTGGCCAACTCAAGGAAAAGAACTATATGCGTGCCAACGAAATGCCCGTCTCAATTTATTGAAAATAGAATCGAAAAATTAGGATGTCACACTATCACCAGAAGATTGATGCAAGTGAAAGTAATAGGATCTTTCTCAATCCTTCGCTCTACAACATGACTGTAACCTCCCATGCTGCCCCAATGTAGGGTCGTTCTTGACAGGGGTACTTTGAAGAATCGTCTTTATTTGGCCCAAAGGGCTAGCAAGATGTCAGCTCGGTGCTTGGGATTGATGAAGGAAATGCTATTATCATTTCAATCTTTACGCTCAATGCGAATGAATCCTTCGTACTAAGAGAAGGTTGTTTTCACTCAACTCTCAAAAGTGTTTGAAGGATATGTTTGGAAATGACTTGCATTTCTTCATCCTAAGCACTTCTTGTTTGGCATGGTTAACATCTCCATCTCACTGTCGAGATCATCTGAGTAGATCAATCTCCATAGAGAAATTTGATTCAAAATGAATAACCCACAAAGTGAGAAAACAATTTTGAGATAAAAAGGATATTCAAAAAGTTTGTAAAAAGTTTTTTTTTTCAATTATTTATTTTGTGCTTGTCTCTAGGAAAGCGCAAAAGGTTCCTTTTTTTTTTTGTAATGGAAATTCTTTGGTTTTTTGTTAGAATGAGGGTACTTACCTACGGCATGGTGACCCAATAACCTTGTAAAGAATGTGAAATAATATGTTAGTGTGAAAATCTTTAGGGATTGAAATGTTGGAAACGATACATTATTACCCTTCACTCACTTTTATCCTTTGGGTGCTAACATTTCTTGGATTCACCCTCGTGGATATCTGGTAACTCGACATTACCTTTCACTTGCATCTGCCTTTAAGTGCCTAATGTCTTCCTATCAAAGGAAAGAAAGAATCATGTCAGACACTGTCAAAATGAGCGATTAGAATCGACACCATTTACCCTTCACGTGTTTCCGTTCTTCGGTATGAGCTTTGCACGAAGTGGCTAGAATTGATTGAAAAATGGCTATGTGGCCCTGATTTTATCCATGAAAAGCACTTTCTTATTGAATACAACAATTTACAATGTTCAATTCCTGCTTTTTTCAAATGCTCTTTTGGAAGAAACGTTTAAATGACAAAAAGCTCGAAAAATTTAAATGCAAATCATTAGATGTGTTTTTTCAAGATCTTGCTTTGAAAGGAGAGGGATTGCTCCTTATTTCCACATTTGGGGACATTGTTCTTTAGATGCTTTGCCTCATTTATTGCCTTATGTGATGAATTCGACTATTTCGTCCTAGCACACTTCATTGGTGAGGAAGGAGAGATTTTTTCTAAGTCAAGTGTTGCTCCACCGCGCTTTGTCTGAAGGTCTTTGTTTTGTTTGAGTCTATTCTTTTCCTTTTAGAGATTGTGTAGTTCCGGTCCAGGTTGCCCTCACGTAGTCTTGTTTGCTAAGTATTTGCCTCATGAAATTTTGCACAAATGGAGAGACAGGTCATTCCTAAAATAAATCAAATTGAACTTGGAACAATTACCACCTTTTACTCAAGGGAAACATTTGATGACCGATTCTCTTTTGTATACATCTAAATCTTGAAGTATTGTCTTAGTCTTACAGACCACCAATAATCATCTCCATGCAAAGATTGGATGCCCAGAAGAGATAAAGATGGTGAGTAGATAACTTGATGGTGACATTTCCAACACGGCTTTCCAACACGGCTTTGACAAAATAGATGAGTGCAAAAATCAATCCCTGTCCTAGCTTGAAAGTCCTCTTATTTGTACGATCAAATGAGAAAATGTCAAAGAGTGGCCGTTATTCGCATCTTGCGAGAAGAAGACAATGTCATTATATGAATGACAAAATGATCTCTTAATGAGGTCGCCTCTTACAATGAAATCAAGTTGATGGTACATGCCCCATATTCCTTATTCCGGGGTTTTAGTATTTCGCCAAGATTTTATTATAAGAGAAGGAGCATCATTAAAAGATCGATTGACAACTATCAATTGAATATCCACTCTATTCCAAAAGTTTCATATGCAAAAGTAAAATTGATTTTTGAAATATTGATTTATGATTTTACTTCTAGAAAAAATGAAATGACTTTTGTTTTGAGAAATCAATACACAAAATGGATAGAATTTGATTAAAAATGCAATTTCAATTTTTGTACCCCCAATGTATAATCGCAACTCAAAAGCCTTTTTTTTTTCTTATTTTTTTTTTCAAAATGTGATTTTGAGCACACAACTAGAAATTTAAACAAAATCATGTGTGATTGCATTCAATGTTCACTTATTAAGAGTGATTGCTAATTTTTTTTTTCAATTATAAGCCTACATCACCGAGGGCATTCGATTAATTTCCGCGAATTTCAAAATGAAAATTTAATTAAAAGAAAGCGAATAAAAAAGAAAAAGAATGATACTTACAAAGTGGAGGAACTCTTTTCTCTCTGTTTTTTTTTTTTTGTATAGACATACACATGGGATGTGGTTCAATTTTTAATCTATATGGCTCAAAATGAAGCCATGAGATTACCGACTGAATCGACATGATCGCAATTAGGTCAAGGTTTCCATGACTTTGGCTTCGTCAAAGAGTCGACTCATGTCGCGTGATTGCTAACTGGAGTGGTAACTCTCAACTCTAAGAAAGAAATTTCGGAGTCGAGATGGGCAACTCGTACTATATGATCGCAGTTGGAGTAGTATCCACCTCAACACCATCCTAAGAAATCCTATGCGGCCCAGGTCCAGCGGCAGGTTATGTGCGCTAAAGTGTAGTGCGATGTAAAGAATACATCCACAATAGTTTATAAACAAACACCACTTCAAAAGTTCAACGCATAAACATTTATTCCCAACTCCACACCTACAAGACAAAGGGTTAACAATCACTCTTCCCCTTATAACTCCAAACTACAAAAACATTTAACACTCACGTTCGAGATGTACTTGATATCCTCGCTGCCAAACAAAACTTATTTTTGAACAAGATAAATTTAGGCCTAAGTCCTCTAAAGTCTGAAACCAAGTTCCCAGTGGAGTTGCTAAGCTGTTGTGACCTATCCTCGGGGGGAGGGAATAGGTTTAGAGGTATTGCTTAAAGGATGGGCCTATGGCCCATGATTAGGCGCGAGCTCTCCCAAGCCCATACCTCTCATGATGTTGGGTTATTTTGAAAAATTTTGCAAAAAGGAGTCGCCACTAAACTATTAGGGTCGGCTAGAAACCAAGTGAGACATGGGAGTGTACCTTGCTTCCTACGCAACTAGAGAATTTAGGATCGGGGACTTGATTACACTAATTGATCGATTAGTGCCATTTCGGTACCTAATCTTGTTCATTTTAAAACAAATTATTTTTGTCAAGCAGTTTAGATTAATTTTATACCCTGTCCACTAATATGTGAGATGATTATGCGGGTGTGCAATTATTAAAGTAATAATTATAGCTACGAAGATCCTAATTGCAATAAAATGGAGCAAGTGCAATCAAACATAATTAAATATGCAAATTAAACAGTGATATAATCAATGTGCAAGAAAATAAATACCCAACTACACTAAAATGCAAGACATAGCAGTTTCTAACCAAACCCTACATTTTTTAGATTTTCAAAAATTATTTTTTTAAAATTTAATATTTTTAAAATTTTTTAATTTTGTTTTAATTTTTAATCATTTTTCTACATTTTTTGGATTTTAGAAATTGTTTTAATTTTTAAATTTAATTTTTTAATTAATTTTTCAATTTTTTTGGGAATTTTTTTCTATTATTATTTTTAATTAAAATATCATTATCATGATAAAAATGACTCGGGTCGAATTCTTGGGTCGGGATTGACTTGGGTCAAAGAAATCAAGGGCCCGAACGGGCCCGAGGTGCGAGCCTGGCCCGAAAGGAAGATCCAACCCAACGTTTTAATTTTTGGCCCAACCTAGCAGAAATTGATTATTCTCGCTCAATGTTTTTCTTTACAAAAAAAAAAATTGATTTGTAAAAAAGAGGCCCAACTAAAGCCCAGCAATTAGAGGGCCCACCGTGATAGGCCCAAGCGGATAAAAATCCTACTCGAGAATTGTACTCGGCCGGCTCGCGCGACTCGGTCCGTGTCTCCTCTCTACCCTGCTTTTTCGCGGCGCCAAAGGAGGATGGTCGGGACTGGCTTGGTGACGCGGTGGGTGGCGGCAGCGACGATGTTGAGATCTGCAAGGACGGGCGGCAACGGCGCAATGTTGGTGTGATCGGTGGCGGTGGCTACGACAACGTCATGGCTTCTAGGCTGGTGACGACGACGGAGCTTTCGGTGGTCAAAGGTGTCAAGTCGTTGTGGCCACGCGGGGGTGATAGCGTAGTAGGGCAAGCGTGCGAAGGTGGTGATCAGCGGAGGCGCAAAGCAAGTTGTTGGCGTCGGGTTGCGAGGTGTCGCTCGAAGGGGGAGTGACTCGGGACCGGCGTGCGGGGGGGGGTCAATGCTTGGTCAATAGGTGGAGATGGTGGGCCGTGACAAGGGAGACGGAGTCACGAGCAGACGGGTCGTGGGCTGGTGCAGGCTCCAGGTGAGGCAAGGTGCGGCGGTGGCTAGTGATCGGACATGGGCGGCGCAGACGGACGGGATGAAGGACAGCAGGAAAAGCATTGTGGCTAGGTCATGGGCGTAGAAGGAGGGTAGAGTGGCTTGAGGGACGGCGTCGGCCGGGGAGTTGGGTCATGGACGGCAACGACATGGCGGGGACCCAGACACAGCGACAGTCATCGGGGGATGGCGGAATGGCAGCGGCAAGCGACGGCGAAGCAGCGTTGTCTCCTAGATCTGAATGAAAAAAAAAAAAAAAATCAAAACTAGGCTTGCTTGGCGTCTCTCCTTCTCTAGCTTGCTCACCGCCGGAGATCTCTCCGGCAGAGGTCATGTGAACTCCCCTCTTTCTCCTCCATTTTTATTCTCTCCCGGCAGTGCTCCCCCTCTCTCGGTTTTCCCCTCTGCTTTTCTGCATTCTCCTTTCTTTCATGCCTTCCCATGTTCTGACCTCTACTCCTCCGCTCCTGTGCTCCCTGCTCCCTTTTGCTTTTTACTCATTTTTGTCTCTCTTTTTTCTCTGTAGGTGCGTGCAAGAGTTAGAGGAGGGAGAAGGCTAGCGTGGGCCGGGCCAAAAGCAAAATGGGCCTAGGCCATGTAGGGGAAAGAGAGGCGGGCGGCGGGCCGAGCCAATGCCAGATCTGGCCTGACTCGACCTTTAGGCATTCTTTTTCTTTTTTTTATTCTTTCTTTTTTTCTCTTTTTTTTGTTGTTGTTGTTTCTTTTTTCTTTTTTTTTCTCTTTTTCTCCTTTTTTTTAGCGACTAATTCCTAATTTTGCACACGATTAAATTTTAAGTAAAATGGCGAAATTTAGGTGTCAACATACCCTTAACAACGAATCCCTCAAGTTGAGATGTATAGATTATTACCTCAAGCTCGCCATGCAAAAAAGTGGTATTGACATCAAGTTACTCAAATTCTAGATCATAAAAGCTTGCTAACGCAAGCAACACACGAATGAAACTATGTTTCACAATTGGAGAGAACACTTCATTGAAGTTAGTCCCCTCTTCGACTAAAACCCTTTGCTACCAAACGAGCTTTGAATCTTTCATCTTCAACCCTTGGAATTCCCTCTTTTTTTTTAAGATCCACTTGCACCTAACAGCTCTTTTGCACTCAGGTAATTTCACAAAATCCTAAGTTTGGTTCTTATGAAGAGAACCCATCTCTCGCAACAAGTCACTTCTCAGATTTAGAACAAATAGTAGCTTCATGAAATATAGAAGGTTCTTCAATACCAACTCTTTAACATTTATAAAAGCATATGCTACTAAAGCAACAAAACTATACCTTTGGGGAGGCTTAATTTGTCATTTGGCCCTCCCTACAGCCAAACTCTGAGATTGCTTAATTTAATTTGTTTTGTCAGAATTTAAGTCTTGTTGCTCATTATTGTTTTATGGCTGAATATGAACATCTTCAAATGTTCTTCGTGGATGCTTTACATGAAACTCCACCTCTTTTTTTTTTTTTTAATCAAAAGTAACATTTAAGAATACCACTTTTCCTACCACCAACAAAAATACACTTCTTGGCCCTAGGTTCAAGCTTATCCTCTTTTACATGATAATAGGTTAGACATCCAAATATTTTTAAACCAGAATAATCAAACACCTCATTAGGAGTCTTACACTCAATTCCGGTTAAAGGAGAATGACTCATCAAATAACATGTGCTCACAGCTTTAGTAAAGAAACCCTTCCCAAGTCTAACATTAGAGAGCATATACCTAGCTCTCTCTAAAAATGTATACTTTATGCACTCTACCACCCCATTCTGTTGAGGTGTGTGCTTGACGGTTCGATGTCAAACTATCCATAAATGTTCATAGTATTTGTTGAAATCACCTCCACAAAACTCAAGACCATTATCCATTCTGAGACACTTTATCTTCTTCCCAGTTTGATTTTCTATCAACATCTTCCACTTCTTGGACATATCAAAAACGTCATTTTTACACCTTAAGAAATAAACCCGGACTTTCCTAGAAAAATCATCAATAAATGTCAGAAGATAAGCTGCGTTACCCTTAGATATTACCTGTGTCAATCCCTACAAATCGAAGTGTATATAGTCAACTATGCCCTTGTCAAGTGTACTCCAATACTGAAACTAACTCTGCACTGCTTCTCAAAAACACAATGTTTGCAAAAGTCAAATGAGATCATATGATCCCCATAAAGAAAACCATATTGACTCAAAATAGTCGTTTCTCTTTCGTTCATGTGGCCCAACCACATATGTCACAATATTGATTTTTTAGAATTTGAAGAGGATGATATATTTAAATAATCCATAATGGTACTTCCCTACAGAATGTAAAGGTTGTTTTTCTAGTTACCTCTCAACACAATCAATGAGTTTTTTGAAATTTTCAAAACTTCACCTCCACCCGTGTATATACATCCCATGGAATCTAAATTGTTCAATGAAATAAGGTTCTTCTTCAAATATGAGATTTGCCTAGCATTTCTCAAAGTTTTACTATATTGTCGGGACATTTAATCTACACTATACCAATACTCACAATCTTGCAAACTGCATTGTTGCCCATCAAAACTAAATCACTACTAACTTTTTCATATGTGTGGAACCAATTTTTAAGTGAACACATGTGGTATGAACATGCTGAATCCAAAATCTATTTGTCATCGACATGACAATCTAAGTACAAAAACAATAAGAACTTTGTTTGCATTAGTTAACTCATTATTTTTCACCAAACTAGCCGAATTGGAACTCTCCATTGGCTTCTTCCCCTTATCTTTGAGCGCTCACGTTTGTTGTGACCAAATTTGTGACCATAGTAACATTCCACCTTACTCTTATCACTACATGATCTAGACTTTGAACATTCTTCATTATTACTATGTCTATCACGATGATTCGACCTTCCCTTAATGACAAAGCCATCAGCTCTATCACCGCTACTACTCGCATTCAACTTTGTATGCATCTTCGCAGAATTCAATGATGCTTTCACATCCTCAAGAGTTATAGATTCTCTTCCATAAATCATAGAATTCACAAAATTTTCATATGAGCTCAGTAGTAAACATAACACAATTAGAGTTTAATCTTCATCACCTAATTTCAAATCTAGTTTTTTCATATCCATAACAATCTTACTAAAATTCATCTAAAAGTTTTTGGATATGAGCACCTTCTTGCATTTTTAGCATGTGAAGATACTGCTTCAAAAATACTCTTGTTGTAAGAGATTTCTTCATGTAGAGACTTTCAAGCTTATTCCACAATTCCAAATCTATTTCTTCATTAGTGACTTCACGACGCATCGTATCGGACAAATGATAATTGGATAGTGCTATGCGCTCTATCTTCCTTCTCCTTAATCTTAGCCATGGTCATGTCATTGGGAAATTTTCCGTCCAAGGCTCTAATTGAACCTTCCCAATGCAACAACGCTTTTATATTGATCCTCCATAGCCCAAAATTATTTTGGCCATCAAAAGGTGCCAATTTGAATTTTATAGTTGTCATCTCGAACAAAAGACCGAAATTCCTTTGCTCTGATACCAATTTGTTGCGGAAAAGTGCCAAATGATGCATCAATGGAAGCACAAGTAGCAAAGAATGAGGAAAATTGAAATCACATGAGACACAAAATTTCTGTGCAAACCCAAAATGGGAAAAACCATGGGGTGGGAAAGGAGTTTCACTATCTTAAAAAATAAGTATGAAAGTGCAACCCAAAAGCTTTAAAACCACTTGGTGAGCCACAAGGTCTAACAAGAAGATAGTAAAGAACAAAATTAGGGATATTATAGGGAGGCTAGGGTTTTAGATGTGTTATTAAACACATTCCTATTATAGTCTCCCTTTAAAAGAAACCCCCAAAACAAAAGTGCAATGGTCTAAAATACCCTAATCTCTAATTTAAAAGTCCAAACTCAACAATGGGCCTTTGAGAAATGGATACCAATCAGAGGAGATGAATTGATTGTTGTAGGTTTTTACAAATTCTTCAAACAATATAGTGTGTAGGGGATAGACTAGTGTTTATAAACAATGTTGAGAATAATAATACAATCTATAGGAAAAGTGATTAGGTAGAGTGAAAACTAAGCATAACTTTTGCAGAATATGACAAGTTAAACTTCACCAATAGCAAAAATAGTTTAATGTAATTAGGAGTATTACTTATGATTAAATAACATAATCGGGTGCGGTACTAATAGATGAATACTAAAGATGATGTATAGGTAATGCTAATAATGAAAAGATAGGAGATGACACCCTAAGATTTATAGTGATTCAACTTTATTCCCAAGTCTACATCTAGTCTTAAGACTAACAACCACAATGAGGTTGAAATCCACTAGTAATCAGCCTTGCAAGTCACATCTAACTGGTGTTGTTCCATTTGCATGATAGGTCACACTATTAAGACATAACCACTGCTATTGCACATACACTTGATTATTTGTTATGATTACAACTCAGTAGCACCTCATAGAGACATAATCGACATCACAATTACTAACAATAAAAACAAAGCAAAAAAGAAGACTCAAGAGCTATAGACTAACTATGTTTGTTCATTTCGACCTAACCTCACTAATTGTCTTATATTAAGTATATATATATGCATCCAATCCTTATATGACCATCCGCAACTCAACTCCATGAAGCAGCCGTTAGTTCTAGCATCATTGGTCTTCAAATGGCTCTATATTGCTTACTAGCATCAAAATAACTACTGATTGTGGCAATTTTTCTCAACTAGTCAAACTGCTGCTGTCAATGTCTATTTTATGTTAAAATTGCCATAACTATTATGATTCATCTTTGGTGCTCCTAATGTGAACTACAAGACTTTGTAATATGGCAAGTTTCATTTGGATCAACATTCTCATCAAATGAGTAGATGACTAGCTTCCAAGTTTTGATATTAGCAATATCCTTTACTCATAAATAGGAGTGCAGACTATCAGTAATCTATTTACGCTATCCATTGACAAACTCGTGCGGAATGACTTTTGATCAATCTTCCAAGATCCTCTTGGCTTCATCAACTTCTAAGGACTTCCATGAACATTAGCATTCCCACTAATTACTCGTCTTTGCTAATTAACTAAGTCGGCATTCAAAGACTTTCAAGTACATCAGCATCCCCGTTGATTACTCTGTTGGAGAAACATCTCCAAGTGGTTTTGATAATTTCCAAACTATCTTTCGTATAATATTTACTATGATAATTATAGATGTTCATAACAAGCATTAAAGATTATGTGATGACAATGGTGTGAACCAAGTGGTAAAGATGGCAATATGTTTTGATACAATTTTTCCACAACAACACCAACAAACCTAAAGATCAATTGTCATCAATGTTTGTATTAACGTTGTATACATTAGGTCATTGGTAATGTGGCAATAACATTCATTTGATAATGTTCGTTGGATCAACAAACCAGCCATCGTTGAAGGAGATATGTGTAGTAGTAGAATTCGGATGATAATAGAAAAAAAGATGCTAGGCTGTTTGATAGGTCTATTAGAAGTTCAAGTGAATGGACAACAACAAAAGCTATTTCTCGATAGTATGCAAATATTCATGAAAAGAACTTTTTGGGCAGTTGCATCGTTGGACAACAGCTTCAACGATAACTCTAATGGTTCTTTACTTATCTAATCCACCTTCAATGGATAGAATGAAGATAGGCATGAAAGAGAAGATCTCATAAGCCAATGTAAGACACTTGCAAATATGAAGACTAAAAATTTGCTATATGCTGCGTTCCAAGCAAAACTCTGTCTTTTGACTCTTTTTTGAGTGTTGTATTCTTGCAATGTGAGTAATTGTGTAAAAGATTAAGTGCACAAGAATAAGAGTAGCAGCTAAGTCTTAATAATATGATCTATAATGTAAAAGCATTAGTACTTGTCAATCGTAACTTTCTGAGTAGATTACTAGTGCAATCTAACCAACTTGTGACTATTAGTTTGAGAAGTGGACGTAAGCTTGAGGATTAAAGCTGAACCACTATATATCATTGTCTACTACTGTCTTTCTCTCATTACTTCTACAAGCACACAATCCGCTCACGAGCTTTGAACATCATCTTAACCAGATCTTTATTTAGTATCAATTAATTTCTGCAAACAATTGTCAGAGTTCTAAAACAACCTATTCACCCCTTCTAGGTTGTATTGTTAATCTCCAAAATATTTGTCTTCACTGAACTCACTAGATTGTTGGTATTGTCACTGTCTCTCCACCTCATCTTAAAAATGTTGCTCCAGCCAACAATTTGTTGTCCCAATGATGATCAATTACTCTTCTATCTTCTATTCCTTCCAAGAATATTGACGATTATGACTACCAAGCTATTTATCTATATTGTCCTTCTAAGCTCTACTAAACATCCTTATTCTATGCTTGTTCAATATTGTCGTCCTTTCAAGCTTCAATGACCATTTCCATTCTAGATTTGTTCACCATCACTAGGGTCCATTCAACTATTCACTTTTATCTTGGTCCTTCCAAGACATCACAAACATCTTAGTTCTTCTCGGTTTGTTCTCTCTCAATCAAGGTCCTTCTAGCATGTTCATTTTTGTAGAGATCCTTCCAAATCGTAGACATCTTCACACCTAATATCTTGTTCATCTTAGATATCGACATTGATTTTTCATATCAACAAAGCATTCTCGATCGTGATAAAGCATGCAGCGTATCATTGTCTCACTTGATACTAATCATGACACAATCTGCATTGTGGTTTATGTATATATCAACTGGTATTAACTCAACTAATACACAAATAGTAGCCTTTGATTATTTTTGTCATCGTCAAAACAACATTGGGGATTTGCCTAACAATCAAAACATGTAATGTAAAGCAAACATTGTTTATTAGTAAAAGCAGAAAAAAAAGTAATGAATTGAAGAGACAATTTATAGTGGTTCGGCTTACTCTAATCTCCCAACTTTAACAATGTAATAACAAGGTTGAAACCCATTAGGGCAATTGACAACATTTATAGATGAAGTTACCTTCACAATCCCACACCCCCTACTTGTTCACTAAAATCCATAAGTCTTTCTGATTCCAACACTTTTCACTCAAGATCTTGTTCTCCATTTGCAAAGAAAGGAAGCTTTTCACTAGTGCAGACGCCTCATTGTTAACATCATCTGCATGTGAATTTGATGATGCATATTTCATCTACACCCTTGAAGGCATATATTAGTTCACACATAATTTTTTGTCATCTTCGAATTACATAGCGAAATTTTCCAACAAAGTCTACCTTTTTTATGATGTCAAAACCTACTATACCTTTCAATAAGTAAATGTGTTCACACACGCAAGATTTTGGAAATATTCTTGTGCTTATAAACTAAAAGTGTCTGTCTTTATGTCGAACTGATTTGTATAGTTTAGATCATAGCACTTGTCATGTATGACATATTTTCTATGTGAGATATGGAATGAATAGATGTAGGAAATAAAGTCATAAGCATAAACTTTTCAAAGAAAGCAAGTTTACAATAAAATAAGTTCTAGAGAATTAGACGAAATAGGTAATACATCATTTGTAGAGTCAATTTCTTCTATTCAAGCATCAAAACATGGTAGATAATGTATGTTCTCTCAAGAATTATAGCAAATATCAGAGAAATAATTGTCAGAGTATAAATGATGAGTCGCTGTAATATTCTTTTTTAAGAAAAATGGAAATAAGCTTATAGATGACTTATCTTGTACAATCATAAGAGCAAAAAGATATGTAATGCAAGCATATGCTTTTGAATTGTACCTTGCAAGTACATTTCGACTGAATGTATCATTAGCAATAAGAGATATGGATTACTAGCTCATGCTCCTCTGTCGCAAAGTTAATTTCCTCTTAAAATATCAAAGCAACAAAATATAACACTCTTATTAGGTTATGCGCCTAATTTCTTTCATGAGTGACAAAGCAAAAATAAAAAAGATAGTTATTAGCATATGTCCTTTTCAAACACAATTTCCTCTCCAAATTTCATAGTAGAAAAAGATAATATCAGAGCAAAAAATTATCAAAGTGATAATTGACATCAATTCTACATGCATGAATTTGCCTACACAGATATCGGAATCAAAGTATTAGAGCATTACCGCGTTAAAGACCTTGTAGACACATTGTCATTACATATGAAATTTGAGCTACAATACGTATGTATAAGAGTTTATATGTATTATAGTTCATGATTCCATATTGAGGACATATTTATATTTCTCCCTTCCTCTCTCTTATGAACACATATTCATGTCATATGTCAAAATCATTCCCTTTTCGTCATTTACTTTCAATGTCTCGCAAGGTCGAACATTGAAGCATGAATGACTTTCCATAAATGGTCAACAATCTGAATTTATGGTAAAATCATTTTTTTCCTTAGTATTTTACCTTTATAATCTTTCGTAATTCGGAAACTTAAAAACCCTATCAATCAGTAATTTTCATTGTATATCATAATTATCCTTGACCATTAGTAATATTGGTATTCTTATAGTCAATAGTTTTCCTTATGTGGTTATAATTTTTTTAATAAAAATACTCATTTAATGGTAGTAATTTTTTTCTTTTGAACCATTAATCTCCATTACATATGGGACCGGTTCCAGAAATTGCTAGACTAAACTACAGAATATTCTGTATCACATTAGTAAGGTCGTGTGAGAATTTAATAATGAACAAGGTGGTTATAGGCGATAAAAGCAAAAAAAAAAAAAAAAAAAAAAAAAAAGAGTTGGAGACTAAATAACGAAAATGGCAGAATGTTAGTGTACAACACTTAACCTACAATAACTTAGCTTTCATTGTCAACACAAAATTTCAGTTTAATCCAGAACGGATTCATCAGAAATTGCACTGGTAACAAAATGCTTCTTTAAAGTAGGTATTCACTCCGGTAATAGTTCAAACTAATTGAAAATGCCAATCCATCCTCATTAAATAACAAAATCTGTCATTAAAATCTGGGTATGATGAGCAAAATAAATGGTCAAATTCTGAACAAAATAAAAAATTGCATATAATTGTTAGATCTTAACAAAGGCATACGAAACCACATCACAGTGAAGGGCTTTCCGAGAGCATTGAAACTTCCGGTTCTTTACCTCCCTCTAAGTAGAAGCAACAAAAAGAGACCGACAAGTCTTTCTATAAGCAGCTCATGCTCATTCATCTAAACTGTGCAAGCAGCTCGCTTCTCAACATTTTGAGCTTTCCGTGAAGGAAAGAGAGGAGAGAGAAAATATTTGTGTGTACATGAACCGGACAACCCAACAAGCCGAATCAACTCCGTTTCACAATCCTGGTAATTATTCAAGCCTACTATTTGTCTAATTGGAGTAATTTTTGAAGTTAGGTACTATGTTCGGAGTGTATGCCAATTTTGAGCTATGAAGTTCAAAGCTATAGAATTATATAGAAATGATAGTTTAAGGCATTATAGAGCTGTAGGGCTTAGAAAGTCGATTCCAAATTATGGTTTGATTACAATGAATTTCTGAAGTTTTGTGTGCAAAGTACACGTAACAAACAAAGATGAACATTTGCTATAAATGATTTTCTTCATTATCATGTAGGAGTTGATTAGTCAATGAATAAGTGTAGTTCAGTCGAGGTGTTTGTTAGAGTTAGTGTATGACTCAGATTTTGATGTTGTTTTTCAATTAATTAATAGGAATATAAGTGATTTGACTCAAGTGTGATTGTCAGCTTCCTCATGTGAGTGCTATTATCTCTTCTTTGAATTTGTAATCATATTTTGAAAATGATATGGATAAGATATATCATGAGCTAAAAAATGGTGTTTTGGGCTACAAAAAAACTAGATGGAGCTTTTATTGCCATTTGTATATTTGAAATGGCAAGCTATCTTATGATTACAGTTTGAGTTGGTTGCCTATAAATGGTTTGTGAAACCTTATATAAAATAATCACGAAAAGTCCCTGATTTATGAATATGGTTATGAGAAGTACTTTGATATATATTGAATCATGAAAAGTAATATGATTCGGTGAGTAAACCTAAGTTTTGATATGGTCTTTATTTTCGGTAGGTGTTCCCTTGGGAAATTATCTTTGAAGAATACTAGCCAAGTGTGTTGGAAATTTGTATTTTGACGGAAGAAAACATTCCACCAGGCTTGATGGTAATTCTAGTATGTATATAAAGTGGAGTATGGTAGATTTTGGGTGACTCCGGCTTGGAATTTTTTGAGTGTATGAGGTGAGGCTCCCCATTGTAAGGGGTATATGAGCTTGCTAATGGAAATAGTAGAGTATATGATATTATCTGTATTAGACTTATCAG
The DNA here is from genome assembly GCA_017140325.1 of Eucalyptus leucophloia subsp. euroa. NCBI lineage: Eukaryota > Viridiplantae > Streptophyta > Magnoliopsida > Myrtales > Myrtaceae > Eucalyptus > Eucalyptus leucophloia. The sequence continues at coordinate 24,646,543 of CM029471.1, forward strand.
CAAAGTGGGTGAACCTTGCCGATTCTATTTCCACTAAAATCTGCTCATAAAAAGCAATAGTTTTATTTGTATATCGCAAATTTGATTGGATTTTTTTTTTCAAAAAAATCATCTTCTACAATTGGTTTTTTTTTTTTATATGAAAATTTTGGAAAGAATTTTCATTTTTGAGAATGAGGGGTTGCTTGTGGCTTAATGACCACCTCATTCAAAATTCTTTTGTATTCCGCTTGTTTTTGTGCGGCAAACGGAGAGGAATTGTTGTTACCTCAAAGGCACTAAACATCTCTTTCTTTACTATTTTCTATAAAAATTGAGCAAGTATTTCTCGTGTTTCATTAGGTAGTATGGCAGCTAGTTAGGCTAGAGCTGGTATGAGTTCTTCTTTTGGAGGGGTATGTGGTATTGGATGTTGTTGGTTTTCTATTATTTGAAGTCATGACTTGATCGATGTTAAGCCTTTTGGCTTTGGTGATATATTGAAGGTTTCAGCAATGGCTTTGCCCTTGCCTTTATCTTTATTTTTCTTTTTCTTTTTCTTGTCTTGGTATAATTGTATTCCCTGTAAAAATTTTATTGTGAGAAAATCAGGTAATGAATTTAAAGAACCATTTATAAATTCAATATCAAAATTGAATACTAAAAGTATGGCTTGCCATTCAGCAAAAATATGTTTTGCTACAATATTTAAGACGTCTTTTTGTAAACATATTTGGCTAATTTGAATCAATTATCAAGAGAAATTTTTGGTTTAATAAATCTCAATGGAATTTTGATATAGACAAAACTATAATAGGTATTTCTTTTTTTATTGTTGAGTAATTTTGTTGAGTGGAGTTCCAATGTTTTGAAATAAATTGGACAACTTGTTCTTTACTATTCTTGACTAGTTTAAGAATACCACCATATCCTATTTCTAAGGCATCTATTTCAACTATTTTGAAAGTAGATGGATTAGCTAGGTGTAAGCATGGTATTTTCTTAATATGGATCTTTATTTGTTTGACAATATTTGTATGAATTGAAGTCCATGACAGATGATCTTTTTGTAACTGTTGGTATAAAGGTTTACAAAGAAAATTTATATTGGGGAATAAATCTATAATATAATTGAGACTACCTAAGAATATTTGCAACTGGGTTTTGTCTTTAATCTCATCCGGGAATTTATTAGTAAATGAGATTGATCTTTCTATGGGAATTATGGTGTCTAAATGGATATAGTGACCTAAGAATCTAATTTTGGTATGAAAGAGTGCAATTTTAGTAGGAGATATACTAAACCCTTTTGTATTATTAGTTTTATAAAAGTAGATAAATATTTGAAATGTTGTTCTCTATTGGAGGAGAAAACTAGTACATCATTTATATAAATAAGGATGTAACCTGAATAAGGATTGAAAATTTCATTCATAATTCTTTGAAATTCTGAGAGGGCATTCATGAGGCCAAATGGCATAACATTCCATTTGTATTGGCCAAAAGGGACAGTAAAAGTTGTTTTATATTTATCATTTTCATTGATTTGTATTTTCCAAAGTCCTAATTTCATGTCAAATTTTGAAAATATTTTTGATTTACATGATATGTTTAACAAGTCCTTTTTGTTGGGTATTGGATACCTTATCCATCTATTGACTGTATCCAAAGTTTTATAATTAATAACTAACCTAGGAACTCCTCTTTCTAATTCAGCATTTTTGTTGACATAGAAAGTAGAATAGCTCTATGGTGATCGGCTTTTCCTAATGAGTTTTTTGTTCAAAAGATCTTGTATTTCTATTTGGCAAAATTTTATAACTTCTTGATTCATTTGTGTAGGACAAGCTTTTGTAGGTATTTTGTTTTCAAAAAAATCTTATTCATAAGATAAATCTACAATATGCTTCTTTCTTTCCCAAAAAGCATTGGGTAAGGTGGAACATATAGTTTTTCTTATGTGTTTTTGTAGGGATGCTGTTTTATGTAAGATGTTTGGTTTTAAGAGTTTTCTTCTATTCTTTTGAATTATAAGTCTTCTTTTAAGAATTCAAGCTGGTTTTCTTTATCTTTTATATGACAATTTATTTCCAAAATTGTATGCTCATGTAAGATATTTAGGCTTCTCTTTTGTGGTTTTGTTATAAAGTCAACTATGATCTTTCTATTTAAAGCATGAGTTTCAATTCTTTCATTTGTTACTGTAAAATGTTGAATTAATTGTATGAAAGGTATTCCTAGAATTGCTTAATGTCTCATATTTTTAACTAAAAGAAGGAGAGTTTTGTAAGAAATTTGGTTTTTTTTTTTTTTTATTATTAAGGCTTCTGGCAATTTGTATTTAATATTTAATTTGTATCCTAAGGCTTATTTTAAAGATTCGAATGTTTTATCAAAATATCTTGTTAAAACAAGGCCTTTTTTTTTTATATACAATTGAGATCTACCCCTGTATCAAATAGTGCTATTGTTTCAATAATAAATTCATTATTAATTTTATCGTTATGTTTATTATCTATTTCCTAGAGGTTATTTCTGTTAATAGCATTAAAAAAATTTGGATTAAAGGCATTGGAAGTATTGGTGATTTTTCCTTGATCTTCTAATTTTGTTTTTCCCCTTTTGACAAGAGATTTTATATCGGAGAATTATTGTTTCATTTTTATTTGTGCTACCTTCAAGACTTGTATTTCTAATTTTTGTTGTTTTATTTAATTTTGGAGATCATTAATATTTATTGGCCTAGACTAGGTTTTTTTTTTTTGCTATTAAGAATTTCTTTTAGATTGTAAAAAGTATTGGTTTTAGAAGTAATATTCATTGAAGATTGAAGTCTAAGTATTCTTTTTTGACTTATGGGTCAATTATTTTATCAGCAATGCTGAGGAGGAATTCTTCTTCTTTTGTCAACATATTTATTTCAGGAATAGGTTTATTAGGAGAGACATCTTCATATTATGATTCTGAAGAGGTTTCTATTTCATTTATTTGAAGACATTTTTCAAGAAATTCATCAGAAGAGGTATCATTAGTTTCTACAATGATGTTATTTAATTGGTATAAAGTATTATCATCTAAGAAGAGTTCATTTGTTTTTTTTTATTAATTCTACAATATTTTGAGATATGTCATTTTCTACCACATGAGTAACATTTAAGGTCTTTAAAAATTTTCTTATTAGTCTATGATCTGTTTTGGTGTCTTCGTTTATTTTTGTAAGGTTGTGATTTGTTGCGGTGTTTTCTTTTTTCTTTTCCAGAAGGACGAGTTCTTTTGCATCTTGATTTTTATTTTTCATTATAAGAATGGTCGTATTAGGCATAAAAATTTCCCAAACTTATGTTGGTAAGAGATTGTTCTTATTTGAGTTGTCTTTGTAATTTGATTGCATTATACATTTGTGTTTATTGTCTAGAAACGTAAGAGACTATTTCTTTGTTTGAAAATAGATCATAAGGTACTTGGCCACTGTATTATTCTCTAATCTTATCTCTAACTTGGTTATCTATTATTTGGGGTAAACCTGCTAATAATTTTTATTTCCAAAAGGGTTAATTACAATATGGTCCAACAAGAATCCTTTGAAGAAAAAGTTCATTGTATACTCTAAATCTTCATAAGGATTTGCATCTCATATTGGACAGGAGGTCTTGGTTTCTATATCTAATATGTGACGGATCTCTTATGAAGTGTTGTGAAATAGAGCAAATGAGTATATTCACTACATCCTAGATGAGATGTTATTATTCATCATCCATACATTGTCCAAAGTTATCTATTTTATAGGTAGTTAAAATTTATATTCTCTATTCATTTGTTAAATAGTTATTTCACCAACCTTTTAGTTGTCCAGTGAATCCTGCTACTAAAAGATTAGCAACAACATTGTCTGAAACATCTTACTATGTTTTGTAAGCATTAACAAACATTACCATGTTGTTTAAAATATTCATAATATTGCTTTCAACTACACTATCTATATTCTACTCATAAATGGCATCTTGAGAGTATTTATTTTGTACTTTTTGTGATGGTTCTTCTAAAGCAATGTCTAATGGGGTAGCTCTACTATGATATGATTTTTGGGGTTATCTCCAATTGAGTCTGTTTATCTCAGTGATTGATTCATTATCAGAGTCACTAGAAGTTTTTCTTAAAGCGCTAATAGTGGGTTGGTCTGGGCTATCTTTTATAGTTAACCCTTGCAGTTTACGAGTGTCTAATATAGGAGCGGGTTCTAGTTTTGATTTCCTTAAAATTCTTTTCTTTTGTTCTATGGCTTTGGTAAACTATGGGCTAAGATTTTTTGGGAATTCAAATGTCTTGAAAATGGGTTTTTTGAAAGTTTCTACTTGTGGTATAATTTGTTGGGTAAGATTCTGGATGGTTGATTCTATCATATTCAATTGTTTTCCTATGATTACTAAATGTTGATTTGTATAGTTGTTTAGTTCAATAACCTTATGAGTATAAAGTGAATCTATTTCGGCTAGTATCCTAAAACAAGTAACTGTTACCTCATTTTCTCCATGCTGTATTTTTATTCTCCTAAGGGATGGATGATTGGATTCTATGGTTTTACCATTATCGAGTTTTCATTTATAATGATGATCTAATACTACCATTTCTTTTGGTTCAAGGAATTGTTCACCTAACCAATCAAAGAAAAATATATGGACCTCATATTTATATAGGTAGTTGTAATATTTTTGCTTGATATCTTTTGCTTTATCAGGAAAGGTTTCGAAGGACCATTCTTTGATATGTTTGTTGTCTTCCTAATCAAAATATTTATTAAGGAATGCTCTATTTGGTTCAAATTGCTTTTCTAAAACATTTAGTTCTACATATATCATTTGTGAATATGTTGGAGAGTGATGAGGAGAGTTTGTATTTTCTAAGACTAGTTCAGGCTGGTTCTGTTGATAAACTAGCCTAGAAATCCCTAATCTATTGTCTAGACCACTAATTTCTAGTTCATGTGATATTGTAGGATTATTTCTATGGATATTATGAGGTAAATGTGTTATATCTTGTAGGGAAGTGTTCCTATGAGTACTTGGTGGAATGGTGATTATAAGTGGAAAATAATTTAAATATTATTTATATGAAAACATAATTTTAATGTTGTTAATTTAAGAAGTTTGTTATTCAAGAAAAATAATTTTCCTAATATGAATATTAGAAATCATATCTAAATTTATCTTACCTTTTCTATGAGATAATTTTCTCTGTTCTATATCCCATTATATCTGATTTTATTTTATCTTGAGCAAGCACCAAATATCATCATATAATGAATTTTATCTTGATTGCCAAACATAACCTAAGTGATCAAATCTAAATGCTTTGCACTCAAATTCCTTTATTCGATTTCAATTGAACATGTCGGTTGCTTTATTTTTTGTCAATATATAAAGGGAGGAGCTTGGTGAGGATATTTTGTAGGTGGTGAAATTCAATAAATGTCAATTGCCATTAGACCTGTAGTACCAGGATGAACGGTTTAGGAATCAAAATAGACTTTTCTTGATTGAGCTATATTTACTGTGCTCCCGGTTTCACGGGATGGGCAATGCAATAGAACAAGAACTAGAATGGGAATGGAGTAATTGTTGTCTAATAAGATAATTACATAAATAATACCTAAATTTTGACCCAACGTGTAATTTTGTCTCATGAACTTTTAATTTATTTTTAAATAAAAATAGAATAGAAGATGTAAAGCTTATTGAGGGTACGAGATCAAGTCATTTTATGGGTGACCAATTGTTTTGACTCGACTCTATTGATCGCATATTTCAATCAATTCAATTTATGGGTAAGTATTATAGAAGTCCTAAAACCTGTAAAGAAAGTATAATTAAGTATTACAATTTTCAAAAAGTGGAACTCAATCATAAAACTTGTCTTAAAGTGGATTTGAGTACTAAAACTTTTAGAAAACACAATTAAGTACCAAAACTTTTCAAATTAATCTAATAAATCTTTTTTAAAGTTTTATGGCTCAGCACTTTTTGAAAATTCTATAGCTCAATTGTACTATCATGAAAAATTTTAGGATTTAATTACATTTTTTTAGAGTTTTAAAACATAATTACACTTTTATGATAAGTTGTAGGGTTTTCAATTATTTATTCCTTAAATTTATAAACAGTTTCATAATTACCCTTTTCTTTTTTGAGCCAACCAAGCGCCACTCTTTTTATGTTTTATTTTTTTTTTTCCAAAAAGCACTTTTGTCCATTTTTTCAGTGTATAGAAATGATGACTTCCTGGAAGGGAAAGGGAGGAGAGAGAATGACGCGTTTGATGGTTGGGGATTAAGCAAAGCATATGCGGCAAGGCAAATGGAACCCTCTTCTACGTTCCATTGACAAATCCCTCTCTCTCTCTCTCTCTCTATTACTATCGACGCCTGCAGTTTACTTTAATCCTTTTCAGTCGTGTTGATCGAAAAGTGGGATCCACGTCTTGGGTGGCTTCGATCCTCGGGATTCTCGCAAAATTCGAAGCCGAGATACGGAAAAGCAGAGGAAGAAGAAGAGAGATTCGAGGGTTGGGAGACCGCCCCCCGCCGACCCCTTTATCGGGTAAAGAAAAACGTTGAAGATCTCTAAAGAAGAAGGGGGCAGAACCAGCAGATCGGATCGTAGTCGCTGCGAATCTTGAGTGGTCAGGATGTGTGATTCGTCCTCGTTTTCTTTTTAATTTAACGTTCTGTCATCTGGGTGTGATTCCATTTTGTTGGGTTGCTGTTCGGCGGAGTTCTTGAATGAGTTCTCGATGATGGGTTTTTAGGGGATGAAAGAAAAAGAGAGAGAGGCAGAGATGGAGAACAAGGGCGATGGCGACAGTGACGATGGGAAGAAGCAGAAGAATAAGAAGAAGGGGAAGGGGCTGGTGTCCCGGATTTTCGGCTTCTTCCGTAAGAGCCGGAGCGACGATTTCGAGAAGCGGCTGCAGAACATATCCAAGGAGGAAGCCGCCGTGCTCTCCCGTATCAAGAGGCGATCGCAATCGTGGCGCCGGATGGCCCGTCATCTCATTCTCTTCTCCCTCCTTTTCGAGGTATATATGTATGCAGATATATGCTGTGGGCATTCGCTATTCTTGCACACACGATGATATAGATCACACATTCACACTGACTGAGTGATGATGGCTCTTCCAGATTGTTGCAGTGGGTTATGCCGTCATGACAACTAGGTCGGTTGATCTTGACTGGAAAATGAGGGCTTTTCGGGTCTTACCCATGTTCCTCTTGCCTGCTCTATCATTTGCATCTTATACTGGTCTTGTTAGCTTCACAAGAATGTGTAAGTGTCTTGAACCAAATGATAGTCTTGTAAATAGCTTCTCATTCTTGTAGACTACTCTTCGTTGTTTTCATGTGTTTTCAGATTTTGCACTGTCCTTGTTGCATTGGTTTCGAGAAAATGTACATGATTGATTTGCAAAGTTCACTAGGAAGCAGTTGTTTTAGCAGTTGGTAAATGGATATCTCCTGATGGTGTTTATTTTCTGCATGAATGACGAATGTGACATTGGACCATAATCCTGATTTAAAATGAAGCTAGGAAATGGCACTACACTGAATTATGTGACGAAGTTCAGTAATTCAACTCGGTAGGCCTCCCTCCCCATCCAAAAGCAGAAATTAGGGACTAAGTAGGAGAAAGATTGTGGTAGTGGGAGGTGACAATTGTTTAGTTTTTCTGGTGCTGGATGCATTATGTGTCTGTTGGTAGTGTTTTGCATATTATTTGGTCTACAGATGGAGTCTTCTCCCTGGATTGAGAAGAGGGAGAATGCTTTGTCAATTGTTATGTTGTTGTGATTTATTCCCCCACTGCAAGAGTCTTCGAAGTTCATAATTTATCTGTCATTGATTGATTCTGTATATGTGGATACGCCTAATGCTATTTTTATTATTCCTTTGATCATGAATGTAAATGTCGTGGAACATATAATTTTTTCTAAATAGAGGTTATTGATGTGGGAAAATGAGGACAATTTATAGAATTGCAGAAGAGCCTGGGACTTAGTTAATGAGATAAATTCCTGTTGTCAATCTTTTCATGGACTTTCTTGTGCATTGCAAGATAAGGTATGGATAAATATTCTAAGTGTTTCAAGAATCAATAATGCCAACGCAGCTAAAGATTTTATTTTCAAATTTCTAACATGATTTTAAGGTCCTTGTTTTCTAGTATAACTTTGCTTTAAATTGTATAGCTTTTCTTCTTGCATGTTTTTTCTCAAACTTTTGAGAATGAACAGCTAGAACAAATTAAGCCATGTATGTGATATAGGCAAGTAAGGCTGCAAACAAAATCCAGTCTTTTCTGTTTTGTTGTTGGAAACACAAAATTGATTTAGAATATATTGTGCACATGGCAATGGCAACATGAGGGCATTATATAGTGTTGAATCATTCTAAATCAATGTGAGCAGGGGTTGTGTCCTCTTGTTATTATAGTTTATTAAGCAGCTTTCACCAAAGGAATTGTGGAAATAAAACTCTACCCTCCTTCCAAAATGAAAAAAATGAGGACAGATAATGGTAGGGACAGCATGACCTCCATTTTCTTTCTTAAAGTTAATCTTATTGCCCCGAGTTACTATCTAGGAACATGTCCAAGCAGGCGCTATTTTGTCTTCTCTAGCATGCATGTAGTACCTAGAGATGTTGCCTTCTCTTCTTTTAATCTTTAATGGCCTGTTTGACAAGAACTTATTACCCTAGCCAGACACTGTTTCCCTTTATCAAATTCTACCTTATGTTCATGAAACTCTTGATGGTGGGGCAGTTCTTTTTCTGCTGAGACCTTGAGGCTCTGGAGTCTAGAGCTGTTTACTTGGGAGAGCTTGTTTATAGAAAAGAGGCACCTTTTAGTGTCGATCTTCATAGGGAGGACAGGCGTGCAGAGTGTGTGGTGATGTCGTAACTGGTGCTTCTTTAAACTTGCTGAGTAGCTTTTCACACCTGAGGTTAGGGTACTCTCATTTTCTCTCTTTGATTCAAAGTAGACGTAAGAGTTAATATGGGGGTCACCAGCTGCAACATTAGAAGATTATAATGATTTGCAATGTATTTCCAGAAATTGGAAGCTGGGTGTGATTGGTCACAGCTAGTTGTTCAGAAGATCTAGATGATCTTTTGATGTTGAAACTGTATCACAGCTTAGCTAAAGAGCACCTTTTAATCATGCATTGCCATGGGATAAGTAAAATCAGTTGAGCCTTCTTAGGCTATGCATCTAATCTACTAGGTCAAATTGTTAGCTCTACAGGGATGGAACTTTCATTTTCAAGTTCTACAAATTTTTTAAATCTGCATTTATAACAGAAAGCTCTATAAATCAATTGATTTACAATTCAAACTATTTTGATGATTGCATGGCACCTTTTTATTGTCAATCATTCAGGGACCATTTTTGTTAAACATCTTGTCTGAAAATAACTGGTTGAGTTGATTATTAAATCCACTACTAAAGTGCAGATGATTGTTGGTGGTGTCATTTACTATTTAGCAAACTTAGGCACTTGAATTCAGAGAATGGGATGAAATTCACATCTGCACATTTCTGTTTCTGGTCAGAATGTGTTAGTATGTGCGGCTATGCCTTGCATGATCTATTTTGTATTAGTCATTTTGATTGGCCCAAATTCCCAACTTCTTGATCATGATGTTGAATTGAGATTTTTGATGTCTATTGATTGCATGGCTGTTTGATCATGTCGACTTTAAAGGTGATCGCAAGGACCAAAAAACTCTTGAGCGGCTTCGGGCAGAGAGGCAAGCGAAAATTGATGAACTTAAAGAGAGGACTAACTATTATACTACTCAGCAGCTAATTCAGGTGATATGTCTTGTGGGGTTGTGGGGTTCTACTGCTATATGTTTGCTTTCTTAAGACATTTGAAAGAGTAGCTGTCTGAAGTAAAAGACTTGTGTGAGTGATGTTGCTTGAGGTGTTTATTACTCTGCCCCTTTTTTTATTTTAAATTGCTATATCATTGTCAAGAAGAGATTTTGCAGAATTGTGATGCAACATGGTTGGCCAATAAGTCAGGGTGAGGTTCTTTCGCAATGAGATTTGACTGCCAACCAATAAGTCAAATTGCAGAATCATGATTCCTCATACATTTTAACTCCCATTGTTTCCATGACCCCCTTATTTGAAACAGGAGTCTGTTGTTTGAAGTAAGAATTAATTTGATCCCACTACCCTACATATTGGTAGGATGAATTTTTTTTCTTTCCCTCAAGTTTCTTTTCTTACTCTCCAACTCTTTTATTGCCTTTGGGTTTTTTTTTTTTTTTTTTTTTTTGGTAAAAAGCGATATTGCCTTTGGTTTTTATTTTTCGGTTTTTTATTTTTTTTTTTTTTGGGAGGGGGGGGGGGGGGGGGGGTGTTGTAGAACTCTGGGTATTTACATGTTTATCTGATATTAAAGACTAGTAAAGCAAGGTAGACTAACTATAAAAAGAATGGAATCCCTGTTGCTAAACACTTTACAAACACCTAATTTCTGGGATCTGTGTGGATATTCAACTATCAAGTAGCTCTTGAGGGTGTGTTTATTTAACATTGAGCCATATTCATTGTGAATCTTGGCTGAGAGTTTTTTTGGGCCAAAAATTCTAGCTGACAGTTAGCTTTGTTAGTTTGGTACTATTGGTTAGGTGGTTGATGCTCAAGTGCTAACTGCGGTATTGAGCTGCAAAAAAGGATCACTGAAGTACTTGGGTCTTATATCGGTGCAAGGCTTGGGGACTTTAATGTATAGATAAAAGGAGCTTGTTGCTAAAAACATCATTTTGCTGTGCTCATGTGGTGTACACTCTGTATAAACACTCTCACTTGTGTTTTATGTTCATTATTCTTTAATTCTTGTTTATATTCACCATTCCTAGCTTAGGAGTAGGTAGTGCAGTAGTCTTGTAAGAGGTACACCACATGAGCACAGTTGGAACTACATCTATTTTCTTAGCTATTCCTTGAGCTTTGTGCTTCGTTTCATGTACTTTTCTTTCCTCCTGAAGTTTGTGCATCTTTTCTTGGGCGTGGTCTTGTATCTTTTGCAAAGTCAAGGCATCATACTTAAACATTGATTTTTTCTACAGCGATATGATCCGGATCCAGCAGCCAAGGCAGCTGCTGCAACTGTCCTGGCATCGAAATTGGGTGCAGATTCTGGCTTGAAGGTGTTTGTAGGAGACGAATCTCAGTCCATTGCTTCTACGGGGAAGAGCAATGACGTCGAGCTTGTGCAGTCCAGTGGGCTACGGAATAGAAAAGATTTGCCCACTAGGGCTAGCAGCGAAGGGAGTACCATGACGGGTCAATCAGATGGAGGAACACCCACTTCAGCAGCAGAGCATGAGCAATTGGTTGTTGACCACTACTATCCAGATGGATCGTCGATGCAGAACAATGGATGGATTGCTCGACTTGCAGCATTGCTTGTGGGTGAGGATCCAACACAGTCTTATGCGCTCATATGTGGTAACTGCCGCATGCACAATGGTGAGTGAGCTCTCTTGTTTATATAGTTTGCTACACTTGTTTCACTTACCAAATGCAGGCGGTGATCATTCTTTTTCAGACTGCAGTGTCATTTGGTTGGGAGTAACACCTCGGCATTCTTGCTTCTGTGCAGGGCTTGTGAGGAAGGAGGATTTCCCGTATATTACTTACTACTGCCCACACTGCCGTGCCCTTAATCGGCCAAAACAGTCGGAAGAGCTTGTCACTGGGTCTACATCCCCAGACGTGGGTTCCTCGGGGATGGGTAGTGGAGGAGACACAATCGACAATGCCACTGGTTCAGTGAGCAACAGTGTGGCCACAACGAATGCCACCATAGGGGCCACCGAGGTAGGGGAAGCACCAGAAAAGGTTGCCTCTGGCGATCCTGGCGATCCGGCTGCTAAGGGATAGTAAGATATGCGCCGCTTCTGTTTTTCTCTTTTTAATCCCTTTACGACCTGTGTTCGTGTTGACCTGTGACTAGATGGATTTTGTGTGGGTTTGTCTCACTTGGTCGAGAGTTCGGAATGTATACCCCTTTTTGGACAGGAGACATAGGTCACCTGGAGTGGTCATGAGATTTGTGTATCCCAACTTTTGGAATTGATGTTACCCCGACTGCCATTAGATGGAAATGTTTAGAAGCAAGGCCTTATCTGGAACACAAGGACATTAGCATGAGGCAAACCATGAACCTAGTATTGACTAAGACTGTTCTCCAAAAGATGCTTCAATTTAGTTTGAGTTGCTTCTTTGATGTTACTATGTTACCATATGACAAGACTCATCATCGATCAAACTATGATCTAACTTGCCATCCCTCTTGATCCCGGCCCGTGAATTTGGATTAAATTGTTGGCAAGCATAGACTTTTGCCTAGACCTGCAGAGACTTTAGGCTCATCCCTTAAAAAAGTTTCTAATCTTGCACGTACTTCCTAAAGAAATGTATGATCGGAAGAATTGACGCTTTGCATGCGTTCTTAGGGCTTAGCTTTGGTCGAATTAGGGTTTTGCCGCAACCCATGGCTCACGTAAAGCTCGTTCTGAGGATAGGCCGACCCGATTGAGTTCTGAGCTGTATTGACTTTGAAAAACTAAACATAGAGATTGCATCGAAACCAATGTCGTCTTTACACCTAAGTCCAAGTGGACCGTTCATTAAACAAGCGATATAACATAACTTTGGGATATTGGAGCTGTAAACCATATATTACCAGACACATAGAATACATCACTTCACAATAAAGTTTATCAAATAGACACGAAGTTCTCCAACCTTATATAGAGAGATCTTTGCGACGTAATCTTATTAAATATTAACATCTTTATCTGGTAGATGCAATACATAGGCAAGCACAGGAGAAACGCTGAGCATGCACAATTTTATAGGCCTAGTTTAGGCTAAGGAAATGAATGCATTTCCAATATGTCTCAAAATAACTTAGCTCATTTTGAAAGCTACTCCCTATATTTAAATTAAGAAAATTCATTCATTTTACAAATTATAGTAAAATTTAAAGTTAACAAACTTATGATATAATCTATTTCCTTATGTTACCATCACATTGCTGACCCTGCTAACCATTCGAAAGTACGTATGCACATGTATTGACAAGAAATAGGAGGGAAGTAGTTAGCATTATAAGAAATTTTGAGATGGGACATATATATTTTGTATGCGTAGGAAAATAATGCACACCTAGTTCTTGAACTTGTACTAAACTTGTCAACATCGTCATGAACTATGCATAAAAATTTTCTAATAAGTCCTATCGCCACGCCAACTCCAACAAATTGAAGCTCGCGTGTCCACTTGACTGGTGCCGACCAAATATTTGATATTGAAATAATTATCACCGGTCTATGTCATAGAACACAGTGCTTGGTTCATGCGGCGATGCAATCTTCGACACAATTACACAAATATATATATATATGTTTCACTAAGTTAATCGTTATTTGTTAGTCTAATTATACCAATTCAAAATTTAAAATTTCAATTATATTAATTTATAATTTAAATTTCAATTATATTAATTTATAATTAAATCATATTATCAATCGATATCCGATCAATTTTGATCAAAAAACACCGACATAAATGTTGATCATCCTACACAACCATTTTCCAAAGATTTCTGAATTTTCTAATTTTTTATGAATTTTTTAATTTTTATGATTTTATGTTTTTTTATCAAATTTTGTATGATTTTACTAATTAAATATTTTTAAGAAAATGGACTTTGGACCGGGTTAGTGGACCCGGTTCGAGTCCTCCGTCTGATCCGGACCCTATCGGACCATTTTTGGACCAAGAAATCCAAGTTTACTAGGACTAAATCAACCACATTGGGCCTATTCTTGCTTAACTCAGATCAATTCGCACATCCGGCCATACTTCCAATTTTTATTTAATCAATGAATTCTCAGCCCAATCTTTCATCTCTTTTTCTAAGCCCACTCACCTTAATCCGAGATCCGCCAATTATAACTTTTTTTATCTTTATCATCTTTAAATTTTTCTTTTTATTTGCACGTGGCTCATACTCGGAGACCATTCTCATGACGTCCTTCACTAACCTCCAACATTTTCTGGTGAGCCCTCATCGGCGTTTAGGCCCCATTGGGCCACCATCCAACATTGGTCGTTTAGTTCGACCAACGCTGAAGTAAACATTTTTTTAATAATATTTTTAATATTTCGGTTTTATAATAATTTTGTAATATTTTCATTTCTTTTCATTACTTAAAAAAAAAAAAAACTTAGAGCCAATGCTTGTTGGACACTAGGTGAGGGCTTGCAGGCCCTCCATTTCACTAGTGAGGGCCATGACAGCCTCACCAACCAAATCAAGAGCACGTGACCCTTGAGGGCATCATTGTCGCTATCCTCGCCTATGAGCAACAACCCCTGTCAGCTTTTGATCCAAAAAAAAAAAAAAGGTTAAAGTAAAAAAAGTTAAAAAAATCAAAAATTATTATAATACTATTAAAAAAATTTTACATCAATATTAATTGTCTCACATAAGATAGCTAACACCCATGACAGTAATTTTCAACTAAAATTGACCCGATAAATCTATTAGACAAAATATGAAAAAAATATTCGAATTAAATTGGTATAATTAAAAAATTTAGGATTGAATTTATATAATTATAATATGTTTAGGATTTTAAGGTAATTTTTCCAAGGATGCAAGCCTCCCACTCAACTCACCCAAGAGAGTAGCATTCCAAGATCACACAAGTTTGGGAGAAAGAAATACTAAAATGAAAAACTCAAAGATTCAAAGGATAAATCCTAGTCCATTCAATAGGTCTGTTCCCCTCCCTTGAACACGCTATGGCTAAAATCCTAGTCCACCAACCAGCCACAAACTTCGCAATACTTAGAAGACTAATTTGTTCTTGCACACACCACATGCATCTCACATCTTGCTTGCGTGCACTCCTCACACAATAATTTCTCTCAACCCACATGGACCTGATTTCACCTAGTCGAACCAGGCCATGACATACAGAACAAGATATATCTAGAATTCAATTGATCAGATATTTTTTACTAAAATTGGGTGGCAGGTCAGGTTTATGTCAAGAATGGAGAGCAAGAGACCCAATTGAAAAGAAATGGACTAATCAAATGACACGAACGTACAAGCCACAATAAAATTCAAAAACGGACGCCAGTAAATGAGGGAGCGCAAGTCGTGTGAAGTTGAGGACCGCAATTTTTGCTTTATAATAATTCACGGCGAGAGGCGATTTGTATGCATCTCACATGTTGCTCGTGTGTGCTCCTCACACAATAACTCTCGCTCAATCAATATGGATCTCATTTCACCTAATCAAATTAGGTCGTGACGTACAAAACAAAATATATCAAGAATTCAATTGATCGGATATTGCAGGCTAAAATTGGGTGGCGGGTTGGGTTTATGTCAAGAATCAGAGAGCAAGGGACCCGATTGAAAAAAAAAATGGACTAATCAAATGACTCGAACGCACAAGCCAAAATAAAAATTCAAGAACGTACGTTCGTAAACGAGGGAGCGCGAGAGGCGTGTGAAGTCGAGGACCGCAATTTTTGCTCTATTAAGAAAAATATTTCACCAAAAAAAAAAAAAAAAAGACAAGAATATTTCACGGCGAGGGGCGATCTGTACCGTACGCTTCTTCGAACCGTACTCTTAACCGTCGCTTAAGACGCGCGAAAGCAGCGAAGTGGCCAGCAGCGACGACGACCACTCGAACAAGAAGAAGAAGAAGAAGAAGAAGAAGAAGAAGAAGGAGATTTCTATGGCGGTCATGCATTTGGTCCTATCCCCTCCTTCCAAATCCTTCTCCGCCGCCTTCCTCTCCTCCTCCGCCGCCTCCGCCGCCGACGCCGCCGCCGCGACTTGCCGCCCCGCCGTCATTCTTCCGGTCTCTGCGCGCGCGCGTGTGATTCGGGAGTGAATGCATGCTCCCAACTTGGTCGTCGCTGTCGCTGATCGGCTGAAGTTTTTTCCAGGGGTTGGGGAACAACACGGGGGACTACGGGAAGCTGCGGCTCACTCTCGAAGGCCACGGCGTCCCCACCACGGTCGCGAAGGTGTCGCGCCTCGACTGGTTCAGGAACGCCGCCGGCTTGGTCGACCCTAACTACTGGCGCGGCACGCTCCGCCCTCGCCCCGTCCTCGACTGGTAACTCCCTCTCCTTGATGTTTGGTTTGGTTCGGTTTAGGCAATTTCGATGGGCGTAATCAGACGAGGTTGTGTTGTTTTTTCTGGAACGGTGAATGGTGGAAAACAGGTACTTGAAGAGGATCGATGAGGCCGTGCGAGAGGCGAAGGAGATGGCTCAAGGTACTATCGGCTTTTTTCTTGCATTTTTGTATACTGTCTCCTTAATGTCGTGGGATCTGGAGGAGCAAATGTTCCCGCAACAATCCCATTAGATGTAATCTTTCTTTTGCTTTTTTGCTTCCTTCGTGATTGCCATCGGCGTGCAAGATCTCGTGGGGCATTTGAAGGTAATTATAGGTTGACTGTGCATAATGCTTGTATGCCTTCATCTGCACAATCCGGTCTGTGAGAGGTGGTGCTCGATGCTGGCTTAAAACGAAGTTGAACCACTGCAATTTTTTTTTTTCTTTGAAAACATAGAAAGGTGAAAAATTAAGAGCAGATGAGCATGGGCACTAATTTTTCGTGACAACAAATTTGACTACCTCAAGATATTTGAATCTATAAGTGGTCTTTCCTATGAGCTGCGCAAATCACTTCTTTAGAGCAGTGTGTAGCCTTCAAGGCTTACCTCCTTAGCTGAACCCTTTCTGACATAAAATATGGGGTTTCCTCGTGGCTTAACTCTTCATCATGGAAAATCTCTTTTCTTACATTCCCTGCATCCTTCCACTATTCATTTTCCACTTAAGGATTACATTCTCCTTCTCAATTACATGATGGGAATTCTTTCTCATTCTCGTTTTAGGTGGCTCCTTATCTTTGATCGGACATTCAGCAGGAGGATGGTTAGCACGGGTCTATATGGAAGAATTTGGAGTGTGCGATATATCTCTGTTATTGACTCTGGGCACTCCTCACTTGTAGGTTTCAAAGTTTCTCACTTGATCTCTCTATGTCCCTTTATACCTTGTTCTGGCTCTTTGCCTATGGCTTTGACGTGCTGTACATCTATTATTTGTACACTGATTTACTTGTTAGATCTCAGTCTGGAACTCAAGGAAACAGTACAATTGCTTCACCTTTTTAATCAGGCCACCTCCTAAAGGACTTTCTGGGGTTATAGATCAAACCAGGGGTCTCTTGGATTATGTTGAGAAGAATTGCAGAAACGCTGTGTATACTCCAGAACTGAAGTATGTATGCATTGCAGGAAGGTACATCTCATCACCTTGCTCTTTTTTTTTTTTTATCCTAAAATAGTTAGAATCTCTGGTTAGCTGCTTCCTTTTTGTATTTTCATGTAAAAGCAAAGTGATTAGCTAAATGTCACTATAAGATACTACAATACAGAGATTGATGCAATTGGACTAATCTTGCTGTGAAAATTTTAGGGGTCCATCCCATGGATGGTGCTGACATTCTGTTCTCCAAGGATTGCTTTCATTGTATTTCTTTTACTCTTGTTGTTGTTTGCTTATTTGGAAAGTTTTGTTGTATAAGGCACCTGGAAGACTGGCTAGAACTTACTATCCTACAGAATAATTACCTTGCTCAAAGACTTTGCGACCAAAGATGTCTCTTGTTCTCCATCTTTCTTGATGAGCCTGAATTTGAGAAAACCTTTCCCATATCCTTCTAGCATTTTCTAAGAGAAAGTTCTAGTCTATCCAGCTATTAACAGAGTTCTTGGGTTGAAAAAAGAAAAGAGGAAGAATTCATTATCTAATTTCAGCTGTGGAGTAGAATTAAGTTTTTAGTGCATGCACCTATGTTAGGATGTATGAGAATAGTGGTTTGTTTGTGTATGTTTGTCATGCCTCTTTTTTGGTTTGGAAATTGGAAGTAGCAAATATCTAGCATGCTCTGCCAATAGCCAGTATGTGCATTATGCACTTCTGGAGGAAATTACTTGCTGCTCAATATTGTGATCTGTTTCACAACTATGAGCAAAATAATGTGGCCCCTAAAGTCATCTAAACATTGTGTGATTCAGATCAGATATATAGACATTTCTCTAGTGAGAGCAGATGCTTTACTGCTAAGCCTCTTGATTTTCCTTTTGGAATACTTCATTTGGAAACAGAAGCGAGGAGTCCTCTTGTCATGGTGCAAAAATAAAGAGCTAAACATATTGAACAGATTCCCTGGAAATGTTACTCTTATGTGCTTATCTAATGGCCAACCAACAGGGGCAAGAAATCCGTTGAGTCATGCAATTTAAATTTTTTTAAAGAGAAAAAGAATCTGAAGAGTGCTAGCACCCAGAAAAGCACCATGTGGATTGCAGAATTGAGTATTGTGTGAGTTGGAACATCATCTCTCCACTTAATGAGTATGAGACTCATGTAGCAATTTATTAGCATCTGAGATTTGGACTCTAAACTGACAGTGCAAAGTCCAGGTATATACAAGGTGCTCGTATATTCGGTGGCTCAGAAATTAATGTTGTGTCCGCAATGCCAGTTGATGGAGATCAATTGATTTCTGAGGTTGCTATTCCCAATGATGTAGAAAGTTCAACATTAAACGCCTCCACTTGGCGTGCCCGTTTTGTTGGGCAGGGGTACAAGCAGGTAAAACTAATTTTGGTGCCTTGAACCATTCATCTCTGGAATAACTTCTGGAGGAATCCATCAGAATTTTTATTCAAGTTCTTCAGGCCTATTTCTGAAACTTGGCACGATGTATGGGGAGCTATATGTTACTAAGGAGTGGTTGAAATTATTGCATTTGAGCAGGTATGCGGGCAAGCAGATGTATGGGGAGATGGAGTTGTGCCAGAAGTATCAGCTCATTTGGAGGGTGCGCTTAACATCAGCTTAGATGGGGTTTATCATTCGCCCGTTGGTTCTGATGATGTATCCAGACCATGGTATGGTTCTCCAGCTATTGTTGAAAAATGGATAGAGCACCTCCTCAGTTGAATTTAATCCCATTAATTGAGGAAAATAGGCAAAGAAAGCCTCCACATAAATTTAGGACAGCTCTAGATATGATTTATTATTGATGTTAACTGACTGCTTGGGTCACTTAATTTTCTGTGATAGCTGTGGGTGTGTTATCTCATATGTCCATTATTTGTATATCACAGTGTAGCATGGGATGTTTTTCTTTGTTGAAATGGGGCAACTGGTCAGTTGTCGTCTCAATGCTTCTGTTGTTGACCTATTTGTTGTTGGTTAGAATTCTAGTCAAGCTGAAACTGGCATTACGAGGAAGCAAATTCCTATTCCAGGAAATCGCTATCAAAGATTAGTGAAATGCTGCCTTCACAAAGCTTGGTTTCGGGGCTTGTCTTACCAGGTCTTTTGGAATTGATATGATAGGTTATGTATTGTTGCCTGTCGTGTGGTTATGTTTACTTTATAAATAACCAAAAAGAAAGAGGAAAAACAAAAAGGGAGCAAAAACTAAAACGCTCGTCCTAAAGAACTTTGGGTGTCTAGTTTGAGTCGGGAGTCAATTGCATTGCAGTAATTTTAATTTCGGTTTCTAGCAGAATGCAGAAGAAATACACATTTGTGATCTCGCTATGACAATAAAGGCCGTCATTCTTTAGGATTCAAGACGCGTATGCAGCTTCATTTCCAAATCTGGTGGAGTTAGGGTGACAATCCTGAGATTAAGGGGTGATACGGGAAGATTTCTCATATACTTGTAGAATGTGCTCACAAGGATGTCTTTGGGTCGTCCTCTTTTTTTTTTATTGACATAGTCACCTCTCTTTGTAGGCTAGAATAGATATTTTCTGTTTCCTACTCACACGAGCCCATATCCTTGCTTTTCAATCAATCTCTAATTCTAATCTTCCTCCCCAATCTGATATTATGGTCCCAGTGTAGACTGAAATTCCGTTATGGTCCAATTCTGACCGGTAATAGATACCAGGACTTTGCAATAAGCAAATAAGCATTGTTAGTCAATGTCAGCGCACCTCTTTGGAAATTTTTTTGGAGACTTACAGCAGCACCTTACACAACTCTGATGATGATTCGCATCATTCTGTTTTACTTGTCTTAAGTTAAACAAGTGGATCAAAATAACAGGAAGCAATCAGTGCAGAAAACAGATGAACTGAGAGAAAAGCAGTTCGTAATGTTCACTGTATTCACAATTTTATTTCTCTAAGAACACGAAGATTGACGATGCGAATTTGGGCATGTACAATGATCAAAGAACCAAATTATTGGTTGAGGATATCACAAGAAATCAAAGTTGTCATCACTATCGACAGGAGTAAACAACTCAACCGGAATACTATGATATCTAACAAAGTCAACCTATGTTGGCTAAGTAGTTACAAAACTCATCGGAAGCAAAATTATGCCATGAAGCTCATTTATCCTTAGTATCCAACTGACTGCGACACAGTGGGCAAGAGTTACTCCCCTCCAGCCACTTAATGATACACCGGCGGTGGAATACATGGGAACAAGGGAGTTCCGTGACCTTTTCCGCCCTGTGAAAATCTTCCAGACAAATCGAACAACAATCCCCGCCTTCAGCAGCATAGACCTCCTTCAGCCCAAGAATGGCCGACTTTGACGCGCCCCTCCTCACGACACGACCCGGTTCTGAGTCGGGTTGCTCCATTACCCCATGCATAACCGAGTCCCCCACTTCTGAGATTTCTAAGATTGTCAGGTCTAGAATCGCTGTCACACGGACACCACGTGGATGAAGCCTAGACAAATGACGGGCGGCGTCCCAAATCCGCATCGCGAAGGAGGCCTGGTGCCGATGGTCAACGCCGAACTGGTCGAGAATATATCCGATGTGGACGCTGGTCTCCACCGGCAATCGAAGAAAACCCGGTCGAAGGACCATCCTGGTCGTTGCTACGATAGCGGGGTCCCCGTACGTCGTTGTGCCGCTACCGAGGTTTTGGAGGACCAGTTGCTGTCTGACAAACAGATTCACGACAGCCGAAGGGTCGTCGCTGGTCCGGGGTGTCCCCGTCAAGCTTAGATCCCAATTACGATCCACGGGAGGCATGATTTCCAGGAACGAAATCAAGGAATTCTCTTATCAGAAGATCTCAGCACGATCAAAAGATGAAACAAGCCAGAGATTGCGAGGAAGAAGTTGGTGGGTATTTGCAAAAGTCCAGCTTCCGTCGGGGGCGCCAGAGCACGCTTAAATATATAGCCGTTGTTATTCGTTGATCTTTGTTTCCTGTTTTGATACGGCCGAATTTACAATTATAATAAAAATAATTAAAACAGGAAAGAAAGCAGGGAGAACCAAAAAGGGCTCGGAGAATGAGGCCTTTTTTCTTTTATGGGCTTACGTAAACTAGGCCGACGGGTCTATATGGGCTTCAGTGAACTGGGCCGACGCGAATGGATAAATGGCCGAACTTCTGGGCTGTGTTTTCATTTATTATGATCTATTTTTATTAATTTTTCCCTTTTTTTTAAGAACGAAAATTCGAATCGTTAAAATCCAGGTATGAACGTTACGAATAGAAAAAGAAGTGAAAATCTCTATTATGATCTATTTTCATTTTTACTTTAATTTTTTTCTTTTCTTTTTACTTTCTTTTTTGATTTTTTTTTCTTTCCTCATCTTCTTCCACCTTCGAAATGGTTCAGCCTCCACAAGCTCTGGCCCGTCACTTTTTGCATTGAGTTCCCCCTTCACCATTGTTTGCCTTGTGGAGGAGCTTTGTTGCTTCTCCATTTGGCATGCTTGCATTTTCATCTAGTGCGAGCATAGATTCGTCCTTGTTTGAGACACCTATGCTTCAAGAGAGGTCAAGCTACTCGCCAACTTCGCCGCAGAGAGCTCGGGCCTCTCTGCTTGCGTTGGCAGTTGCCAGGCCTCCACAACCAACTGAGGAGGAAGAAAGAAAATAAAAAAATCAAAAAAATATTTAAAAAATCAAAATTTTAACTTGAGATAAAGTAATAAAATTGAAATTAATTTTTCAAATGAGATCCAAATATTAAAAAACGTGTTCGGTCATAATTATCAAATAAAGCAAAACTAATCATTTCTCTGAAAAATGTTTTATCGAAAAGTAATTTTTACACTTGGCAAATATGTATTTAATTAGTTTTGTAGCCAAATGAAAGTTATGGTTATACAATTTAATGCAGTCTCTTCAATAAATGATGAATCGTGAATAAATATACTATCTTGCATCTAGGAGGCCAGCACCTTATTGCTGGATTCGCCAAACATTTAATTATATAACACCATTTTCATTCTGTAGCTTGTTATTACCATTTGTCCGCATTAAGGTGTCATCTGGCCACTTGTAGAGCTTGCTTGTTTTTGGACAAACTCCTGAATCATGGCAATTGTAGTAGATATATTATTGGTCTATAAAGAAGCCCGAATCTCTTGAAAATATGCCTATATTTCTGGTGGCCGGAAGTTGCTATACATATATTCCACCCCCCTCGATTATAGGAATGTCGAGTCATATTATTCCGTAATTAGACTGTAATTGTCCTTGCACAAAATGTAGTTACGAGGAAGGAGCCGCCATCGGTGAGGGAGTCCTAAATAATCTTGATTTTCAGTTGATGGAAGGTGCTTAATGTCACCAGGGGCAATATCTATAGCGGATCTTTATGTTGGGGATACAATTTCTATCCTTTGCCTGAGCTTGTGTTTTGAGTGGTAAGTGCAAGACAATTAGGTCATAATGGTAATTTGATTTTTCCCTACAATTTGTTTGTGGTAAATGGACCCTTATTGAACGGACAAGCAGTTTCGGTGGGAAATGGCCCTCCTGCCATTGTCAAAGTTGTGAGTCTTCCATCACTTTCCAGATAAATGTCGGGTTAATGCCTCCAAAAAATGGAGCTTACTTTTTGTCTTTCGCTGCATGGACTTGGATATTACTTTTCCAGGAACCAACTACAATGACTTCTATGGTAGCTGGCCCCGCGTTTCCTCACATTCCATCCATTCCACGACCTGCTGCTCAAGGAGTCTCTGCCTTGCAGACTTTTGCACCTTCTTCTGTATCTCAAGACATGGCAACAAACAATGAAAGTGCGTAGAATTTGAAGCCAGTGGTGATTGGTGGCATTCCACAACCATTACAACTTGGGGTCCTGCAAATTCAAACATACTAAACGACCACTCTGAAGTACGACAAGGATGCACGTGTCCTTTTTTATTTATCAAGGTAAAAGAGGAGTGCATGCGAAAAAAGCTCCCAACCTCTCTGGGTTTTCCTCTACCGTCTGGTAGATTCGATCTCTCTGATTGGAGGCGTTGGTCTGTGTTCCTTCCGTTTAATTCACCCAGCTTCATCGCGATGAAAACCCCCATCGTCCGTTCCCATGATCGCCATTCATGGACCGACAAATCTCTCCACTGACTTTTGCTCCTTCATCCGGTAACCCTAACTTTATTTTGCCTCTTCGTCCACTCACAATTCTGGGCCTCCTCGCTTCCCCTCTCACTCCTTTTTCTTTGCTTTAAAATTCCCTTTCCAATCCCTTTCTTTCGGCCCAGAACAACCAACCCTTACACCAAGCCACAACCCACCCCTATTCCCTTGCGACTGGTAGTTGCCACGCCTTGCTAGCGATTTTGGCTTCCTCTACAGCTTAGTTGCCGATCAAGTGTTGGAAGATGTCTACTCACACCTCGACCAGAATAGTTAAGCATGCATAGGTTCTTTCATAGGTCCCCGATGCTTCACAAAGCATTCCCCTAGTGTCAGATCAGAGTCTGAACATCATTTATCCCCTCAGGTTGTCTTTATTCCATCTCTCCTAGTGCTATTATCATCGAACTAATGGTAGATCCTAATATAGAAACAAGCCGATTAGAGGCGCTTTGTAAAAGTCTTGGTAACTTATGGTTTGATGACAATGTTATAAATGTTACTCAAGGAATTTCGACCGAAAAACTTGCGGAATGCAGACGTACCTTATTTGGCAAGCTCTATTCTCACCCGAATGTTAACTTCCTAGCATTTCTCAAGACTATGAAATGGGCTTGGAAGATAGAAAATGTTTTTGTACCGCGTTAGAACCGGGATTTTTTTCATTCACCTTTAAATCTGAAGCTGAGAAATAGAGAGTCCTCTATGCTATTCCTTTGTCTTTTTCCAGCAACCTTCTTGTGCTTTAGCAGTGTGACTTGGATATTCCTGATATTTGCTATGATTTCTCTCATTGCCCATTTTGGGTGCATCTATTTGGCCTCCCCTTTGGCAGAGTTACGATGGAGGTAGTTAGAGAAATTGCTTCAAGGATCGGCGAAGTTCTTGAGGTGAAGTTGGAAGCAAAAGGAAATAGCATCTATAAGATTGGGAAGGCAAGGATTAAGCTCAACCTAGCTACACCTCTCAAAACAGGAATAGTTGTTAACTTAGGATGCAAAAAGCTGTGGATCGAATTCAAGTACGAGAGGCTACCACACTATTGCTACTCTTGTGGTAGAATTGGCCACTACGCCACTGCTTGCAAGGAAATAATTGATGAATCTACAAGGTTGGATGAAGACCTACCGGGTAATTTTGGGAATTGGTTGCGAGCTGAAGCACGGATACTAAGCCCATATGGAAAAATCTTCTATGGCAAACAATCCCAGCTCATTGAAGAAGAAGAAATGGTGCCAAAGACTCCCCTTCAAGTGGAAATCCATGAAACTCAGTAACCATCAAATGCAGGAAAGTAGGCCATTCTGCCTCCCCGATCACAACCCTCTTATGAGGAAGGACAGCAAGTTGGCCAACTTGTATCTTCTCGAGCCTTGACTATTATGGAAGGCAAATCTCCACAGAAGGGTGAGAGCAGCTGCTTGGATGCTAAATCTATGCTCACCCTGCATAATGAACACCTCAAAGAAGTTGAAAGAGAGAAGCAGGCCCGTTTAGCATCAGTAAGAAATTCAGCTAAAGGCAAAGCAAGATCTACCAAACTTCCTACATCCAAGAAAGGGAAAAGATTCTACCCGTATGGAGCTCAATCCTCAAAATCAATTAATGTTGAAAACTTACAGCTCATAGAAATCCCGATCACGGAGGAAGAGAAATCTACTCAATGAGCTTTGGTGGCTAGCCCTAATAAGCCATCGGTACATCCATGAAACTCCTGAGTTGGAATTGTTAGGGATTGGGGTCTCCCCTGACAATTCAAGCTCTTAGAGTCTCTGCGACTCAAGAAAGACCCAACATTATATTTCTTATGGAAACAAAGAATCAAGAGCAGAAAGTTCAACATTTGAGAAGAAGGCTTAAGGCTACTCACA
This sequence comes from Eucalyptus leucophloia subsp. euroa, assembly GCA_017140325.1. NCBI lineage: Eukaryota > Viridiplantae > Streptophyta > Magnoliopsida > Myrtales > Myrtaceae > Eucalyptus > Eucalyptus leucophloia. Next base: position 24,671,954 of record CM029471.1, read on the forward strand.
ACTTTTTCGTGAATCCAAAAGGTTTGTTGGGGGGTTTGGCTCTCTTTTGGGATGATCAGGTTTCTATTTCAATCGAATCTCATTCTAATTTCTTTATAAATGTGCAATGTTTCCTGCATGAAAATAGATAGAACATGCAAATTACTTTCCTCCATGCTCCTAATGTATTTCATGAAAGACTTATCCTCTAGGGATGAACTACAAAGAATTAGTCTCTCCAATCATAGCCCTTGGATATGTATTGGGGACTTTAATGAAATATTATACCATTGGGAAAAGGTAGGAAAGAGGATGGCTGAACATTGTCGCCTTACCGCATTCAGGGACTTCTTATGCTTGTTCATTGATGGATCTGGAAGCCAAAGGGTGCGCTTTTACCTGAACGAACAGAAGAGAGGGTGATGAAAATGTTAAAGAAAGGCTGGACAGAGCACTATGTACCATGGAATGAAGAATAGCTTACCCGAATGCTGAAGTTACAGCCTTACCAGCTATTGGTTCAGATCATAGTCCTCTTATCTTGTCAACTTTACCTGCTCTAACACGAAAGAGGCAACAGTTTAGATACGAACCATTTTGGACGGAGAATGATGATTGTAAGAAAATTGTCAAGTGGACATGGGAGGCTTCCCACAGGAAGAACATGGTGGAAAAATGATCTAATGTAGCTATTCAATTAATGGCCTGGAGCAAAAAACGATTTCCTAATGCTTCCAAACAAATTGAAGGGCTGAAAAATGAGCTTATGTTTCACATGAACAATCCTATCTTGAAGTATGATCAGAGCAGAATTTGAAATATACATAAAGAAATCGACTCGCTATGGCGTTAGGAAGAAATGTTTTGGGGTATCAGATGTCGAATCAAGTGGCTGAAATTGGGGGATAGGAACACCAAATTTTTTCATGCGGCCACTATACAATGGAGAAACAAGAACCATATTTCGATTCTACTGAATGCTGAAGGCGATTGAGTGAGAAATAATGAGAAGCTCAAAAATATGACGATGGATTACTTCAACAACTTATATACTTCAGTAGGACCTCGAAATTTCCAGCCTATTCTTGACCATATCCCATCATCAGTTGATGCAGCTATGAATACAAAACTAATAGAAGCGGTGACTATGGAAGAAGTCTATGCAGCTACTCACCAAATGGGTGCTACCAAAGCTCCTGGACCGGATGGTCTGAATGACCTCTTTTTCCAACAGCACTGGCAAGACATAGGCAGGATATTTTCAAGGAAGTGCAGCTTTTCTTTGAGTCTAGAACCATAAACCCAACCATGAATAGAACCCAAATTACACTTATCCCTAAAAATACAAACCCGGAACGGTTAGAACAATTTCGGCCCATAAGTCTGTATAACTTTATTTACAAAATCATTTCTAAAATCCTCATAAATAGACTCAAACCTTTCTTACCAGACATCATTGCTGAGGAGCAGAGTGCTTTCGTTGGGAGTCGGCAAATTCAAGACAACATTTTAATTGTTCAAGAAGTTATCCACCGGTTAAGAACTCGAGACAGGAGGAAAAAATTTCAGGCCATTCTTAAACTCGACATTCAAAAAGCTTATAATAGAATCAAATGGGACTTCCTGCAGGAATGTTTATACAAAATGGGATTTAATGCTAATTGGGTGAAGTGGGTTTTGCAATGCGTGACCACAGTGTCATATAGCATCAATCTCAAAGGTGAATCTTTACCCTATTTCAAGCCATCTCGGCGTATTCGTCAGGGTGATCCTTTATCACCATACCTAGTCATTATCGTAGCTAATGTCATATCTTATATGATGAAGAAAGCAATAGTAGAGGATACAATACACGGCATCAAGCTAAACCGGACTTGCCCAACCCTTTCCCACCTATTATTTGCTGATGACTCTATTTTCTTTATAGATGGCACAATACGGAATGTCAAAACTTGACAACTATACTCCATCACTACTACTATGCATCTGGTCAAGCCATAAACCTCAACAAATCAGGACTATTCTTTAGCAAAGGGTGTCCAAATAGCCTTAGAAGAAACATGTTATCGGTGTTGCGGATTCCCAAAATTGTGAAAACTGGGAAGTATTTAGGAAGGGGTCCTCAAAAAAAGATATGTTCACATGGATATTGGGCAGGGTAAACTCGAAGTTGGAAAGTTGGAAAGATAATTTACTTTCAAGAGCTGGAAAGGAGATTCTTCTCAAAGCAGTAGTTCAGGCGATACCTCAATATGCTATGTCAATCTTCAGAATCCCAATTTCCATTATCAAAGCAGTTGAGAGGAAAATCGCTAACTTCTAGTGGCGAAACACTAACAAGAATTCTGCTCTACATTGGCGAAAATGGGATATTTTAAAACTGCATAAGGACGAAGGCGAGTTTGGCTTTAAGGATCTACAAGCTTTTAACACGGCTATGTTAGGGAAACAAGCCTAGAGAATTTCTCAGGGTCCGAATACACTCTTGAACCAACTCATGAAAGGCCTTTACTTCCCAAAATGTAACTTTTGGTAAGCAGGGAAAGGCTCTTGCCATCATGGGGATGGTAGAGTTTATTAGCTGGAAGAAATGCAATTGCTTCCCAACTTGTATGGGCTGTGGGTAATGGATAGAAAATTTTCATTAGAGATGATAAGTGACTGAAATTAGGAATGATTGGAGGAAGGGCGAACCCAAATGAACCGACCAAGGTTGCTGAATTGATTGATTTTGAAGCTGGAATTTGGAAGGAATACCTACTACTATCCCTATTTGATGAATCCCTAGCAACAGCAATTAAGGCAACACCTTTCGAACTCCCAACTACCGAAGACAAGTTGGTTTGGGCAAATAACATATCTAGATCCTATATGGTAAAGAGTGGCTACTTTTCAAATAGAAAACCAGATATTCAAAGAGAATCTACACCAACAACATCACACCAGTTCGACCCACTCATTTGGAAGCTTATTTGGAACTCTGTAGTACAACCGAAAATAAAATTCTTTTTATGGAGTGCATGCCAGAATGTGCTTCCTACCTTGGATAATCTTTATAGGAGAAAGATGGTACCTGAGCTGATATGCCCAATATGCAAGTTGGAACCTGAGACAATTGAGCACACTTTGCTGCTTTGCCCTTGGACGACCCAAATATGGAATGACCCAACCCTGAAAGCATGCACAGATCATGTTGGTTTAACAAGATTTGACAATTGGCTGTTTAAATATTTTGCGAGGCAAGGTGACTCACATAAGTTTGAACTGGTTGCCATAGTTCTTTGGTGTATATGGAAGGATTGGAACCAATTCATCTTCAGTCATCATACCTTAAACCCGCACCGAACCCTGTTCAAAGTCACCACGTCAAAGGACTGTTTCTCTGCTTGGAATAGAAAAGCCCCAAAAAAGAATCAACGTCGAGGGGAATATGAAAAATGGCATCCTCCAGCCCCCGGAACTCTCATAGTTAATATAGATGCCTCATTTGAAATTATTTGTGATATCCATTTCGCCGAAACGATATCCACAGGAAGTATGGATTCCTTTTGACAACATCTCACATCCTTCCCAATCTTCAACCATCATCGGTGACACCTCTCTACTAAACCATCATGCTTTCCCAAGCCCTAATCCAAACTAGAATGCAGAGATGAATGAGGAAGAAAATAGACCTATATCACCAAGTAGAGAGTCAAGAAGTCCAGCCTGGACCCATTGCATACCTGTTCATAACAGAGCTACAAGTACAGATCAGCCCATCCCTCGTCTAAGTAATACCCGTAAAGACGCACCTAGGATGCAAAATAGACACAAAGTGACAGCAAACAAGATTCAATCCCTACATCGAAGCTCAAATGAAGCGGCCTCCTTACCATCTTCACAGCCAGATGATGAAGAGCAAGGTCGAAATCTCCCCGTGCACAGCACCCCCCTCACAATGGTGAATGGATCCGGAATCTTGGGAACGCCGAATGATACCCATCCCTGCAATAGCAAGTTCCCGCTTGATCTACACAGTGCAGGGGCTGTGGAAGATGGTCGCCTTCACCCGAGCCGCGGAACCGTCGCCGCCAAGCCTTCTACCTCTGCAATCGAAGATCAAAATCTTAGATCCACCGGATTTGTATACCCAGCACCATTGCAGCACGAATGATCCAAGAAAGATGCCCACCATGGCGTGCCTCGTGTTTCGGATCATAGAGAAGGCCTTCCCCTGAGTCATGACACCGGCAGCATCACAACCACGTCTTCTACCTCTGCAAACGAGGAAAGAAACCTTAGATCTACCGGATCTAATTACCCAGCACTACAGCAGCATCAAAGAGTCATTATCGATGCTCAACACGGCGGCATTGTGACTCGAAAGATAGGGAAGAAGAAACGATGAACCAACGCACCTGTGCTATGGAAGAAAGAGAAGCCTCGCGTCCCAGACCAAATCTCACCAATCGAGCGCCTAGAAGACTCCTACATTTGACATCGGACCACGCCCCTTCTAGAGAAGCGACGAAGAGGGCTTCGACTCTCAGCAGGCAAGATCCCCTTTTTCCGATCCCCAGCATAAATGATCAACACCTCGGGCTGCTATTGCTTGTGTCTGCAGAGATTCTTTGGATAGAATTCGAGATGGGTTTGCAAAGCATATTGAGGTAAGTTCAGTTGAACAAGCGAAGACCGTCGCTTTGGTTGAAACCCTAGATTTCATTTCTTCGAACCTAATCCTGAATTCCCTGGAAAAAGAAATTATACTTTTATCTGATTGTCGGTTGCTGGTGGAGAGTATGTTGTCCTCATCTACTTTAAGCTAGTCAGTGCAACCTCTCGTGGATTGGGCTAAGCACAAATCGGAGACTTTTTGGGTCTTTCTTTAGGCCACTGCAGTAGAAATGCTAATAAGGTTGTTGATTGGGTTGCAAAAGCCCGGCATTTTGATTTTCTTCCTAACAATTGGGCGACTAGTCCCCTTCTGCTCTTTTGGATTTGCTTTGTACTGATGCACATGCTGTAATAGCTTCGCCTTTTATCCAATATTATCATCTTTGTTTCTTGTCAAAAAAAAAAAAAAGTACGACAAGTCATCAATTCTGCAGCATTGACTGGAGAGAGTTCAATAGGGCTTCAACCTATTGGTCGAAATCCAATGGCTATGCATATGACAAATATGATTTCTAGTGGGATGCAGTCTACTGCGCCTGTAGCTGAAACGGGGTATTCTTCAGCCCAATGGGGCATCACCTCAGTGACAGGTCCTGGCACTCTCTCGAGGACCATGTCAACTGCACAAAACCCAGGCCTAGTTCATGTAAAAGGGCTCGGAGAATGAGGCCTTTTTTTCTTTTATGGGCTTACGTGAACTAGGCCGACGGGTTTATATGTTCTATTTTCATTATTTTTTCCCTATTTTTATAAGAACGAAAATTTGAATTGTTAAAATCCAGGTATGAACGTTACGAACAGAAAAAAGAGTGAAAACCGCTACTATGATCTATTTTTGTTTTTACTTTAATTTTTTTAATTTTTTATTTTTCCTTTTCCCACTTTATTCCACCTTCTAATCTGTCATTTTTCATGTTGAGTTACCCCTTCGTCATTATTTGCCTCGTGGAGGAGCTCCCTGGATGTCACTCTCTCCAGAAGATGAGCTTTGAGCTTAATTATTGCTGCTGACTAGCTCTAAAAAGGTGGCCGACCCTAGCCAGGTAAATCATCCGGCCTCTTAAGCCTAGATTAGTTTTCTCTGAGGGGCTCTTAACCAAATTCTTCTCCAAATCTTGTCTCCCAAAATGGATGTGTTGCTGGCATTTGGGTGCATGAAAAGGCGTAATTAAGCAAAGTAAGATTTATAAAAATTTCCAAGCATTTTCCCTCGTAACCGTGGCACGTTCAAAAGAAAAACTCAGTAGCCTAGTTGATAATGTGCCAAAATTATGAACGTTGCATTGAAACCAATACCTTGGCACAAGTGCTTAAGAAAAGAGAAAGTCGTCATCGATCTTCTCTCTCTCTCTCTCTCTCTCTCTCTCTCTCTCTCTTTTTGCCCCTTATTATTTACCTAGTTGTCCGTAGCATTTATCTAGCCCGGCAAAATGCTGACTGTTATAAAGTCAAATATCACTTACTAAGATTTATCTTCATTCAAAATATGCGAGCAGGGAAATTTTATCTGGGTTAAAGACAAGGACAGCCTATCTTAATCACCAGACTGGAGGTAGGTATACAATCTCTGATAAGCTTATGTAAAATGAGCACCCACATTATGGTTTTTCCTGCTCATTACTTGTTACTAAGTTTATTTATTTATTTATTACCTTACTGGTCAGCTGAAAGATGAGTTCTTGCTCTTCATTTCCCTACTACTAGACTAGCGTGAGGAATAAAATTCTCATGCGTACAATCTCATCACATGTGTATAAAAGTTAGAAACTTTCAATAACCTTTGCTTATTTATGCAAGCTTCCTAAAGAAAGGCATAGCATGATTAAATAGAAATTCTCAATGTATACAACGCGAAAGTGAAACAAAATGGAATATCTTTGAGGGCACAGCGTAATTAAGTCGGTAAATTCATATTGCTTCAATAAATTTGCTTCGTTTCTCCTTTGAATTTGATGCAAGGACCACTTATTAACAATTGCAATCAAGCATTTAGAAGTATGTGACAACCCAAGCATAAGCTTTGAGCCCGTTTACATTAAAGCCTTGATTTCTAGGTAGGCTGGATGAGCCGAGCATTGATACTTTCCTGTTTGGTCAAGCCCATCTGTCTAGCAAATGCTTTGCCCTTTTTTAAGAGGCATATCACCAATAGAAATTGTGCAGCATCATCTATTTAAGAAGCCATTACTTTGTCTCTCTCAACCCTTTGATCTCAGTGCTCGATCAATTTCAACAATCAACTGCAATGCTGAAACACTCTGTGGCCATCGTTCTCGTTGCTCTCGTTTGTGCTCCAACCAAAATGCAGGCCAAATATGCACTTCACTTTTGATGTTTAGCTGATTCCAGACATACATCTTCCTTTGATGAAGCAATGAGTGATTGCAACACCAACTAGCTCGATGGTGTGGATAGAACTTGCGAGAAACTACAAGCCTACACCATCATCTCGTCTGTGTATTGATATCATCTGTAATGGAATGGCTATGTTTTCATAGAGGCAAAGAGTTTGACAAATGAGGAAACGCCATAAGGCATTTGAACTTTACAGGAATGGTCTCATTAACCAAAGGTCCACAACATTGATCGATAGAGTTTAAAGTATTATAATGCTTTAAGTAGTATGACTTCTCTTGGTCCCGATAAGGATTATTAGGAGAAATGTAGCTGAAAGAAGTGCACATCTATACAGGTATCGTCAGTCTTGTGCAACACATAAGCCTATCATTTGATTTAGCAACTACAAGCAGCCATTTCTGTCTCAGCCTCACATAAAGGAAAATATTCCCCGGTGGTTTTGCAGTTTGAAGTATCAAATGCAATGACTTCCGTAACCTGAAGCAAAAAGTGATCTACTTGAACTGATGAACGAAGTTAAGCAAAGCATATGTAGCTGTTGCAGAACATAGAAAAAAGATTCAATTATCATTTCCAAAACCACTTTTTTTATTGCACGTTTGTATAGGTGAAAACAAGAGTGAAATGATGAACAAAGAGGTTCAGGTTCATGTTACAGCTGTAGTCTACGTCTTGCCATACTTTGTCCTGAATGAAATCCTTACAAAGCTATGGCAAACTTAGAAATTGCGCTCGGCAATTTTTTGCGTAATGCTCCAACAAACATAGAGACTCTTGCCATTGGCTCAGTGAACAAGAGACCAAGTCAGTTGCACTCGATCCATTAAACAGAAAACTTTAGTGCATCGGGAGCCTTCAACTGATTTTGATCAACTCCAGGACAACATAGATTCGCTAGCAGGCAATCTCAACCCATGCTATGGACTGTACCCACACAAAAAAAGGGGCTGCTGTTATACTCCAGGAAACAAGGTCTCAGAGCATCATTCTACATGAACCTCTACTAATAGTCACTGTCCCTCTAACCCAGCCATTGCTACTTCAACAACAGTTGTTTACCTTATTTCTCAGGATTCATGTAAGCAGCATGATTCCTTGTTTAAAGTTTTTGATTTAGATCATACACAATGAACTGAAACAACAGCTTATATGGTGTCTCTTTTTTACATGCAGCCTGGGACGCTTGCCTATATTCAGCCTGTTAGAAGACCATCTAGCTGCATGAGGCGTGGAAGCACGAATGGATAAAGGATAAGACAGAAACAGTAGAAATCATGTTGCTTCAGAGCATTTTACTCTTTTTTCCCACCATTGTGGTCCGACGTTCGTAAGAGTAGTCCAGAAATGGGACTTCACTATTCACTGTACCTACATATTCCAAATAAACATCAAGTCCGTGAGTGTTAGAGAGTGAACTATGTTTACTGTGATGACATGAGAAGATTTTTCACATATTATAGAATATGCTCAAGGATGTCTTTGTTTTTTTCTGAAGCATCATGACTTCTTAACTTAGTTGGCACTTGTCATTTTGTTTCTGCGTTGTTTGTTTTCCTCGACCCAGTTCCCCCATCCTTTTCATTAACTTAGCCCTTTCTCCTTTTGAACAAAAGTGCCCGATCTTTTGATTTTCTTTTGCTTTCTGTTCAGCCCACTGAGCCACTTCGGCCCCACCACCGATTCCCCTTCTGTTCTCTCTCTTTTTATTGACATAGTCAGCTCTGTTTCTAGGCATAAGCAAATAAGCATCGTTAGCTGATGTCAGCGCGCCTCTTTGGAATTTCCTTTGGAGACTAACTACAGCAAGACCTTAGACAACTCAGATGATGATTCACGTTGTTCTGTTTTAACAGGAAGAAACCAGTGCAGAAAACAAAGAAAAGAGAACATGAACTAAGTGCACAATGTTCAATGTATTCACAATTTTATTTTTCTGAGAACACGAAGATCGACAATGTGAATTTGGGCATGTACAATCATCACAGCACCAAATTCTCGGTTGAGAATATGACAAGAAATCAAAGTAGTCATTACTATTGACAGGAGTAAACAACTCAACCAGAATACTATGAATCTAAGAAAATCAACCTATGTTGGCTAAGTACTTACAAAACTCATCGGAAGCAAAATTATAACATGAAGCTCATTTATCCTAAGTATCCAACTGACCGCGACACAGTGGGCAAGAGTTACGACCCTCCAACCACTTAATGATGCACCGGCGGTGGAATACATGGGAACAAGGGAGTTCCGTGACCTTTTCCGTCCTGTGAAAATCTTCCAGACAAATCGAACAACAATCCCTCTCTTCAGCAGCATAGACCTTCTCCTTCAGCCCAAGAATGGCCGACTTTGACGCGCCCCTCCTCACGACACGACCCGGTTCTGAGTCGGGTTGCTCCATTACCCCATGCATAACCGAGTCCCCCACTTCTGAGATTTCTAAGATCAGGTCTAGAATCGCCGTCACACGGACACCATGTGGATGAAGCCTAGACAAATTACGGGCCGCTTCCACAATCCGCATCGCGAAGGAGGACTGGTCCCGACGGTCGACGTCGAACTGGTCGAGCATATATCCGATTTGGACGCTGGTCTCCACCGGCAATCGAAGAAAACCCGGTGGAAGGACCATCCTGGTCGCTGCTACGACAGCGGGGTCCCCGTACGTCGTCGTGCCGCTACCGAGGTCGTGGAGGACCAGCTGCTGTCTGACAAACAGATTCACAACAGCCGAAGGGTCGTCGCTGGTCCGGGGTGTCCCGGTCAAGCTTAGATCCCAATTACCATGCACGGAAGGCATGATTTCCAAGAAGGAAAGCAAGGAATTCTCTTATCAGAAGATCTCAGCGCGATCAGAAGACGAAACAAGCCAGAGATTGCGAGGAAGAAGTTGGTGGGTGTATGCAGAAGATCCAGTTTCCGTCGGGGGCGGTAGAGCACGCTTAAATATATAGCCGTTGTCCTTCGTTGATCTTTGTTTCCTGTTTTGATGCGGCCGAATTTACAATTATAATAAGAATAATTAAACAGGAAAGAAAGCAGGGAGAAACTAAAATTTGAATTGTTAAAATCCAGGCATCAACGTTACGAACAGAAAAAAAGAACGAAAATCTCTACTATGATCTATTTTTATTTTTACTTTAATTTTTTTCTTTTTTTACTTTCTTTTTTATTTTCCCATCGTCTTCCACCTCTGAAATGATTCAGCCTACCATGAGCTCTGGTCTGTCACCTTTCGTGTCGAGTTCTCTCTTCGCCATCGTTTGCCTCGTGAGGGGACTCTTACCACTTCTCCGTTCGATATGCCTAGGTCTTCGTCCAGCACGAGCGCAGATTTGTCCTTGTTTAGGACACTTGTGCCTCGAGCAAGGTCAAACTCACTCGCTAGCCTCGCCACGGTGAGCTCAAGCCTCTCGACCTACATTGACAGTGACTAGGCCCCAAAACAAAAAATTATTTAAAAAATAACTTTTTTATTTGAGATAAAGTCATAAAATTAAAATTATTTTTTCAAATGAGATCTAAATATTAAAAAACGTGTTCGTTTATAATTATCAAATAAAGCAAAACTAATCATTTTTCTGAAAAATGTTTTATCGAAAAGTAACTTTTACACATCGTCAATATCAACAGGAACTTCCGTAGTGTAAGCCAATAGCATCTCAATTATTTAGGTTCAGCCTTAAAAACTGGCAATTCCATAAAATGACATCTAAGCCCCGAATACCAAGACTGTTGAAAGTCCTTCGCACGAACCTTATCGTAATCAAACTCTGCTGCCTTCTTAATTTTCTCAATTAGAAGGAATCGGCTAACTCCACTTCTAGGGCCACAATTTTATACAAGCATTAAAAAACCACTTGATTGAAAGTGCGCACGAAGGCGTTCACATACTTACCAACTTAACATTTCATTAGACCCGGAAAAAACGAATTTGGACTCAATTATCCACCCTAACCATCTCTGAAAAAAGGATATGGATGGACCTTTTTCTCAACATGCAAAACAACCCAAGTTAACCTGCCTTGACCCTTAAATTTTCGGGTTCAATCGAGTCGACCTGTCCTATCCTCGTTTGAGCCAGCGTGAGAATAAGCTTCTTTTTATCTTTCAGTTGCTTGAAAATTTGAAATGGTAAAAGTTACACATTATGCAGTCTTGTTTAAAGAAGAAAAAAATAAAGGTAGACAACAAGATCTTCCATCAGGAGACTGAAGCCCCTCCTCTATGCGCCATTCTCCACGGCCATTTGGGAAAGAGCCTGATTCTGCAACAGTTTATCTATGATACTCTTCAAGGCTGGTGCACTAGCCGTGCATCGCTGATCCACAAAACACGATCTACCTTCTTCAGCCGCCCTGCAAAGCTGAGGGTCCAGTGGTACCTTACCAAGAAAAGGTACCTCCATCTCCCTGCACATTTTTGCTGCACCGCCGCCACTACTGTCAAAAACTTCACTCAAAGCAATTAAATTCAGCAACTCAGGTGCCTTGTCTCTCATATATTGCAATGCCCACTCAGTGACGTCATTCTGTTCACCCGTTTCTGTGATCTTTGAGAAGCGGAAATCACTCAAGGGCTGAGCCAAGCCACTCATGTTTTCCACAACCCCAAGAACTGGAACTCCCACTTTCTTGCAAAAGCTGACCTCCTTCCTCACATCAATCAATGAAACCTGTTGCGGGGTTGTAACTATAATTGCACCGTCCAAGCCAGTTGCCTGAAGACATTGAACAATTGAGATGTGCTCATCAGAGGTGCCGGGTGGTGCATCAACCACTAACACATCAAGTTCTCCCCAGTACACATCCTTCAGGAATTGCTTGATCAGCCCATTCTTACGTGGCCCCCTCCAAATGACAGCTTCATCAGGATTTGGGAGCATGAAGCCGATGGACATGACACCAAGGTTGGACTCAACATACACAGGCGACCACCCGAGATTGCTCTGGTGGATCTCTTGACCTTCGAGACCGAGCATCTTTGGGATGCTTGGACCGCAGATATCTATATCGAGCAGACCAACCTGGAAATCTAAGGCAGCTAATGCGAACGAAAGCTGCGCTGAAAATGTACTTTTACCAACTCCACCCTTGCCTGATAAGACCAGGATCTTATGCTTGACAGTAGCCATTCTTTCAGCTATTGCAACCAAGTCTGGCAGATAAGAAAAATGCAGGGTATTTACACTATGTTTCTGGAGACCAAAGCCTCAGTCCGGCCAACCATAAAAGGGTGGATATAAATGCAAAGAAATAATTCTTTAATTTCAAACACAGCAATTAGTGATGGTTTGTGGGGCAAAAATGCATTTTAAACAATTATAGCATAGAAAAACACAGTGCAACTTGAATGTAACCAGCAATCGCATCACAGAGGAAACAAAGCTCAGAGACAGCATCCCTCATTTTAATCAGTCAAATCACATGGCAGTCATCTTTTTACATCACATCTTTGTCTGGATTCAATGTTTTTTCGGCTTCACCATGACAGTAATATAATGTCAAAAGGAAAATAATTCCCAAGAAAAGATTCCTTATATAATCTCAAATTCCATTCAAACAAGTGCACGAGTCTTAGATTCTGTTTCATGCTGCAATCCTGCCAAGTGCATATTGAACTTTTATATAGAAAAGCAGTCACACTAGAACTCTATCAAGGATTTGTCTGACACTGACAGAGCATAAAACCAATGCCCAATGGGCCAATGACATGAGCTTTCCCAGCTGCAATTCCCATATATAAGTAAACATATTTGGGATGTGCCCAAGGTCCCGGGACGACTTCAAAAGAGAAGAAGTTGACTGTTACCTTAACAAAGACATGGCTTCAATGTCAACAGGCACATGGTGACAGCAACAGAAATGTGTAATAGCAGTACCGTGGGAGTCATCATCCATTTATTGAATGCCAATGTTTCACAGGGCCATTGAAACAGGTGCTTTGCCACTATTGATTTGTCCAACTAAAATGTTTCATGGGGCCATTGAAACAGGTGCTTTGCCGCTAGGTTCTATGCATGAAGGACGTTCTTGCATTCAAGATTCCTACTTTTTGTCCTAAGGAAAGATTGTTCTAATCGAGAGCAATCGATTTTCATGCAAATAAAACTTCCCACTACTTAAAACGTATCTCAAAAAGCACCCTCCTCCCTGTCCTCTCTCCCTTATCTCTATACGAAGAAGTAGCTTCTATCCCTCTGCTCTTCTTTCCCATGAAGACAAGGGATTAATGAAATTTCAACAGCTTGACTATGCAGCTATAAATACATCAATTTTTTCTTTTTCCAAACAATCAGATCAAACTCCGCAATAGAAACAGCTAATAAGGGGTTAAGCGCTGCACATAGCCGCCACCGGATCACCACGTTCGACACCGTACACTATTTTCACACCGGACGAACAACAACCGATCCGTTCCCAAAACACGCACCTCCCCACCTCAAGTACCCCAACACCCAACTTATAACCCCGACAAGAAACGAAAAAGAAAACCCAGAAATCCAAAACCCAAGAACGCAAAACAGTCATAAACAGAAGAGGCTGTCAAACTAGGAACCTCGCTCGACACAATCGTCGAAGTTCACAATTAAACGGAGCTACAAGATAAGAAAACCTAGCAGGGGAGAGGGGGACCTGGGTCGGGACCCTTAGGGGCAGTGGCGCAAGCTTCTTGGTTGGGGCAACCTTGGCAAGCATCGGCCTTTCCAGCCGATTCCGCCAGGGTGCCTGGGCATTCTGCACGGAACGAAAACCTCGAAAATCAACCATCGATCAATTCGCATACTTCTTCTCAAGGATCCGCAGAGAGAGAGAGAGAGAGAGAGAGAGAGAGAGAGAGAGAGAGATAGTTACGTTCGTTCGCGTTCTCGGGGACGTCGCCTTTCTCCATGGCTGCGAAGAGGCTCCGACCGGAAAGAAAGAGAGAAAGGAAGGCTCGAGCGCTCGGTCGACGGCGGCGCGTCGCTCGGAGTTTCGCATTTATACTTTTTCCCCCCACGCGCGATTCGAGTCGAGGCGGCGTGGCTCTTTCTCTGCCCGAAACGACGCCGTTTCCTCCAGAGTCCGAAACAATCGGTGCGGTAACCCGGACCCCAAAGAAAATCGTGACGTATACGATGACGTCGCCTGCTTGCTCATCATTTTCTTTTTTTCTTTTTCGTTTTTTGCCTTTCTCATCTTTTTTTTTTTTTTCCTAAATAAAATTTGCAATCCGTCCGGCCGGGAAAGGCCGGTGGGTCCCGATGCGGGGAAAATGTCTATTAGCAATGTACGGAACGGAAATTTAAACGGTACCCCATCCTCGTGACAAAAGTTTATAATGAAATCTAAAAAATTATTGTTATCGTGAGTTTACCTTAATTATAATATGAAGGAGCAAAATCGCATATAATTTGTTACCCATTTTGATGGTAATTACTCAACTAGAAAGTTTTGATTTAACAGTTGAATGCTGTTATTATTTTGTACCATCTAATGACAAATCAAAAGGATATTATATTTATTTAGGTGAATATGGCGTAATATAATCGTATCTTCAATGTACATGCGATATTTTGGTTTATTATATCATTGGGTGTTTTGTACACGTAAGTTTGGCAACATTCAAAAGATTGAAGCATTATTGAAAATAACGTACATTCGTGCAATTTTTTCAAAAATACAATTATTTTTCTAATAGATGTAGATATAAAAGGCATGAATGATAGCTATTTTGCTCCACAAATCAATTTTGGCGAGATATTAATTTTTCTATTTCTATTCCCGAATAAATTTCCGAGACAATATAGGCATTTGATAACAAAACAAAATTTTTGTTCCCAATTTAGAGATTCATTTGATAACGATATAAAATTTCTTCCTCTCGAGTAACAACGATCGGCGGTGGCGGGTGGTGGCAAGCAGTAATGAGAGCAAACAATGAGAAAAGTTTTTATTTCTCACTTTCTATTTCACAAAAAGAAAAATAAAGAAAACTTTACTTCTAATTTGTGTTCAAAACTTATTTCTAGAGTAAAAATTTGTTCTAGAAATTGAAAAATAAAATTACATTACCCAATAGATTTATATTCTAAATTTGTTTACGAGAACATAAAAGAAAAATAGAACAATTATTATGTGTGTCCAAAGTGGCACAAACCAAATTTATTCAAGTACGTTGAGCTTGCTTGGATTTTGGATTTTCTTGTTCTTTCTAGTAAAAAAAAAAAAAAAATGCCATTTGACGATGGTTGAAAAGTCGGCATTTGTGTCCTAAGATTTAGCCAAGAAAAGATAGGAACCATGATTTTGACGTGCAAGAATCATTTCATTCTCTTATTTTTAGGTTCCATGATTAATTGTAGACCTAGCAATCGGACGGATTGAGGCGAGTTTGGATCATCACTTGTGTCCAGATTTAAGTCGTTAAATGGGTCATTTTAAATAGGTAACATTTGATCAACCCGTACACAATCCTATTCAAACTAAGTTAACGCTTCTTTTACCCTATTTCGTTCTTCTGAAAATAAGTCACGTTTTTTAGGTGCGGATGTTTCTAAGAAATATATCTTTAACAAGCGAACAAATAAAATATTTGTGTAATGCTCGCGAACTGATGATAGTTTCTTAAATAACGGCAGAATTAATATGTGCGATACATCATACTAACAAATTAAACAGAAATTGAAAAGCTAATCTTAATAAATTTCTTCATATTTCTGGTCAAGTCAGGTCAAACATAATTGACCTGACACAACTAGTGAATTTTTGAGCGATGTCAAAGATACTGAGAACATTTACTAAATTAATTTATTTAGTGATGCAATGCTATGTAAGTTTTTATTTAGATCAGTGGCCTTTTAAGCACCTAATCAAAATTTTGTCATGAACAAATCTAGGAGACGAATATTAGTATTTCTGTGATGTTCAAATTCTTTCCGTTCATTGCATTTATAATACTGAATCATAGAAATTTTAAACTTCTTCCATGACTAATAAGATGGGATATTATGTAACCTTGAATGTTTCAAATTTGCAATAATGATTCAAACAGAAAAAGATTCCCCGAAAAAAAAAAAAAGAATCTTATTTTCATGTAGAGTCAAACAAGGTTAAAACAAATTGACTCGACCCAACCTGACTTGGAAATTTAGAGGTCATGGCATGTTGAATTCGTTGTTATGTGGGTTGGAAAAAGACCACCCTTACCTTATTTTCAAAGCGGGTTTCGGTGGATTATCGGGTTCGAGTTCCTTTTTTAAGGGATCTACTTAAACCTAGCTTCCAGAATCTTTGAGTTGTTTTCAAGCCAATGCGCTTCTAGTTTCCAATATGAAAAATATGGAACCCTATCATGGGTTAAAAAATAACTGGCTATTATATAAATACCCTAATTATCATTTAACTCATATTATCAAATGTATGTTGGATCTTGAAACTCCTTGTTATGTAATCAAATTGTTTAGTGTTCTTCTTTTGAAGTCACAAAAAGATTGATGAGGAACGATATTGGCTTTGAGTGCATGATTTACTTACAACACATAAAGGAACTCTTGTGATTATGTAAATTGCAAACTTTATAAGGGTAACAACCTAAAACAAGGCTGCTATCTATACAAAGTAGTCGATATTATTCCAAAGGGGACAAAGAAGTAATATCACCATACTAGGTAGAAGAAAAATTTCAGTTTTAAAACATGATTTTGAGATAACACCATCGGCCAAGTAGTAATCCATCAGACCCATCATCAGAAAGGCTTCAATGAATTGGTGATGTCAATGACAAATCGATACTTAACATTTGCTTTCGATAAATGCTCCATGGCATTGTTCACATAATCTTTAGGAATAAGCTCAATATCTGCAACTATGTTGTGCTTCGCTACAAAATCAATAATCTCTTGCGTCTCTTTTATCCCTCCAATGCAACTTCCTCCCACCATCTTTCTACCTATCATTGGTCTTATTTGTTACTATTTTTGGCATTCATGAAACTCAAAATGAATCTTCTATTAATACTAAAATCATTCATTTATAAACACCAATTATGAAGGTAGTTCTTTTCCAAGAAGCACTATAAAACACAAAAGACTTGCTTAGGCTTAACCATGAGGAGTGGAAAAGCAAGTAGCTCCAGCAGCTTCTCTCGTGCCCCAACCATGATGAGCTTTCCATTAATTTTCAAGAGATTGATCAAAGGTAACAAAGCATGTACAGCTGAGACGGTGTCAATGATGCCATCCATTGTACCTATTGAAAGCTACAATTAATAAAAAGGTAAAGCATAAATCTACATGTAGTTATCCTTATCATAATATGTTGTGACTGTAACTTACTTCCATCTCTTTTGTGTTACAGCTAACCAAGAATGTATCAGCTCCCAAATGGTCCATGGCTTCCATCTTTTTGTTAGGGGAGGTACTGATAACGGTCACTTTGAGGCCCATGGCCTTAGCAAACTTTACAGCTATATGTCCGAGCCCACCAAGCCCAACGACCCCCAAATGCATTCCAGCCTTATTAAGCCCATAGTACTTCAATGGACTGTAGATAGTGATCCCGGCACAAAGGAGAGGAGCACCACCATCAAGAGGCAAGTTGTCAGGGATTTTGATCATGAAGTGCTTGTCTGATACCATGATGTCCGAGTAACCACCATAGGTGGTGGTTCCATCATTGTACTTTGCACCATAGGACAGGATCATCTTGGGGCAGTAATTCTCGAGGTCATCTTTGCAATTTGCACAAGAGTGACATGATCCAACTATACACCAAACACCTACTTTGTCCCCGACTTTAAATTTTGTCACTTTGGTGTCTATTTTGGTGACCATACCTACAATCTCATGCTTGCATTACTTTTTCTTCACAGATCACTTTATCCATTTCCTTTACACCCAGCTCGATCATGTTGTGGAGGTTATATAATTATTGGCCGTTCCATAATTTGGTCTTTAGATAGTAACAACTCCTTTAAATCTTTAGTGCCTATCATTTTGGCATTCTTGTGTAACATTTCAAATATTTGTATCAAAAGTTTATTGCCAAGACTTATTCGGGTGACCACGATCCATTATTGTATTTCGATAACTAGACACGTGGCAATCCCCTACGTAGTCGTCTATCACTAGGCATTTATACCCATGGTAGTCAATAGCCAAGTGACACGGCCCGCGGACGAAGCATGATCCGAGACCATCCATGATTCGGCCGTGTCATGCACTAGGGCTTTGCCGCAGACAGCTCTGATCGATCACTGATTCGTCCCTAACCGATCTGTTCATTCGTGATACGGGAGATGATCCGTCCACGACTAGTGACCAACTCCTGATCAATGCTCGGCCAGCCCCTACACAACTTGGAGTTGTTCACCTACTCCGTGTCAAGCGCCCATGCTCGCCCGTGCTGACCCTGATCTTGCTTCTGACATGCACCTATTATTATGGCACTGGCACTAAAGTGTTCTTTTTATTATTATCCTAAAATTGAATCCCCGCATGGTCGCAGGTCTAGCGATCTTTAAGCATTGTGAGATCAATGGTATGATTACACAGCAAAATACACTTTCCCGCACTAAGTACAATCATAGTCCGTACACAAGTGTCTTTGTAATGCGTCAATCGATTGCCACATGCATCTTGGTCTCATGATGTGTGCAAAGTCTATATTTGTGTCATCTTTCAAAACGACTCATTCGAGGAATATTTTACTGCGTTTTAAATAATTAAAAGAGGATTAGACTTGAAAGGAAGTGACCATGAATTTTCGATGGTTGTGACTCAAGTAATGCAATCACTCAAGAGTCGTGATATTTACTTATAATTTTCTAGATATTGATGAACACCTCCCCCACGTTCGATTTGAGTTGGTGACGATCGTCTGCTTGCTTTTGTTTTCTTTTTTTCGCTTTTTCTATCATTTTTTCTAATAAAATTTGCAATCTAGTCCGGTTGGGAAAGGTGGGTAAGCTTGATGGCGACAAAAATGTGCATTAGTAATATACATGGCACAAATTAAGTGTTATGCTATACAAGCAGATATATATATATATATATATATATATATATATATATATATATATATATATATATATACATGATAGAAGTTCGACTTTATTATAAAAAAAAAAATCTGAAATTATTGTTATTATGAGTTTATAGCAATTGTACTATCAAGGAGCGAAATTGCATCATAAAAGTTTACCTACCTAAGTATTTAACGAAAATATTGATTTGGCATTTGAATTTTGTTACTATTTTCATACTATCTAATGATGAAACAAAAGAATATCATGCTTGCCTATATGAATATAGAAGAAAATATTGAGTATTACTTAGATTCCATGTTGTTAAAATCCCTATCCATTCAACTGGCGACATATGTCAGCCGGGCCCCACCACACCATAACCCCTCTTACGCTCCCTCATCATCTCACCTCTCTCTTCCCTCTCTTCTTTTTTCCTTTGTTTTTTCTTCTTCTTCCTGTCCGTTAGGGGTGAGCGGTTCCAGGTTCCGGTTCGGTTCCATTCGGAACCTGGAACCTACCCTCGGGTACAGGTTCTTCAATTTTTAGAACCTGAAACCTACCCGTTAAAATCGAGAACCTGGAACCTACCCTGTCACAAATTCCGGAGTCAGTTCCAAGTTCCAATAGGTTCTTTTTTTTTTTTTTCAGCGCGAATATCCGGAAGCCAAAATAATTCAATAGTTGGCCCTCCATTTTCAATACCTACCAATACACAACAATGTGAATCTTTTACATCCAAATAGACAACTAAATTCATAATTTTCTAGATAAAACATTGTCTAATGTATAATTTGATGATTCCTTATGGTTAATATGTTTCATAATAATAACTACGGGCATGTTGTATGAGCATATGCTCTTGGCATTTCGCTCTTGATTTGAGTGGGTAAGAAGTAGGTGCCATGTTGTTGCTATGCGCTCCTTGCAGAAAGTTACGGCAACATGCTCAGATACACAAAGTACAGGCTCAATATAGCTGCCATGGCATGCGGTCGGCAAATGCAAGGACAAAACTATGAGGATTGCATCAAAGATCGGCAGGATATATTTCAAGTCCATATGATGTTATGAAACCTCCTTTCCTGCACAAAGAGCGGTTTATTGTTACCGCCCTAAACCTGCATGAAAAGACTGACTTTTCAGTTGTCATTCTGAAAATAATAAGTAGCATCACTGAAAGAACAACTTGAAAGCTTAAAACCCAACAAGAGCATGCGTATGGTGCTTCAGTAAATGTATCTATCCCAAGACAAGCAAACAGTTGCAAATCCGTTCATTGTGCCGTAAACTAGTAGAAGAAGTGCAAAATCATCGTTTTCTTAGTTTGATGCATGAGATTTACCAATTACAACAAAATGACGGGTTGGACTGCATGTACTGCAAACTGCCTCAACAGAAGGATTCAGCTTGTCTATTGGGTTTAGCATTTAACTAGAGAATCAATCGGCTGATAATTTCTTTTCCATTTCAGGCCGGCAAAAGAAGATGGTCACATCAATATCAGCTGAAGATTCTTCACCCCAAATGGCCAGTGTTGAGTAGAGTGGCAAATAATACAAATACAAAGCCAAGTATTTCAGGCACATTGGCTATTCCTTCAGACAATAACATATACAATCCTATGAAAATATAGCACATAAGTAACAATTTGTTCCAACAAGATCTAGTTTATGGCTACGCTGCACCCTACAATACGATTGATATCGTATTTTGTCATTGAACAGAAGAAAAAGAATTCTCTTCCCTACAAAGACAACACCAAACTAACCGGTTAAGTAGCAGTATGCCTAGTCTAGCAACATAGTGCTGTTGCTCTCCAGCAGTTAGACCTACTCCACATAAATAACGTCTCCATCAAGATCCCCGCCTTCCTAATCGCTTTCATCTTGAGGATGATCCAATGCCTCAACCATGTTGGCAGTGGTGGTTCAGAGAGAAGACGGTGGCTTGGGATGGCGGCGGTGGCTCACGGCAGCGAGGGGCGGTGCGACAGCTCATCGGGCTCAATGGCGAGACGGCTCGTCGGACGAGCGGTGGGTGGTGGTGGTTCGGTGGCCAAGAGATGGTGGTGAGTAGGGTGTGGGGCGGCGGTGTGGTGGTGAGTGAAGCAGCAACCAGCAAGAGGAAGGAAGGAAGGAATGAAGAAGAAGAAGAAGAAGAAGAAGAAGAAGAAGAAGGGGTGGGGTTTCGGCCAAGAGAGAAGGAAAGAGAAGAGAGAGAGAGAAGAAAAGAAAAAAGTTAGGGGATAGGAAGTGACGTGAGCAAGAAAAAGGGGGAAAAAGAAAGAGAGGGAAAAAGAGGGGGAAAAGAAAGAGAGGGAAAAAGGAAGGGAGAAGGGTGGAAATGACGTGGGTGCTCTTGGGGTTTTTTTTTTTAAAAAAATATCTAACCGGTTCCAGTTCCTTCGGTTCCACCGGTTCCGGTTCCCATTGGAACCGGAACCGAAACCGGGAATGCCAGTTCCTAGAAAAATGGAACCGGGAACCGGAACCGGTCTTTAGAACGGAACCGAACCGACCCTCCGGGCGGTTCTCCGGTTCCCGGTTCTACCCGGAACCGTGCTCACCCCCTACCGTCCGTGATCTTCCCCTTTCTCTCTCTCCTCCACCTGGCCCATTTTCCCTTCTCCAACCTCAACCTCGGGTTAGACCTTCGACCCCTTGCCGCCGTTAACACATCTCTGTTGGAGAAATCTTCTTGAAGTGTTTTGAAGCTGACAAAACGTTTCCATCGCCTAATCAAGGTTTGCGACTCGCTATTTAAGTCTCGAAGACCTCCGGACAGCCACACTCAAGACTCAAAGTCTATCCTCATTGACAGCCTCTAATCCGTTGAAGAAAGGTTATCTAGAACTGGATATTTCTTTAAGGATATGACCTTATCGACTGGAGAAGATCTCTTGGCTGGAAAAGACACAACGGAATCCTTTGATTGATCGAGATTGACTCGAAGATTAAGAAACCGATGATTGCCTAAATATTCTTGGAAGGTTTTACTTATGGAAACCGAGATTCTGATTGTATGAGCGAATGATTGATGGGCTATCGACACGTTCCTTTAATAGCTTGAATAATCTTCCTAATTGATTCCGTCCAACGGGTAGATTGGAGGAATTCCTTTGGTAAGTGCCAACGGGTATGATGGCATAAAGGAGTATATAAGGAAGATGTTCGAAGTTGTTCGGGGTGTGCGCGATAGAAGAATTCCAAAGTCTGAAGCTCCTTGTTGTTTAGACAATTCCTTTGAGCGAAACTCTGTATACAAAAGAGAGTCTATATTTGTGAGAAACCTTGAAGAGGTGTGATAGAACATCTACACTGTGGAATCAAGGAAAAGTTGTGCTGTAACTTCTCTTTTGTTCATAGTGAAATCTAGCTAGTGAGCTATCAGTGCGGAAGAGTGGACGTAGGCTTGGAATAAGCCGAACCACTATAAACCTTGTGTTCAATTCTCTCTTCCTTACTCTCTTTACTTTGATCATACTTCATTTTGTGAACTCCTTTCTATCGGTTGCCTTGAATTGCTTCCATATCTCGATAAATTGTTTGTGCACCTATTCACCCCCTCTAGGTGCTTATACTAGCTATCTCAATTGGTATCAGAGCTCGTGTACTCACTTTGTTTGAAGTGTTTTACTTCAGAGTTAAAGATCCATGGCTAGTATGTTGGCTTCAGGGTTAGTAGAAGGGCAAAGCAACACCAGACCGCCTTACTTTGATGGAAATGACTACAACATATGGAAAAACAAGATAAAGGCATTCTTAAGATCAAAGGATCCTCTGGAATGGGACGTTGTAGAAAAATAAATCATTCCTAAAGCTGCACCGTCTCGAAAGAGGAAAAGACACCGTTGAGTCTAGCGAAATGACTCAGAAGAGATAATCAAGAGACAAGCTCTTGATGCAAAAGCAATCTATTCTTTATACTGTGCTTTATCACCTACTTTGAATATAATAGAATATCTTCTTGTGATACAGCCAAAGAAGTCTCGGGGATAGATTACACATTACCTATGAAGGAACCGATCGAGTGAAAGAGACTAGAATCAACATTCTTCTCGGTCAATACGAAGCCTTCAAAATGAAATCGGGAGAATCTATAACTGACATGTTTAGTCGTTTTACGGAAATTGTGAATGGTCTTGAAAATCAAGGTCAACCAATTTCTGATCCCATGAAAGTAAACAAGCTACTGCGTGGACTCTCCAATGATTGGAACCACATAAAGACCTCAATCAGAGAGACGCAAAGAATCATGCCACTGTCCGTCGATGAGCTGGTTGGGACTCTTCAGTCTTATGAAGTGGAACGAATCAATGAAGACAAAGATCCTAAAGGTAAGAAATCCATTACATTAAAATCTATGATGATTCTGATGTAACAGATTCTGAAGACGACATGGATGATGAAGAACTTGCTCTCATGATAAGAAGATTCGTAAAGCTGAATTTAAAAGGAAGAAGATTCAATTCAAAGAAACAAAGTTTTCAAAAGCAAATGACCAAGTCTCTATGAAGATAAAAATCAAACAAAGATGTAGTCTCGTTTAATGTAAGAAAAAGGACACATCGTACCCAACTATCCTCTTCTAAGGAAGAAGAAAGGAAAAACTGAAAAGTATCGAAAGGCTCTCAAAGCTGAAACCTGGAGTGATACGAATGCGAAGATAGTGATGATGATTATGCCAACATATGTCTAATGGCACAATCGACTCGAATCAAACTTCGAGACTCGATTCATCTTCGTAAAGTGAATTCGAGGTAAGTAACTTCAAAATCCCTATTAAAGTTTCAAAATATATTGATGAATTATGTTTTAGTCTTAAGACTTCTTAAAAGAATTTCCGAACTCAAAAAAGAAAATTCTGCTTTAAAACAACAAGAGAATGTTTTGGAAGAAAAAGTGAAATGCTTAGACCGAATGTTTCTTCTCTCAAAGAAAGTGAAAACAATCTTTTAAAAGAAAATGCATTCTTGAAAAATGATATCTCAAATATTTCCAAAAGATTTTCTCTAGGATCTGAAAAACTGAAAAAAATACTTTATGTTCAAAGACCTTATTTCAATAAATCTGGTTTGGGAATGACTTTGAAACCATTCCTTTAATCGATTTTCCTAAAGTAAAAGAAAGAATTAAACAAAGACCCACAAGAAATGCTTACAAAAATCATTTTGAAAGGACCTTTGTAAAACCCGCAGGTCGCAATGCTCTTAGATGTTCAAAATGCAATAGTGTAGATCATTTTGAGAAAGAATGTTCTATGGTTTGGAGACTCAATAAAGTCTCGGGCAAAAACCGTATATCGATAACTCAAAAGGACCCAAGAAAATATGGGTACCAAAGAAAGCTTGAGTCTTTTTTTAAATGCAGGTCACTATCAAGAAAAAAGGTGAAATGGTACCTGGATAGTGGATGCTCAAGACACATGACAAGAGATTCAAATTACTTCATAAAGCTTGTTCAAGTGAATGGTGGAAAAGTCTCATTTGGAGGAAACAGCAAAGGAAAAATAGTGGGATTTGGAACTGTTAAGATTGGGAATTTTACGATAAGCAATGTTTCTTTAGTTGAAGAGCTCAACTATAATCTGCTCAGTATCAATCAGCTGTGTGATGCCGGTTTTAGAATCAACTTTCAAGAGGGTATTTGTTCAGAAACCAGTAAAGACTCTACTCAGTCATTCATGAGTCGAAGACATGGGAATATCTACCTCTTAGATGTGAAACCGATGAATCGCAATGTCTAATCTCAATCCAAGACGAAGCGAACTTGTGGCACAAAAAGCTTGGGCATATCAACATGAAGCAGATGGCCAAAATCTCAACAAAGAATCTTGTTCGTGGTCTACCCAATTTATCATACCAAAAGTCTGATCTATGTACACCATGCATATTGGGAAAACAGGTAAGAAATTCCTTTAAGCCAATAAATCAAGTTTCCACTAACCGTGTACTGCAGCTCTTGCATATGGATCTCTTCGGACCAACAAGAACGCAAAGCATTGGAGGTCAGAAATATTGCCTAGTAATTATGAATGACTACTCACGATTTACTTGGGTATATTTCTTAGCAAGTAAGTCTGAAACTTTCTCTTACTTTGAAAAATTTGCTAAGAATGTTCAAAATGAAAAGGGGTATGTCATTTCAAGTATAAAAACAGACCATGGAGGTGAATTTGAAAATCAAGATTTTGCTAAATTTTGTGAAGAATCTGGTTTTCAGCATTTGTTCTCTTCTCCATATACTCCAGAGCAAAATGGAGTTGTGGAAAGGAAGAATAGATCTCTTCAATAAATGGCTAGAACTCTTTTAATTGAAAGTAATATCTCTTTACGATTTTTGGCTGAAACAGTTTCAACATCGTGTTATTATCAATAGAGTTTTTCTAAGGCCTATTCTAAAAAAAAAAAAAACCCTATAAACTATTCAAAGAAAAGAAGCCCATTATTTCATATTTTCATGTATTCGGATGCAAATGTTTCATATTGAAAAATGCAAATGATCGAGTTGGTAAGTTTGAAGAAAAGTCAGATGAAGGCATCTTCCTTGGATATTCAACCACAAGCAAAGCGTACAGAGTCTACAACAAGAAGACTCAAACTGTGGAAGAATCAATGAATGTCAAATTTCAAGATTCTATACAAAATGAATCTATTCAGACTCATCTTGAAGAGACTGAATCTGCTCAAGACTCTACAAAGTCTAAATCTCAAGAAGCACTCGACTTTGAAGGACCAAAGAGCAAGTGACTCGTTGAAGATTCAAGTGAAGGAAGTAACCATCAATCGATAAATTAACCAGCAATCGGAAACATAAGTCCAAATCATCCCAAAGATCTTATTATTGGTGACATCAATGAAGGAATTCACACAAGATCCAAAAGGCGAGAAGAGTCTAGTGCTGTGGCTCTTATTTCGGAAATAGAACCCAAGAGCATAGAAGAAGCTTTATCCGATGAGAGCTGGATTGAAGCTATGCAAGAAGAACTCAGACAATTCATAATTAATGATGTCTGGGAGCTGACTCCTAAACCAAAAGGTAAATCAATTGTTGGAGCTAAATGGGTTTTCAGAAACAAGATGGACGAAAAAGGAAAAGTCATAAGAAACAAGGCTAGACTCGTGGCCAAGGGATACACACAAGAAGAAGAGATCGACTATGACGAGACTTATGCATCGGTCGCAAGGTTAGAAGCAATTCGTTTATTACTTGCATTTGCTTGTTATAAGAATTTCAAGTTATTCCAAATGGATGTCAAAAGTGCCTTCCTAAATGGATTCATCCATGAGGAAGTTCATGTGGAACAACCACCTGGGTTTGAAGACCCAAGAAAACCGCATCAAGTATTCGACTCAAAAAGGCCTTATATGGCTTAAAGCAAGCACCTCGAGCTTGGTACGACAGATTAAGTAAGTTTTTAATTCGAAATGGATTTGTTAAAGGTAAAGTAGACACTACTCTTTTTATTAAAAGAGAAAACAAAAGTTTTCTGCTTGTTCAAATACATGTCGATGATATTATCTTTGGATCCTCTAATGAAAGTCTCAGGCAAGAAATTTTCTAAGACTATGCGGGATGAATTTGAAATGAGCATGATGGGTGGGTTAACCTTCTTTCTTGGACTTCAAATAAAACAATTAGAGGAAGGAACTTTCATTCATCAAGAAAAGTATGCAAATGATCTTGTTAAAAAGTTTGGACTGGACAATTACAAAAAGGCTAACATACCAATGTTAAGTTCCTTGAAGATAGACAAAGATGAAGAAGGAAAGAAAGTCGACCAAAAGCTATACAGGAGTATCATCGGATCACTTCTTTATCTTACTGCTTCTAGACCTGACATTCTGTTTAGTGTTTGCATTTGTACCAGACTTTAATCAGACCCAAAAGAATCTCATTTGAATGCTGCGAAGCGTATTGTCAAATATATTTCATCAACTTCAAGCTTTGGTCTCTGGTATCCAAAAAGGGGAGACTTTACTCTTCTTGGATATTCAGACGCAGACCTTGCTAGATGCAGAGTAGATAGAAAGAGCACCTCGGGTACTTGTCAACTACTTGGAGGCAAGACAGTGTCTTGGTTTTCATGAAATCAAAGTACAGTCACTCTCTCTACAGCAGAAGCAGAATATATAGCTCTCGGAAGTTGTTGTTCGCAAATTCTCTGGATAAAACAACAGCTAAGTGACTTTGGAATTGAAGATTCATGCACAGAGATTAATTGTGACAACACCAGCGCTATCAACCTCACCAAAAATCTAATTCTCCACTCAAAAGTAAAGCATATAGAGATTCGACATCACTTTATTAGAGACCATGTTCAAAATGGAGATGTTACAATTCAATTTGTTGACTCAAAGAATCAACTGGCGGATATATTCACAAAGCCTTTGGAGAAAAATCAATTTGAAACCATCCGCTCCAAACTCAACATTTTAAGGTATGAGGAAATCAAAGTCTAAAGACTCTCAGACTCAAACATACAAGACTTTAACTGTAAGTTAGTCTCTCTCTCTCTCTCTCTCTCTCTCTCTCTCTCTCTCTCTCATCTTATCTTGAAGAGGTACGATCGTCAGGCTGTGTTTAAATTGCTATATTTAATCGGCGTAATTATTGTATCGTTTCCTTTTCAAAAAGGAAATTATTTTTGAAATGACTATTTTCGAGGAAAAAAGACGGTTATTCTGAAAATGCATCTTTTTATTTTCCTTTGTGACGGTTCGTTTATCTCCCTTTTTAACCGATCGTGCACTGTTGATTGCTCTCCACTTTACTCTCAAAAACCCTAGAAAGTATCGATCTTCCATTCCCATTTTTCTCCCTTGTTTAATCTTCGAAAAAGTTGTCATCTCTCTTGGGAAAGTCAAGCAATGAATCTTCCAAAAACTGAGAAAGATGTCATCTTCAAGAAAGTCTTCGAGAATCGCAAGCAGGGGACCACGGCGAATGAGTGAGGGGCCTACGCACTTTGATCTTACTGAAGAAGAAGTGTCTCCAAAATAGGGATAGAGCCCACAACATTCTCAGCAACGTATTCTCCTCCATCTAGTCCTCAATGCGTTGCTCATCAACAAGAGGAAGAAATCATTGAGGATGCAGACCCTGTAAGAGTTCAAAAGCCCGCTTTTATTTATCAGTTGTATTGTGCTTTAAAAGGAACTCATACTTCATTGAACTATGTCGATGATCTTCTTAAAGACAAAGGATATGGAAATGAATATATCTTTTTACGTAAAATGGAAAGTTTGGGAATTGCTCTTAAAGGGTTGGCCGAAGAAATCCTTACGAATATCCCAAGTGATCCTCGTGATTGGGGACCGAATCCTGTAGATGGGAATGATGATGACAAATTGTATAACCAATTTCAACCGAGAATGGGTGTTGCGGTTGAAAATAGAGGAAAAATAGGAGATTTGTTCAGATCGAAGGAACAAAAGGATCTGTACTCAAAATTGCTGAAGCGTGGGGTGATAAACCATAGGAGTGTGGATTTTGATTTTCTGGATGCTGTGAATGTAAACTTGAGGGAAAAGTTCGGTTATCTTCAACTTGAAAAGTTTTGCTTCGACACTACAGAGTCCTGTGCTGAACTAACCGCATATTTCTATTCAAATCTTAGCTTTTTGGATGCGAATAGATTCTCTTTCAGTGTCAAAGATCAAGACTATGTTGTGGATATGGATATGCTGGTAGATGTGTTAGGAGTTGAAAGAGGAAGATATCAACTGATCAAAGTTTCTATTGCTCGTGCTACATTGGAACTTGTTAAGGACAGGAGAACAGAGGAAAAGATTTCCTACTTAAGGATGAGTGCATTCAACATCTTGCTTCACAAGATTGTGATCAATTGCCTTCGACCAAAATCAACTTCCAAGACTGATGTTTCAAGTTCGTAGGCAAAGCCGATGTATGCCATCCTCACCGAGAAAAGGTTTTCTCTTCCTCACACTTTGTTATGTTCCACATGTATAGAGCCATGATGAAGGACAGAGGTCAACTCCCTTACCCAAGTCTTGTGACGAAGTTATTCGGACATCTGAATATTCAGCCTCCACAAATCGTTTGTGTTTGATCGTGCGATCATATGGTGGTAGGACTAAAAATGGTGACCAAGACGCGTCTGAAGGAATTGAACAAGGCGTTGGAGAAATTTAAGGAGAAGACTCCAGTCAAAGCTCATCAACCCTCTTCTTCATCAAAACGGAAAGGAAAGGAGCCCTTGGTTGCCTCAAGGACAAAAAGAAGAGCTCTTATTGTTGAAGATGAAGATGATGATGATGAAAACATCACCATTTCTGCAATGGCTTTGAAGAATTTGAGTCGTTCTGTTCCAGAGAAAGAATCGGAACAAGAGATGAAAGCAACGGAGGAGAAGGAAGAAGAAAGACAAGCTAAGAAGGAAAGAGCTGAGAAAGAAGAAGAAGAGAAAAGAGAAGAAGGAGAACCTGAGGAACACTCTTCTCCACCTGTAGGCATGGAAACAGGGGGAGATCAAGAGAAAAGAGGGAAGTCCTCATATCCTGATGCAAGTGAAGGAGTCAGTTGCTCACCTGCAGACCCAGAGGACGTTTATGCCTCTCAATTTCCAGAAGAAGGTCATGAAGTTTCATCGCCAAACCTGCGAGATTATGCTGATCTACCATCGTCTGCATTTACTCCATCAGATCGAGCCGAAACAAGTACTCAGACTGATAATGCAGCAGATTTTCGCAGAATCATGGATATTCTCTTGGAGATGCGAGATTCAAAACTTGCTAAATGCGAGTCAAGTTTCTTCTTGTTCATTGAATGATAAAATCCAAGCCCTCACTGTTCAGATTCAAGCTAATGCTAAAGGTGAGGAGATTGCACAACTGAAGGAAGACTTGAAAAGGCTGGAAGGCATCGTTCAGTCTCTAGGAGATTTCCAGCTTGTCCGCGTTCCCAAGCAATCTTGACTTTATTCTATTTTCATCTCAACCTTTTTAATGCTGACAAAAAGGGGAAGAGATGAAAAATTTGAACAATTTGACTTTTAATCGTTTTGTTGGACTGTTTGTTGGATTTTGTTGGATTGTTTTGATCTGTTTGACTTTGTTTTTGTGTCTAGATAAGAACTGAACTAGACTTGAACTTGACTGCTTCTATTAACTACTATTGATATCTTATGGACGGCTTTATTGCATACTAGACTAACCTATTTTCTGTGGTTGCAGATTTTAGTGTTATTCATTTAGCCATTTATCTCTATAAGATATGCATATGTGTTTGAGAAATGTTTTACAGGTCAAAGTTGTCCAAATCTGCAGGAAAGTTTTGTCACCATCAAAAAGGGGGAGATTGTAGGAGAAATCTTCTTGAAGTGTTTCGAATCTGACAAAACGTTTCCATCAGTCTAGTATGAAGGTTTGCAAACTCTGCTATTTAAGTCCGAAGACCTCCGGACAGCCAGACTCAAGACTCAAAGTCTATCCTCATTGACAGTCTCTAATCCATTGAAGAAAAGTTATCCAGAACTAGATGTTTCTTTAAGGATATGACCTTATCGACTGGAGAAGATCTCTTGGCTGGAAAAGACACAACGGAATCCTTTGATTGATCGAGATTGACTCGAAGATTAAGGAACCGATGATTGCCTAAATATTCTTGGAAGGTTCTACTTATGGAAACCGAGATCCTGATTGTATGGGCGAACATGATTGATGGGCTATCGACACGTTCCTTTAATAGCTTGAATAATCTTCCTAATTGATTTCGTCCAACGGATAGATTGGAGGAATTCCTTTGGTAAGTGCCAACGGGTATGATGGCATAAAGGAGTATATAAGGAAGACGTTCGAAGTTGTTCGGGGTGTACGCGATAGAAGAATTCCAAAGTCTAAAGCTCCTTGTTGTTTAGACAATTCCTTTGAGCGAAACTCTGTATACAAAAGAGAGTCTATATTTGTGAGAAACCTTGAGGAGGTGTGATAGAATATCTACACTATAGAATCAAGGAAAAGCTGTGCTGTAACTTCTCTTTTATTCATAGTGAAATCCAGCTGGTGGGCTGTCAGTGCGGAAGAGTGGACGTAGGCTTGGAATAAGCCGAACCACTATAAACCTTGTGTTCAATTCTCTCTTCCTTACTCTCTTTACTTTGATCGTACTTCATTTTGTGAACTCCTTTATATCGGTTGCCTAGAATTGCTTCCGTATTTCGATAAATTGTTTGTGCACCTATTCACCCCCCTCTAGGTGCTTATACTAGCTATCTCAATCTCCTCCATCTCTGCCTCCATCTTTGCCCACTCCTTCGACCTTCAGCATTGCAGCCTCCAACCCAACTCCTCCGGCGCCCTTTGCGTTCGTGCCCGCGTCGGCTAAGAGGTCGAGGCCTCACGTCGCGCCAACGAACCACTCCTTTCACTTGTTCATTGCCAAAGCCAACCTTGGTCGAGCTGAGCTCTAGATCACAAATCTAGGACTCGCTCGACCTTAGATCCAAAATCTAAGGCCCAAGTTTACCGGCTGAACTCGAGCTTGATGACGAAAGGACCGAAACGGCAGTAAGGTGATCGATTGAGATGGCAGTGAGGTGGTGGTGGTGGAAGGGGATGAATGTCTGTTGTCATTCCCATCGAAGTGAAAGGGAAGGAAAAGAAAAAATAAAGTAAAAAAAAAAAAAAAAGAAGAGGAAAGGGAAAGTCGAGGCACTAAGGGAATGGTTTTGGCACAGTGGGGCTTGAGTGACATGTGTTGCCCGATGAGTGGACTAGGATTTTGATAGCATGAAATCCAAGTGGTACCCAATATATTCTCATGAATGTAGCATGATATAATCATTATATATATATATATATATATATATATATATAGAGAGAGAGAGAGAGAGAGAGAGAGAGAGAGAGAGAGAGAGAGAGAGAGAGAGAGAGATTAACTGAAAAGTGAAATTGAAGTGAAATTGAAGATAATAAGTAAAAAATAAAGCTTTAAGCTTTTCTACACAAGTCTAATAAGTTGTGTGTTTTATTCATGTAGAAAATGTTGCGTTTCTGGAAAATGTTTTCCAATAAGCCATTTTCCAAGAGAATGTAATTATTTTTTTGTGTTCAATTGAAAGCTAAAAAGAAGTGGAAAATATTTTCTGTTGCTCGATAATAATTTTTTTTTTCTTTCATGCATTCTTTTTCTATAATATTTTATTATTTTATATTTTAAAAATCGATTTTAAAATATTTATATTTTATATTATATTTTTATATTTTATAATTTTCTTTTCTTTGTTTTGTCTTCTTCTTCTTTGATCGGTCGCCAGCTATCACTACCAGATTGGCGAGCCAGAGGCTTGCGCTTGTCAATCTGTTGAGGCTTGAGCTCATTGCTCGCCGTAAGCCTAGCGAGTGGCAAGCCTAGAGCCCTAGCTCGCCATCGATCAAGTGAGCAGCGAGCGACAAGCTGGGGCTCAAGCTTGTTGCCAATCAAGCAAGAGGTTAACGTGGGTGTGAGATAAGAGAAAGTGAATGAGGAAAATATTTTTCTCTTTATCAAAAGTGGAAAACATTTTTCCTTATCTTAGAAGATTTTTTTCTTTCACGGAAAATGTTTTCTCCAATTAATTCATTTTCCATGAAACTAATATCGAAAAATTCGGAAAATGTTTTCGTGGAAGTTATTTTCCACAAAACAAATGGAGCCCAAAAGAATGAATATTCTTCCGTAAGTTCAACAATGCTTGGAAGACCGAAGCTTTATTGAAAATAATGTACATCCGTGTTATTTATTAAAAACACAAGTATTTTTCTAATAGAGATAGACATATAGTGGCCCAAATCGAATTTTTTACGTAAGTTTCTGATGCCTTGGATTTTGGATTTTCGTGTTCTTTTTAGTGAAAAAAAAAATCCTATCTGTTGATTTATCAAGTTGTAAAGTCAGCAATTAGGATCCTGATGTTTAGCAAAAACATAAAAAGATGTGAATCATTATGGAAAACATCAGTGAATATAAAATCTATATGCGTGTATCAAAGTCTCCACGTCTAATTTTAACGTGCATTAATTATTCGTTCCCTTATATTTGGGTTGTACGCTACGATGTAGACCTACTAGTCGAATTGATTTTGGCGGGCTCGGATCCTGATCGGTGTTTGGGTCTAAGCCATAAAATGAGTCGATCTAAATAGGTGACACAATCCCTAGTTAAATCAAGTTAATGCATTTTTTACCCTATTTTGTGTTTTAGAAAATGAGTCACGTTTTTCAAGTGCAAATATTTTTAGGAAAAATATCTTTGACAAGTGAATAAATTAAACATTTGTAATGACCGCGACCTTATGAAGTTTTTAAATGACTACAAAATTAATTTGCTTGATACATCATAATAACAGATTAAACAGAAATTGGAAAACTCTTAGAATGGCTATGGTTATATAAATTATTAATTGAAAAGAATGTTTAAAAATCATAATAAGGCGAATCACGAATAAAAGAGTATCTTACAAGGAAAACATTATACTTTTTTCGTAATAAAGAAAAAAATTATACTTATAAAGCTCCGACATTTAGCACGATGATATCCAATTTCAGCTTTCAACCAAAAAAGTGACAATCCTTCAATATTATATAAATTATATTCTTTTCGTGATATTACATATATCTTAACTAGCAATATCAAACATTGTATAATTTTAACTACTCCCGATTTTCAACTATGATTGCGATGATTCTAGCAAAATCACCAAAAAAAAAAAAAAAACTTCATTTTTCAGGTAAACTCAAGTCAATCATAGTTG
This sequence comes from Eucalyptus leucophloia subsp. euroa, assembly GCA_017140325.1. Classification (NCBI taxonomy): domain Eukaryota; kingdom Viridiplantae; phylum Streptophyta; class Magnoliopsida; order Myrtales; family Myrtaceae; genus Eucalyptus; species Eucalyptus leucophloia. The sequence goes on from CM029471.1 coordinate 24,705,710, forward strand.
ATCCGACCCAACAAGTGAATTATTTAAGCAATGTCAGAGATACTAAGATTCGTCTATTAAATTAATTTATTAAGTGAAGCAATGCTCTGTAAGTTCTTGTTTAAGTCAATGGCCTTTTAAGCACTGAACCAAATTTTTTCATGAACAAATTTAGGAGATGAATCGTAATATGTCTTAAATGTTGATATTATTTCCATTCATCGCATTTATAATGTGGCATCATAAAAATTTTATACTTCTTCCTTGGCAAATAAGATGGGATATTGTGTAATTTTGAATGTTTCGAATTTTCAATAATGATTCAAATAGAAAAAGATAACGAAACTTACTTTCATGTCGGGTAAAATTGGGTTAAACACAGGTTGACTCAACCCAACCCAACTCGGAAATTTAGAGGTCTTGGCACGTTAACTTAGTTGTTTTGTGCATTGGAAAATGACCACCCCTATCCTATTTTCAAAGCGGGTTTTGGGTGGACTATCGGGTTCAAGTTGGTTTTTGTGGGGTCTACTTAAATCTAGTTCCCAAAATCTTTGAATTATTTTCAAGCCAATGTGTTTCTAGTTTCCTGTATGAAAAATACGGGACCCTATCATTGGCTCAAAATAACGGGCTATCATTTAAGGGGCCTAATTATCCTTCAACTCGTATCATCAAATGTGATATTGGATCTCAAAACTTCTTGTTATGCAATGAAATTGTTTAGTTTTTTCTTTTATAGTCACAAAAAGATTGTTGAGGAAGGGTACTGACCTTGAGTGCTTAATTGACTTGCAACACATAAAGAAACTCATGTGATTATGTAGATTGCATACTTTTTGAGGATAACAACCCAAAACAAGGCTGTTATCAATGCAGAGAGTCGACCTTAGTCTGAAAGGGACAATGAAGTAAAATCACCATACTACGTAGCAGCAAAATCTTAGCTGTAAAACATGATTTTGAGATAACAATGTAGGCAAAGGCTAATCTTCATCCACGCTCAGCCAAGTAGTAATCCATCAAAATCATCATCAAGAAGGCTTCAATGAATTGACGATATCAATGACAAATCGGTACTTAACATCTGCTTTTGATAGACGCTCCATGGCAGTGTTCACATAATCCATGGGAATAAGCTCAATATCTGCGACTATGTTGTGCTTTGCTGCAAAATCAATCATCTCTTGCGTCTCTTTTATCCCTCCAATGCCACTTCCTCCCACCATCTTTCTACCTGTCATTGGTCTTATTTGTTACTATTTTTCACATTCATGAAACTCAGAACTTGTCTTCTACTAAAACTAAAATCGTTTCAATTATAAACACCAATTACGAAGGTAGTTTTCTTTTCCAAAGCACTATAGAACACAAAAGACTTTCTTAGGCTTACCCATGAGGAGTGGAAAAGCAAGTAGCTCTAGTGGCTTCTCCGGCGCACCAACCATGACGAGCTTTCCATTAGTTTTCAAGAGACCGATCAAAGGCAAAAGAGCATGTACAGCTGAGACTGTGTCAATGATACCATCCATTGTACCCATTGCAAGCTGCAGTTAATAAAAGATAATAACATAAATCTACATTCAATTAACCTCATCCCTATACATCATCAAAGAAAATAATATGTTGTGATGATGACTTACTTCCATCTCTTCCGTGTTACGGCTAACCAAGAATGCATCAGCTCCCAAATGGTCCATGGCTTCCTTCTTTTTATTAGGTGAGGTACTGATGACAGTCACTTTGAGACCCATGGCCTTAGCAAACTTTACAGCCATATGCCCGAGCCCACCAAGCCCAACTACCCCTAAATGCATTCCGGCCTTATCAAGCCCGTAGTACTTCAATGGACTGTAGACAGTGATCCCGGCACAGAGGAGAGGAGCACTACCATCAAGAGGCAAATTGTCGGGGATTTTGATCACGAAGTGCTCGTCTGATACCATGATGTCTGAGTAGCCACCATGGGTGGTGGTTCCATCATAGTACTTTGCACCATAGGTCAAGATCATTTCGGGGCAGTAATTCTCAAGATCCTCTTTGCAATTTGCACAAGAGTGACATGATCCCACCATACACCCAACACCCACTTTGTCCCCAACTTTAAATTTTGTCACTTTGGTGCCTACTTTGGTGACCATTCCTACAATCTCATGCCTGCATACAATAGTCAATCTGTGTCATTATTGGCTTAAAATTTTATTACTTATCTAAGAGAATTGAAAGGGATGATGTTTTTGAAAACTCATACCCGGGCACTACAGGATAAGAAGTTATTCCCCATTCGTTCTTGATATTATGGAGATTGGAATGGCATATACCACAATACAATACCTTAAAAGTTACATCATTTTATCCGGTGGCCCTACAAAACATAAAATCAGTGAATTTGAAAAGAAAGATGTTGCCCCCCCGTTGAATTTTTAGGTGCACCACCCAAAATAAGAATCAATGAAAAGAAAAAGAAAACCAAAAGATGTTACCTTCTCGAGAACCTAAAGGGAGAGAGATGCCCTGTAGTGTCTCTGGCTGCCCATCCAAAAGCCTTCACTGGATGTTCATTCTCTGTGGACATTGCCATTTCACTGAGCTTGACGAGCACGGCTTCAATCTCAAACTGGAAGAGAACTGCGTTATCTGTGGATTTTGAGATGCGAAGAGAACGCTGATGAGAGGGGAGGCGAGAAGCGTTGGAACTAATATAGGGCTTGAGAAGGTACTGGAACCGGTGGTGATGACGCACTTGGTGAGCGAACTGAACCAGGAGGTGTGGGTCAGTATACAGGAAGAGGCGGCAATGGTGATGACGTGCATAGTGAGCGAATTGAAGCGGACGTCGTGCGTCATCATCTATTCCCGTTTGTTTGACCAGTCAACCGTTGCGCGAAAGTTCTCTCTTTCTGCTCCGGTCTGCTCTGCCTGCTTGCAGCCCAAGATAAAATTATATAAAATCTTGTAGGCGTCCTTTTTTCGCAGTTATTTAAAGCATTCTCATGCCAATTAATTAATGGATGAAAGTTTAGCGTAGTCTGTGACGTGCCAAATTCGGCCACGTTATACCCAGAGCCTATTTTTCTTTTCTACTTATTTTAAATATAAAATTCTATACCTTAAAATATTCCAACAAAAGGTAGGAATTCCACAAAATCCAAAAAGATGAATTTTGAAAAATTGATATTTTTTGTAAGAAAATTGCCAAAAATGTGAATATGATAATTTTTTTTTTCCAATATTAATGACAATACACCAGACATCAAATGATGGCATATATTAATAATAGCTGAACTCTAGTATTTTGTAATAACACTTGGTTAGCAGACCCTAGCTTCTGCACACGCCCCACTTGATAGAGATTATGGTTTCCGTGTCACCACAAATGTCCCAACCCACTTCTTGGATCCTAAAAGAGGGTCTTCTGACATTGTTTAGATGTTACACCATCAATAGCACTGACGTGGACACGTGACGTGACATGCTAATACGCCGTTTCTTAAAAAATAGAGAATTCTGACACGTTGAGACATATTATATATTAAACATATATTTTTATATTTACATGATAAATTATAATTATAATTAATTTAATTTAATTCAAATTCAAAAATAAATAAATAATTAGAAGAACCTAATATGAATTTGCATTAAAAAGATTAATAAATCATTTGTTAATATCATTTATTGTTTCAATTCGAAAAATTCAACTTCACTTAAATATGCCATAAAACTTGGAGAAAAAACAAACTTTGGAGTAAATTGTTTGTTACCGGAAGGGAGAGTCGGAAGAAAAGAGAATACCAAGTTTTTCCTTTTATCCCTATTTATTATTTTTATTATTTTCTATTTTCTTAAATATTTACATTTTGACCATCTATTTATTGAAAATTTTAAAAATCAAGTGATGGAATTTTGAATTCTCATGTTGAAATTCTCGACTCGTGCGTTGAAAAATGTCGGAAAAGTTGATTAAGTAGCGGGAGAGATAATCAAGTGTCAAATTTTTTTACACATGTTGATTGATTGTCGGAGAGCATCGAAGAGTATCGGAGAGTATCAAATATGTATTAAAATATCCGACACAATAAGGATACTCCTGAAGAATGAAATCCGACACGCAGCCTTGGGATAAAAAACAAAGCAATATAGCGCCCGGTCAAATGGCCCTAACCTTTGCACCGAGAGGAGAATATCATTTCGGAAAACTCGTTTGCGAGCACTAGCTCCCTCCATCCCTCATCACGTGCGATTCTCTAATTCGTGGTCACGGTAGAATTGGGGAGCTGGATGATGCTCACAGGCTGCTTAAAATGATGGAAGAAAGTGGTTTAGCTCCTAACGTGGGGAGCTTTTGATTTGTTGGATTCATTGCATGAGAAAGGTATCGAAGCATATCAAGTGATCGGTACATCGTTAGTTGATGGCTATTGCGAATCTGGACAAACTTGAGGGTGCCCGTAGATTGCATGATAAATTTCTCTTGCAGGATTGCAAGCCTAATTCGTTCACTTACAAGGCCTTGATAGGTCGTGTTTCGTTGGAATTTCTATAACAACGAAATATCTTTCATTGACGGTTGTTCTTCAATTTTTTTAGAGGGGACCAAGGTTTTGCACCAACTCCGGACAAAAGATATCAAATGTAATGTTAGATTTACTTCTTAGGTCCAAACAAAACTATATAATACTGAGGTAAGTTAGAATTTAATCAACAACAATGCCCAAAGTTAGAATTTAATCAACAACAATGCCCAAAGATTATATGTCCATACTTGAACTATGTCAGAATTCAATCAACAAAACAGATTGAGGATAGTTAAATACAATGCTGGAATCTAATGGATGGCACTACTCCAATGTACTGAGATATAATACTGGAATTTAATCCACGGCAATGCGTGTAAATAGGAGAACACAATGTTCGAATTTAATTAGCAACGATGCATTGGGATATAGATACACATAGGAATCTAATCAACGATAAGCTACAGTTAAGAATATTAAAGTGTAGTACGTGAAATATAAAGAGATAACACTTTGATTGATTTTTTGAGGGCCACTTGTTGGATGACTAGTGGTATTTATAGAAAAATTTTGTAACCGCTTGGTAGTTGTGTATCATCCTTTAACCGCTGCTGACCTTGCCCACGTTACCTTTTCTTCGCAGATCACTTTACCCTTTTCCTTTACAACCAGCACGATCGTGTTGTGGAGATTATATAATTGTTGATGGCCATTCCATAATTTGGTCTTTAGATAGTAACAACTCCTCTAAATTATTGCTATTATGATTCCACATTAATTGTACTATCTGTTGGAGAAAACTACTTTACTGTTTTGAAATTGACAAAACGTTTCAAAAGGTCTAGTTTGAAGACTTGTAGACTCAAGTATTATAGTCTGAAGAACTCTAGACTCTTCTGTCAAAGTCTGAAGATAGCTACACTTTAATCTTAAAGAATGACCTCACTGATAGATTCCAGACCAAAGAGTGAAGACTCATCCATATGTGGGTTTATCGTTAATGATTCGGTTTGTATGGTTCGTGGAAGATCTTATGGATGGATATAGCATCTTATGATCAATTATTCTTATTGAAATCAATTCGAATAATTAGATCTCTTGAAAGGCGAAATATATTTGGAAGGTTTTACTTATGAAAACCAAGATCCTGATTATATGGGTGAGTAGGATTGATGGGCTTTTATCACATTCCTAAAACGACTTGAGATCTCCTTAATTGATTCTGTCCAATGGATAGATTGGAAGAATTCCTTTGGAAAGTGCCAACGGTCGTGAAGGTATGAAGGAGTATTTAAGATGGACTCTCTAGTTGTTCAATAGAGCACGTGAAAGAAAAATTTCAAAGTCTGAAGCTACCTAGTTCTTTGCTATTTCATTTTTCGAGCTTAACTTGTACTCAAAAGAGAGAACAAACACTTGTGAGACTTTGGAAGAGTGGAGTAGAGTTTCTACACTGTGAAGTCAAGGACGTGAGACTGTAAAATCTCTTTTGATTCTTAGTGAAATCCAGCCAATAGGCTATCAGTGCGAGAGAGTGGACGTAGGCTTAATCTAAGTCGAACCACTATAAACTTTATATTTTTATTCTCTTCCCTGAACTCTTTTATTCATTCGCAAATTTAGTGAACTTGTTCCAGTTCATTGCTTTGAAGATTCTAGTCTGAAAGAAAATGTTTTATAAATAATTCGGCAAAAGATTTTGCTTGAACACCTATTCACCCCCTTTAGGTGTTCATACTAGCCCTTTCAATTGGTATCAGAGCTTGTGTGCTCATTATATTGAAGTGTTTTACTTCTGAATTAAAGATCTACAGCTAGTATTTTGGCTACAGCTTGTGACATGTTTTGAATGCAAGAAAAAAGGACACATCAGACCCAACTGTCCTTTGATGAATAAAAAGAATAGAAGAACTGAGAAATACATAAAGGCTCTCAAAGCAGAGATATGGAGCAATACTGAATGCGAAGAAAATGATGAAGAATATGCCAATATATTTCTAATGACAAATTCATAATCAGACTTAGACTTTGAAACAGATTCAGACACAGACTCAGACAATGAAATCGAGGTTAGTAATTTGAAAATTCTTGCTAAAGTCTCGAAGTACATAGATGAACTTTGTCTTAATCTCAAGACCTCTCTTAAAAGGATTTCCGAGCTAAAGAGGGAGAATTCTAAATTTAAGCAACAGAAAACTTTTTGGAAAGAAATGTTTGAAAATCAAGACAAAAGTTTTATCAATTTGAAAGAAAATAAAGATTCTCTTTCAAAGGAAAATACTCTTTTGAACAAAGACATTTCAAATATTACAAAAAGGTATTCAATAGGATCTAAGAAGTTGGAAAAGATTCTTTTAATAGAAAGACTTTATTTCAATAAATCTGGTTTAGTATGACTCCAAAAACCATTCCTCTAATTGATTTTCCAAAAGTAAAGGAAAGAATAGAACAAAGACCTACAAAAATATTTTACAAAATTCACTTTCAAAGAGATTTTGTAAAACCTATTAGCCGAAGTGCTCTGAAATGTTCAAGAAGGCATTTGTTTGGGAACTTGTAAATATTTCTCTCAATCTTTCACTGGACAAAGACATACGGATATTTACCTTCTGGATATAAAGCCAGAAAGCTCTCAGTGTCTAATTCATTCAAGATGAAGCAAACCTTTGGCATCGGAAACTTGGTCATGTTAATATGAAGCAGATTGTCAAAATCTCTTCTAAGAAACTTGTTCGTGGACTTCCTAATCTAAATTATCAAAAGTCTGATCTATATACGCCATTTGTTTTGTGAAAGCAGGTCGGAAGTTCTTTTAAACCTATAAATCAAGTTTCTACTAATTGAGTTTTACAGCTTTTGCATATGGATCTCTTTGGACCAACCCAAATGCAAAGCATTGGTGGAAAGAAATATTGTCTAGTAATCTTGGATGATTACTCTCGATTTACATGAGTATACTTCTTGGTAAGTAAGTCTGAAGCATTCTCTTACTTTTCAAAATTTGCTAAGAAGGTGCAGAATGAGAAAGGTTATGCTATTTTAAGCATTCGGACAGGCTATGGAGGTGAGTTTGAAAATCAAGACTTTGCTAAATTTTGTAAGGAATCTGGTTTCCAGCTTGTATTCTCTTCTCCATATAGTCCTGAACAGAATGTGGTTGTGGAAAGGAAGAATAGATCTTTCTAGGAGATGGCAAGAACCCTTTAGAATGAAAGTAATATTTTTTCTTGTTTTTGGACTGAAGCAATTTCTATAACTTGTTATATTATTAACAGGGTATTTTTAAGGCAAATTCTAGAGAAAACTTCTTATGGCGTTTTTAAAGGGAAAAAGCCAAATGCTTTTTATTTTCATGTGTTTGGTTGTAAATGTTTTGTTTTGAAAAATGCCAATGACCGAACTCGTAAGCTTGAGGAAAAATCAGACGAAGGAATTTTCCTTGGGTACTCAATCTCAAGCAAATCCTACAAAATAAACAACAAGAAGAACTAGTTAATCCAACTGAAGCAGAGGATCAGCAAACTTTCAGACCATCCAGTAACTAGAAGCATAAGTCTAATCATCCCAAAGAACTCATTATTGGCAACATTGATGAAGGAATTCTACCAGATTCAGAAGGCGAGAAGAGTTCAGTGCTCTAGCACTCATTTATGATATAAAACCCAAAAGTATAGATGAAGCTTTGTCTGATGAAAGCTGAATTGAAACTATGCAAGAAGAGCTTAGACACTTTAGTATCAATGATATTTGGGAGCTAATTCCTAAACCAAAAGGTAAATCCATTTTTGGAACTAAATGGGCTTTCAGGAACAAGGTGGACGATAAAGGAAAAGTGGTTAGGCACAAAACAAGACTCCTGACCAAAGGATATACGCAAGAAGAAGGGATAGACTATGATGAGATCTATGCACCAATAGCGAGGTTAGAAGTAATAAGATTATTACTTGCTTTTACTTGCTATAAAAATTTCAAGTTATTCCAAATGGACATCAAAAGCATGTTTCTAAATAGATTTATTCAAGAAGAAGTCTATGTGGAACAACCATCTAGATTTGAAGATCCAAAATACGAGACTTAGTCTTCAGACTAAAAAATGCTCTATAGGGATTGAAGCAAGCACCTCGAGCCGGATGTGACAAGTTAAGTAATTTTCTAATTCAAAATGGTTTTGTTAAAGGAAAGGTGGATACAACATTGTTCATTAAAAGAGAAGGTAAACATTTTCTACGTGTTCAAATCTATGTAGATGAAATTATCTTTGGATCATCTAACGAAAATCTGTGCAATAAATTTTCTAAGTCTTTGCATGATGAATTTGAGATGAGCATGATGGACGAATTATCCTTGTTTCTCGGATTACAAGTAAAACAATTGAATGAAGGAATTTTCATTCACCAAGAAAAATATGCAAAAGATCTTATTAAGAAGTTTGGATTGGAGAATTGCAAAAAGACTGAGATACCTATGTCAAGCTCTTCAAAGCTGGATAAAGACGAAGGAGGAAGGAGTGTAGACTAGAAGCTCTACAGGAAGTAGAGTACTGTAGCTTCCTCAACAGCAGAAGTAGAATATGTAGCTCTTAGAAGTTGTTGTTCTTAAATCTTGTGGATAAAACAACAGTTAAGAGACTTTGGAATCGAAGACTCATGCATCAAGATTAAATGCGACAACACCAATGCCATCAAGCTCACAAAGAATCCAATTCTTCATTCAATAGCAAAGCACATAGAAATTTGACATCATTTCATTAGAGATCATGTTCAGAATGGAGAAGTTATGATACAGTTTATTTACTCGAAGAATCATTTGGCAGACAATTTACAAAGCCATTGGAGAAAAGTCTATTTAAGTCTATTCGCACCAGACTGAACATCATATCTTTTATTATTTAAAGTTTGAAGACAATTAGACACGGTATAACCAAAAGTTGCGAATATAAGTTAATTCTATTCTAGTAATTTAAATTTTTGGGTGAAAATTTGAAAAGATACGTTTAGTTTTTGAATCGTTACTTATTTTATTTTTAGTTTTGAATTTAAGGCAGTTTTTCAAAGAGGCGGTTTTTCCTCTTTTTTTTTAAATGACAGTTTTACTTTTTCCTTTATGATGATCTATACACCACATTTCATCTGCTTTATATAGTGTTGATTTTCTTCTTCTTCGTTTTCACTCACAAAACCCTAGAATATAGAACTTCACTTTCTCATACTTTCTCTCTAGTTTAATTCGTAAAGCTTTCACCTTTTCTCTCGATCGATTTGAGAAATCTTCGAAAGACAATGATAATGTTTTCTCAAAGAAAGTCTTTGAGAATCGCAAGTAGGGGACCACAGCATATGCATGAGGGTCCTACGCACTTTGATCTAACCGAGGAAGAAGATTCTCCACAGCAACAACAACAAAGTCAACAACAACATTCTCAATCGCGGCACTCTTCTCAACCTAGGACTCAAGTTCCTCCACAGCACGATGCTGAAGAAGAGATCGTTGTAGACGGTGAACCCGTAAAGACTCTTAAGCCCGAATTTCTCTTTAAACTTTATTCCAAGTTGAAGGAGGGAGGTATGGCAATGACGTTTATTGATGAGTTTTTGAGCGAGAAAGGGTACAGAAGTGAAACTCACTTTCTAAAGACAATGAAAAATATGGGCATTGCGCCTGTTGGTTTAGCGGCTAGAACTTTTGCAAACTTTCCATGTGATCCACGGTTTGGATCCTTTAATCACCCTGAAGGAAAAGATGACAATGAGAGGATGTTCATAAACTTTCAGCCTAGGTAGGGCATCGCTACACAAGTTCGTGGTGAAAGGACGGATGTTTTTCATTCTAAGGACCACAATAAGGCCTATTCAAAACTGTTAAAGAGAGGGGTTATAAACCCTAGGAGCGTGGATTTTGATCTGAGACAATGGTTGCTCACCCAGAACATACGGCTTACTTCTATTCAAATCTATCATTTTTAGATGTGAATATATTTTCCTTTATGGTGAGGGACAAAGATTTTGTGGTTGATGTAGACACTCTGGCTGATGTGATTGGGGTGGAAAGAGGTAGTTTCCAACGATTCAGTGTGTTAGTTAGTCACGCCACTTTGGAGCTTGTTCGGGATAGGATTGCTGAAGGTGGGATTTCTTACTCCAGGAAGTCTGCCTCCAATATCTTGCTCCATAAGATCGTTATCAACTGCATCAGACCCAAATCGATGTTAAAGACTGATGTCTCTCATTCTGAAGCTAAGCTAATGTACGCCATCAACATTGGTTTCAAATTCTCTCTGCCTTACACTATTCTCATACATATGTATCGGATAGTGGTGAAGGACAAGGGACAACTCCCTTATTTTGCTCTTGTTACTCGATTATTCCAACATTTCAATATTTAGCCTCCTAAAATTTTGTGTGTTAGAACCATTGCTCCAATGGTAGTTGGATTGAAGATGGTTTCCAAGATGCATCTAAAGGAGCTGAACAAGGTTTTAGAGAGCATTAAGGAGAAGTCCCCTGTCAAGGCAAAGCAAGACTCTATAGCAGGAAAAAGGAAAGGCAAAGAGCCTATAACCGCACCAATCAAAAATAGGAGAGCACTCATTTTGCAAGATGAAGAAGAAGAGGATGACCTTACAGAGTTTTTTTCGCTTTCAAGGGCCAGAAGACCGAGAGCAAAGAGGAAGAGAAGAGACAGAGTAGAGAAATGCATAAAGAGAAAAAGAAAGGAAGAACAGAGGAAGAAGAGGGTCAAGATGATTCTCTTGAACCTACATTTGCTGGAGAAGAAGGCAAACAACATCACCTTGGTGCTGAAGATGAGCAAGAACAAGAAGAAGAATATTTTTCTTCACCTGAAGGCATTGGAACAGAGGGAGTTGTTGAAAAAAGAGGTACTTCTTCACTTGCTTTTACTAGTGATGATGTTAGTCATTCTCCTACCAATCCAAATGATGTATATGCCTCTCAATTTCCTAAAGCTAGTAATGAGGCATCATCTCCAAGTCTGGATGTTCTAGCTGAGGTTCCATCATCAGTTAACACTCCTCAAATAGATCGTGCTGAAACGAGTACTCAAACAGATAATACAGCAAATCTTAAGAGACTGCTCGAGCTCCTTGGGGAGATCAAAGCTTAGCTTTATGGATTAAAGTGTGAGTTTTAGACCATGCAGTCAGCACATCAAGCCACTTCAATTTCTCTACACGATCAAGTGCAAGCCCTTAAGCTTCAAGTTCAAGTCACTGCGAGGGTGATGATATTGAGCAACTAATGGAGGACCTAAGGAAGCTAGAAGAGACTGTCAAGTCTATGGGGGATTTCCAGCTTGTTTGCATTCCCAAACAGCCTTGATTCTACCCAACTCATTTTTCATCGTTTTTCTCCACTTTTTGCTGATGACAAAAAAGGGGGAGAGTTTGCAAATTTGACCCTCACTTGTCTTTATTTTGTTTTGATTTGTTAGAATTTGATGATCTTTTACTTTGAACTGACTTTTGACTCTTGACTCTTGATTACTATTTAATTTTGAATCTTTTGACACTTGCAGTAATTAAGGTGACGCAATTCATATTTCAACCAAGTTAATGCTTTTTTTCATCCTATTTTTGCTCTTAAGAAAATAATTCACGTTTTTCAAGCGCAAATATTACTAGGAAAAATAACTTTGGCAAGTGAATAAATTAAACAATTGTGCAATGAACGCGACCTTATGATAGTTTTCAATAATCGCAAAATTAATTTATTAAACAGAAATTGAAAAACTCTTAGAATGACTATGATTATATGAATTATCAATTGAAGAAAAGAATGTTCAAAAGTCATAATGAGGCGAACCACATAAAACGTATCCTAGAAGGAAAACACTATACTTTTTTTCCTAATAAAGAAAGAAATTATACTAATAAAGCTCCAACATTTAGCATGATGGTATCCAATTTTAGCTTCTGTCTAAAAAAGACTATACTCCTTTGATATTATATAAATTATTATTTTGGGGGGATATTACGTATATCTTAACTAACAATACCGAACATTGTATAATTTTAACTACTCCCATTTTCAAATATGATTGTTGAGGAAAGGTATTGACCTTGAGTGCTTAATTTACAGCAACACATAAAGAAACTCCTGTGATTACGTAAATTGCATACTTTTTGAGGATAACAACCTGAAAAAAGCCTGCTATCAATACAAAGAGTCGACCTTATTTTCAAAGGGACAATGAAGAAATGTCACCATACTAAGTAGAAGCAAAATCTTAGCTGTAAAACATGATTTTGAGATAACAATGTAGGCAAAGGCTAATCTTCGTCCACGCTCAGCCAAGTAGTAATCCATCAAAATCATCATCAAAAAGGCTTCAATGAATTGGCGATGTCAATGACAAATCGGTACTTAAAATCTGCTTTTGATAGACGCTCCATGGCAGTGTTCACATAATCCATAGGAATAAGCTCAATGTCTGCGACTATGTTGTGCTCCGCTGCAAAATCAATCATCTCTTGCGTCTCTTTTATCCCTCCAATGCCACTTCCTCCCACCATCTTTCTACCTGTCATTGGTCTTATTTGTTACTATTTTTCGCATTCATTAAACTCAGAATTAGTCTTCTACTAAAACTAAAATCGTTTCAATTATAAACACCAATTACGAAGGTAGTTTCTTTTCCAAAGCACTATAGAACACAAAAGACTTGCTTAGGCTTACCTAGGAGGAGTGGAAAAGCAAGTAGCTCTAGTGGCTTCTCCGGTGCACCAACCATGACGAGCTTTCCATTTACTTTCAAGAGACCGATCAAAGGCAAAAGAGCATGTACAGCTGAGACTGTGTCAATGATACCATCCATTGTACCCATTGCAAGCTGCAGTTAATAAAAGATAATAACATAAATCTACATTCAATTAACCTCATCCCTGTACATCATCAAAGAAAATAATATGTTGTGACTATGACTTACTTCCATCTCTTCCATGTTACGGCTAACCAAATTAATATAACCGCAGAATTAATATGTGCGATACATCATACTAACAAATTAAACAGAAACTAAAAAGCTAACTCTTGATAAATTTATTCATATTTCAGGTCAAGTCAGGTCAAACATAGTTGACCCAACACAACTAGTGAATTATTTGAGCAATGTCAAAGATACTAAGATTCGTTTACTAACTTAATTTATTAAGTGATGCAATGCTGCATAAGTTTTTATTTAGATCGGTGGCCTTTTAAGCACCCAATCAAAATTTTGTCATGAACAAATCTAGGAGACAAATATTAGTATGTCTGTGATGTTCAAATTCTTTCCATTCATTCATTCATAATACTGAATCATAGAAATTTTATACTTCTTCCATGACTAATAAGATGGGATATTGTGTAACTTAGAATGTTTCAAATTTTCAATAATGATTCAAACAGAAAAATATTCCCTCCCCCCCCCCCAAAAAAAAAAAAAAAAAGAAGCTTATTTTCACAAAGAGTCAAAGAGAGTTAAAACAGATTGACTCGACCCAACCCGACTTGAAAATTTAGAGGTCATGGCACGTTGACTCCGTTGTTTTGTGGGTTGGAAAAGGACCAGCCCTACCCTATTTTCAAAGCGGGTTTGGGTGGATTATCGGGTTCGGGTTCCTTTTTTCAGGGATACTTAAACCTGGTTCCCAGAATCTTTGAATTGTTTTCAAGCCAATGCGCTTCTAGTTTCCAGTATGAAAAATATGGAACCCTATCATGGGCTAAAAAATGACTGACTATTATTTAAATACCCCGATTCTCCTTTAAATCGTATTATCAAATGTGATACTGGATCTTGAAACTTCTTGTTATGTGATCCAATTGTTTAGGTTTTTTCTTTTGAAGTCACAAAAAGATTGTTAAGGAAGGGTATTGGCTTTGAGTGCATGATTTACTTACAACACATAAAGGAACTCTTGTGATTATGTAAATTGCATACTTTCAAAGGATAACAACCTAAAACAAGGCTGCTATCTATACAAAGTAGTCGACATTATTCCAAATGGGACAAAGGAGTAATATCACCATACTAGGTAGAAGCAAAATCTTAGTTGTAAAACATGATTTTGAGATAACACCATCAGCCAAGTAGTAATCTATCGGGCTCGTCATCAGAAAGGCTTCAATGAATTGGCGATGTCAATGACAAATCGGTACTTAATATCTGCTTTCGATAAACGCTCCATGGCAATGTTCACATAATCCATAGGAATAAGCTCAACATCTGCAACTATGTTGTGCTTCGCTGCAAAATCAATCATCTCTTGCGTCTCTTTTATCCCTCCAATGCAACTTCCTCCCACCATCTTTCTACCTGTCATTGGTCTTATTTGTTACTATTCTTCGCATTCATGAAACTCAAAATGAATCTTCTATTAAAACTAAAATCACTTCATGTATAAACACCAATTATGAAGGTAGTTTTATTTTCTAAGAAACACTATAAAACACAAAATACTTGCTTAGGCTTACCCATGAGGAGTGGAAAGGCAAGTAGCTCAAGCGGCTTCTGTGGTGCCCCAACCATGACGAGCTTTCCATTAATTTTCAAGAGATTGAACAAAGGTAAAAGAGCGTGTACAACTGAGACGGTGTCAATAATGCCATCCATTGTACCCATTGCAAGCTGCAATTAATAAAAGGTAATAACACAAATCTACATCCAGTTAACCTTATCCCTATACATCATCAGGGAAAATAATATGTTGTGACTATAACTTACTGCCATATCTTCTGTGTTATGGCTAACCAAGAATGCATCAGCTCCCAAATGGTCCATGGCTTCCTTCTTTTTGTTAGGAGAGGTACTGATAACGGTCACTTTGAGGCCCATGGCTTTAGCAAACTTTACAGCCATATGTCCGAGCCCACCAAGCCCAACAATCCCTAAATGCATTCCGGCCTTATTAAGCCCGTAGTACTTCAATGGACTGTAGACAGTGATCCCCGCACAAAGGAGAGGAGCACCACCATCAAGAGGCAAGTTGTCGGGGATTTTGATTATGAAGTGTTCATCCGATACCATGATGTCCGAGTAGCCACCATAGGTGGTGGTTCCATCATTGTACTTTGCACCATAGGACAAGATCATCTTGGGGCAGTAATTCTCGAGGTCATCTTTGCAATTTGCACAAGAGCGACATGATCCAACCATACACCCAACACCTACTTTGTCCCCGACTTTGAATTTTGTCACTTTGGTGCCTATTTCGGTGACCACACCTACAATCTCATGCCTGCACACAATGTCCAATCTGTGTTATTATTGGCTCAAAAATGTCTTATTTATCTAAGAGAAACGAAAAGGATGATGTTTTTGAAAGCTCATACCCAGGCACAATGGGATAAGAAGTTATTCCCATTCGTTCTTGATACTATGGAGATCGGAATGGCATATACCGCAATAGAACACCTTAAAAGTTACATCATTTTCTCCGGTGGCCCTATGAAAAGGAAAATCAATGTATATTGAGGAAAAGATGTTCCCCTCTGTTGAACTTTTGGATGCATCACCGAAAATAAGAATCAATGAAACTGAAAAAACGAAGGGACGTTACCTTCTTGAGAACTGGAATGGAGAGAGATGTCCTGAAGTGTCCCTGGCTGCCCATCCAAAAGCCTTCACTGGATGTTCATTCTCTGGTGACATTGCCATTTCACTAAGCTTGACAAGCACAGCTTCAAACCAAACTGGAAGAGAATGGCGTAACCTGTGTGTTTTGAGATGTGAAGGTGATGAGAGGGGAGTGAGAGGCGTGGTATATATAGGGCTTGAGAAGATGCAGGAAGAGGCCTCGATGACCCGAAATGGAAATAAAATCCAAAAAAAAATGAAAAAGAAAGCTAAGCTTCTGGACCTGATAAAAATGTGCCTTTTCCGGTCAGATTCTGCACTTATTGAGTAAGACCCGAAATGGAAGTAAATCCAAAAATAAGTTTGGATACCCAAAATATAGAGAAGCTTCTTGACCATAACAAAGTGCCCTTTTAGCTGTGTTTTTTATTGGTCGAAATTACAAATATGCCCTCGATCGTCCGAGTATGGGCTTGTTAACCAAGACACAAAGAAAAATAAAGAGAGAGATTCTTGACCAAGATACATGTGCCTTCAAAGTTGTCCGGTTCAATCGCAAATGGGATCGAAACGGTATTTCTTTCTCTCTCTCTCTCTTCAGCGACACTTTCTTAAATCTGGTCTCTCTCTCTCTCTCTCTCTCTCTCTCTCTCTCTCTCTCTCTCTAGTCTTTCCAGCATCGCCGCTCAATCTTTCGCTCTCTTGAATCTCGCCATGCCATCTCGTCTCATCTAATCTTTGTCTTGTGGGTCGCGGCCTATGTTGATTTCTTCCACAGTTGTGTATTAAATTGCTATACCAATTAATCAATTGATCATATGTTGCTTCCTAGTTGTATAATTTTGAAATTCCTAATTATGGTTCTGATGCCAAAGTGTGAGGTCCAATTACTTGAAGATCCATTAAGGCCCTATTTGGCAACCATCCAAACATCTTTTTGATTCGATTTTTTGTTCCTTAATCGTTTGGGAACATGAATCGCGTTTGGTAAATTTTTTGTCCAAAACCGATTCTCGGGAACAAATTTACTCCCGAATCGAGTTTTGGACAAGAATTCAGAATCGGAAAAAATATGATTCTCCGTCCGAGAATCAAAAAAGAGAATCAAAAGTGCCGAATCAAAAAAAATTATTTCTATATTTTATTTTTATTTCTTCCTAGTATGAAATATATATTTGTTGTATATAGAATACATATTTAATTTTATGTTATAATTTAGTATTTTTATTTATTACATATTGTAGGGATATTAGTATAGTTTATACTATGGTTATTATTTACTATATAATAAAAATTGATTAGTTAATATTTTTATTACTTAGTATAAAAATATAATTAATCAGTGAATGGTTTATGAAAATTCAATATCAAATTTATTTTAATCTAAAAAGGTAATTAAAAAAGAATTGGAATAGAAATTTTATATAGTTACCAAACGCATTTCTATTCTTTTTCTATTCCAGAATCAGAAATTTTATTTGTTACCAAACGCGTTTTTTACTCGGAATCGGTTCCTAACGAGAATCGAAATAATCATTTCTGGTCGAATCGATTCCGGGAATAGAATCGTTACCAAACGCGCCCTAAACATCCCGGCTAGCCGACCCACTTGCCAAATTCGGGCACTCTAGGTCGGGGCCAATTTTTTGGTTTTGTAACTTACTTTGATATTAAAGTTCTACAAAAGAATGAATTCAGAAGAACTGATATTTCTCGAAAAATATTGCACAAAATCGAAGTACGATAATATTTTTTAAATATCAAGACAATGCATCATATATCGAGCAACGATGTATATTAATTATAGTTAAAATATGACATTCCATTGTTATGCTTGGCCGGCCGGTCAAGCCTCTCTTGATAGGGATTCTGCTCTTTGCGTCACCACAAATGTCCATCACACTTCTTGGATGATAAGCAAAAAAAAATTCACATTGTTTGCACACTACGCGCTGGCTCACGTATGGGATTTCTATAGTCTCCAACAATTTCCATACATGGGTGACTCTTCTTCTCAGTAGATTCTGACATGGACGCGATTGCCGAAGACTTTTCAGGTCGTTTGGACATGCATACGTTCAATAGGCAGGCTTGAAATATGAAGTCACCTAGCGTGAGATCAAATAACCATCACTTTTGATCCGGAAGAAATTATGGTACAAATAATATCAATTCGGAAAACAAGCTCTCTCTCTCTCTCTCTCTCTCTCTCTCTCTCTCTCTCTCTCTCTCTCTCTCCCTCGTCACGTGCAATTCATTAATTCACGGTTATTGTAGGCCTGAGGAGCTGGATAATTCTCATAGCCTACTTAAAATTATGGAATAAAGTGATTTAGCTCCTGGTGTGGGGATTTATAGCTCTATTATAGATACTCTTTGGAAGAGGTTGAGGATTAAAGCAGCTTTTGATTTATTGGATTCATCATTCTTCGTATGAGAAAGTTATCAAAGCAAATCATTCTTTGCTGATAAGACTTGGACACATTCTTAATTGATGCATATGGACGGCTGGGATTCCTTCATCGTTCTTTTGATGATGTTCTGAAAATGCATGTGCCTTTGTACATACACATCATAAATTTCTCTGCAAATTTTCTAACTTCGTCGACGTGGCAATTCAATTGACTGAAACGGCTGACTCGAAAACCAGAATCCAAACCGGACCTGATTGGTCCGAGTTTATAATTGGTAGCCCCTTGTATACAAACCCATTAGTGGAATATAGACTAATTGGGATAAATATTATTGTTGTAATTATATGGAAATGTTCTTTTTTAATTATCCTAAAATTGGTTTGTCACATAATACGTTCAGTCAAAAAATGAAAAATTTATTTCATATTTGGATTCGAATTGCAAAATAATATTAAAGGTCCATCAACAAAGTAAAACAGAAAAATATAAAATCATAAAAAATTCATGGAGTGGATTGCTTTGGAAATATATAATAAAAACATTAAAATTCCATTCTCAATAGATAAGTTGGCGAAAAAAAGGTCAATTTATCTTTGATTGGATTAAAAGACTATAGAGGAAAACAGAAATAAGGAAAAAAAATATAGGAAATATTATTTTTGGTTGAGGAAAAGAGAAAAGAAACAATTTGCACAGAAGAAAGAGAGAACAAAATAAAAAGAAAAGAGCTCCTCCAGCAAACTCTATTTAATTATTACAAATTAACCTAGAGGCACAGGATTCCAACTTACCACCCCAAGGAGAAACTCTACTATTTTTTGGCAAGCTATTTATATATAATTAAGCTGAGAGGTTTTGCCTGTTTCATTGGATACGTTCATCATCTCAAGTACAACTTTGGAAACTGCGGTTGGGACTCAACTTCACCAAACAATACGGGTTTCATAAACTCATCATTGATATGGACAAAGTATTACTGAACTTGTTAATCAAAAGACTATAATTGACAACACTGGCCCTATTATATTCAAAGATCTTAGAAAATTGTTGAGTTCTTACTTTGAATTTAATGTGCAACATAATTTTTAGGAAGAAAATTCTCTTGCCAATTGATTTGACAATCTTGTGATAGAGAAGCGATAGGATACTATGTTCTACTCACAATCTCCCACAAAGTCATTTCATAATTTGTTAGGTTGTAAAATAGGGGTATTTGGAGATAATTTGTATTTTATTTTCTTTTGTATACCAAAAAAAAAAAAAGGAAAATTCCATGTGAGAGTCCAAAGTGGCCTTAATATCTCAAATAAGGGCATAAAGTAAACCTTGTCTCAAATATAGGCTTGAAGTGCCATCATTTTCACAAATAAAAGTGAAAATGGACTTTGTTTCAAATAAGAGCTTGAAGTGGCTATGTCAATCTTAAAGGAGGACCTAACCTCACTAGTTGATCAATGGCATTTATGTTCTTTTACATTTTCTTAGTTTCTTTCCCATTTTCTCTTTTCTTTTTATAAAAAGACAAACTAAAAAAGACTAGAACTTAAAAAGAAAAAAAGAAAACACAAATTAAAAAGAAAAAACAAAGGCACAACGAGCCCTCTCATCTGTATTTTTCTTTTTCTTTTTCTTTTTCAGTTTTAGTCTTTTTTTTCTTCAGTTTTTTTAAAAGAAAAAATAGAAAAATGAAAAATGAAAGGAAATAAGAAGATGGAAAAGAAAGGAAATTCCCTTGGCCAGTCAATGAGGTCACATCCTTTTTTTAAACTAGCATGATCACTTTATGCCCTTATTTGAAAAAGTGTCCACACTTCGAGTCTTCATTTAAGAAAATGAAGGTACTTCAAATCATTATTTGAGATAGGATTCACTTGTGACCCTTATTTGAGAAATTAAGGGCACTTCGAGCTCTTATTTGAAATTTTCCCAAAACTGAATGGCCAACCACAAAGGAACTCGTGGTTCATGGAGATGAGCTTGGAAGTTTCTTTCTTGGTACACCACTTTAGCTTTTTTAAAGATTTGGGCTGGCCTAAAAGAAGACATAGCCCAATTTGGCTTTTAAGGCTAGTTTGAACAATGAGTAACTGCAAGTGTAGAAGGAATTTAATCCCAGGAGTTGCCCGTAGCTAGGGGTGTAAACAAGTCGGTCGAGTCATATTTTCATGATATTCGACCCAAAACCCTATAGGGAAGCAATTGGCCTGACTTGACCCACTCAAGACTCGAATATCATATAACCCAAGAGAATTGGGCCGACGCTAATTAGCCGAGCTCAGATCTAGGATTTCATCCTCATCATGCTTGGGCAAAGAGGGAGAAGGGGAGAGAGGGAGATCGGGCTATGCTTTTGGGGTGTCAAAAAGCCCGCACCGGCTGACCCAACCCCAACACTAAAAATAAAAACATCTAAAAATCCCTACCAGAAGAAGACTAGGCCCAGCCTCAAAATACCCTAAATTTTAGGATCAGGCCAAGTTGGTTCCCCTTGGGCCGACGTGGGCTTTTTTGACACCTCTACCCATAGCCACTTACCACATGGTCACACTTCTAGTGGGTATCGTCCATTCAATCTTATCACCGTAAAGCATTGTGAGATAAATGATAATTATATAACAAAAATACTCTCCCCTATATTAAGCATAGTCATAATTCAAATACGAGTGGACTTGTAATGCATCAATCATCTACGTAGAATTTTTAACTCAAGTATCATGGCCTCATCACGTGTGTAGAGTTTATATTTGTACCATGTAGCTGAATTTCAAAACAATTTGTTTGGCGAGCATATTACTGTGTTCTTAACTTTTGCAAGAGGAGTAGGCTTGAAAGGAAGTCAAGATGAATTTTAATGGTTGAGACTCAAATCAACGTAATCACATATATGTTGACTTATGATTTTTAGAAATTGATGAACAAGGAAAGGAGAGGAGGGGAGAATGAAGAGGGTGTAAAAAAATTGGGTCAACTTTGAAATTTTTCAAGGGAGGAAATGAATTGAAATTTCAAAATTTTGCCAATGTTCTTTACCCCTTTTAAGTTCCTTCTTGTCTCACAATAAAGCAAAGAAAATTGTCCAAAAATTCTAAATTTTTTTTTCCAATTCAAACCTTGATATTTTAATTGTGCTAGTCAAATCATAAATCTTCTCATTTTGCTAATTAAGTTCGTCTAACTAATTTTGGTCAAAAATTGCTGATATGGATATTGGTTTGTTCTCTATGACACAATCGGCACTAATATGGAAAATTTTTTATAACATTTTTTAATTTTTTTTTTTTGCTTTTTCCTCTCTTTTTTTCTTTTCTTTCTTTTTTTTTTTCCCTTCCCTTCTTGCATCTCTAGCCAATTGTGGGGTCTCAACGATGGCCAATGACCAAGCCTAGCAAGGCTCAACCTCGCCTAGCTAGGCAAGGTTGAGCCTCGCCAAGGCTGGGCAAAGCTCTCCCTAGCTAGTGACCGGCAAGGGTGAGCTTTTACCAAAGGCTGGTGAGGGCCTCACTGGCCCTCACCTTTGGTCAGTTGCCAAGGCTCAACAACTGACTAAAGGAGGGAGAAGGGAAGGAAAAAAAGAAAAAAAAATTACAAAAATATAAAAATATTATGAAATATTGTCTACGTTAATAATGATCATGATATAGAACGGCCAACATTTATGTCAGTGATTTCCAAACTTAGTTTAATGGACTTAATTGTCAAAAAGTAAAAATGTTAGAACTCAATTGGCATAATTAAAAGATCTAGTAGTGAATTAACAAAAGTACAATAGATTTATGATTATTTTGATAATTTTTCCAAACAAAGCATAACTCTTAAGTTTGAAGAGTGATCCTAACCGCTATGGGCTAAAGGTTATATAATGGGTTACATGATAGGTAATGACTTTTGTAAAAGAGATGGTGAAGAATTGTCCGTCTTGAGAATCTCAGTATACGTCATGTCATAAATAAAGTACTGACCATTTTATGCGTTGAAAATGAAGTAAATTCATGTTTCGTAACAGCAAAATAGTGAGTGTCGAATAACATTGATTTCTTGCAAAACTTGGTATGGTGAATATGATTAGTAAGTATTAGGCTTTTAGCAGTGTAACTAGCAAGGTTTTTCTTCCAATTGGGATGCCTTGTCCATTGTATAAATTAAGTAAACCCATCCTTACTTAGTAAATTAAATAATCGTTTGACTTTATAAATTATTTTAACTCAATAATTATGAAAAGCGTTTAATTATATTAAGTGATGAATATGTTAATTGTCAAGTCTTATTGAAACTATCAAACAGGAGCATAAGCTTTCGTATCTCGCGCATGATTTGCACGTACGCTATACACGCCATTCTTAGCCTTTACCAACAACAATGATGAGATCAACGTGGAAAAAACATGTCACCAACAATGAATATATTCTAATTTATTGATAATTCAATTCTTAATATCTGAGATTCCACATATCTTATATTTAAGCATGCGAAATATGCACAATTTTCTTGAAATTCTAGAAGTTAGGGAAGCGGCCGGAAGAAAATTTTCTAATATGTTATTTGAAATTGTAATTCTTAATACATTGTATGCTAACACTACAAATCAGGTTTAGATATAATAATCAAACTGTACTATTCTCACTTTCACTGTGCACTTGCTTTGCTCTATGTTGCTACAAGGAGGGACACCAGCTTTCCTTGCATGTAATTTTATATCTCTGAACGGAGGACAAGAAACCTCTTGATATGTATATATACACATGCATGTCCTTAAACTTCACATCACAACATTGCTATTTTAGCTCGTCATTCTCAAAATGGAACCAGAACACAGGAAGAGGTTGAAGGAGAGATACAACTTCAAAAATCTTGAGGAAGTCCTTGGATTTGAGTTGGAAGAGAGATAAATTGGCTTTGCGGATGAGGCATGCCTCAATATTGGAAGCATTTTGAGGGAGCAAGGTCATGAATTTGGACAAAGTTCAAAAGATTGACATTGCATGTGTGCTTTTTTAGCAAGCTTATGTTTGGGGTGCTTTTTTGTTTTGTCTAATGTTTATCTATGCCCTAAGTAGCACCGATACTGATATATGACACGAGACACGACACGACACGCCAACACATCATTTCTCAAAAAACAGAGAATTTCAACCTGTTGTATATAAAATATATATTTTTATATATACATAATAAATTATCATTTTTAATTTGAATCAAATTCATAAATAATTTAAAAAACCTAGAATGAATATACACTAAAAACATTAATCTGCCATTTATTAATATCATTCATTATTTCAATTTGACAAATTCAACTCTATTTCAATGATTCATAAAGAAAAATAAGCAATCCATATTTTGGATTCGCATGTTTAATATCTTGGAAGAGGAGTAAAAAAACTTGAGGAGTGAATTGTGTATCACGAGAAGTGGGAGTCAAAAGAGAAAAGAATATTAGGTTTTTCTTCTTTTTCCATTTATTAATTTTATTATTGTGTTTTATTTTTTCACATATATATTTTTCACCTCTCATTTATTGAATTTTTAAAATTGATCTCGATATCGAAATCACATATCGGAAACTCATATGTCAAAATTCCAACTCGAATGTCGGAGAGTGTCGAGAAAATTGATCAGGTGTCAGATTTTCTAACATGTGTTGATCGAATGTTAGAGAATGTCCGAGAATGTTGGACATGTGTCAAAGTGTCCAACATAATACGAAGGCTCTTAGAGAGTGTCGGTGCTTCATAGTCTATGCCACAGGCTAATTGTTTTTTTAATTTTGCGGGTTTGGTCGCATAGTAAATGTAAAAGGAAGGATCCATTGGGGCCTTAATATTTTATAGATGCGATGAACAAAGTTAATTATTTATTATTGACGTGGTCTTGTCAGCCAGTGATTTTTTTTCAAGTCTTTGAAATTAGATCCAGCGATCCATGTGTGTCCAGCGGATGTTCTTGCGAAAGTTTGAACTTTGTGTAAACAGATTGCGATGAATGTCAAGTGTATGTCTCGACGCACACCTCCCGTGTTGGAGGTGCTTCAAAAACGAAACTTCTAATATGTGGATGTCACAACATCAAATATACATATCAAGAGAAACGCAATGATAATATAAGAAATTAGATATTTTAACAAGAAGAGAGAGATTAGGATTCGACCTCTTGATTTATTCTCTAATACTGCACGCTGGAAAATTATTTTCCGGCATAAGTTTGACTATAAGGAAATGAGCTCATTATACATGGCCAAACGCAAATTTTAACCGTATAACATAAGTTTTTCTTTATATCTCTAGCAAGATAAAGTCCAAGCAGCTTATTTCAAATTAAGGAAATTAAAATAAAATAGATCAAGAATTGAGGAAATATTTGCTGATTCTATTTCTCAGTGTCGCCATTTTATGTACCGGCATTTAAGCTCCCTGCATAACCATTTCCATGCTGAAGGCTTCTTTGCCTCCGGAAAATAGGTCTGGTTTTACTAAGGTTCCATCATTTAGAAAGAATTCGCATACCCGTCGGACCCTGGATTGCTTTGAATTGCAAAGGTTAATCAATTGAGTCCTGATTCTACCCTGTCAGAATGGGTTCTAGGTTATTCCATTACTTTTATTCATAGTTGTTCATTACTTTGTCCGGATGAAATTTGGTGATGAAATAATTAAGTCATAATTCATTGGACGATTGTCTGATTAACCATCTATTTTTGTAAGGAACTTATAAGAAATTCATTGACTTGTACTGTTTCCACTATTACTGTTGGGTTTGCTGTTGGGCTTGCTTCCATTGGACTTGAGTTGGCTAAGGTAATGCTACGAACAGCTCAAGGCGGAGTGGAAAATACGAGGTACCTTATTGCTCAGTCTAGCTTTTATGAAAGCTTTAACAATTTAACAATTGGTTGTAGCCTTAGCCCTTTAATTTGCAAACCCTTTGTGTAATATGATATATACATATACATATTTTTTTCTTAGTTCTCTTATGGCCAAGGCTTGCTCCTTGCTACTTCCATTCTATCAATATTTCTCTCCCACAATTACTTATTCGTTGGGACAATAAACCCTTGAAAAGGACGGATTTGAGGATGGGGAGCTAGCATACTGATTTGCTTCCTCCTTCCCTTTCTTAGCTAAGGAGACTATTTGTTTTTCTTTTTTTTCTTTTTTTTTTTATAGAAAGTGTTACAACAAACAAAGTATTCCTCAATTGAAATAAAACTTGGTCCCTAATTCTAATCAATACTATTCTTATTAGTTTTAGGAATTTCCAATTGAAAAAAATCCACTTCTAAATCAATAAGCTTGCTTGCTTTCTTGTGTATATTCTCAACCAAGAATTTGTCTTTATGATGAATGTAAATGCCAAAATCCACATTGTCAATCTCCATGTTCTTAGAGAAATATGCGTTGCGAATTTAGTAGAAATTGTGCAATGCTTTTCTCTGTCAAGGTTAGTTCATGTTCTCTTTGGGAAAATTGTTTAAAAAATCTCAAACCTATTATATTTTTGTCAATTCAGTCTTAAACTTTTCAATTTTGTCAATTAAATCATAAATATTTTTACTTATTACCAATTGAGTCCATCCGGTTAATTTTGATTGGAAATCATTGACGTGGACGTCGCGATGCCACATATGCATGTGCTGAAGTGAACAATTTTTAATAATATTTTAATTTTTTTGAATTTTTTATTCTTTTTTCTCTTTTTTATTTTCTCTTTTTTTCTTTCTTTTCTTTTTTTGCTTATTTTTCTTCCTTTTGCCGATGACTAGCCATCGGCCATGCCGGGCTAACTGGCCTCGCTCGATCTAGCTTAGGCAAGGCCAACCATCGTTGCGCCTAGGGGAGGGTTGGCCTCACCTGGCCTTGGCAAGGTCAACCCTGGGGTTTGCTCGGCCTCATCTCCGCCTCACCTGTTCCAAGCGAGGCCAATCAGAAGAAGGAGAAGGAGAAGGAGAAGGAGAAGAAGAAGGAGAAGAAGCCTCACCTAGGCAAGGGAGGACAAGAAGAAGCAGAAGAAGAAGGAGGAGAAGAAGGAGAAGAAGAAGAAGGAGCAGAAGAAGAAGAAGAAGAAGAAGAAGAAGAAGAAGATCTCAACCCCAAGGCTTGGTAATTTTTAATAATGTTTTAATTTTTTGAATTTTTTATTCTTTTTTCTCCACACCCTTTTTGTGGCAAGCGAGGCCAATCAACTTGGCATGGCAAGCGAGGCCAATCAAGAAGAAGAAGAAGAAGAAGAAGAAGAAGGAGAAGGAGAAGCAAAAGAAGGAGAAGGAGAAGGAGGATAAGAAGAAGAAGAAGGAGAAGGAGAAGAAGCCAAAAAAAAAAAAGTAAATAAAAAAAGAGAAAAAATCAGAAAAATATTTAAATATATTTAAAATTTGTCCACGTCAGCAATGGTAGTCCTATGTGGCACCATCAGCTTTCACATTAGTAAATTCTAGCTAAAATTGGCTAGATGGGCTCAATTAGCAATAAGTGAAAAGATTTAGGACTTGATTAGCAAAATTGAAAAATTTAGAATTGAATTAACAAAAGTGCAACTAGATTTAGAACTTTTTGGATAATTTTCCCTATTCTCTTTTCTATTTGCAAAATGCTTAACAAACTTAGTACCAATGACTCTACTATTAGCACAAGTTGAACTCGGTTCTTTATATATATTGTTATGACCAATGTGGAAACTACATTGAAATTAAAGTTGGGAAGAATAAAAGGATAAACAAATTTGCATGGAAAACCCTTATAGGGAAAACCATGGGTTATGAAAATTTAAGAAATATAAAATGTGACAAGAAAAAAAACTTAAAACTCTTTCTATCTCAATTTTTTCTTAAACCTATTAACTTGTGAAAAACAATATTTATATCACTACAATCCAAGCCCTCTGCTTCTATAACTAAACCTCCTTTTTGTTTCTCAAGTCGGGTACCAAGAAGTCTCAATTCAGATATCAAAACTCAATATGAATGCCCAAAACAAAAATTCAAGACATATTCAACATTTATGAAATGGGGTACACCGGAATAAAATGGTGTGGAAGGGTTGTCCAGATCAACTCTATCATGACTTCATATGCCTCCTAAAGAGTAGAGTTTTCGTATTGCTGTCGGCCTGTCATGTATAAATATCTTGACTAAGCTCTCGTCTTACCCTTTTTCTACTTGAAAATGATTTAGGATCGGCCTGTAATGTATAATATCTTGACTAAGCTCTCGTCTTACCCTTTTTCTACTTGAAAATGATTTAGGATTCTTTTTGGCTTCTTGAATCATGCAAAATAGTTGAACTTTCTTATTAATGTAATGGATCAAGCCTCGATTACTATGCTTCAGTACGGGTCACTTTGAGCCAGTTATCACAAGACAAGTTTTTCTTGTTGGGGCCTAAAACAAGCTTGAGGTTGTGTTTAAGCTCCAGAGTCCCCGTGTTGTTCCGAACCTAAGGATCTGGAAAGGTATCTCTAATGCAATTTTGTGTCTGCTGTTTCTCTAATATTTTGTAATTTCTTTAAGTGATAACCGGGTTTTCTCCTGATTGATTTTTGCAAATGCTTATATTGCACATTGAGAATGCGCTGTGTTTTGTCGAAAAGCAAAGTTAATTGTTGTCATTTCTCTCTCTTGCTTATTGCAGTGAATAAACTGCTCTGAAATGGGTTCGCTGGAAGCTCATTTGAATACCTTCTGCGCCTTCAATCAGGTGGTGTTCGAATGCTTGCATAGAATTGTGACTCTAGAAGTCAAGCCGCCTAGTATTTCCTTTCTGTTAAGATAATTGAGAAGGCAGAGTTCGATCATAATAGGTACTAGCAAAGGACTTCTAACAGTCACAATGTTCACGGCTTTAGATGTGATTTTACATAATAGCTGGTTTTTGGGGCCAATCCCGCTGAACCGAGACGCTATCAGCCCGCACGGCAGATGTTCTGGTTAATATTTGCATTCTTCAATTTACCCTGTTACAAGAACAGGGGATGCTCAAAATTTTGCCAACGGTGAATTTAATGAAAACTACATTTGCCCAGGTAGAACACATTCATTTGATGCATTTTTAAAAATGTCGTTTAGGTTTGTAGAACACTGGATTCTATTCTATAACTAGTTAGGCAATCCACGATTTGTGTTCATCATCTGGTGAAGGACAGACCGCAACTCACAGAGTCAGGGCAAGTCTCTACTCTATACCTTCATCTTTTTCACGATGATTATTCCACTAGAAGACATTGAACATGATCAGATTAACATTTCATGGGTTGAGCTTACAAAAAAATCATCTTCAAGGGTGACGAGGATAGCTTATATTAAAAATGCACTGCAAATCCTGTGTGGTGTGCAATAAATGTTGAGTTGGAGATTTGC
The DNA here is from genome assembly GCA_017140325.1 of Eucalyptus leucophloia subsp. euroa. Taxonomy (NCBI): domain Eukaryota; kingdom Viridiplantae; phylum Streptophyta; class Magnoliopsida; order Myrtales; family Myrtaceae; genus Eucalyptus; species Eucalyptus leucophloia. The sequence continues at coordinate 24,734,539 of CM029471.1, forward strand.
ACTTTCAGTTTTCGAATTTCTGCAGAAACGAGCCATGATGAAACTCATGGCGACAAAGCAGCCCTAACATGGAGCGAACTCCAAAATAATCGACACATGAGGGGTTAAAAAGTGATTGCACAAAAGTACCTAACAATTCATTTCCTAAGACATCTTACAAAGCCCATCCAAGTTCGAAATCGAGTCCAAAGATCACAACTAGAGGTAGCCACAACAGTCAGAAACAACACCTGAAAAGTCATCCACACAGTCAAAATAGGTTGCTGTACCATGGACAGTATTAATCCAAAGACGCGATACGTGAAGATGCGGTACTCCAGAGCAGCTTCAGCTGGTCTTCACAAAATGACGGGACAGCAGCTTACCAATCTCCAGGAATCCGACTTTCTCTCTCCCCTCAAATAAGGTCTTCAGCCTCTCATCACAATTAATCTCTCGCTTATTAATGCTATCCTGCACAAAAGCCATACATTTCTCTTAGAAGAATATGTAAGAAAAGAAAAATACCATAGTGTTCTAGATATGTAAAGCAGTGCGTTCAATGCTTGTCCAGGTCCACTTCAATAAGAAGGTAAAGCAATTGACATGGCAACACAGCTACAGGCGAAGCCTCATAGATTCGCCCTTTTCTAAAAGAACAATAGCGCAAGGGACACAAAGGAAAAGTGCAATCCTACATCAGTCAAAATAAGCATCATAAAGTAGAAGATTATGATCACGACAAAGCCAAATTCTCCAACATCTGTCCTCAATAATACCTTTCCCTCTCATGTTTGTTTCACCCAAAAGAAATGCAAGAAAAATTTGCACCTCTCCTAAATACGAGCCCTACTTGTTATATATAATCATAATCAACAGATGTGAGTTGCAAGAGGAAGATGGATAGAGTATTAGGATTGACGTTCTGGAAGCAATCTATTGTCAGAGAGAGATGAATTACTGAAGCCACAAGGTTTCAGGCTTTGGCCTGCGCAGAATCAAATGCTGGCTGACAGAACAATGATACATATGTGAACAGCACTGTATACGTCTAATTTCTCTTACCAGTGACCTCTAAAAGCATAGAGCTCATCTCCGCAAGTACTTCCCATGGATAGAAGCCATAACATTTGCAAAAGTAACAGATCCGGCTAAATTGACTGTGTATTAATCTGTATCTTTGGCTATCAATTACCCCACTATCTTCTTAAGATGATCCCATAAGCACCATATCATAGTGCTCCCCAACTAGTTCGATGGTGTCCTCAATCTAGATTTTGTTTCTTCCTGAGGTAAATCAAGGATCACGTCATCTATGATTTATCAAGTCAATTCCTCGATTAGAGAGAAATTTATGGCACGTGGAAGCCATACAAATTTTCCTTTCAACCATTAAGACAACGAAGCCATCTTATAATCACTATTGGGAGCTAAGAACAAATTTACATTTTACACCTCAATATCAGAGAAAAACAAAGAATATGCTTTTGCATGCCATATTTCTCATGCACAACATAATTTGCAAGTAATATTGAATACTAACATACAGATCTGCAAAGTGCTGCCATTACAGGAATAAAATCCAAGACATTGGAGTCTACTGAGCCAAGTAAACCCCTCCAGTTTTTGCAAAGACAACAGACCACAATCAACAAACAAAGAATTTATAACACTATAAGTGCTTAAAATCAGCTATGAAACTCAAACCTCTGCTAACAAAAGACCTGGATTACTCTATTACGCAGAGCCAAAACTTCAGCATTCACTACATGAAACGCACTCTGCGAAAACTCGACATGCTCTCCGACGAATGCTTCAACAACTTACTTTGAGTTGCCTCATTCCCACAATCAAAAAATCACACGTCAATTCTCACTGCCGCGACCAAAGAGAGCGCATATTCCCTAGTCTCGATGCTCAGCCGGCTCAGTAGTTAGAAACGACCGTAAAACGAACATCTTTATGGCTCAACGCTTTCTTGCATCAAAGTATCTCCACTCCGTTTTCACCGTACCACATTGCTTGCACCTTACTTCTCAAAACAGAGCACCAACTACATTCAACCCAACATTCCCCATCCACACACCACTGAAGAACCCTAACAAAACAGAGACGAAAAACAGCAACAAAAAAAAGTGGGGGGGACAAGCACGCCCCCATTTCTCCGGGGAGGAAGCGTCCTTCGAGCTCGTACCTGGAGGCCCTCCTTCTTGATGTAGGCCCAAATCTGCTTGACGGCCTCGACGCGGGAGGCCTCGCCGGAGTTGAGGAACCGAGCGAGCGCCGGCGAGACAGGGGTCACCTTCTGTATCCCCGACGGCCGGCTGGGCGCCTTCGGCACGGCCGCGGCGGCCGCCTTCGGCTTCGCCTTCGCCGCGGCCTTGGAGGCCTTCGCGGGAGCGGCGGGAGGGACGGCGGCGGCCGCGGACTTCGCGGGGGCCAGCAGCGCCCGGCAGCCCCGGAAAACCCTAGAAGCGGTGGACGACGACGAGGAGAACGACATCGCTAGGGGCTTAAGGGTTCCTCCTCGGCTTCTCTGTTGCGGGTTTTGAGGATGAGGAAGACGGTCGCTTCGTCGCCGTAGTGACTCCAAAGGACTGTAGAGAGAGTACGAAAGAAGAGAGAGAAAGAGAGAGAGAGAGACGGAGGGAAGCAGAGGAGAAGGAGGAGGAGGAGGGCTTTTGGGTTTTTTTTTTTGGACACGCAGCGGAGGGAGGCGATCGCACGTGAGATTCCCACGCTTCTCTCCCCAATTTGCAGTTTGGGGAACGCTGGCTAGTTTTTCAAATTTTTTCAAGGGACAAACACTAAAAAAAAAAAAAAAAAAAAACCGTTCATGGTTACTCACCCTACGATGGACAAGATGGTTCGCGCCTCGCCTCTCAATCGGCACGAAAGAGGTTCGAAACTTCTCGCCCCCATTGCGCGACTCACCTGTGGCTCGTGAGAGGTAGGTCCCTACAGATCGCCCCACATTTACGTCGCCGGCAGATCACCCCACATTTACGTCGCCGACTGCCGGCTGTATGACGGAATACGGTTTTCGGGTCACCAAAAAAAAAAAAACACCACTCATGGTTACTAAACTTTAATTTACTATACGATATCATTTTAGACTTTTTAAAACCATTTAATATAATGCTTAAATCTTTAATTTATTCAATCCAATCCCTCAACTGTTTCTAGATGTTGGATGTCATCATTTAGTATTAATTACAAGTTTTAGTAATCGAATTTTAAATTATATTTTCCACTTCAATCAAACACATAAATTAACAAAAAATTAAGTATGACATATTTTTATCATCACTTTTTTTTTTTTTTTTTACCTTTATGGTCTTTATAAATGTTACAATAGTTACATGTGAGTCTATTGTAGCTTCAACTAGCAAAAAGTTCTATATCGTTGAAACCTTATTGTAACTTCTAAACAATATTCGTGCTATTTTTAATTTAATAGCAATTACTTCTCATGGAGATGTATAGGGCCACCTATATTTCACTGTTGTGACATGATTTCTATGTAAGATATCTATAACAATACAAGTAAACAAATTATTAACTCATAATCATTATACAACAAAATTCAATTTTTACAAACTTGGGGAAAAGTTATTTGGAGGAACAATGAAAGCGGAATACTAACAACCAACTATTGGCCACGAAATTTTCAAAAAATAAGGAAGAGATATGTGAATATTCTCATTTTGATGATATGTCAAGGAAATTCTATGCATTTTTGTGAAAGAAAATATTGCAAAATTAGTAAAAATGCAAATCAATGTAGCATACTTTTGCAACAAATTCAACGATTCTCTTTGTTATACATTGTCATGGTTGACGGACCATCAATCAACTCTTGCCAAAACAAAAGAGAGACATCAAATTGTTAATAAAAGGAAAAAGAAAATTTCTATAAAAAGAAAATTTGAGATATATAAAATTGGAAGATGATCCTAGAGAAAATAAGCAAATGGACAAAAGAGAAGAAACAATTTTAGTTCCTAAGAATGAGAAAATTATCAAAAAATCCTCAAATCTTTTTTTTTTTTTTGGTCATACTCTACTCCTACTCTAACTCTCACTCTCAGATTTTTATCTTACATCATTACAAGGCATAGGAGTCAAAAATTACGCTTGAAACTAAATCATCTCTACCCCAATCCTACGACAAAGTGGAGATTTGAATCCCCCATCTCCCCCTTTCCATGTAAAAAAGTTGGCCACTGAAGTAAACCCCAATGACTTAAATCTACTGCACATGTGCTAATTCAGTCATTAACCTTTTAATTTGATAAATTTAAATCTCAACATTTTGACAATTTGTCAATTTAACAATTTGTTAATTTAGCTTTTTTATTTGAAGGCACTGATACAATTTTTTAAAACCTTTATTTTATTTTATTTTATTTGAATTTTTTTTTTAATTTTTAAAGGCTGGCAAGAGCCACCAACCACCAATCGAGGCTCTGCAACCCCCACCACTTATTGGACAAGGGCTGGCAAGTGCTCATTGCGCCCTCAAACATAGTTAGCAAAGGTTGCAAGCCCTCGCCTAGAGGCTAGTGGCGTTCGTTGGGCCTTGATCGATGGTTGGTCGAAATTGCCAATCATTAACAACATCTAAAAAAGAAAGGGAAAGGAAAATTTAATAAAAATTTCAAAATAAAAATTTCAAAAAATTTTCATTGAGTGCTAGCCGTGTCACATAGAATAACCAACATCCATGTCATCTAGAGGTGTTTAAAAGAACTAGGAATCGCCCGGAATTGGATTGGACTAGACTTGAACCGGTGGTTCCCATGGGGTCAGTCCGATTCTCGGCTCCAATTTAGTGGAATCGCTGAATACTGGTCTATTTCCCGATTTTAGGCATAGAATCGTCCATCCACCCATCTAGATTGGACCAATATACATATATTTAAAAAAAAAATCCATTACAATTCCTTAATAATTTTGAAGTATTTCGACCAAATATATGTGTAAATATATGTATATTTATAGTTATTAGATATTAGTAACTAATTTTGTGTATTCGTTTGTAATAGGATTAACTCCCCACTTTTTTTTCATTGTAATAATCCATTTATTTGTTTTCTCAACCAAAACAAAATAAATGAACAAAGAGGAAGGAAAGGACCGATTGGAGATGTCCATAAATATTGTGGTGCTTTGTCGTCATGATACAAAATTAAGAGCTAATGGCTCATTTTAAGAGCACAATTAGTCTCTCCTTAATCATTCTCATGATTAAATTAGGTTGACATTGAAAAGAAATGGATCAAGTGAAACTTATGTGGAGGTTAGGACTTTTAATGTAGAGTTTACCTCTCCACATGTTCTTGGGGTCGGAAAACCCTAGGAGGACTATACCATGACCTTTGAAGAAATTAAATTTCTAGCTAATGAGCATTGTCTATTCATTCCACCCTATGGTTTTATATTATTTATCAAAATCAATGGCTCGCAATTCAATCCAAATATAAGGTTGAACAAGTTTTCGTGCTCTAAAATAGGTTCAACATAATATTAATTGATAAATAAAATTTTGTAGGAATTGGGAACCGGTTCCGTATACCATCCGAGAACTAGACCTGACCGAATCGGCAATCCAGTTACCAAATAGATCTATGGAACCAATGGTCAATTCTCGATTCTAATTTTTTAGAATTAGTCCTTAGTGGGCAATTCCCAATTCCTAGATGGGAACCACCCACCTAAACCATGCTTACTCTTAGAGTCATCAATTTTCAGTAAAAATTGGTTAAATAAACTAAATTGACAAATTGTTAAAAGGTTTAGAATTAAATTAATCAAGTTGAAAGGTTTAAGATCGCATTGGCTCAAATACATCTGGTTTAATAATATTATTATTTTTTGGCAATTTTTCTTCCTAAGAACATGCTATGGACAAATAGCTTGTTCACCTTTTCAATGCCGCTAATGAAGGAAAGCTATCAGGAGATGGGAATTTACACTCTTACTTTATGCCTTTTTGTTTTTGATTGATTCAAATTAATTTACGTGCTTGAAATATCGTATGTGCTATAATTCAATAAATTTTACAATTTTATGTCTCATGTTTTCTGTTAATAATAAACCTATATAAGTGGTTCACCTACGCTTTACAAAGAAAAAATTTACATAAATTATAGCGGAGAATTTTATTGATGTGAACATAATGTTGTTCTAATTCTCTCTATATTTTTCTTACGAGATTTCACGTCGACACCAAAATTTAGAGCAATATAAAAAATATAATCTAAGACTATATTCTCTACCAGGGATTCGATAAATGACTGTGCGTCACATGGGTGGAAAACTATAATTGTTACATTATTCTAAATTTCGGTGAAGACGTGAATTTTTTACAAGAGAAATAGTATACATAAATTATAACAAAACGAATAGTCACACCACTCATATTATAGATTAAGATTTATTTAAAGTGGATCCGAACTCTCTTATGGAGGTTTTGTCCTCCGACAAATATATATATGAGACATACAATTACAACATTTATTGAATTACTACAAATACACGCAATATTTTAAGCACTAAGAAGTAAGGAGCATGAGAGGATAAATAAAGAATGTAATTCCCCCTCTCTTGATGGCTTTTATCCATTTGTCAGAATCTTTACCTTTGTGTTATCGACGGGCATGGAAAAGGCAAGCAAAATCCATTTACTCCTATCTATTTGTAGAGAGTTAGGGGTGACTATCTGTGACATCCCAATCTTTCTCAAGTTTATTTTTCAGTCAATTGAGTCGGGCAATTCATCTGTGCATATAGTTCGTCTCTCAGAGTTGGCCACTCACGAGAGAACTAGTTTATTGAGTGAAGTAATTAAGGAATTTTACCGCGTCGACTTGGGGACTGATCACCTCGGTCGATGCAAGAAAATTTCCCCAAAAGCTACTCAGTGGACTAGGCGCTTAAAATCGCACTAGAGTGAAATTAACCGAAATTGAAATTGAATTCTGAAATTTGAAAGTCAAAGGGGTGTTGCAAATCTTATTAGGAAGATTGGATTAATTCATGGACTTTAATTTGGACTCAATTAGAAGAGAATTGATAGAAATTGAAATAATTAAATGTGCAAGAGCTTGGACCCCGGAAAATGAATTGGACCTATTGGAAGATGTTGTGAGGATTTGAGTTAGTGGAAAGTGACATCAGCAGGTGATGTCATGGTGGAGGCCAAAATTAAGGAGAGCTTGACAAGTGTCACCAGCCGATTGGCCCACCAAAAGTGGGGGTGTCCCATCCACTTCATCTTCAACCTCTAGCCTTGGGGGGAGGGATTCGAAATTGGGAGAGGGAGAGAGGGAGTCCGCGAGTTGCAGCTGCTCGGTCTGCCCGCCGTCGCCCGCCCGTCGCACGTCGTCGCCGCTCGCCCGCCGTCGCACGCCGCCGCCGTCCGCCGCTCGTCCGCGTGTGAGGTCCCGGTGCGAGGCCGTCGCGTCTTCGTCGCGCCGTCTCTCTCGCCCGAGCCGTGGTCGCCACTAAATCGCCGCGCCCGCTGCCGCGCGCCGCGCCCGTCGTACGCTAAATGTCGCCGTCTCGCCACCGTCCCACGCCGCCACCGTTTGCCGCGTTCAGCCGCCCTTCGAGCCGGTTTATCGTCGGCGTCGTGTGCTCTTCGCGGAGACCCGTCGGAAAGTGATTCCGGTGAGTTTACCTCACTAATCCGCGATTAGTGAGTTAATGATGCCCTAAGTATATTTAGCTTAAGTTGATTGAGATTAGGTGGATAGATTGGTTTAATTAGTTGTGGATTATATTAAGAGGATTTATTAAGGTACATGGTGTTTAGTTTAATGGGTAAGTATGTTTATTTATAAATAAACCTTGATGTGACTTAAAGGAGTTATTTATGGTTTAAATAAATGCTTGGGAATTGTTGGTTTATTTAATAAAATATCTTATTCCGAAATTCATTAAAATATTAAAAAAATAAATTAAAAAAAACTCGAAAAATTCATTTCGACCCTAGTTGCTCGAATTTCGTGCCAATCATTGCTGTGCTTGTAGAATTTTGAAATTGATGATTGGTTGTGGCGAATTGAATGTGATTTCGATTTATGAAGATTCATTATAAAATCCTAGATGTGGAAATTGAGGAGCGGTAGGCCATGATATGCCACCTATTAGAGGTCGCGCCCGATGGGGCCGTGATATGCCACCTATTAGAGGTCGCGCCCGATGGGGCCGTGATATGCCACCTATTAGAGGTCGCGCCCGATGGGGCCGTGATATGCCACCTATTAGAGGTCGCGCCCGATGGAGCCGTGAATTGCCACCTGTTAAAGGTCGCGCCGAGTAGGGTCGGGATTGAGAGCAATGATTGATTTGCTAGGATGACATGTAATCGGCCGAGTCGATTGATCGCTGAGACGATCCAAGTGGTTGAATGGTTATGATGATGTGATTGTGCTTTCGTTATTGAGTTACTAAAATTTCACCTGGTTGAATTATATAAATTGTGCTAACTCGTATGAGGGCTAAGCCGAGGTAAGTCTTCTTGATGTAGTGGCTAAGCTACTTTGGGGTGTATTTACTTTCTAATAGGGGTTTAGGAGGGGTGAACTTGCCGAGACAAAGTCTCATCCCGGCCTTTGGGGAAAAATATTACAGGACCATAGATGGCGAGACCCCGGAGATGAGTGGCCTACCGACGTAGATCGACCGTACGACGGAGAGTGCTCCCGACCCCGGAGTCCTTGGGTCTACTCCGTTGATTAGGACCCTCATCCGGGTCCGTGTGAACGTGCATGACAGTACCACACATGTTTAGAGCTTGGTATCGTACGGAGCGATGGTGTTAGGGTCGGCCCTCTAGATAGCATGGATATTCCGCTGGCAGTCTTGAATGCCATCCTAGGCGAGGGCGTGGCGGACCTTCCCACCGGTGGAGTGATCAACGCCTCACCCCCGCAATCTTGGGTGTCAGATCCTGAGGACGTGGGATCGTCCAATGGGGCTGACCTGTAGTTCTAGCATGGTTGATTTTCTTTTGGCGGATTGATCCTTGCTATGTAGGCTGACCCCTTTTTGATGCACATAAACTCTAACCTATTTTTAGTGCATATAGCCTCCGGATCCTGTTGATGTAATTAAGACTTGGTTTGTCGATGATGTATGGAATTATGCTCGTTTGATTTTGAATTAATTCTTCCTGCTGTCCTATCCCGTGAGTTTCGGTCAGGGGTTTCTTAAAATGTTCCGCATGCGCATTAATAATTAAATATTGGGGTCGGCGACACTACCTGGGAATGTCGCGTTTGCATGACCATGGCGGGTTGTTCCACGTGTCTCGGGGTTCGGGGCGTGACACTATCCATATTTTTCAGTTTCCTATTTCATGGAAACTCCCTTTTCTTGATAGTATCCATAGAATATGTATCGTTTTGCTTTGGCAAGAGTTGATAAATATCTCAAATCCATGACAATGTATCATAAAGAGAATCGTCATATATCTCGCATAGATAATTAATACTCAATTTTTATTTTTAAAGAAATTCAGAATTATTCTTTGCCTGAGAATGAATAGCTAGAGTTTCCTTGATTTATTTTAAAATAAGAATATATAATTTCTTTCTTTTCTTGTGAAAATTTGTTTGCCCTTAATATATAAGGTTAATACCATGAAAAATTCTAAACCGGTACACATGTGACAAATTAATTCTATATTGATTTTTGGACTACCAAAAACCCCAAATTGGGACATATGTAATAAAAATTTTACCATCAAATTGTTAAATTGAATGATACGTGATAATTGATGAGTGCACAAGTTTTAGGGTTTTATCCTCAATTTTGTGCCAATTAATGGTTTTTTTTGGTATTAATATAATTTAACGAAAACTAATGGATGTTAAATTTGTTACAAATATACTAGTTTGGGATTTTTGGTGGTCAAAAAATTATTTTTTGGTAAATTTATCACAAGTGTAACAATTTGGGATTTTTTGGTAAAAAAAAATTAATTTAAGGTAGATATGTCACAAGTATACTAATTTTGAAGTTTTTATATATTACTTACTTCTTACCAAAAAAAAAAAAAACCTGATAGACCCTAATATATATTGCATGATTCATGCTTTAAGTTATTTTTTTCTCCATATTTGTAAAATTTAATGTCGTATCATCATTATTGCTTAATATGTTTTGAACTTAAGTTACTAACTTAATATGTTATGTAGACAAGTCTGTCACAATAGTGAAATATTAGGAGCTCTTCGCTTTAACATCTCTACGAGAAAAACTGGTATTAAACTGAAAGGAGCATGAGATATTATTTAAAAGTCACAATAAGATTTCCATAAAATTAAAAAATATATATATCTTAAAATGTGGTGCAGACTATGTGGTAACTGTAAAATAATGTTGTGTATAGTTTTATCAGTTGAACGGAAAAAAAAAAAAAAAAAAAAAAAAAAAGGCAATTGAAGGTATAAAACAAATCACCGCCAATATATGATTTAAAATACTTTTAGGGTGTTAATGAACTCTATAAAATATATTATATGACGATCGGCACGGTTCTTGATTGCTTTACAAATTTCATCAGAGAAGAAACTCCCATGAGTATTAATAAAACCTTGGTTATCATTAGCTAATGTAGCCATAGTTGATTAGATCGCAATCTAATATTTATTTATCTCCACTTTCTTGGTGAAGCTACATCTATGCATATATTTTTCTTCTACACTTTTGAAAACATAGGTAACTTGTTTTTGTTCACTTTCTATTCGTTTTTATCACTACATAGTGACGATCCATATGTAACATCTGTGCTAACTAAACTAACTTTATTGTGAGAATTTCTTCAACACTGATTGAAATCCATGAAATGATAAAACTCTTTCAAAAACTTACTGTAACCAAATAATTCAAAGCTTATTGTCACCAATTATATTGTGATTTATTTGTTAACATCTCAATTATTTTAAAATTTTAAAGTGGCGCACCCTTATTACGTTTAATTTTTAGATATTAATATTCAAAGAGTATATCATTAGATTTATCTATATTGATGCATTTAATTATAGGAGTCATCACTACTTATGGATTTAGTCATATTTATTTGTTATGAAAATCATGGGAAATATCTTTCCTCGATAAACGTTAGTAAATTGTGGTTTTTATATTTTCTAATTTATTTATTTTTTAATATAACCTATTTGCAGAAACTTCATGCAACTATTTTAATGACCATGCTGACAAAATATTCTAGCTAGTCAAGGATATTTTCATCCAAACACAAGCTAAATTTAAATTAAATTAGATTGAAAATTAAACATAAATAAAAATTTTATAAAAAAAAGGAAAAACACAGGCCGTGTGTTTTCCTTTTTTTAAAGTGTTTTTCCTTTTTTAAAAGTTTTTTATGAAAAGAAAATAAGAAAAAAGAAAAAAAATAAAATTTTAAAAGAAGAAATTGCCCTTCACAACCAGTGAATTCAAGCCATTTTTTAAGACTGATATGGACACTTCATACTCTTATTTAAAATAAAGTCCATTTCAAATCATTATTTGAAAAAATGATGATACTTTAAACATTTATTTAAAATAAAACCCACTTCAGCTCTTTATTTAGAATTTTCCCTTTCTAATAACCCACATAACTGGTTTCACGGCAGCACGAGTCTGGCTCTTCATGCCGCCAGGTGCACACAACTTCGGCCATTTGCCTAAGCTTTCTAGCTTACATCATACCCCACCGACGAAATTAGTGAGGTATTTCATTGACCCGAGATTTTATTTTTATTTTTGCGTCCGTATTTTATCCAAGCAAATGGTATGGCTTGAACAGATTAGGCGTAATGAAATAGAAACAATCTATCTGTCAAGCAAATGGTATGGCTTAAGTGGCTAGCGTTTCAGCGTCTCTTCTTTGCCATGCAGGAATGCAGGAAGCCACTTCGCAGACAGTTTAGGTATGCGCTTGAGATCATCACTATAGTCGACATAATAGAGCCCGAATCTTGTCGTGTAGCCATCTCCAAACTCGAAGCTGTCGAACAGAGACCAGTAAAAGTATCCCCTCACGCCGACTCCTTCCATGCACTAGACAAATATTCGAGCCATTTAGTACGGTCGAGGAAGGCTTCTGTGTCCCTGCGTTTAGATAGCGCGAGAAGGATTAAGCACGGTTTTAGGCACTCCTGGAGCACAATTAGAGGGGCTAAGACTAACATATAACTATATACAGGCAAATCGAATTTTCAAAAACGTATTGTGAAGATTCATTTCTAAGTTAGCTTTGCTGTTGCTTTTCGGAGCAAGAAATTCCATCTTCTTTTTCAAACTAGTGGAAGAGCACGTCCAAAGTCGAGTCTAATCGATACAGCATGATGCCACTGTGAAATCAAACCGATTGCCTTTTCGTTGCAATAAAATGCTTCATTGATTGGTTGATTTGATAAAGATGCTGAAGGACAAACTCTATACGGTGCTGATTTTTAGCGCTTCCTGGGTCGGCCTGCCCTCGACCATCGCCTGGGTGACCCCTGCAGTTTGAGATATACTGTAGAACTAAGGCATTCTCTAGAAACAAGAAAGAAACATGGCGAGACATTGAACCGTTCTCGGTTATGTAGATCTTGTGACTCCCGTATCTTTGCTTCACGTAGTTCAAAACTCTCTGGAGCCCAATCGGGTATATGTAAATGAACGTGCTTCCTTTCAGCCTGCAATTACAGAAAGCGTATGCGCAAAGTGTTGTTTTGTGGACCACTGACAAAAGCAAAGAGTTCAACAGGAGTTAAAACTTTCCCAGGAAAAGCGTGTATTTTCTTCTCTCTTCGTGCTTCTTCCTTTTGGCTCACCTTTGGGCCTATAGGAGCTCCATCTCTATCAACTGCAGACAGCCAAAACTGGAGTGGGTATGGAGAAGAAAAGAAAGCGTCCTCGATAAAACTGAACTCCTTTCATCGATCTATCAAGTTTACCTCGAAGGTCTGCATGCAAGTCTAGACTGAAGCTTATCAGCGGTGCGTGTGGATCCACATTTCGGCTCTTTGCACACCTGGTCGTGTAGTAATTCAAGCCGAGGAAGTCAAATGACCCCTTAACCAAGTCCTCTTCTTCTTCGGTGAAATTCGGTAGCCTTTCCTTCAATATATGCCCCATTGTGCATGGATAGGATCCATACACCAGTGGATCCATAAACCTGTCATGTGTCCAGGAAACAGAATCGGTGGCAATAATTACACTGTTCCGCGTTCATCGACCAATCGAAGTATATTTCTATATTGTGTTTAAATATTCCGCCTAATAGAAGTTGACAATACAAACAATCCAAGTAGAAGTCTTGTGCTCTTTGGGCTGCTTGTTTATCTTCTGAAGATTCTGAATAAGGTTCAAAATATTGACCTACGAGGCCTATGCCAATTTCTCCTCCTTGTTTAGCCTAGGAGCAGAGTTTCACAATCGAACAGACAACCATTGCAAACAACACAGAAGATATAAGAGTTGATAGGCAGAACGTGACGATGATATCTAGAACGTAAATGACTTGTTTTTACTCACTTTAAACTTTTCCCTGTAAAGCTTTCCAGCGGCCGCATGAGCAAGTATCAGGTTATGGCTCACAATGTAAGGCTCGGTGGACGAATTGCCTCCAGGACATGCACCAGGAGGATCTGAGCACCTCCCTGGCTGCCCGAACCCTGTGTCATACCCAAACATTGACACCATCAAAGGCTTGTTTATTGTGGTCCATTTCTTGACCCTTTCTCCATACGTTCTGAAACAAATTTCAGCATAGTCCCTGAAATCATCCCTGGATTATAAATGAAGAAGTATCAATGACTATATATGATATAAAAAGGCGACTGTTTACTGGAAAGGGTTAAGCTGCTCACACAAATTTCCGGCTCAAGAGACCTCCGTACTTGTCTTCGAGCATTTGCGGCGGGTCAAAGTGGAGCAACATCACAAAAGGTGTTACTAGAATACGAGTGAATGTCAGCTCTTAAATTCAGGAGAATTCTGGTCTAAGCTGTCCTAGGACACTGGGCATATGGGGAAAGTCATAGATGTTTATCCAAATAAGAAAGATCTTTCAAGTAAAAGCACAGGCCAAGAGAAAGAGAAGGCGAGAAAATCCTCACTGTTGTCAATCAATTCGTCAATAAGATTGTTGTAGTGAGCAATGCCTTTCTGGTTCACTCCATCACTTAAGGATCCACCTGCACATTCCATTACTTACATCATGTGCAGAACTTGCTGATCAGTACTAGTGCATCAGATAAAGCTCCGTGTTTCAAGGAAAATGTTTCTCTTCTAGAGTCTTGCTAGGAAAAAAGGGGATGTAAATCTTCATGCAGAGAAGTTTTTGCAATGTAAGCATTGAGAACATCTCTAGATTTTAAATGACTTACTTGGGACAATCCTGGTCCCGGAAATGGAAAATCGGTATGCATCCACTTTGAGTTCTTTTAGCAGCTTGACATCATTCTATATAGTAGCAAATGGATTGTATGTACATCTATAAACCACGACAGCATGAATAGGTTGGAAAATGTTAGGAATTCTCACATCTAACTACTGAAGCAGAAGGACAAAAAAAATTCCTCCAAAGAAACGTGCCATGGGGGTCTCCATCTTACTTTATAACGTCTATATGCATCAACCGCTGTCTCTATGGTACTTACTGTTTGCGATCCTTTCTGAGCAGAGAAAGCAACATCAGTTGTGGACAATTAGACCAGGATTGACTCATCGTCGACTCCTAGCGAATAATTTCATCACAAACAATCAGCTATGCCGAAGAGCATAATATTGATAGAGGAACCTGAATATTTCTTAGCATGAACGTCCCAGACGCTCAGTCCTCTCCCATATTCTCTGGCCGACCCCTCTGTCTGCACCAGTCACATCAACATTCAGACGACGCTTAATACAGTAGCTAAATCCAACTCAACAGAATGCTAGGCTGTACCAGAAGCTGGCAGGCATTCACAATACTTCGCCATCAACAAGTGCTAGATGTAACAAGGTCAAGAAGTCCTAGAATCTCAAAATGTACTTCAAATGTTAAGTACCTGCAGGGCAGAAGTGCCCGCTCCGCATAGGAAGTCGCCGGGGAAGTCGGATCTCCTGATATTTAAGTCGCCACATGATGCACTGGACACTTTCGCCTCCGCTACAGATGCAGACAGACCCTCGCTCGCTCGAGCCACTGCTGCCAACAAAATATGCTCAGTCATGAGATTATTTGCGACCAACAAAAGATATGTAAGCTGGTCAACATATACAGCGTGAATTAACCACGAGAAAGATGCTCATCCATATGAAGGTGAGTTTTATTGGTGACCATCTCTAATGACGTCATCATTCAGCCAAAAAGAAAATTATTTCGGGTGACTCTTTCTCGTCAGCAGCTTTCTGTTTAGCTGCAAAGGTCCTAGAGAAGAGAAGAAAATGAAACAAAAAACACGAACGGGCATGACCAAGACCGAAAAGCAAAACAGCGTATAGAATCGGCATGAGACTCCGAGCAACGATAGTCCGCTGTCCGATTTCAGCGATGATCTCTACTCTTTCCTTCCCACTTTTTCTGATGTAATCTCCACCAGTTTAAACCGACTGAAGGGGTTACTAATCCATATAAGTTACAAAAATTGGCTTCGTGGAAAACTGCGATTGAAACCTAAACGTTTTTTTTCCTCCAAGTAAATGAAAGTAACTTCTCAAGTAATGGTAACCGTTGCCGATTGACATTATACTGCTAATTTCTAGGAACAACTAGGTCTAGGGTAGCTCTTAATTTCCTAAGCAAGTCAGAGATTTCTATGTTTAGTCCATTTGTTACGTGGGGATTGCCTGCATCTAGTTAAAACTTCAGGAGAAGGAAGCACATCACCATTATCGTTATATCAAATGTCGCGTGTTTTGTTATGACCGGGAAATCTCCGAAGCCAAGCCTATTCCGGGAGTCTGTCATGGTCAGCGAACCACCGCGGAAAGTCACGTATCCCGGACAGCGAACCACCGCGGAAAGTCACGTATCCCTTGGCCTTACATGGGACAAATGCCCTAGGACCGAATGCCCCACCTCTATCTTGCATGATCCTTGCCACATCAACAACATAAGTTGGTCAGTCTGGCCAATCAATACGCAATTGTTCATGGAACCAATATCATAATGAATCATTTTGCCGTTATATAATAGTATAGCCCTATTCTACTGTGAACGTGATCAATCACATAACAAATCGATACTAATAAATCTTTTGTAAATCTCACATAATCTATTTATTGAATATGTTTGTGTCTAGCCCATTGAGACTTTCCATGGGGGAGTACTCGCATTCTCTCCCTCAACTGATAGGTAGGGCAAGTCAAGGTTTGATAACTAAGATTTAACAGCTCTGATATTTAGGGTTCCTCTTTCGTGACCGAGAAGGACCTCTAGTTTCTTTCTTCTTTATGAATTCACATAATTCTTAACTTTTTTCGTTATATAATTGGCCCCGTAATTTCTATCAATCAAGAGATCTGAGATTCTTACCCTATAGTCAACCTCACGCATCTATCATTTTCATTAACAAGAAGAGAGAACCATTAAAAAAAAAGAGAGAACAATGTTCTATTAGTCAATTAGTCCAAGTCTGCAAATAGGAGTCCTACATCGAGCCCAATTTTGAAATTCAAGGTACTTCTTCATTGAACTGGTATCCGGCTGTTCACCAAGTACAAATTTCAGGCTCTTGTTATGGGATTACCTCCATTTTTATTTTTATTTTTGTTTTGGAAAATTTTATGCCGTAATTTTGGCTCTTGTTATTTTCACCTCTCAAAAATTTTTGGGCATACCATAAATTTTAAGTAGTCCAAAATAGCCATCACTGAGAATGATAAAATTGATGAAAGAGGCAAAATACACCTATAGTATAGATTTATCAAATAATGATTTTTATCAATCTTTCCTAAATTGTTGTATCTTCTTCTTTGGCGTTTAAATTAGTGAAGTCTACATATTCATTGATTTTTATGAGGGTGATCTAAGATTCGGTTATTTTAATAAATATAACAATCGAGACTAAAAAATTGTTAACAAAGTACATTTAATTACAATGTCTATCTAGTTCAATCAACTCCTTATAATACACAACACTTTAGTAAGGTTTTTTTTTTTTTTTGAGTTATGAACTATTTATGATTACAATTTATGATTAATATTTTTTTAACAAATATTATCAACAAGCTCCAATGTCATTACAAAGAAATTTTTTATAGAATTTAGATTGAGCACAGTAGCAAGTAGAAGAGAGGAAATGAAATCTACAAAAAAAAAAAAAAAAAAAAAAAAAAAAAAAAAAAAAAAAAAAACCAGTGGAACGCAAACATCATTATGTTGATTAATATGAAAGTGTTGCATTTTCATGACATGATATTGTGTGGCCTTTGCATTTTCATTAAATAACAACCTTCACCCTTATCACTTAAGATTTTGATGAACTATTTCTTTTGATGTTATTTTCATTAACCCAATCAAGTGTGGTGTTAAAGATAATTAGAGGGTGAAAATAGAGCGCATTTTATTTTTGTGATAAGAGATGTGTAATTTTTATTTATATGATTAATTTCTTATTTAATCGTTTTTCCATCTCGTAAGGGATTTGCCATTTCAATTATCACCGTAACTAATTGGACTTTTTCATCAAATTTAATCAGAAAAGGTTGTGGAGGGTACACAACATATGTACCATATACTTCAAGAAACGTATTTTGTCGACCATTCAGGCAAAATATTGCTTTCAGCACATGCTTGTGGAAATGATCGGAACTTGAAAAATACCCAGCCAAAGAAACGTACTCTTCAAATTGTTCTTTAATTTTGCCATTAAACACCAAATTGCATAGACCCCTCTCTCTCTCTCTCTCTCTCTCTCTCTCTCTCTCTCTCTCACATAAATTCTTCACCATGGCCCAGACAAAACATACTGCCAATGCAAGGAAGCACTGGTAAAAATCAAAAACTAAACCAAATGAACAAGCAAACCCCAATCCTGGACAGCAAAAACGGAAGATTATGCATCTCCTCTCCAAACAAAACTAGGAAATGCCCTCATTTTCATCAGCTTCCACCAAATTTTCACGTGTTGTTTAAGCGAAGCAAAAGCAGGAACGATGAAAAACCCATCGATGATACTGGATGAATGAAAGTGCATGCCTAGCCATGCAAAAAACGAAGCAAATAAATGGCATCACGCCGATAAAGACGGGAGAAAAATAATTCTGTTGCGATTTTAATCAACCTTCTTTCCAAAACCATGGAATCCTATCTCAAAAATGCGTAAATAACAACACAAATGGGCGACCAGAAAACAAAACAGATGATAAAACAGGTCTAAGGTAATATAAAATGACATTAGTCAAGTTCACTGGGAGACTCCAAGCCACTTCGAGAAGTTCTCGAATTCGGTGTAATCACTGTCTGAGATCATTGTCTGATACCATGCCTTTCCGGCTGACCTAATCGCTGCTGCATCCTCCTGCAAGCACAAGCGAACAACAAAAATAGGAGATGAGTCACGTGTATGAAGCAATTCTTCATCGGAGCAGCAACAAAATTCCTCTGGCCCAGATAATAAAAGACAGAGCAGGCCAAACTACAGAGAATCGCCACAAAAATAGCTCAAGTTTGTTAAGTTTAAGTCCAAGAGAAGATATGAACTGAGGGACACAAGAAAGATGAACATCGGCCACAAAGTTAGTCATCATATAACAGTCGCAGGTGAACGAATGACACCCGCATATACATTACCAAACACATAGCAACTCGCAAGAAGCTAAATAATAGCAATGCATCAAATTAACTTCACGGACAAACATACATCACAAGGCTATAAAGACTCCAACTTCAAATTTGCTCAACAGTACAATATGCAAATGGCGCAGACTAGCCCAACATGAGTTCTCACGATCATTCCAGAACAATACTTCTTTGTAAAAGAGTTTAGTGCCAAAAATATGTGATCGTAGCACAACTGTTCCACTATGATGATAAGCCCATCGCAGATAGCTCAAGAGAGCACATCTCATCTCTCTAGTGGCTAGTCTAATGTGATATTCATTCTCATGGATGTTCAACGCCAATACTTATGAATGAAGTTCATCTCACAGAACAAAAGCAAACCAACTTTAGTATCAAATAACTTTTGAGGAGTTCCTCCTGAAGCAAAATTCGAGAAGTTATAAGTAAGAACTCGCCGCAGATACTTTGAGTCCAATCACACGACCATAGTCACTACGACTTCCATTGAAAGAGTACCAATGCACACGTTCGACACATTAAGGTCATGCTAAAATATCATAAATTGCACCATGTCCTTTGATTATAGCAACACGGCCTCGAAAAAAGTATCTATGAATATTTAAACAATCATACTCATTAGATGTCCGATAGAAGAACAAGCTATAGTGGAATAAAAAGAGAGTACCTTGGTAAGGGGCTTCCTCTTCTTGTCGAGCTTCTCCTTCTTGGCCTTCACGCGCTGCTCCTCGGCCAAAAGAGACATCCTCCTGGCGGTCTTGGCATAAGGGTTGAGCCTCAACATGGTGTTCAGGTTCTTCAATGGGTTCTTCTTCAAAGGCGCCCTCTTCACCTCCTTATTGATCGGCCGCACCACCGACTGGACCTCGTCGGAGTTGATGATCCTCGACAAATCGGCATTCAACATCTTCGACCGCGGCAGCACGTAGCCCTTCTTCTTCTCGGAGGTCTTCTCGAACGACCCGTAGATCGAGTCGAGCTTCTCGAACGCGGACTTCGTCCAGATGACGAACCGCCCGAGGTGGCCTCCCGGGGCGAGCTTGAGCAGGTTGAGGCGCTCGACGTTGGCGACCTCGACGCCGGGGATGTTGCGGAAGGCCTTCTCGATCTTGGCGCCCTCGGAGCCGTACACGACGAGGGGGCCCTTGCGGTTGATGTAGCGGCGGTTGCGCATCTTGCCCTTCCCGGGGCGGATGCCCATGCTGTCCTTGGCCTTCTCGGCGTCGGGGAAGGCCCCGATCTGCCTGAGGACCTTCTCGGCCGCGGCGGTCTTCTCGACGGCCTCGGCGGCGTCGGAGACGACGAGGGGGAGCTCGGGGACGGACTCGACGCGGTGGCCGCGGGCG
This sequence comes from Eucalyptus leucophloia subsp. euroa, assembly GCA_017140325.1. Lineage (NCBI taxonomy): Eukaryota > Viridiplantae > Streptophyta > Magnoliopsida > Myrtales > Myrtaceae > Eucalyptus > Eucalyptus leucophloia. The sequence goes on from CM029471.1 coordinate 24,754,657, forward strand.
AGGACGAGGGCAGGGATGGCGGTGGCGGCGATGGCGGAGGCCACGGCGTAGCGCTTCTGGTTCACGTTGACGCGGCGGTGCCAGCGGCGCCAGGTCTTGGTGGGGGCGAACATGCGGCCGCCGCGGCACATGTTGCCGAAGGCGCCCTGGCCGGCGCGGTGGGTGCCGCCGCCCGGGACACGGGGGATACGGGAGACGGCGCGGCCGGTGCCCCAGGACTCGGCGGAGGTCTGGTGGCCGGCGCGCTTGGAGACGGCGTAGGGCTGGCGGCTGTTCTTGGAGATGTTGGAGTGGACGAAGCCGACGATGTCGGGGCGTATCGAGGACCTCATGACGTCCGGCAAGGGGAGGGTGGCGGCGGAGTCGGTGGCCATGTCGCCCTCCAGGGACTGGATGGTCACGAGGGGCGCGCGGCGGCGGCGGCGGCGGCGGCCATTGGTGGCGGCGGCGGTCGGGCGGGAAGGGAGTGAGGGAGGCGGAAGTGAGGGTTTATCGGATATGCAGACTCAGAGGGAAATTAGGGTTTCGAGATGGTTCGGTATTTATATGCAGAGACGGCACGAAGAAGATGGACGAATTTACGGGCCTGCCATCGTTGTTTTGGGCTGGGCTTTCTAATGAGCATTTTTGAGACTCTATCGAAGGAGGCCCAGGCCTAGTATCAAGAGTGGGCCCCGCTTATGGGAATTGGATCGTTCGGGACTCGATCGAGAGAGTTAGGCCCCGTTTAGTTCAACATTCCCAAGAGGCTTTTAGCCCCAAAAGCCCCTTGAGAAAAAAATTTAGTGTTTGGTTCAGTATTTAGAGATGTCCTTTAGGCCAAATGCTGACCTTTAAAATGCTGAAAACCCAAAATAGGCCTACCTGCTTTGGGCATTTAGCATTTGCAGATTTCTAGTACTCTTATTAATGAATTTCTTTTTTTGGACACATATAACCATGTTTAATATCATGAAATAACTCTTTCTAGTCAAATTTGTATGAGAGAAATTTGGTTTTATTTTTATTAATGAAGACCTCCCTTTTTATGCGGTGTTTACTCAAAAAAATTAGCATTCACAATCGGTCACTTTACCAGTCACCAAATAAGTTCACCTTTTTTTTAATCTTTTGACAATCAATAGCCCAACTTTTTATCAATACACTAGAATGATCAGTAATTAATGAAGATAATTAATATACAATAATTTTATACAATAATTTAAAAAAATTATTCAAAGTTGAAAACAAACTTAAAAGAACCATAGGCCAAAAGTTGAGATTTGTATCTAATCTATAATCAAATTCTTTTAATAAATTTTTTAAATATATTTACTAATATATATCTTTTACATTACTCTCAACGTGAAAATGTAAAAAGTTTTATAGTCATTGTTTCTTTTTTTGCAATTTTAAAAATACTAAAACTAAAAAACTTAATTTGGTCACACCAAGTGGCTTTTTAAATATATGTTTACCAAACAGTCGTGCATTTTCTTAAAGCACTTTTCAATTATAGTTTACCAAACAATCTAGTATTTCGAAAAACCCTTTTACCTTAAAAATATTTGCATTCTTCCAAGGGTATTTCCCCAAAACCGAACCAAATGGGCCCTTAGATCATCAAAGATCTAGAGGTAGCGATCCCAAATTTGGTGACTAATAAGCAATCCTATTTTGAATCGAAGGAAAGGCCGTGCGTATGCCAACTTTCAATAGAAAGTGTTTTGGTGTTGAGCCAAGCAATGAAAGTGCGTTGAGTTTAATCTTCACTCAATTTGTGTACATATTGAGATATCGGGGTATGACATGGTCCATGAAAATTGTGTTACGATATGGTTTAGTTGATCCAACTTTCATGTGTATAAATCCATTTGATATAAGTCGACAACGCGATATTTTTAACAGGGTTTGGGAACGAGTGAGCACCCATGTTCACCCATAGTACTAAATACTCTTTCTAAAATTTAGCTAAGACAAAGCATGCAAATTCAAAATAAATCTAGAAACAAAATGATAGGTAAAGTATTATTGATTATTAATTATTCTTCCCTATGAATGTCCTCTCCCTTATCAGGGCCGCCCATGCAAACATTTTCTTTTACAAATACTCCACCAAAACTTATTGCTTATTATATTTCATGCTCATCCCAAAAAATATTAAGTGGTATCAACTCACCACATCATCGACACGTATGGCATGAGCGATCCATTAAAAAAATGACACATGTCCAAGTGATGTGAAAATTAAAAGATGAAAAATTTAAAGTTCTATAGGCTTGTTGGGTATAATGCTCTCTCTATCCCTCTTCTTTCCACATCTTCTCTCTAGCTCTCTATCTTCCTTTATTTCAAATTCACTTTAAACACCTCACTCCTCTACCTCTCCTATCTATCTTGCAAAATCCAATGACCACCTTAGGGCCTGTTTGGCAATGTGCCAAATAGTGCTTGATTCTGATTTTTTATTCCCATAATCAGTTTGGGACGAGAATCGCGTTTGGTAAAATTTTTGTTCTTGGGAATAGATTGGGAAGAGAATTGAGAATAAAAAAAAAAAATTGATTCTTCGTCCGAGAATCAAAAAAAGAATCAAAAGAGTAAAACTCTCATTTTTCCCTTCCGTCATTCCGTGTTATCGTTCGCCACCGCCCGCCATTGTCCGCCGTTGCCCACTGCCGCCCGTCGCCACCATCCGCCGCCGGTCGCCAATCCGGCGAGCTCGCCGGAGGCTCGACAGGTTAGGGCGAGGTCCAGCAACGGCGAGGCTCGGCCTCGCCAGATCGGGCGAGGTCCAGCCTCGCCGGTGGCCGGGTGAGCCTTGGCCTCGCCAGACGGCGAGGTCGAGTCTCGCCCGGCCACCGCCTATGTGGCCGCCGGGGGCCTTGCCGAGGCCGGGCGAGGCCGGCCCGCCACCGGCGAGGCTTGGCCGATTAGGGCCGACCTCGCCGAGGGCCGGCGACGTTCGTGAGCGTCGCCGGCCCTTGACCGAGGCCACATGAAGAAGAAGAAGAAGAAGAAGAAGAAGAATAGGAAAAAAGGGAAAAGAAATTAAAAAAATAAAAGAAAAAAAGGAAAAAAGTTAAAAAAATTATTTAAAAATTATTTAAAAATCAAAAGAAATTAATTTGGAACATAATCAATTAAGTACAAAAGATCAAACACAATTCTATTTCAGAATAAAAAATTTTGGATAGTTACCAAACACGTTTTTTTACTCAAAATTAGTTCCCGGGAATAGAATAAAAAATAATCATTTCTAATCGAATCGCCTTCCGGAAACGTAATCGTTACTAAACGCGTCTAGAATCGTTACTAAACGTGCTGTTAACTGCCGCTGCTCTCTCTCTCTCTCTCCCTCTCTCTCTCTCTCTCTCTCTCTCTGTGAAGAAGAGGTTGTCAAAGAGAAATTGAGCATGAAATGTTCGCGTCCGTGCAATCATGGCTCTATCTAGACGACCCAAAAGAGAGGACAAACTCGAACTCCCTGTCATTTTTGTCGTGGGCACCTCCACATTTACTAGCACTGTTGTCTTTTTCATTGTCCGCTCGTCCTGCTTTCGAATGGAGCATTAAAGCAACAGCCAACACAACTACCAAAACCCATTATGCTGGGACAGTGCCGTTGAGTAGAACTGCATGTCCAGGTGAATGCCTAGAGCACATGAGAGTTGTAAATGAAGTACCCAATGCCGATTCCATGCTCATCCGTAAGCGCTTCACTTCAATTCAAGTTGCATTCACTGATGAATTGTAGAATCTAAACAAAATAGGGTAAATTAAAGTTGCACTCACTAATGAATTGTAGACTCTAAACAACATAGTGTAAGTGGACTAAAAGTCCTAAACTTATGGTCAAAGCATAATTAAGTTTTAAAATTTTTTAAAAAATGTAATCAAGCAATTGTGGTTGGCAACTCATTTGTACTGTTTGTCTTAAGAAAGAAATAGAAAAGCCCACATCGACATTTTTCCTCTAACTAAATTGGAGGGATTTAACTACATCGATCACGATGTGCAATAATGACGTGTGACAACATTAATCACATGTAATATGATATGACAAATCAAATGCAAAATGGGATGTTAAATTGACATTACATGCTGTATGACATGTCAAATTAAATTGAAGACATGACAATGATAATGTTGGGAGAATTATCCAAAAAACCCCTAGAGTTATTGTATGATTATTAATTTACTTCTAGAAATTATAACTTGGATATTATAGTTTTAAACCTTTTGAAAATTCTAATTTGGTATCTAGTCAAACTTTACATAGTATGGCTGAGTTTGACATGGACAATTTACTCACAACGATTACATTGTGACAAATTTTATTGATTTTTCTGTGATTTTTGGGCTTGAATTAAAAAAATTTTCCACACGCATAGGATGTGTTTGAAATATTACTGATAGGTTATGTTGCATCTTCGATAGGAAAAATGTGAAATTGGCAAAACTAGGCATAAGGCATCTTGGTAATTTTTTGCAAAGTTATGGGCAATTTTGAAAATTTATAGAATTGAGAGGAAGCTTATTTTTTTAATCAAAAATAGGATAATGTTAACAGGGTAATTTTATGGGTTTTAGTGTTTTTTTTTTTATCAATTCTACTCTAACTCTCACTATCAAATTTTTGACATGCCTCTTTATAAGGCATGGAAGTTAAAACCCACACTTGAAACTATATCATTCACACTCTAACCCCTGAGAAAAGGTGGGGATTCGAACCCCCACCCCCCTTCTATGTTGGAAGGATGCAAACCCCAGTGGTTATGGGTTTTAGTGTTCATCAGTAGGTTATTAAGTAAGATTAACTAAAGAAAATCAAACTTATTTAATTATTAGTTTTGAACAGTTTATGGGTGAGAACTCCACCAATCATTGCCTTTTTCCGGAGAAAAAAATTGGAGATATTTATAGTAAATATGATTTAGTTTTTCCATGTTAGTCATTTCAAGATGGTATCTTATGTTTTATGCATATAAGGCAAAAAGATCATGAGCGTGCCATTTTACACGAGTCTCACCAGGTCGAACGAAATATCGTACATCCAAAATCAATATTAACGGTTTTTTTTTTTACATGACCAATCAACCATCGCAAATTCAAAGGACACAGGAGAGAGGAAAAAAAAAATGGAAATCACAATTCTGTGCGTGAGACAAAAGAGAGAAAGGAGACGAGGCTTAGGTGAGAGAGAATCATCACCACCTTGCCTCCGAATGAGCGGGCCGTTGATCCTCATCAAGGATAAGGCTGCGACTAGCCTTGCTCGAGCTTGGCATGGGTACGGTGGTTGGTAATGATCCAACCCCCAACTTGCCCCTACCTCTTTAGGAAAATTATGGCGGTAATCTTGGTATATCTGAATTCAAAGCTTACGCGTACCGGAATCATGCAATAGTGGCTAATCTCTCTATCTTTCCCAAGCGTCTGTGTTTTTTTTTTTAAATTCCATAAGGTCCAATGACGCCGTCATGTCAACAATTTTATTAAATAGGTCTTACACATATAGATGTCAACATCTTTTCATCGCATGTGGACCATCAAGTTGGGTGGGCCTAGGATAGCTCTGACTTGCTCAGGCCCAAACCTCTTGAAGACCCACCTAGGCCCGCCTAATAGTCCACCTCTCTCTCTCTCTCTCTCTCTCTCTCTCTTTTTTTTTTTTTTTTTTTTTCATTTTTTAGCTAAAACAAAATAAAATGGAAATAAGAAAAAAATAATGATAGGATTTTGTGTTATTCGATTTTATTACTTTACCTATAAGTTTGTTACCACATGTCTCTCATAGATTAGGAATTTAGGTTTATTTTATGGTTGGCGCTATTTCCACCTCTTATTGACTCCCGATACCTCATATTACATTGAATTGATTGTATTATCCATTGCATGTGTCACTCTTGATTTAAAATTATTTCTTCCCTTTTTGTCTTCTTCTTTTTTCAATTTCACTGAAAGAGAAAACTTATCCACATCCCTTCCAAACGATTTTTTTCACCTTTGCCTCTTCTTTTGCACTCATTACATTTCAACGTTTCCTTCATGTTTGTCTTCATTTAAATTATCTCCATTATTATAATTTAAGCAAATACTAATCATATATCAAAGTAAAGAAATGTTAGTTTTATTTGCAAATTGTTTACTTTATGTACCTAAGAATATTTTCATGATTAGGAGTTTTTTGACTTTGATTTTTTATGCAAATTTACAAGAAGTTACTCAAAAATTGAATATTATTGTTATTGTATGCATTATACACGATTTACTCAAAGGTTATCCTCTCACATGTGCTTAAGTTAATATTTTAATAATATTTTTCTAGTACAAAAAACAAATATACATATAATTAAAAAATTAATTATATTTTTTAATTAGAAGCACAATAATTAGTTAACTATCTACCAAATAAACTATTTTCCAAAGAAGAATTAACCAAATTTTGTTTCAAATGAGAAAGAAAAAGAAAAACCCAAAAAAAGAAAAAGAGAAGGCAAGCATTAATCTAAAATCAAGAGCCAGCCTCATATTTAATCTTAATAATTAGGCCCTGTTTGGTAACCATCCAAACAAAATCTGATTCTGATTTTTTTCTCGGAATCGGTTTGGGAACGTAACCGCGTTTGGTAAATTTTTTGTCCAAAACGATTCTCGGGAACAAATTTACTCCCAGAATCGCTTTTGGACAAGAATTTAGAATAAAAAAAATATGATTCTCCATCCGAGAATCAAAAAAGAGAATCAAAAGTGCCGAGCCTTTATCTCCTCTCTACTCTCTCTCGTCCTCTCATCTCGACTCGCTCGCTTCTCTCCTCCTCAAGAACGGCGACGGCCGTCTCATTCTCTCCCTCCTCAAGAACGGCGACGGCCGCCCTCCTCCGCAAGAACGGCGACGGCTGCTCCTCCCTCCGCAAGAACGGCGACGGCTGCTCCTCTCTCCGTAAGAACGGCGACGGCAACTGCTGCTTCTTCATCATTGAAGGGCGTCGTTCAAGGTGAGTTCCCTTCTATGGTTGGTTCGGCGTCTCGCGACGGTGGCGCTCGCTCGGTGAGCGACCCCGGGCCCGACCGGCGGCGCCCTCGCCGATCCGGCGAGGGGTCGTTCGACGAGCGACCCTTGGGCCCGACCGACGGCGCCCTCGCCGATCCGGGTCGAGGGTCGCTCGCCGAGCGACCCTTGGGCGAGCGACCCCGGGCCGACTCGGCGTCGCTCGCCCTCGCCGAGCTGGCCGAGGGGTTGCTCGCCATTCGACCCCTGGGGCCGACTCGGCGGGCGCCCTCGGCGAGCTGGCCAAGGGCGAGCGACAAATGAGCCGGGGCCGAGGGGTCGCTAGCCTTTTTCTCGTATTGTCTTTGGATCTCGTAATTTTGTGTGTCGTGCTTGGTCGAATTTGAATTTGGAAATTGCGATCTTTGACTTATAGTGCGAATCTTAGATCCGAATGATGCTAACGATTAGGTGTATGGATGTATCATGTAAGCGAAGTGGAGGTCAGGCAGTCCTTGTCTTTTAAGGTTGCGTAGGAGCCATGTCTATTATCTTGATTATTTTTCGCGCCCCAGACTGAGTTTATCTCCTCGATCCGGACAAAAACTGGGCATTGCATTGCCACTCGGGTTCACAAAGGGTTGTTCTTGGTGATTAGATCCCAATTTGATTAGGACGAGAGTAGATTTGGTTTTATAGAGTTTATGTGTTTGTTGGAGAGTCAAATTTGGGCTCTAGCTTTGTAGAGGTGAGGCAGTATGATGAAACAGAAGTTAATGAACGCGAAAATGGTTGATGGTCTTTTACGCATGGAAGTTGGAGTGAAATACAATGGTTTCCTTGTTTCACGTGGATTCATTTTGATCTTGAGTTCCTGCATACCACTATTGTCGATTCTTTGCGCGGAGAGCTTATTCTTGTTTCGATGTCGTGCAGGGGTTACGTCAAGACTTCCTTTTGAAGCCAGAGTTGCTTCGTGCTACTGTGGACTCTGGTTTCGAGCACCCATCCGAAGGCAAACTTCATATTCATTGAAGTATTGCAAATCAAATGGCAATGGATTACAATATGCCAGAAATTCAATAACTTTATGTTTACGACTTTTGTAATATTGTTGTTAATTATTGACTTATCAAAGTCGATATTCAAAGTTGAACAATGGACTATGTTACTTCATTATTCATTTATGGATAAGTTGTAGTGTTGGCTTTCTCATTAAAGCCTTTTCTCTCTTTCAAAGAGTCATGTTGGTTTGAAGACTTTTATCTTCTTAAACGTTGGATGTTCGGTTTTTGGGAAGGGAATATAGAGAGAGAGAGAGAGAGAGAGAGAGAGAGAGAGAGAGAGAGAAGTATCTTGGCTAAATTAAAATTAGCATTCATTCATATTAAATTCAAAATGGATTAGATATTTAATCATATAAAAGTAAATATTAATTGAAAATGAGAAATCGTCCCGATAAAAAAAAAAAGCTCTTATTTAAATATAAATAATATTGAAATTCTAATAAGAAAACCAAATTTAAAATAACAACAATTTTTGTTTTTATTTTATCTAATTTTTTATTTCTATATTTTATTTTTATTACTTCCTATTATGAAATATATATTTTTTGTATATAGAATACATATTTAATTTTATATTATAATTTAGTATTTATATTTATTACATATTGTAGGGGTATTAGTATAGTTTATACTATGGTTTATTATTTACTATATAATAAAAATTGATTAGTTAATATTTTTATTACTTAGTATAAAATATATAATTAATTAGTGAATGGTTTATGAAAATTCAATATCAAATTTATATTAATCTAAAAATGTAATTAAAAAAGAATCAGAATAGAAATTTTATATAGTTACTAAACGCGTTTATATTCTTTTTCTATTCCGTAATCGTAAATTTTATTCGCTACCAAACGCGTTTTTTACTCGTAATTAGTTTAATGTAATCGTAAATAATCATTTCTGATCGTAATCGATTCCTAACAATCATTATCAAATGCGCCCTTATTGTCTATCAAGAGCATGATAATTTCCTCCCTAATAAAATTAAAACAACAAAAAAAAGAAAAAAAAAGGTAAGAACTATCATTACATCAAAAGTAAGATCTGCAAAGAGTAATGTAGTTATTTCAATAAAATTAAGGTGTCGGGAGCTAATAAAGAGGGAAAATAGTACGGGCCTATTTTATCCTATGAGAGTTTATAAATTCTGAATTATCAAATAAAATCATTAATAAAACATAATTTGAAATCACTCGACCCAATCGAGAGGAAGTCAAATCGCAGACTTCAGACCCCCAAATTCGGCCCAAAATTGGAGCGACGGGAATCATGTAAGCATGTAAAAAAAAAAAAAAAAAAATGTAATAAGAATCGCGAAAAAGACAAACGAGGAATATCGCTGCGACCCTTGTTTTGGGAGACCGCTTTCGCGCAGCACTCCTCCTCCCCCCCTTATCTTCTTCCTCCCTCCTTATCTGTTTTGTCCATCACATACACCCCGTTTCGCTTTCCTTCCCCCCTCTCCCTTTCCAGAGCTTCTCCTCCCGAGTACCCATTTGGACATTGCCCCTCTCCCTTCTCTTATTGTTCGTCAAAATGAGGAGTGAATGAGACCCACCCATCTGCGATTGAATGAGGATTTGCGGAATCTCGGGGGAAGTGCAGAGGATGTCTTCATGCCTGCTCCCGCAGTTCAAGTGCCAGCCGGACACCTTCTCCATTCAGTTCAGGACGCACGCCCGTAAGCTCTCTCCCGGCTCGGTTTGCCGCTTCCTCATTGCTATATGCCCTTTTGATCGGTTTGTCGAAATGGGCTTGTTTTTCGTTCTTTTTCCTGTGCGCTGTGAGTGAGTTTCGGTTTCTTGATCTTCGTATTGGTGCTTGGTTTTCTGGGTTGTTGAATGGAAATGGACCCATGACTAGTTTTGGGCATTATAATTCAGCTGTGTAGTCGTCGGTTGTTTGCTGCAAGGGCCGTCTGTCGTGACGTGGAGAATCTGCTCCTCATTTCTTTGTCGTTCTTGGGCTTTGGTATTGATTGCTGGACTCTAATAATGTCAATGTCTCTGAGTTATAACTTTATGGGTCTAATTCAGTTTCTCTTAGTCGGTTCAATTTTCACGACTTCTTAGAATCTGGAAGAGGCTAGAGTTGTCACTTAGGATAATGTTGATAGGAAAGGGCTTTGTTCTCGAGCGTACTGCACTTATAGCGGATTATGTACTGTTGTGCTTATTGCCAATAGTAAGATGGTAGTTGATTCCTTGTAGTCTATGTAATGCTCTCATGCTAGACTTGAAGTCCCTTAAGGCACCTGAAGGTGAATAGGTAGTACCTATGGAGGCTGAATCTGTGTTTTTATCATTGTAAGTCAACCCAAATTACCTGGACGGAAAGGGACTTGCCGGTGTTGGAGTTATCTTGAGGGTTTTTATCTTGTCCACGCTCTAATGGCCAATGTCTTCGATGGATATCGTTAGGGAAACAAATTAGTGCTGAGTTTGCAAAAGGCCATGTGGCAATAAGCCATTTGACAGGGACATGAGTTTGAGTTGTGTGAAGAACAAGTTACTATGGCCATTACACTTGTACCATTCTTGCTTCACCTCTCTGTTTGTACCATAACAACTATCTTAATAATTACTCCCTCTTTCTTATTGGTTCGCTGAAATATTCTTGCTGGACTTGCTGTTCAAAGTTGGTTGATTTCAGGAAGGATATCTTACTTTTTAGAATTTTTACTCTTCAGGCAATTGGTTAGCAATAGTTAAATGTGCTCTATTCCTTATTGTGCCAACTATGAAAGGGCAGAAGCTTTGCCGTTATTTTTATCATAAGTAAATGATTATGAGGCATAGCCATGGACTTTTTAAAATTTATTATGCTCTTTTATGTGACTGTAATGAACCTCGTTACCATTGTTTAGAAATTGTTTTGCAGAGAAAAATAGAGAGACTACTTATTTCCGTGCACAATGTCTATTGTCCACCACTTCTCCATCGACATTGTCATCAGCTGCAACAGCTGTCGTCCTTGACATGGAAAAACTGAGATTGCCTTCTTTAGAAGTTCTTACAGATTCACCAACTTCAAACAGGCCTTGGACATATACAGGGGCAGTTGGTCCACCTGCAGAGGTGAAAGGCTTGTTTCTATACAAATGGTGGAATTTCTTTTGGGGCATTTCTATTTTTGTGTGGAGGATAACTAATATATTGCATTATTCGACCCAAATTCCCAATGTTTAATTGATCTTTTGGCTTTGTGATTATGATCGAGCTCAGGCTTTTTTCAACATTGTTCACCGAGTATTCTGCTCTTTTTATGTAATTAATTGCAGTTGATTTGATGTTCTTTTCCTTCATAAAAAAGACATTGTCTATGCTTTGTCTAAGGCTTGCAATTCAAGATTCCGTTCTTCCTGTCACTTATAAAGTACTTTTGTCCTCTACCTGTATCAAATTACAATTCTTCTAGCCCTTCTTTAATTTGAACTTTCTCATCAGGTAAATCTTGGTGCAACTTTAGCTACAGAAACACTTTTAACAAGTGATGAGGCAATAATAGCTGCAGCTGCTTCTGAAGCGGTTACTCTTGCAAAGGCAGCTTTGAAATCTGCAAAACATGCGGCACTTATGATCAGGAATGAAAGTTCTTCAAATATTGATAATAAGCTTGAACTTTCATCCAGAACAAGTACTTCTCTTTCAAAGCACGCTGAACTGTTGGAGCTGGAACATTCCAATATTTTGACAGAATTGATGGAACCTGAGGGTGGGCTGAGGGAAGAAAATGTCATGCAGTACTCAACGGACAAATCTGAAGATCTGGAGCCAACCCATGAAGAGCTACAACTTCTGCAAGAACAGCTCTTCAAAAGCATAGCCATAAGATCACAGCGGCAAACGGAAAGGAAAGAAAGAAGAGGAAGAGCAGCAGAAAAAGCAGCTGCGAATGTAGTTTCTGTGAAGTCGGGTTCTCTTAGTAAGAAGAAGCGTGCAGCTTTACAAGATGTAGATTACTCTGATCCATTGCGCTACTTGAGAGGAACCACTAGCAGTTCCAGGCTTCTTACTGCCACAGAAGAAACGGAATTGTCAGAAGGAATACAGGTAGAACAAATGCATATTCCCTAGTTTGCGAATTTCTTATCTCTACTGGTAGAGTATATTTTTCTGTTATGTTTTTTATGAATAAAAACTCTCTGAGGTACTTTATCGTTAATCCCTACTCTGTACATTTGAGGGGCCTTGGACAGGACTCATTTGACCTAGTCTGGATGAATTTCCATGGTTAGTGGTTCATATGCGGCCTTACCATCTGGGCTATCAATGCAATCATATTATTTTTTTTCTGCTGGAATATCACTTGATTTACTAGGAGACAAATAATTGAACTGCTAAATTAGTTAGAAAAGATCTTGAAATGAACTTTATTAAAATTAAAATGAGAAGAATCTCTGCCTTAGTTTAAATCACTGAGAAACCTCTGACTCTGGTAATCGATCAATATTACAACCAGGGCTCTTTTTAGAAAAAGAAAGTTTCCCTGTCTTGTCAAAACTGTGAAGGTTTTTCCTAGTAGGCCTGCTGCTTGTGGTAACTGAATAGAAGTGCTTTAGTATTTTTTAGTTTCAAATACGAATATAAAAATGGAAACCATGCACCTATTAATTGTGCATTGAAAATGGAATGAGAAAAGGTACTTTTTGTTGGTCAAGCATACCTCTTTTACATCTCCAAGAAGTAAAGAATTCTTTAATTTTTGCAGGGCAAGTGCCTGTGCTGCAGGCCGCCCTGTTGAGAGGATTTTATTTATATCCAATGATGCATGTTCCCCTGGTTCCTTTCTCTTTTTTTTGCTGATTCTTTTCTCTCAACTCACTTTCCGATGTCATTCAGGATTTATTGAAGCTAGAAGCACTCCAGGTGGAGCTAACTGAGCGATGCGGAGGTGAGCCAGCCTTTGCACAATGGGCAGCTGCTGCAGGAGTTGATCAGAAGACTCTAAGGAAGCGCTTGAACTATGGAAGACGTTGTAAAGACAAAATGATCAAAAGCAACATAAGGCTTGTTATATCCATTGCAAAAAATTATCAGGGAGCTGGAATGAATCTTCAAGATCTTGTGCAGGTATCTTATTTTGCCCTTGTACTTTTTGCAATATGATGATTCGATGGTTTTATTGAGTTTCAAACTTCATCACACATATGAAAGAATATCAAAATCCTTGGTTCTGGTTCATGATCAACAGGAAGGATGTCGTGGTTTGGTAAGAGGTTGTGAGAAGTTCGATGCTTCAAAGGGGTTCAAGTTTTCTACATATGCTCATTGGTGGATAAAGCAGGCAGTTCGAAAGTCTCTTTCTGATCAGTCCAGGACAATTCGTTTACCAGTATGTTTCACAACTTGTCATTTGCAAGTCTTTCTACTTTGTATGTAGGAGGAAAAAGAATTGGTGGAGCTTTTACCAAACCCAGATTCTCATCATCTGTAATGTTGATTATCTCCATTAAACAGTTCCACATGGTTGAGGCAACATATAGAGTGAAGGAGGCGAGGAAGCAATTGTACAGCGAAAATGGAAGACAACCAGACAATGAGGAAGTAGCAGAGGCGACAGGGCTATCAATGAAGAGGCTTAACGCTGTTCTCATGACACCTAAAGCTCCAAGATCTCTTGACCAAAAGATTGGAATCAATCAAAATCTCAAACCTTCTGTAAGCCCCCCTTCACTGTCAAATGGATGATGAAGTGTAGTTAACTTTCTCCAGATTGTCACCACCCTTGGTGATCTTCTATTGCTGGCACTTGCATTTTCAGTTTGGTGTTTGTCAGTGCTTTCTGAGTAAAACTTGCAGACTAAATATTTAGTATGAACAGTAATCGGATCAAACCTAAACCCAGTTGAAAAGGTAAAACTTTAGCCAAATATACAGTTAAGATGATTTTTCTCAAAGTTTTGATAGTCAAATGTGCGAATGTGAAAAGTCCTTAGATTAATGATAAATTTTAGCATGCATGGGCAATACTTTCAGCCGGAAGAACATTCATCACATCATGCAAAACATTTGTACTTCGAAATCGGGTGAACAGCTGTGCCATGGGCATCCCCTTCCGATTTCTTGACAATTTTATTATTTTCTGAACATGTACTTTTTTATGCTTTTTACAAATTACCTTTGATCTTTTTCCTTTTTTTCATTTTTTGAAACTCAGAAACATGCCCTAACTATGTGCATGGGTTTTGTAAAATTTCCTGGGTGTGTAGGTTACCCTGTCTCTGCATTCTAAATGAGATCGGGCAGGCATATGCTGGAGGTGTTGAGCTTCTCGGCTCTCAACCATGGGTTGAGAGCCTTCTTGTCACTTTGTCACTAGTTTATTGTGCTGTGGGGTTGTGTGCAACCTACATTTCATCGAATTTCCAGTTCACATTGTCAATTCAATTCTGTTTTTCACTCAACAACTTCATTCTCTCTATCGCCTTGTTTTCTTGTCAATTTTGGTATATGTCGGCAATAAGCAGGTGTGCTTTTATGCTAATTGTATCTTGTGAAATGCAAGTATCCATTCTGTTCTATGTTCATTCTTTTCCTTATTCACTGCCAATGTGTTTCCTCTTCATGGAAGTTAAACTCACTTGTGTAACGCGTTGTATCATGTTGTGTTTCCTTGGGACAAGTTCGTTAATCTTTATGTATTCTCATGCCATCTAGACTGAGAAAGTCCATTTTTTCACCTCCTTAGCAACTTCAAGCATATGTTGCCAATCCCATCTTATGGCTAATGAGATTAGATTATGCAAATGAAGTCCTTATTCTGGTGAAACGTGTAGTACTAGTTTGTAAATTACCTCTTCAGACCGGTTAACTTGGTGGTTAATTTTCGAAAAAGCCCCAGATTTTTTGTCATGTGAATGCCCTTCTAATCATTTCCTCTCTTTCAACAGGAAGTGATAGCCGATCCCAATGCAGAAACATCTGAAGATGTGCTGTTAAAGCAGTTTATGAGGCAGGACCTGGAGAAGGTACTGGACACCCTCAACCCGCGAGAGAAGCAAGTGGTGAGGTGGAGGTTCGGCCTCGAAGACGGGAGGATGAAGACGCTGCAAGAAATTGGGGAGCTCATGAATGTGAGCAGGGAAAGGATAAGGCAAATCGAGTCGTGCGCGTTTCGCAAGCTCAAGAACAAGAAGAGAACTAAACATTTGCAACAGTACGTGCTCGCATAGGCCGAGCATCGGGCTTCTCAAAGTCTGTGCTCTCTCGTTTTACTTTCTTTCCTGTCCATATCTTTCTCATTTTGATTTTCGGCTATATATCACATATTTTCTTCTTCTTGGCTGCTATACCAACGGTGAATCTGTCGGAATGCACCATACTTAAAATTGTTGTAGGAACACAAATTCTTAGGTGAGGAAATTTTTTGGTACATTTTGATGATTGTGTCATGTTTACATCTTCCAAAAGGAGGAGAAACGAAGTCACAAGTCATCCCCCTGTTCTGATGATGAAGGATTTTTTGCCTTTTCTGAAAGCTGTCTTAGAAGCGTTGGAACTTTTCCAATGGCCTGAAAGCCCGAGCTGATCAAAACCATAATTTCTTTTCGCTCGGGATGTTTCCGGCTACCGGGCAGCTGACGTCGAAATCCCAGACTAGGTTGGACCGGCCGAGATTAGTTAATTAGCCATATAAAGGATCAAGAAAGTACAGAGAAAACATAATCATGGCGTTGTAAGGCCCAACTTGATTTTCCTTGGACCCAAGAATGGGCCCTGCATACATTTCAGAGAAAAATAGACTAATTATGTAATTTCCGAACCGGGTTTAGACTCAACTGGACAGACCAAACCGGGAATGATCAGGTCCCCTAGCTAGCTAGTGACCCTTGATCCGGGATGAGTCAATTTATCAAGCACAGGGAAAGCTTTCCCAGTCCATTAGGTTCATGCCCAGCCTAATTTTCACGCACCCAAACGTCGTACATCCCCAGTCTTTTATCACTCTGGAAATACATGATCAAGATCAATAGCTAATCATCTTTTAGAGATAAATTATAACTCGTGTCCTTCACGTGGCCACCAACTTCCGAATGATGGAATATTGGCTGCTGCGATTTTAGTAGATGTGATTATGCATTCAATAAGACCTCTCAAATTGATATAGTCATACCAATATGAGAATACTCGAAGTCTTGTCAATAATGATTAACCTAGTGTTTCATTTATTCCCAATACCTCTTAACGTAGTCTTGGCTTGCTATGGTCAAATCTCGATTTTTAGCCATCTAGGATCGAGGATTTTTGCAACTTGTCACTAAAGGTTCGTTTATTTTGTAGAAAATTGGTCATTTCTGAAAAATATTTTCACAAAAGTCATTTTTCAGGAAAATGACAATATTTTCTAGTGTTTGGTTAAAATCTGAAAATGTTTTGAAAAATATTTTTCGGTATTTGATAAGGAAAATATTTTCTAGGATTTCATTACTTAGTAATGCATCACTTACCGACCTATAAATCCATTAAATATGAACTTGCCTTTAAATTCGAGCAAACTTACTTTATATCTTTGTTCCTTCATTGTCACAAACACTCATTTACTCTAAAAAATGTTTGTATGAATTTTAAAAAGAAGCAAAGGAGAAAAGAAGCAAAGCATGTATAGCCCTAATGAGAATCTTTTAGTTAAGTGACCCGTTCTCTTCTTGCGTATTTTGTGTTCCAATAAACAAAAGAAAAAAGAAGCAAAGTATGTAGAGCCCTTTGCTTAAGCAATGTACAACTGCAATGTAAAGTAAATAAAGAAAAAGATAAGCAAGAGTGTAGAGTGTAAGCTTGAGATCAATAAACTTGAACTTTGCCTAGCAACGGTCGATGATTAACCAAGAAAGAAGAAGATGGAAAACAAAGAAAAAAAAGAAAAAAAAGAAAATAAAAAGAAAATAAATAGAAAAGAAAAAGGAAATTAAAAAATAATTCAAATAAAAAAAGAAAAGAAGAAAAAAAAAGGGAGGAGAAAGTGAGGATTTGTAGAGGTGTGAGATAAGAGATATCAAGAGAGAAAAATGTTTTCAACTTTTCAAAAAAAGTCTTATAAAATATTGGAAAATGTTTTCCACTTTTCAAAAGTTGAAAACATTTTCCAATAATTTAAAAGACTTTTTTCTTTTCATGGAAAACATTTTTCCCAAGGAATTTATTTTCCATGAAATGAACAAATTACGAAAAATCAAAAAACGTTTTCACGAAAATTATATTCCGCGAAACGAACAGAAATACGATGAGTATGGTTTTCGAGTAAAACCAAAAAGTAAAAAACTAGACTGGTGGGAACTTGTCTAGTTTTAGATCCAAGGTATATAGATAAGTTATAGGTTTCAAAAATTGAGAAATCTGTTTTAACGCTAAGTTCTAAATTTGTACAACCTATAAAATGTTTTTATATTTTTTTTATCTTTTATTTTCGTAAGATCCTAAGATATTTGATAGAGTCTAATGATAGGTATATAATTTGAACTCATTAGTCTAAATTCTTATTTTATAACTAAGATTTATTTTATTAATATTTTATTAATATTTTATATTTTTCATTTAAATATAAATTTTGATCAACGGATTGTAATAGTAAGTGATGGTTATGATGAGTAACGATCCATTACAATAGTTTAATTAATAGTACCGATAGATCTCATGACATGAGAGTTTTTAGATTCTAAAAATTAAGAAATATATTCTAGTGGTTGAGTTCTAGGTTTCACATAGAATCTGCACGAAACCTAAAACCGGCCACCTCGACCTTTGTCGAGCGGATCTCTAGAATAATCTCACGTGGGTATTTTTGGTGGAAAGGATCTCGAGCTCGATGCATCCTTTTACCGGGGCCCACGCACGATCTAAGACCAGGCTTAATAATTAGGAAGACGGGCCTCGTTGTCTTCTTCTTCCTCTTCTTCTCGCGGAATTCGTCGAATGCGGCCGCGCGTGTCCATGTCGCAGTCGCGCTGGCAGTGGGAGAACGCCACCGCCGGAGCCGTCGCCGGGTTCGCCACCGTCGCCGCCGCGCACCCCCTCGACGTCGTTCGCACCCGATTCCAAGGTCTTTCTCTCTCTCTCTCCCTCTCGCTCGGGTGCTTCCGGCTTGTGCCGAGTTTTGGAGTTTGCTTTTGGCTGATACGGATTCGTCCGTGCGCTCACGCAGCGAACGACGGTAGAGTCGTGTGCCTCCCGGCGTACAGGAACACTGCCCAGGCGCTCTTCACCATTGCTCGCTCTGAGGTTCTCTCTCTCTCTTTCTCTATGGGCTGACAGTGCTTGCGTTGAGATGGAGGGTCGAATTCGGTAGTGTGCTATTCACATGGACGGCCCTTCTTGCTTAATATGGTGTGATTTCGTAAGGGCCTACTTTCTTGAGGTGGGAAATTCTTGTGGAGGTCCTTAGAATTTTAAATTTCATGTCATAGTTAGGCTGTGAAGACCATGTCTTTTTGCTTGATGGCTGCTAGCTGCGCTCTGCAACTTTGCGAATATCTTCTCATGGTCAAAGACTCTTTCGATGATGTCCGCCCCATCGATAGGTTCTTCCTAATTCACCACTCAATTTGTTACTGCTGACTTTGCCCTTTGAGATTCAGAGGGTAATTCATGAATGCGTGAAGGATGACGAAGGGATCTCTTTTTTCTTGATGTATTGTGATGGTCGCATCATGTAAGGAGTTAGGCTCCTCACTGTCTTCTATGTCTGTCTGTCTGTCTGTCTGTCTGTCTGATCTTACAACTCTGCCCGTTTTATTTGAGTTCTAGTCAAGTTTCTGCTGCATCATTATGCGTGCAACTCTACTTTTATTGGGCAACTGTTTGACCTTTCCAACATTGGTCTTGAATGCCTGTCTGTAGTTTTAGATGCAGAAACAACTTTTGCAGATGTAAAAGAGTTTTTCATGCAGGGTTTGAGAGGTCTTTATGCTGGCTTCTTACCTGCCGTACTTGGGTCAAGCCTTTCATGGGGTCTATATTTCTTCTTGTAAGTGTCATGCCTTTTATCTGTGATGTATTTGACCATTCAGTATTTGTTCTTTGTCCTCTTCCTTCATCTATTCTGAATATTCTGTTGCTTTCCTTTACTGTTTTTGGAAGTTTTATTTACTCATTTGACATTCTATGAGCAAGAAAAGTTGCATCCTTCAATTTGTTTTTGTAAATCGTGCAATTAGTTAGAGGAAGTCTTTGGCAAGTACAAAGCTTGGAAATGGGAGTAGTTTCATCCAAAAAATTATTGCCAAAAGAGAATTGGATGGGTATTGCTACTTGAGTAGCAGTTTACTCTTGTCATTGTTGGGCCTGCTGTCAATATTAATGGCTAAGGCATTTCCTCAATGTGAATTGATCTAAAAATAGCTGACTGTTCTTAAACAACTTTGTTTCCACATGCTAAAGGCATGTTTTTGGAGCATCCTCCAGAGTAAGTCTTTCAAAAAACAGTGGAAAACTACATTGGAAATATGGGTAGCGATATTTCAGTCAAAATCACCATCATGGCTTTGCATAGTAAAATCCTCTTCCCTTCTCTTGAGCAACTATTGGGCTAGTAGGAAAGAGCAATAACGTTTAAGCATCTTCTTTCTCCAAATTAAGTATAGGGCCGTAGGCAGACAATTTTCCATAAAACAGTACATGACATTATGGTCAGCTTTAAGATGCCAACCTAGACTTTTTGATTCAACAAATGCTGCATGGTTGGAGTCATTGTATTGACAATTGGAGTGGACTGTGTGATTCGAGAACCTCTTCAAAGTCCAGTCCTATTTAGACCGCTAAACCATACAACATTTAAATATCCAACCACACCTTATCTTGTAACTTAAGGGTATTGATCGCACAAAGTTCTATAGGTTGCATTGATCCAATTGAACCAATCAAATGGACAGTTTGACCAGGGAAAAAAGCTAGTTTGACTCGGCTTTGATGGTGAAGAAAGAAAAGAGAACAATAGTAGTAGTAGTAGTTATCATTCAAATCAACACCATGCTTGGACCATCTAACTATACAGTCGACCATGTACTGATGAGAGTCAAACCATGTAATCGATACACAACGGACTGTAATGTTAGAAAGTTCATTAGGTTAAGAGTTAAATGTCAAACTCAGAGCTTCAAAGGCATGTGATGTGTTTTGTTTACCTCCAGGTCTTACATTTCTTAGATTACCCTACGCTTCCAGTTGATGACCTAGCTTAAGCACAATTTCTATAGGAGTCATTTCATAGAGAGTCAGGTAGAAAAAGGCATGCTAGCTGATGACTACCTGACTCACCACTCTTCTTTCCTATTCAGGTGTGGAGTCAGCTATGACGTATATCACATATAGACAAAGCTATGTTACTATACTTATCATGTTGGAAGTAGAAAGTGTAATAAAAGGTTTCTGAATGGTTTCACCAGAGGTTTCATCTAGTTGAACCGGATAAAGCAAGAACTTGACTGGTCCCCTTACGAATCTGGTTGTGAAATTGCAGTTTGTTCCAACTTATGCATCTGATTTTTGTCTTTAAACATCCAATTCGTGGAATTGTTTGATAGTATATCCTATCTTGATGAATAATGTGTTCTTATGTGTACAACTGAATTTTTTCCCTTGTAGCTATGGCCGAGCCAAGGAAAGATATTCTGCAAAGAGAGAGGAAAGCCTATCCCCTGGTCTTCATCTTGCTTCTGCTGCAGAAGCTGGAGCTCTGGTTAGTATGGTGAAGCTTCAATTACTATTTTTCACCGCTGCTTTGAATCTACACAATCTCTTGTTGCCCATAAAATGAACCAGTTTGCTGTATTAACCTTGTGTGAATAGCTTATTCTTTCTATGTGGATATTTAGTAACCTTTCTTTTATTTCAGTAAAGTTTGTGCTTTTAATTTTAAGGTTCATGTTTCTGAGCAGTGTACCTTTAACTGAACCAACAACATGATATAGCCACATAGTAACCGTTAACTTCATGGAGAAGAGCTCATATATTTGCAGATAATTTTCAAAGAGGACAGAGTTTAACTTATATCAAAGGAAAAGCTTTTAAAGATTGATTCTCTTTTGTTTTCACTGCTAGAGAGATGATAAACTGAACTATATGATGGGAAATTGAAACTTGATAAAGAACATTCACCTTGTAAATCTCATTTTGGTGACTGATCTATTCCATAGTGTTGTGACAATTACTAAAGAAATCAATTGAAAGAATCTTAAAAAATTTGTAAGAACTTTATGTGCAGACAGTCTGATAATCCAACAACTAATTTGAGGCCCACTGGAGAGCCGAATAGGAGATTTGATAGGGAGAGGGTTTACTTTGAAAAAATTCACTGTAACTTGTCAACGCCTGAACTATGTGATTTATTATTCCAAAGAGAAGCAAAATTCAAGCAAGGAGAATCAGCTTCCAGCTTAAAATTTATGCTAATTGGATTCCTATGGGTATTACCGTATTGGAAAGATAAGAGATTAAAGATTACAGCATTGTGATATAGAAGACATTAAACAGAGAACGGAAGCAGAATTTAAGATGTGGATTGCTGCACTAAAACAACATGCCATAATCCTAATTCTCCAACCATCAGCCACCTTGAACTTGATCCTTCGAATGGATACCATCCCTTTCTTATGAATTTCCAGATGCCAACTCCATATGAGGTCACTTGTTAGCAATTAAAATAGAGTTCGAGGATTTGCCTTTGCAAGTCAAAAGAACTTTTAGAAGCTGAGATTGATTTTGAAATTGCAGATTGGAGCTGGTTAGCGAGTACTTTTGCACCGAGTTTCTGCCGTCCAATGTCCAAAGTTTCTAATATTATCAATGCTGCCCTTTCTGCAAATGACAAGACAAAAAAAGGCGTTGAGACTTTTTAATAAAAAAAAAAAAAGTTCCAACTCACTAACTTCATTGAAAACAGACATGACACAATTATTAGTTATGCTGCAGCTAAGATTGAAAGAAAGCTAATGACCATCAGGCCAGGGGCTTTATCACCATGATGTCTCTTACTGCCACCTTCATTTAGAGCTCATATTTCCACACGAACAAGTTATCTTAAAATGAGAGTTTACAGTATAAATATAAATAACCAAGAAAAACCTTGCTATATAAAAAGCTCAAAAAATTGGCCTTCAGCCACCTTATAAGTCTCAAAATTTGGAGGATGGCTTGCTACCAGGGTCAGCATGGATGTGGTCAGATTAATTCAAAGTACTCAGCTTTGAACTTTTGTTTGGTTCCGTTTGAGTCCGTCATTGATTCTTTGTTAAATCAAGAAAACATTGTATGTTATTAACTTCTGTCATACTTTTGTATTGGCTTATGATTTCCTTTTTCTATTTCAGTTGTGCTATCTGTTTATTAATTCAAATTATATTTGTGGATTTATGGTACTCAAAGTTTTGGTCATATTTGAACCCCCCTTTGAATGTGAAGTCTTTTAATAAAGAACATGAGGATGTCTTTTCTTTTTACGTACTCTGTTGGTTATCTACTAATATCTCTAGGATAATCTTTTTAACTGGAATACATATTCTTCATTTGGATTGAATTGTTATGTTTTACCTGTGCATAGACGGACTAATGTTTTAGCAATCATATTAATCAATTGTAAGATCATTCTTCGGAAAAGCAAAACATGTTTTTATACACAGAGAAATTGGCGACCTTTTTTTCTTCGCCCGTCTCTTTTGCAATTTGCCGGACTTTATCATGTTGAGTTATATTACACTTTGGTCCCTTAGCATATCAGGGATTCACTTTGGTCTATTGTGATTTATGCCAAGTGGCAAGGCATTTTACTGCATGTTTTACGTCATCTGGTACTACCGTCAGTAGTCATTGTCCGGCAGAGGTCAACTTGCTTGTAGACTAGGCATAGCAGATTATTCTAGTGCTTGCAATAGAAAGATTGGGTGTTGTAACTGAAACAACTAGAAATTCAGTGAGCATGGTGCTGGTAAATGATAAAAGTAGAGTGTAGACAAGTAATCAGATCTTCACATAGATTGTTGATATCTGAAGATGATATGACGTTTTTGTCCGCAAATATTCCATAAAAACATCATGCCTTAAGCCGTGTCATATGATTCTGCAACAACTGAGTAAAAGTTCTTTGTTGCTTTAAGCTGTGTAAAGGGCAGTGATTTAATCAATCGAGGGAGGGAGGGAGGGAGGGAGGGAGGGAGGGGGGATACTACTTCGAA
Source organism: Eucalyptus leucophloia subsp. euroa (assembly GCA_017140325.1). Lineage (NCBI taxonomy): Eukaryota > Viridiplantae > Streptophyta > Magnoliopsida > Myrtales > Myrtaceae > Eucalyptus > Eucalyptus leucophloia. The sequence goes on from CM029471.1 coordinate 24,777,866, forward strand.
TGAAGTATCATGAATGCCAATCTTTGGGTGATGGATGGTTCTCTACTTCTTAATGCATTTGGGAACTGACAATAGTATTCCACTTCAAGGTATCTGTAGAAAGAGTCTTGTGGCCACTACTTTTGAATGAAGTATCATGTATGCCAATCTTTGGGATGATGGATGGTTCTCTACTTAATGCATTTGGGAAGTGACAATAGTATTCCACTTCAAGGGTCTGTAGTTTTTTTTTTTTCTATATTAGTGTGGCTAAAAGTAGTATTCTTGGAAATAATCTCCCTATTGTTTTGAATTTTTTGAATTGATTATATGGTATCGCACATTTTGGAGATAGATACATATAATAATATAAAGTTCTTCTTGTTTTCCTCTGTACAGGTTTCTCTGTGCACAAATCCTGTTTGGCTCATAAAAACAAGATTGCAACTTCAGAATCCACTTCATCAAACCCAACCTTATTCTGGATTTTACGGTCTGCCTTGCCCCTTGCATTGGCTTGCTTATTAGTCATCTCTGAGATACCAATATTTAAGTGAGTTGCATGACTTTGGCTCTGAAATTGTCAGTGGAGATGCTTCTCTGTGGATCTTGTTCACCAATTTTCATTCTTTAGAATTTGGAACATCATTCTATTAATTTAGTGTATGTTGCATTTATTCAATATATATTCTTTCATTGTAGGATTAATTTTTTTTTTTTTTTTTTTTAAATGTGCTTTGGTGCAGGTGGAAGATATGTATCCATTAGAATCCACCTGCAACATATATGTATATCCATTGCAGGAGAAATCCAGTATACTATGCACTTTCGAAACCTCAAATTAACTAATCTTTACTCTTCCACACATGTTTCTAGTTTTACTCTTGGATCAACCCCTTTCATTTACTCTACAAGATAACATAATACAACTTCCCTGATAGGTTTGACAGATGATCTCATTTTACAAATGATTCTGTTTGGGATTGGTAGTTTTGTTGATGACTAAAATAAAAGACAACTTCTACTTATTGTGGGAAAGAGAAAATGCCGTTCAATTTTGGATGAACTTGGATAGAACATGGCCTGTGAATCCTTTTTCTCTTACGCTGCTCTTTGTGGAGACGTCATTGATGCATATTAACTGTTGGTTATTGCTTCATATGTGATGATCAGATGCTTTTAGAACCATACTGAGAGAGGAAGGTTGGCGTGCTTTATACAAAGGGATCGTTCCCAGTCTCTTTCTGGTAACTAATTGTATTTTATTGAACTTAGAGAGATTGGTCTGTAATATAGGAAACGATGATCCATTAGGGTAACTGGGAAGGGAGGAAGGCCCCATTCCGGTTTTTTGCACAACAAGGATGGCTGAGAAACTTTGTAATTGGTTAGGGGAGAGTTTCCCTGACGTTCCGCTGCTATAGATTACTGTTGAGCATCTTTAGATAAATATTTCTACGTACTTTTATACATTTGTGATGAGTAGCTTTCTGTTTTACCCTCTTTCCATTATTTTTCTTCTATGATCAATTGTCCTGCATTATTATCTCATTATGAAGTAATCTTTTAGCAGGTTTCTCATGGTGCTATTCAGTTCACTTCTTATGAGGAACTTCGGAAAGTTATTATTGAACTTAAGGCGAAAGGAAGGACGGAGAGGCCTGAAAGTGCTGATGAGATGCTGGTGAGCATATAATTACATTTTTTTCTGAGTATTGACTAGGCTTTATTTGTTTCACGGAAAATGAATGATTTGGAAAATAATTTTCTAAAAATGATTGTTTGTATTGCTTGAAATAATTAGTCAATGAAAGATATTTTCATTATCCACAATAACGTATGTCTAAACATTTTCGTAAATGGTGAAAATATTTTTTGTTCATTCTTTTTTGTAAGGGACACAAGTTAATCATTTTTAGGAAAATGTTTTCCAAATTACCATTTTCCGCAAAACAAATGCACCCAAGATGCTTGAGTATCTTCCATTAATAGCCAGTCTTGCAATTCTTTGAAATTGATCAGTTTTAAGGCTACAGTTCTACTGGTTATTGAAAATCCTTGTTCCATTTCATATATTGGGTGTATAGTTTTTCTGAGGCTTATCTATGTATTGTAGATAGGGGAAGAAATATCTATAAGTGCAATGTTTGCACTGGAGGTATTATCTGGCATTTTGAGATTGAAGTTGAGTATGTATTCAATGTTTATAGATGGTAATGTTTCATCCATTAGCACTGCTGCCTGATATATGGAGCAGGGTTATTTGTAGGTAGAGTTGAAATTTTGGGAGATATACATTTGACAATAGATCTCATTTGCCAACAATCCATGCTTTGCAAGCTTTCAGAAATTTAATTCATGAAGTGGTCCCTAAGTCTCTGCTTTTTGATGAACTGGTCAGGCAACACAAAATCCCAGCTCCTAGAACACTAAAATGATGTTGCTGGTTGTTATGACTTCATATTGTACAAAAGTTGGAGAATCATGTTTAGGAACATCTTTTGATGATTGTATTCTAGTTCTTCCAAACTATTGATATAGTTAATAATTTTTTCTAATGCAAATGGTACTCTTGATTAAATTATGGAAAAATTGTTTCTGTAATGAACGTCCTCCTCCCCAACCACCACCACAATCAAAAAAGAAGAAATTGAATTACTTGTGTCTTTTCAGAATCAGTTTTCATGGTAAAAAAACTCTTTCAATATTTTGTTTGCGATATGTCCAACTTAAAGATTTCATCTGCAGAACTCTGTTGATTATGCAATACTGGGGGCATCCTCCAAACTTGCAGCCATTCTTATGAGTTATCCATTTCAGGTGAGCTTATTTACTGTTTTCAATCATTTTTTTTTTTTTTTTTTTTTTGAGCAATCAATCATTTTTCTTTCAATCTGTCATTTTCTGTTCATAATTGAATCGATTCTTGTTCCAGGTGATTCGAACTCGACTGCAGGTAATCCCATAGTCCAAATACATTCTCTCTTCTAAATTTGCTACTGCTTTGGAACTTTTTGACGACTCTGATTGACTACTTTTGATAAACTCAATTCTCTGTCAAATCTTCGTTCCTTTTGCAGCAACGGCCTTACACTGATGGTACTCCTAGATATATGGATACCTGGCACGTTGTGAAAGAAACTGCAAGGTAATGCAACTATATGTGAGTGGGACTCCATCTCGTTCATTGAATGTTGAGGAGTACGGAATATTCATGCCTTTTTGGCTTTGTAGGTTTGAAGGATTACGGGGTTTCTACAAAGGAATCACACCCAACATACTAAAAAATGTGCCTGCTTCTTCAATAACATTCATCGTATATGAGAATGTGATGAAGTTGTTGAGGCTTGGAAGGACGAAAGAATAAATCTTTATTTTCTTGGGAGCAATGAGCATTTCATTTGGAAACTGCAATTTTGGCAATTTTGCATCTTCATTTTGTTAACAGTAAGGGATAGATACCTTTTTAGGTCATTCAATTTTGGGCAATTTTGACTGTGTCATTCTGATTCAACCATCAAGAAGGAGTGAATGAATGAGTGACATGGAGATTCTGTGTCGCTTTGATTTCAACCAACTCTGGACAAGTTGAGTGGTACGAAAGATTGAAGAAATGATGATTTCCATATTCGAAATCATGAAGATCAAATAGACTTGATGATTGGGGGTTGCCGATTTGAAGCGCCTGGAATTGAAACAAAATTTCAGGTGAAGAGAGAGCTTCATCAACTTTACAGTGCTAAGTACAGCGTGCTGCTTTTCCCTGGCGATATCCTTATGCGATTGGTGCTATTCCCCGCGTTCTGAGGATGTCTTGAATACAAAATTCAAATTCTTAGTCCAACGATCTTTGGCTAACAGACTGTAGCTTCAAGACCATGGTTAGCACTAGCACCGACATTGTATCGACTATACAATTTATCCTTCAACTGCAATCCCATATACGCCTGTACAAGCTGATCCAGAGGCTAGTTGAGGCGTTTCAATCTGATTCCAGTTCTAGTAGATTAGAAAAAAGGATTATCCCTCTCTTTCAGCTCTGGATTTAGAGCGCAATAAGTGTACATGTGATTATTGTCATATCAATTCATCATTATGCTTTGTTTTTGATTTGTTATGTTATATTTTATATGATTATTGTCATGTCATGTCATCTCATCATTATATTTTGCATCCGATTTGTCATGTCATATCATTTCGTCATCTCATTTTGTATTTGATTTGTTATGTCTTGCATGTGATTATTGATATTACATGATTTTCGTCCGTCATGATTGAAGTTTGCATTTTGATTAACATTTACTTAACACACTTTCACACACAAAATCATGCCACTATACACAAGAAAAGGGGCATTCTCAGCCAATAATAACATTAGTTTTTGGCAATATTTCAAGTTTTTAAAACAATAATACTTTGCATGCTTAGGAAATAAATAGGTAAATGTTTGAAGACTTAACAAAAATAGAGCTGTGGTACCTAATAGACTCGGGGATGCTAATCCATTTAATGTGTAACTGAACTTCCCCACCTTAAACTTTAGGTTTTCGTTTAATTGGTCCCTTCACACGTGCATCTAGTTAGTTGGCTCTCCCATCATTAGCTATAAGTCTCCTGGGTGTGGTGGTAACTCTAGTCTGGCTTCTACATTCGTTGTCATATCTTAATCTTGTAAATTGCCCGAATCTAGGATTTTTGAAAAAGAATCACGGGGCCGAGATGCTATTGGCATGGCGACCCTTGGCTGATGAGATTCAAGGAGCTACAAATATGACCAACAACTGTTGATTTGCTGACATTCAATGTGCAAAGTTTTGAGATAAAAACGGCACCACCAGCTGAACAAACGCAAGTAAAAATCTTGAATTGTAGCAACGTCCTGATATATTATATAATCCGCGTTTTGGGTAGAAGAGCGGTATTGTTTTAAGAAACTTTTCTACATAACAAAAGGGAAGAAAAGAAAAGGAAAGAAAATGAATGGTAACAAAAGAAACAGAAAAAAAAAAAAATATTTAGAAAAATAAAAAAAATTAAGCAAAAACGGTATTGTTTTGAAAAAAATTTCTACATCATCATCCATTTCCCGGTAAAACGGCCAATAATGATTGGATAAATTTTCAACTTAACTAATAAAAATTAAGAAGTTGCTCTCGAAAGAAAAAAATTTCTTTTAATTCGCTCAATATCATATATCTCTTGCTCTTTTTAAGGTTATTATAGTTCTTGATCCGATTTTTGAGTGGGAACGAGAAACATCGGAAACCGGATCGATTGTCATAAGGAATTGGAGCTCGACCCATTCCCATGGCCAGTTCAGTCAAGAATCATCCTGACTCCTATGCTCACCCTGGTCACCTCAGTTAATTAGAGCTTGCAAGCTCGATACATCATAAACCTTTTGATTTTGGTAGGAAGACGGGCGCTGGTCTCCGACGCAGGATCTAAGACCAGGCTCAGACGAGGATGACGGGCGCTGGTCTGCTTTGGTCATACGTTGTACCTCAAACAGGAAGACAGGAATCTAACGGAACCGAGAGACCAGTCTCCGGAATATTACGAATGGCGCTGTTGGCGCAATCCCAACGCATTTCTCCTCCTCCTCCTTCTTCCTCTTCTGCCTGTAAGCGCGAGCGAATGAGTTGAGGCATCGCGCATTCGACATCGTCCCTTCCTGCCGCACGTCATGTCGCAGCCGCGCTGGCAGTGGGAGAACGCCGCCGCCGGGGCCCTCGCCGGCCTCGCCACCGTCGCCGCCACGCATCCCCTCGACGTCGTCCGCACCCGATTCCAAGGTCCCTCTCCCTCCCTCTCTCTCTCTCTCTCTCTCTCTCTCTCTCTCTCTCTCTCTCTCTCTGTGAGTTTTGAGTTTGCTTTTGACTGATATGGATTTTGTTCACGGGTTCCACGCAGCGAACGACGGTAGGGTCGCGTATCTCCCGACTTACCGGAACACCGCCCAAGCGCTCTTCACCATTGCTCGCTCCGAGGTTCTCTCAATTCCTGCTTCTCGTTCTCTCTATCTCTCTCTCTCTCTCTCTGGTTCCTTTCTCTTGTTTTGGTGTTGTCCTTTTGAGCTTTAGTTAACAGTCAAACGAAAATTTTTGATAGCGGAGGGGATGGTGGCGATGGAGATGGTAAAAGGTTGTGCGACAATCTTGGTGTAGAGGCTCTTGAACCTTTAGCAATCGCCGCTGGATGGACTGAAAGTGTTTGTAAATATGGAAATGGGGGGCTCGAATTGGGTAATGTACTTACACATGGACGAACCTTCTTACTAATTATGGTGTAATTTTGAAAGGGCCCACGATTTTTGAGGTGGGAAATTCTTATGGAGAGCCTGAAATATTTTGTTTCTTGCCACGGTTGGCCTATAAAGACCCTGTCTTTTAGCATGATGGCCACTTACTGCACTCTGCAACTTTGTGAAAATAATCCCGTGGTCAAGGACTCTTTCAGTGATGTGCACCCAATCAATAAATGCTTCCTACTTCACCTTTCGATTTGTTCCTACCAACTTTGAGCATCGAGATCAGAGGGTAATTAATGAGTGGATCAAGAATGACCAAGGGGTCTCTTTTCTTCATGCATTGGGATGATCATCGTGTAAGGAGTCAGCATCTTCATTGTCTTCTATGCTTGTTGATGATGATGATGCCACACCCCCAAAACTCAAAGTCGCTCTGGTTATCGAATATGATAAGGTTTCCCTATAAAGGATTACTAGGACCCTAACTTCAAGTATATAGTTAGAGTCTAGGTGACTAGTTGGATGGCATTTCATGCTCAAATCTGGCTCTGTCCTTTGAAAGCTCTAACTATTCTTATAATCTGTAAAGCCTTTAGGTAATTCAAGTCTCTTGGAGGAAGTTACGACCAAAATATTAAGGATGTTCATCTGAATTACCTGAGATCAAGCGTCCCAAGTATTGCTATGTTTTTCTTGGTGGATTATATACTACAGAGAGATATGGCTTCTGTCCTAAATTGGTTTCCTTCACTTGCGAATATCAATTTTCTGTTGCATATTTTGTTGCTTTCTCCATAACCATCCCTTTGGATCCTCTCCCTTTCTAATTTTATAGCTGTTCTCTATATAGGGAACAGAGAAGCTCAAAGCATGTTCGATGCTGCCTGCTCTCTATATATGCTGATATGAGCACTTGCCAAACACATTGCATGAGATTATGAGAAGAAATTCATTGATTGCAGACACGATATGTGTCTGTCTGTCTGTCTGTCTTTGTTTCTTATCTTACCACTTTGCTTTATCATCCTGTTATATAGAGTTCTAGTCGAGTTTCTATGTCTCGTTATTTGTGCAACTCCAGCATTTGTTTGACCTTTCCATCATTGATCTTGAATGCCTGGATGTAGTTTTAGATGTAGAAACTACTTTTGCAGATGTAACTGAGTTTTTCTTTCAGGGTTTGAGAGGTCTTTATGCTGGCTTCTTACCTGCCGTACTTGGGTCTAGCCTATCATGGGGTCTATATTTCTTCTTGTAAGTGCTATTCTTGCTATTTGTGATGTATTTGACCATTCAGTACTTGTTCTTTGTCCTCCCCCTTGATCTCTTGTGAACTTTCTGTTGCTTCCTTTACTGGCCGGAATTTTATATACTCATTTCACATTTATGAGCAAGGAAAGCTGCATCTTTCGATTTGTTTTAGTGAATCCTGCGATAAGTGCAAGAAAGGCTTTAGCAAATACAATGCTTGGAAATGGGGGTAATTTCATCCGAAAATTATTGCCCAAGAAGAGAATTCTATGGGTATTGCTACTTGAGTAGCAGTTTACTCTTGCCATTGTTGGGCCTGTTGTCAATGTTAATGTCAAAGGCAATTTCCTCAATGTATATCAATTTAGGAATAGTTGACTGTTCCTAAAAAACCATGTTTCCACATGCTAAAGGCATGTTTTTGGAACATTCTCCGGAGTTAGTCTTTCCAAAAAACAGTGGAAAACTACCTCAAAAGTATAAAGATATTTTGGTCATATTCACCATTATGCTTTTGCATAGCAAAATCTGTTTCCCTTCTCTTGAGCAACTTTTGGGCCTGTAGGAAAGAGCAATAATGTTGAAGCATTTTCTTTCTCCAAATTAAGTATGGGGCCGTAGGCAGACAGTCCTCCATACAAACAGTACATGACAAAATGGGCAGCTTTAAGATGCCAACCTAGACTTTTTGATTCAAGATGCTGCATGCTTTCAGTCATTGTGTTGACAATAGGAGTCGACTGTGTGATTTGAGAACCTCTTTAAAGTCCAATCCTATATAGACCACTGTATTACACGACGTTAAAATATCAAATCACTCCTTATCTTGTCACTTAACGGTATTGGTGGCCCAAAATTCTATAGGCCGCATTGATCAGATTGAACCAGTCAAATGGACAGTTTGACATTGACTTGGATTCAATGGTGAAGAAAAGAAAAAAGAACAACAGTTGTAGTAGTTGTCATTCCCATCATCAACACCATGCCAGGACCATCCAACCATATGCTCGACCATGTTCTCTTAGAGTCAAACCATGTAGTCAATACACAACGAACTGTAACGTGAGAAAGTGCATTATGCTAAGCATTGAATGTCAAACTCAGACCTTCAAAGGCATGGGATGTGTTTGGTTTACGTCAAGGTCACATATTTCTGTAAGTACCATACTCTTCCTGTTGTTGACCTAGCTTAAGCACAATTTCTATAAGATTCATTTCATAGAGTCTCAAAGGTAGAAAAAGGCATGCTAGCTGACGACTACCTGACTCACCACTCTTCTCTTTTATTCAGGTGTGGAGTTGGCTATGACATATATCCTACATAGACAAAGCCATGTTACTATACTTATCATGTCGGAAATAGTTAATGTAATAAGAGGTTTCTGAATGGTTTTGGTGGTTCATCTAGTTGAACTGGATAAAGCAAGAAACTTGACTGTTTCCCTCTCCAGTCTGGTTGTGAAATTGCCTTTTTTTTTCCAACCTGTTCATCCAATCTTTGTCTTTCAACATCTAATTGTGGAATTGTTTGATAGTCTATCTTATCTTGATGGATAATGTATTCTTGTGTGTACAACTGAATTTTTTCCTTGTAGCTATGGCCGAGCCAAGAAAAGATATTCTGCAAAGAGAGAGGAAAGCCTATCCCCTGGTCTTCATCTTGCTTCTGCTGCAGAAGCTGGAGCTCTGGTTAGTATGGTGAAGCTTCAATTATTAGCTTTTGCTACTGCTTTGAATCTGAAACAATTTCCTGTTGCCCATAAAGTGAACAAGTTTGCTGTATTGACTTTGTGTGAATGGCTTGTTCTTTCTGTGTGGATATTATAGTCACTTTTCTTTTATTTTGGCGAATTTTGTGCTTTGAATATTAAGGTTCATGTTTCTGAGCAATGTACCTCTAACTGAAGCAGCAGCATGATTTAGTCCTCTGCTAACTGTTAACTTCATGGAGAAGAGCTTATATATTTGCAGGCAATTTTCAAGATGACAGAGTTTAACTTACATAAATGGTCAAGCTTTTAAAGATTGATTCTTTTTTGTTTCTACTGCTAGAGGGATAATAAATTGAACTATATGAAGGGAAGTTGAAACTTGATGAAGAACATTCACCCAGTAAATCTTATTTTGGTGACTGATCTATTCCATAGTGTTGTTACAATTATTAAGGAAATCGATAGAAAGAACCTTATAAAATTTATAAGGACTTTATGTGCGGACACAGTCTGATAATCTAACAACTAATTTGGAGGCCCACTGGAGAGCCAAGTAGCTTTAGCAGGAAATTGACTGGAGGTGCTGGCAAAGAAATTTTAATTAGGAGATTTGATAGGGAGAGGGCTTACTTAAATAGAATTCACTGTAACTTGTCATCACCTGAACTATGTGATTTTACTCTAAACAGAAGCAAAAATCTATCAAAGAGTATCAGCTTCAAGTTTAAAATTCATGCTAATTATTGGATTCCTATTGGTATTTCCGTAGTGGAAACATGAGAAGTTAAAGATCAAAGAATTATGATTTACAGAAGATTTTAAACAGGGAATGGAAGGGGAATTTAAGATGTGGGTTGCTGCACTAGAACAATGTGCCAGAATTTTAACTCTGTAACCATCACCCACCTCAAACTTGATCCTTCAAATGAAAGAATCCATCCCTCTCTTGTGAATTTCCAGATGGCAACTCCATATGAGGACTCTTGTGAGCAATTAATATAGCGTTGAGGATTTGCCTACCTAAGTCGAAAGAACTTTTAGAAGCTAAGATTGATTTTGAAATTACATATTGGAGCTGGTTATTGAGTAATTTTGCACTTTCTGTGACCAATTGATAAGGTCTGAAGTCTCTCATAAATCAGTGCCACCTTTTCTGCAAATGACTAAACTAAAAAATGGCATTGAGACTTTTTTTAAAATGTTCCTGACTTGTTGAAGTCGCTGAAAAGGGACATGACACAATTATCAGTTACACTGCAGCTAGATTGAAAGAAAGCTACTGACCATTGGGCCAAGGGCTTTATCACCATGATGTTTCTTACTGCCACTTTCATTTAGAGTTCATACTTCCATGTGAGCAGTTTATCTTTAAGGGATAAATGCATTGGAAGTCCTAAAACTTGTCATGAAAGTGCAATTAAGTTCTAAATCTTTCAAAAAGTGCAATTAAGTCCTAAAACTTATCATAAAGTGCAATTGAGTCCTAAAACTTTTAAAAAGTGCAATCAAGTCCTAAAACTTGTCAATTTAGTCCAATCTAAGTCCTTCCATTGATTGCACTTTTTAAAAGTTTTAAGACTTAATTGCACTTTCGTGACAAGTTTTAGGACTTGATTAGACTTTTTGAAAGTTTTAGGACTCAATTAAACTTTCGTGATAACTTTTAGGACTTGATTGCTCTTTTTGAAATTTTGAGGACTCAATTGCACTTTCATGACAAGTTTTAGGACTTTTAACGCACTTATCCCTATGTTTAAATGAGAGTTTACAGTGAAAATATTTTAAAAAAAAAAAAAAAAAAACCAAGAAAAACCTTGCTAAAATATAATGCTAAAAGAACTGACCTTTAGCCACCCTATAAGTCTCAAAATATGGAGGATGACTTGCTACTAGGGTGAGTGAGCATGGGTATGGTCAGATTATTTCAAAGTAGTCAGCTTTGAACTTTTTTGTTTTTATTTGAGTCGGTCATTGATTCTTTGTTGGATCAGTAAAACATTATATTTTGTATGATAGGAAAGTTCATGACCATGGAATTTATATTCTTAACTTCTGTCATACTTTTATATTGGCCTGTGATTTCCTTTTCCTATTTTAGTTTTGCCATTTGTTTATTAATCCAAATTATATTTGTGGACTTATGGTACTTGAAGTTTTGGTCATATTTGTTTGAAGTCTTTTAATGAAGACCACAAGGATGTCATTTCTTTTTATGTGCTCTGTTCTTTATCAGCTAATATACCTAGGACAATCTTTTTAACTGGAGGACATATTTTTTATTTGGATCGAACTGTTATATTACCTTTTCATATAGGGACTTAAGCAATTACATTAACCAATTATAAGATTATTCTTTGACAAAGCAAAACATGTTAATGTACATAGAGGAATTGGAGAACTCTTTTTGTGCTTGTCATTTGCAAATTGTTAAACTTTTTCATGTTGAGATGAATTGCACTTTTGGTTCCTTAGCTTATCAAGAATTCACTTTTGTCTGTTGGGATTTATGCCAATTGTCCATTAGGCACTTTTACTGCATGTTTTACATCATCTGGTTGCTACTGCCAGCAGTCATTGTCAGGCAGATGTCAGAGAGAGAGATTTGTTATAGACCCAGCTACATGGGGGCTTACATTCTCTCTTTCAAAAATCTTGTGGCCACTACTTTCGAATGAAATATCATGTAGAGAGATTTTGTTGTAGACTCACCTACATGGGGCTTAGATTATCTCTGTCAAGAATCCTGTGGCCACTACTTGTGAATGAAATATCATGTATGCCAATTTTTGTGATGTTGGATGGTGCTCTACTTGATGCTTTTGGGAAGTGACAATAGTAGCCTACTTCAAAAGATTTGTAGTTTTTCTCTTTATTAGTGTGGCCACTAAAAGTCTATTTCCTAAATATGATCTCCGTACCGTTTTGAATTTTTGAATTGATTATATGATATCCCACACTGTGGAGATAGATACATATAGTAACATAGAGTTCTTGTTTCCCTTTATCCAGGTTTCTCTCTGCACACATCCTGTTTGGCTCATAAAAACGAGATTGCAACTTCAGAATCCACTTCATCGAACCCGACCTTATTCTGGATTTTATGGTCTGCCTTACACCTTGCATTGGCTTCCTAATTATGTCATCTCTGAGATACCGATATTTGAGTGAGTTGCATGACTTTGGCTCTGAAATTCTGTCAGTGGATATGCGTATCTGTGGATCTTGTGCACCAATTTTCATAATTGTAATATCAAACTTTTAGAATTTGGAACATCATTCTATTAATTTAGTGTTCACTACTGTTAGTCAATATGTTCTTCTGTTGATAGGATTAATTTTTTTTTTTTTTTTAAAAACGTGCTTTGCTGCAGGTGGAAGATACGTATCCACTAGAATCCACCTGCAACATATATGCATATCCACTGCTGGAGAAATTCAGTAAATTTGCACTTTGGAAACCTCAAATTAATTAATTAATATTCTTTCACACGTGTTTCTAGTTTTACTCTTGAATCAACCCCTTTTATTTACTCTCCAAGATAAACATAATACATCTCTTGTTAGGCTTGACTCATTATCTCATTTTACAAATGGTTCTGTTTGAGATTGGGAGTTTGGTTGATGAAACTCTTTTTATAATAGGGGAAGAGAAAATCAAAAGACAACTTCTACTCTGTGGGAAAGAGAAAACGCCATCCAAGTTTATCCAAACTTGGATAGAACATGACCCATCCTTTTCTTCCAAGCAGCTCTTCGTGTAGACATCATTGATGCATACTAACTGTTGGTTATTGCTTCATATGTGCTGATCAGATGCTTTTACAACCATAATGAGAGAGGAAGGTTGGTGTGCTTTATACAAAGGGATTGTTCCCAGTCTCTTTCTGGTAACTAAATGTAATTTATTGGACTTATCTTTTGAATTATTCCAGCATAATCCTTAATATCGTTTTTGAGATGACAGGAGGTCCAAAAAGATGTAATTAAAACCAATTAGCTTTCACAGAGAGATTCTTCTCAGTCTGTTAAATCACCCTTAATCAAAGAGCATAGGCACTTAAACTCTGACGAAGGGAGGAAGGCCCCATTCCAGTTAGGTTAGAGGAGAATCTGTTGAATCACTCGGAGAGGGGTCAGTTGTTTGCACAGCAAGGATAATCCATTAGTGTAACTGGGAAGGGAGGAAGGCCACGTTCCGGTTATTTGCTGAACAAGGATGGTTGAGAAACTGTGTAATTGATACGGGGAGAGTTGCCCCAATGTTCCACTGCTTTATATTACTGTCAAGCATCTGCAGATAAATATCTTCACCTACTTATATATGTTTGTGATGAGTAGCTTTCTGTTTTGCCCTCTTTCTCGTTATTTTCAGTTGTCCTGCATTGTTTATCTCAATAATGATGTAATCTTTAAACAGGTTTCTCATGGCGTTATTCAGTTCACTTCATATGAGGAACTTCGGAAAGTTGTTATCAAACTCAAGGCAAAAGGAAGGGAAGAGAGGCCTGAAAGGGCTGATAAGACGCTGGTGAGCATATTTTAAAACTTTTTTCTGAGTATATACTAAAAACGCTAGAGTATCTTCCATTTGTAATCTTTTTTAAAGCAACAGTTCTCTTTCCAGTTATTAAAATCCTTGTTCCATTTGATATAGTTATAGTTTTTCTGAGGCTTATCTATGTCTTTTAGTTGGGGGAGAAAATATCTATTCATGCAATGTTTGCACTGGAGGTGTTATCTGGCATTTTGAGCTTGAAGTTGAGAATGTTTTCAATATAATAGATGGCAATGTTTCATCCAGAAGCATTGCAGCCTGATATTTGGGGCAGGGTTATTTCAGGTAAATTTGAAATTTTGGGAGATATACATTTGACAATATACCTCATTCACTGGCAATCCATGCTTCGCCAGCTTTCAGAAATTTAATTTGTGAGGCGGCCTCTAAATCTCTGCTTTTCGATGAACTGGTCAGGCAACAAAAAATCTGAGCTTCCGGGACACTAAAATGATGTTGCTGGTTGTTTTGACATAATGTACAGAAGTTGGAAAGTCATGTTTATGTCTTTTGGTGATCGTATTCCAATTCTTCGAAATTATCAGTAGAGTTAATAACTTTTTCTCGTGTGAATGGTACTCGTAATTAAATTGCAGGAGAATTGTTTCTGTAATGAATGCCTTACTCCCCAACCACCATACAAGAAAATAATAATAAATTAATTGCTTGCATCTTTTCAGAAACAGTTTTCATGGGAAAAAAACTCTTTGAATATTTCTCGCTATTTGTCCAACTTAATATTTCATCTGCAGAACTCTGTTGATTATGCAATACTGGGGGCATCCTCTAAACTTGCAGCCATTCTTCTGTGTTATCCATTTCAAGTGAGTTTATTCACTATGTTCAATCATTTTTCTTTTTATTTGTCATTTTCTGGTCATGATTGAATCGCTTTCTTGTTCCAGGTGATTCGAACTCGATTGCAGGTAATCCCATATTCCAGATACATTTTCTCTTCTAAATCTACTACTGCTTTGAAGCTTTTTGACAACTCCGATCGAATACTTTTTGATAAACTCAATGCTCTGTCAATTCTTCATTCCTTTTGCAGCAACGGCCTTACATTGATGGTACTCCTAGATTTATAGATACCTGGCATGTTGCAAAAGAAACTGCAAGGTAATGCAGCTTTATATGTGGTTGGTGCTCCATCTCATTCATTGAATGTTGATGAGTTCAGTACTTTCATGCCCTCTTGGCTTTGTAGGTTTGAAGGTCTACGGGGTTTTTACAAAGGAATCACACCCAACTTACTAAAAAATGTGCCTGCTTCTTCAATAACGTTCACCGTGTATGAGAATGTGATGAAATTGTTGAGGCTTGGAAGGACGCAAGAGTAAATTTTCGTTTCTGGAACAACGAGCATTTCATTGGGGGACTACAATTTCGGCAATTTTGCATCTTCTTTTTTGTTAAATAGATACCTTTATAGGTCATTCAATCGTGGACACTTATTGTCTCTGTCATTCTGATTCAACCTTTAACAAGTAGTGAATGAACGAGTGATATGGACATTCCACGTTTCATTTCAACTAACTTGGACGAATGAGGCTTGGATGAATAGAGCTCATCAAATTTCCTGTATTAAGTATAACCTTTTGCTTTTCTTTCGCTCATGTATGTATGCGATTGCTGCTATTCCCCGTGTTCTGATGTTTCGAATACCAAAGACAAATTCATGGTCCTACACTCATTGGCTGACCATCCATTTCTAAAATCCATTTTTGTTTAGCCAAATACGCAGACAAAAGGACCATCCCCCTTTCAGCTCTGGTTTTAGAACACAACACGTGTATGTGTGATAATTGTCATGGTATGTCATTTCATGGTCATGTTTTTTTGTGATTAATCATATTCTATATATGATTATTGCCATATTATGTCATCTTATCATTATGTTCTGCATTTGATATGCCGTATCATGTCATTTTATCATACCATTTTGCATTTGATTTGTCATGTCTTGTTGCATATTGTTATTGTCATGTTATATTATTCTCCTATGTCATGATTGAAGTTTGCGTTTCAATTGACATTTGCACGTACACTTTCACACACAAACGAAGTCATGCTACTACTGTACACAACAAAACAACATTGTTAATCAATATTGACATCTTCAATCCAAAAAAATTAAATCAATAGACTTCGAATTAGTGTTTTGGCATCATTTGAAGATTTCAAAAACAAAAATACCATGCATGCCTAGGAAATAAGTTGGTGAATGTTTTAAGACTTAACTGAAAATAGAGCTATGATACGTAAGGGTGCTGTGGAATGCTAATTCGTGTAATGCGTAATTGAACCCCTCGACCTAAAAGCGGCTATCGTTTGACTTGTTCCTTCACATGTGCACCTAGTTAGTTGACTTTCCCGTCACTTTCAAGCATTTTGGGTTTCCAATCGGCCTATGTTTACCTAAATTGATTGGTGGCAACTTTCGTTGAACTTTTTACATTCATTATCATATATTGATCTTGTAAATTGCCCGAGCATAGGAATTGAAAAGATCCTGGAGGCCGAGATGCTACTAGCGTGGCGACCCTCGGCTTACGAGATTCAAGGCGCTATAGATAGGGCCAACAACAGTTGATATGCTGACATTCAATGTGCAAATCTTGAATTATAGCAACATTCCGGTATCTTAAAACAGGCGATTAAGAGTAGCCCCAGCAGCATTTGCATTTGCAGAGACAGAGAGACCAGCACCACTACTCCTCTCCACCGAATAGGCTAAAATCGTGGGAGTGATTTTCAGCTTCTGCGACAAGTGCATTGAAGAATAAGAAGAGGAAGCGATTCATCACATCTAGGGCTTTTCTGATCCTTTGAGGAAGAGGAATATATACTCGTGTTTGCCGGTTACATGACGCACCTTTCTAGCATCCTTGTCTTGCTCCTCAAGATTCACGCCATCAAGTCCTCCGATGGCAGGTTTACCCCTTCCCCCTTCTCCACACAGACACACAGAGTGAGAACGGATGGTAGACTTCTAAAACAAAATTGTCTGCTACAGCGTACGTTATGGAGCATATGTTCATGTTCTTCCTGACCTCCTCAGACATAAACCCACTCATATTACGATAACACATTCATATTTAACTTATCAAGTGTCGTTGTCACCCATATAACCTACTTTAGACTCTTCATGTGAATATGTTACTTAAACATAATCATACATAAAATTAAATAAAGTAAATTAACCAAATAGAAAAGATGTTAATAAATAAAATAAAAAATGTAAGAAAGCCTAAAACTTGAAAATATTATAAAGAACGAGAAAAGTATTTTCTTAGTGTCCCCCAAAAAATTGAGTGTCAAGACACCTGTAAATTTAGCATTTTCTTCATGTAGAAAGTAGGGTGTGCATTGATCCAACGCTCTTCAAGTGTGCTTTCTCGCAACCCTTCCCCTCCCCCCATGTCGTAACAGAAGGCTAATTCTAAAGGATGCGACCGACTAGTTTTGAATGGCTTCTACTAGGTCTAGTTCTTGGTTCCAAAGGAGGAACCGTATTAACAGGACCAAACTTGTGGAACCAGCCAAACTTTATGTCATATATTTCTATTTTTTTTTATAGCATGAACCATAAAAAAAAATTGTAGGCAGAGTATTGACTGAGCAATATGTTTTCGGTTTTTCGTTGGTTTGTTTCGTTTTTCTATTTTTTATTATAGCGGAAATCACCATAAGAAAAAAACAACTGGGTGCTTTTTCCGTGTCATGTTCCCAGGAAAAGGAGAGCTCCCCTTTGTCCGATATAAGTCTCTTCTGATGGCTGGGATAGCTTGGGCTCTCGAGAAAAGGGACGACATCCTGTATCCTCCTGTGGATGCCTCAAATATGCCATCATTTTCTTTATTACTTCCAACTTCTGCTTCCAGGTTGTGACCGAATATAATTCTTGGTTTCCTTCCAGTCTTGTGATTTTCTCTGGAACGAAATATTGGTGAATATATTATGCACGGGAACTATATTAGCAATGCTGAAGATTTCTTTTATTGCGCGTGGCCTTGATTTCCTCGATTCTTGTCGCTTGACATGCATGAGATATTTTTGGCCATAGGCTTGACCGGATATGATTAAACTCAGAATCATCAGTCCTTTTAACTCGAGTTCAAATACAATATAGGTGGACTTAATGCTATTAATGTAAATACTTCTTATATCTAGATGCAAGTTAACTAATATTATTGTTAAGGGGTCGGAATCGATCCCAAAATTTTCTATGAAATGAATACCTAAATGGGTCACCAAAATTTAATGTCAACAAGTTAGTAATGTAGATTTATCAAGAAATAAAGGTTCACCGTTGTTTTCATTTATAAATGTTTTGTACTATTGTCATTGTTGATGAACACTCTCTTTCGTGATAAATTTTCACCATCAACTTTTCTTTCGAATGAAAATAAAGTCATGCTTAAAATTATAGAAGGTTTCTTTTATTAAAAAGATATATCATTAGTTATTTAGTTCTTATATTCTACTTAACTTGCCCGAACACTAATTTATATATTAACTCCCAATATATATGGTTTCTTTCCCTCTGTAATTAAACGTCATATCTTTTTGTTGTCATCCATTTATAAATTTAAACATAATAAGAAATGAATTCCACACTTCTAATTATGAAATTTAATTTATTAATGGAATATGTTAATTTGAGTCAATTTAAATTAAACTGATTTGTGTCATCATACTTCTAAAAAATTTCAGAATAGGTTATTTAACTATAATGCAATTCAAAATATTTTTTATTTTTTTATTTCAAACTCAGAGAGAGATCAAATTTGTGGAGTAACCAATCAATAAATTAAAAATTAATTATTGATTGGGTGCAACATGCTCCTCACGTTTCAATTATTTATGATAAATTAATTATAAAATGGAAGACTTTGCAAAATGTTAGAAAGTTTAATAATTTTGCGAGAGAGGTACAAGTGATGAGCATGAAAATGGTGAAGACTAGTTTATTTAAGGATCATTTGATAATAAAAAGTCTAATTCAGGAAATAGACTTAGGAGAGATCTGTTTTGGAAATTACTTTTCTAAACGGCAGAGACAAAGTCATGAAAATTAGTGTGATGGATAAGAACGAATTAATAGAATCTAACAATCAAGACAACTCCATAAATAAACCAATAACCAACGCTTCCTCCGTGTATGTTTTCATATAATAGAAAATTCAATATGGTAATTTTATTTTCGACATGTTTATACATCGACTTAGAATTATAGTAACTAGCAATCATATCTTAGATCTTACGTTCTATTTTGAGGCGTTACCAAATATGATGAATTAGAGATTAATAAGACTACTAATTTCTTGTCTTTTATTCAGATTATTTTCTGTTTTACTTCCAAATTTCCTGTTCCTCTCAACCAAACAAGGCATGACATAAGAAGGCAAGATATCTTCCCGAAAGGAAGGAAAGGAAATCCAAAGAAAACGTCCATCCTTAGTATGTCTTTTATGAGACATCCCCAGTTTCTCTCTGTTCGGTAGATTCATCTCATATCTCTCTCTCTCTCTCTCTCTCTCTCTCTCTCTTCTCTATTGTTTTTGGTCCTGGATCCTTCTTTCCATTCTTTGGGGCCTCAAGCTGGATATCTTCAATACATGATACTTGTCCTATTTTGGATAAATTTCCGTGTGTGCGTTCGCTTTCATTTCCATTTTTCAGGGTGTCGGTTCAACATGATATCTTTTTTGAGAAATGCTAAAATGACGGCTCCATCACTTTTAATGAAGCGATGGAGCAAGAAGAACCACTAATTTTTTAATGTCCTCTACACTTAAAAAATAATAATAATAAGTGGAGCTCAGCTTGTGCTAGCGTGAAAATTAAGGGTTCTCCTTGCACCGTTATTGCATGAAAATGATGGTGCTATTACGACACAAACTGTGCCGTAGACAACAAAACAAATGAAAAAAAAAAAAAATTGATGGATGCAAACACAACAAGATCTTCGAGATTTAACAAAAGCACGCCAAGACTCTCATCCCTTATTCTGTAATCGTCTTGGCCTGTTTCTTTAAAGCCGCTCAACCTCTCCTGCTCGCACCACCGCTAAAATTCCTAGCATCGGAGACCTCCCTCTTTCGTACTGGTTCAATGTTTCTTGTTGGACATCACTTGCCTTTCTTCATCTCCCTCTCTTTTCATTCCCGACATACAGTCGCGTCTCTCTAGTCGTAAAAGCATTCCATCCTCAAATCGCATAACCATTCCGTCATGGATAGACATGGAAACCGATGGAGAGAACGTGATAGGTATCACAAGAGGGAAGAGAGAAAGCAGAATAGGGATCGGCACCACCATGACTATGAATTAGACCATCGACATTTAAGGGGTGATCATGGAGAGGAGAGAAGCACTTTCGGAAAATCTAATCGTAGAGATAGGAGTCGATCACCTATTGATACCGACACTCGTCATCCTGGATATGATGCCTCACTCTATTCAGATCCTGAGCCTATAGCTAGTACATATAATTTCATTTCGTCGACATTGCCCTCACGGCACCAAACCTGATTGAATATCAATTGATTTGATTTTGGAAAAGGAGCAGTCCAAATGGTCCAAAACTCAAGTTTTTATTGCGTTTTTAGAGTGACATTAGAAACGCTTTCTTTTTACAAGTTTCTTTCGGTACATTTATACTAGAAGGATCTTTGCATATGAATCATGTCATTTTCCATTCAATTCACAAATTACTTATCATGCTTAACACATACGATTTTGATTTAGCTTTTTCTCCCGATCAGGTGCATGACCACTGCATTTAAATCTTGGCTGGTGTTTTAATACTTAAATGTTCAGAAGTTGTAGCCATTAAAAAATGAGTCACGGGGTCACTGTCTTTTCCTGGATGCTAATCTACACAATGATGCCTAGCTGTTGATGTTATATTCGCATTTTTTTTTTCTACAACCCTAAGTACTAAAAAAATAGTATAAACAAATAGTAAGTGTAACCACATGGGTGTTTCTGACAAAGTGACTGAAGCTAATGTGCAGCATCAATTGATGTAATTTATATGTTCTTAACAGTTTTCAGGACTGTCGCTGTACAGCCAGAGTTTAAACAAGCGCCGGAGTTTAACCTGATTTCCCCCAAGAAATGGGGATAAGATTTACCCATTAAACGCCCTGACAAAGGTGGCTCACTGGCTGCTCGGCACGTCAGGCTTCTTGTCAACAACTTTCCATCACATTCAATTCTGAAACCATTGTAAGGCACCACAATATTGAATATTGACATCAAGCCCGAGATGCCGGTGAGGCACAGCTATCCCGC
Source organism: Eucalyptus leucophloia subsp. euroa (assembly GCA_017140325.1). Classification (NCBI taxonomy): domain Eukaryota; kingdom Viridiplantae; phylum Streptophyta; class Magnoliopsida; order Myrtales; family Myrtaceae; genus Eucalyptus; species Eucalyptus leucophloia. The sequence goes on from CM029471.1 coordinate 24,798,915, forward strand.
GAAGCTATCAAAAGCCACTTTATCTCAAATGAAGGAGACGTTATTCTCTGACAATCGTATGCAGTTTGCTTTATCCATGACTGCTTATGATGGTAAGAAGAACATCTTTAGGGCAATCGCACTGCCTTGCGGGACGTACGACGTGAAAATATTTTCCTGGGAAGACAACGAGGACTCCTGATTCCGATGCACCATCGCCCCCGTGAACGAGCTCAATCTCTATTAAGTTAAAGGACTATTTGGGTGGGAACTTGCTGTCCAACCCGCGTGACATATTGCAAGGCATGGACGTGGTGATGAAGGAGAACCCCGTCAGGCACATGATCTCGGTTGACCGGCACTTCTATCAAGTATCATGAGGAAGATGACCTCAAGTGTGGCGTCGCGGCGTTCAGGGGATTCCAATACAGCTTGGAGTTGGTCTCCCAGGGCCTCGCGTTGTCTCTCGCTTACTCGGTCATGGCCTTCCGAAAGAGGATGCCAGTTATTGATTTCCTCAAGGAGAACATACGGGGGTTCAGCATCAACCAGTTTGCACGGTATAGGAGGGAAGTCGAGCAGGTGTCGGAGGGGGTGAAGGTCACTGTGACCCACCGCAGGACCAAACAGAAGTATATGGTGGCTGGTTTGACCAATGACACCATACGCTCGATATCTTTCAGCTGCGAGAGCTCCGAGGGCAAGATGAAGAAGATCAACCGGGTGAACTACTTCTGGGAGAAGTATTAAGTACGAGGACATTCCTTGCCTTGATTTCAGCAAGAACAACAAGAAAAATTTCACGCCGATGGAGTTCTGCTTGTTGGTCGAGGGGCAGAGGTACCCAAAGGAGAATTTGGACAGAGACGCTGCCTTCATGCTGAAGAAACTCTACTCGCCTCCACCGCATATCAGAAAGAAGTACATTTGCGACACGATATGGTTGAACTGGTATGTAACACTCGTCGTGTGCTCTTATTGTGTCGTTGCTTCTATCACAACTTGACCTGCAGATCAAAAAAATAATTTGGTTATGCATATGAGGCTTCTCCATCCTTTTGTCCAGTAGTTAATTTTTACATTTATGTATGCTCCTGTTCCAACCCCCCCCCCCCAATCTTCCGCAATACTGGTGCTATGCCTATGCAGGTGATATGCATTTTCAATTATACTGTCTTAAGGAATATGTTCAAATAGACAACATATTATTGGGATTCTATTTTCTTTGTTGGTGAAATGGTCTCATAAAAAGGCATAGACTATATGATTTAAATAGCATTTGATCGACAAACATGGTATAAGAGTATATAGCAGTAAGCACCAGACTAAAATGACTTTCTTTTTTGTCTTTGATTTTTTTTTACTTTAAATGTTCCTTACCTTGCTGCAGAGACGTCAGCCAAGACTTTGGAATCAGAGTCGACATGACTATGGCAAAAGTGGCTGGACGTGTCATCGGACCTCCCGAGCTAAAGCTTCTGACTTTAAATGGCAAGGTGATCAAGGTAGAAGTTGATAGAGAGATGCCATTGGGATCTAATGGGGAAATCGGTCATAGATGGGAAGCCAATCAAAAGATGGGTCATCGTTGATTTCAGCACATCGGACCGGAATCAGCTTAACTATAAGCTGTTCATCCAAAAGCTTATAAGCCGTTGCAGAAACTTGGGGATTCACATGGAAGAACCGCTCTTTTATCAAGATGCCACAATGAGCATGTTCTCCAATGTGGCTAGATTGACTGAGTTGCTAGAGGATGTCAATGACTGTGCTTGCAGAGTTGGGAGACGGCGTCCTCAATTCCTTCTTTGCATCATGTCTAGAAGGGACATCGGCTACAAGAACCTCAAATGGATCTGCGAGACACGAGTCGGGTTAGTTACTCAGTGTTGCCTATCCATGCAAGCCAATAAAGCGAACGATCAGTATCTCGCTGATTTGGCCCTCAAGATCAATGCTAAGCTTGGGGGCATCAATGTGGAGTTATTCAATCAATTCCCACGTATCGATGGCGAGGGGCATGTGATGTTCCTCGGTGCTGATGTCAACCATCCCGCATCCCGCAACACAAGAAGGCCGTCATTTGCTGCCATTGTTGGTACCGTCAACTGGCCTGCTGCCAATCGCTATGCTGCGAGGGTGCGACCTCAGCTCCGCCGACAAGAGAGAATTATCAACATGGGGAGATGTGTCTTGAGCTCGTCGAGACATACGCTCGTTTGAATCGAGTTAGGCCCAGGAAACTCGTATTGTTCTGCGATGGTGTGAGTGAAAGCCAATTCGATATGGTTCTGAACGAAGAGTTGCAGGATTTGAAGAATAGAAAGATTACAGGCCGACCATCACGATCGTTGTGGCTTAGAAGCGCCACCAAACTTGTCTTTTCCCAGAGAGGGACATCGATGGGGGTCCCACAGGGAACGTGCCACCAGGGACAGTCGTGGACACAAGAGTTGTGCATCCTTTTGAATTTGACTTCTATCTGTGCAGCCACTACGGCGGCCTCGGGACAAGCAAGCCAACCCATTACCATGTCCTCTGGGACGAGCACACGTTTAGCTCTGATGACTTGGAGAAGTTGATTTACAGTTTATGCTTTACCTTTGCTCGATGCACCAAACCAGTGTCTCTAGTCATGCCTGTGTACTATGCTGATCTTGTCGCCTACAGAGGAAGGTTGTATCACGAAGCAGTGATGGAGCATTCTCCAAGTTCGATGGCGTATTCATCCTCCTCAATGGCATCATCGTCGTTCCCATCTGTTGGTTCGAATGAAGACTGATTTTGCAAACTGCATGCTGATGTAGAGAACATGATCTTCATTTGAAGGCCATGGCTCCGGTGTCTGGAAGAAGTCCCGAGGACATTCCATCCTCTCCATTTAAAACAACGTGTAGGAGACTTCTTGGATATTGCCATTGCCTCTCCGCCAGAAAAGAAGTTCAGCGAGGGGGAAAGCTTAGTGGAGCAATGTCAGCACGACCGAGCCTATAATGGCTCCGTCAGGCTGACGGTGCTCGATTACTCCATCGGGCCTTCACCCGTTGACAGAAGGCCAATCCTCAATGAACTTCTCTGCTGGAGGAGAAGCAGTGGCAACGTCCAGAAAGTCTCCTATACATTCTTTTGGATGGAGAAGATAGAATGTCCTTAGGACTTCTAGACACAAGCCTATGATCTTCAAGTGAAGACAAAATGTCCTCAAGAATTCTAGCCATTTATTAAGGATTCTTAGCGCTTTATTGGGAAGTTATTTTTTTAATCCTGTCAGGATAGCTCATCATGTGCATTGGAGGAATAGTGGATCTAGTCATTATCTTTTTGACCTGTTTTGGTAACAAATCTGTGTTCCTAGGTGATTTCGTCTCCTAACTTACTTTATGGTGATTAACTATTAAAAGGCGAGGCATTTTTGGAAGGTCGAAATGTTGCAAGTGACATCTATTTGTGAAAAAGTAAATGGGCAATTTTATCAATGTTTTACTGCTAATGTGGGGTTGCCTTTTCAATTCTCGATCATTTTCTGGCCTCTTGATTTAATTGCCTATTATGTTGGTTCTCGTAATCTAGAGATTATGGTGTTACCTATTCAGTTTACTATTTCTAGGTTAGTCTCCTCCTAATGAATCAAACTTGAAAAGTTATGTTTATCCATAGAACATATATGCATTTTAAGAAAATGCTCTGAATGCAGGGTCGTTCGTTCCTTTTACTGTCAATGCCATTAGGTACTCTATGCATTTTCTGGCCCATTCGTCTAAGTCCCAATTATGTTAAATTTCACAATCCAAGACTGTTTTCAATCGAGTCCCTAGGATATTTTGTAAATATCACATAGTTAAAGGGCTTGTTTGCAAAAGTTCAAAACACGGAAGTTGTTAATAATAGACCGAACTAACACTCTATAAAATTAGGTGGGATTCTGAATTTTCTAGATATTTTTCCGAATTTTTGAACTTGCGGGTCAAAACCCATGTCTGGACAGCCAGGTCTTTTCATTCAATTTCGGGTCTGTCGGTTTAGAACTGGGTCAAGTGGTCTAAATGAACTTTAAAAGGGACATATTCAGCTTTCTGTTGATGCTTGAAACATTTTAATTGGACTTCGTACGGTAGGTTAGACAGGCTAAAGCATAATCAGTCAGATTTTAAGATAAAATTGGATAAGAACCTGTTTGTTAAAATTTATTTTTGTTCCCCAAAACAACTTTTTTTGTTCTTTTGTTTTGGGGAACGAAAAAAGAATAGAAACCTGTTCGGTAAAATTTTTGTTCTCAGGAATAGATTTGGAACAGAAACAAGAAGTAGAAAAAAGTAATTTTTTATTCTCATGAACAATTTTTAGAATTTATTTTTCTCTCTTCTCTCTTCTTCTCTTTCTTCTTCTCTTTCTCCTTCTCCTTCTTCTTCTGTTTCTTCTTCTCCTTCTTTTGCTTCTCCGTTTTCTTCTCTTTCTTCTTCTGCTTCTCCTCCTTCTTTTCCTTCTTCTCTTTCTTCTTCTGCTTCTCCTCCTTCTCTTGCTCCTGCTCCTTCTCCTTCTTCTCTTTCTTATTCTGCTTCTCCTCCTTCTTCTCCTCCTCCTCCTCCTCCTCCTCCTCCTTCTCCTCCTTCTTTTTCTTCGACAGGCTAGACGAGGGCCAGCGACCTTGCCGAAGCATTGTCGGCCCCGGAGACACCGAGCCACGACGAGGCTCATTAGCCCAAGTCTCGCGTGGCCACGGCGAGGCTTAACCTCCCTAGCTAGCCAACCTTGTGGCGCTTGGGCGAGTCCGAGGCTCGCTATGGCTAGGCTAGCCTTCGACGAGCTCGTCGGACCTCACCCAGCCCGGTCGCCGACCATGGTGGTAGCTAGTGACCGACCAAAGAAAAAAAGAAAAAGGAAAAGGAAAAAAAGGAAAAAAAAATATAATAAAAGAATTAAAAAATTAAAAGAGATAAAAAAAATATAAGAATCCTACCAAACGTATTTCTATCCCGAGAGTAGAAATTCTGGAAGTCTCCAAACACGTTCTTTTGCTCAAAAATTGTTCTTGAGAACAAAATCAGAAAAAATTATTTCTCATTAAAAATTGTTCCCCGGAACAAAATCGTTACCAATCGTGCCTAAGGTCAGATGACTTGAATTCATGCTTAATTTGATGCTTATGTTTTTCTTTGTTAGATGAATGAATAGGTGCAACACATGCTCATGGATAGCTTATTGGGGTTTTGATTAGAACCGAACTAGGGGTTAATTGATATTGGCCATTGTTCGATGAATGCAAACGGTGGTCAATTTTTTAATCATTAATCAATGAATCTTAGTCAATGGGAGGTCGCGATGGTTGAAATGTATTGGAATCAAAGACCGGCCTTATTGATTAACTAGAATGAGCTTCATTGCTTGTTTGATTTGAGTGACTGCATATGATGTGAATGAATGGAATAATTCGGAACCGACACCACTAATGGTGGCCATGCGAGGTGGTCCATGAAAGAGGTAACTGAAGTTCTTGATGATGACAAAGACCAATGTCCAAACCAGTCTTATTTTGTAATACCCAATTATGGCTCAGGCTTTCGAGATGGTAAATAATACCTGACAAGTTGCGGGTTTTCTTTTATCGCCCTTAGAATAGCTTGCCTTTTATTTTCATTGAGTGTTTACTTATTGCACTGCATTTTAATAAATTGTTTATTAAATTGCTTTCTTAGAATAGAATTAGAATTGGATTAGACTTTAAATAAACTCCCTACAAAACATGTGCATGATCACTTAGCAGATCTAGTCAACGGATGTCCAACTCCGTCACCGTGCAAACCAAAAACATGTCGCTTGCTCCAATTGTCTCAAACTTTTATATCGAGTCAAATTCCAAATTGGCTTGGGTCTAAACATCGAGCCATATGCAATAGAAGGTGATGGAGATTAGGGATGTGTACTCCCAAAAGCACAATACGACGGTTATCCTAAAGTCCAGAATTGTAAAAATTCTCTCTCGTAGGAGAGTTCCTCTCTCTCTTGTAGGAGAGCTCCCTCTACTTTTGGGTAGTCACTGAAATCCAAAACCCTAACCATTCCCCACAGTCTTCACTATTTCTTTGTGAGATTATGGCTAACCCACTCAATAACTACCCCAAAATCATGTTTCCCCCTTAAAATTGACACCTCTTTTCAACCGTAAAACCCTAATCCATTCCCATTTTCATCCCCTTTGACTTGCTTCATTGTTTAGCCAGCATATGTTTCAGAGATGCTTTAAGCCCTCTTCATGGAAGACTTGGAAGAATCTGAAGTTCGCCTTGCTGCCCTCTGCAAGCGACTGGGAAAATTGTGGTCTAAGAACAAGATTACAACAATGGATGATGAAATAACCCCAGAGAAGAGCGAAGAATGCAGATTATCTTTAATCGACCAATTGTATCAAAATCCAAAGGTAAATATTCAAGCATTTCAGAATACGATGCATTGAGTATGGAAAATGGAAAATGTGGAGATATCCCCAATAGCCCAAGGCATCTTTGAATTCAGATTTTAGCCCTTATTAGGATCTATTCTACGGGAAGTCGATTGAGGAATTGATGGTAGCAGAAGTCATACCTGAAACACCACTGGATGCAGCACCTATTGTGGTGTATAAGGGCAATCCAATGGATTTGAAGAATACAAGCACTAGCAGGGCATATGATCGTGGAAAGGCCAAGATGAAGGAACCCATGGTTTGGGAAGAGAATATGGATGTGTTGAATCCTTCACAAGAACTGACAGAGAGTGGAGGAGCATCTTTAGTAAGCACTAAGTAAGGATCTCTTGAGGCTCGAAACCTGAAAATATGCAAAAACATGAAAACGCATGTTAATAAAAAACAAAAGAGATACTCTCCATATGAGCGCAACAATCCAACAATGAAATTTTAGATGTGACTCAATTGATGGAGACTCCTATTCAGACATGGGAAGAAGCACAAAAAGGGCTTTGGTGGCTAGTCCTAATAAGCCATTGGGTTACAAATGAAAGTTATATGCTGGAATTGTCAAGGTTTAGGCTCCCCCCTGACAATTCAGTCTTTATGAGCCTTAGTAACTTAAGAAAAGCCTATGGTCCTATGTTTATTGGAAACAAAGAATAGAGAAGATGTCGTGAAAAGAATGTAAAAGACTAAAGTTTCAGAATGGCTTCATAGTAAATCCAAGAGGCTTGGCAGGGGGATTAGTAGTTTTCTGGAATGAACATGTTTCCATCTCCATTATGTCTAGTACTATGTCTTTTATTGACTTAACATGCAATTTGGAAGAGACGAAACAAAGAATGTGTATCGCTTTTGTTTATGCACCGAATGATTTTTAGCAAAGATTACAGTTGTGGGAGGAAATTTATCAGATGACTGCGCTGAATCATGACCCTTGGCTGTGTGTTGAGGATTTTAATGAAATCTTATATAAGTGGGAAAAAGTAGGGGGAAGAATGGCTGAATTCTATAGATGTAAAGCTTTCCAAGACTTTACAAATGCTTGCGCTCTTATGGATCTAGAAAGTAAGGGTTGTGCCTATACTTGGGCAAATAAAGAAGGGGATGAGCTGATTATGAAGATGCTAGATTGAGCCATGTGTAGTATGGATTGAAGGGTTGTTTTTTTCCCTTTTGCGGAAGTTATTGCTTTGCTAGCTATATGGTCGGATCATAGTCCCATTTTATTAAACCTTTTTTCCCAACGGATCAAACGTAAAAAAGAATTTAACTTTGAAGCTTTTTGGCTAGATGAGGAGTATGAACAGATTGTATTGGACACTTGGAATTCTTTTGGAGGGGAGCAAGTAAATTTATCGACTAGATTAAAAAAGGTGGCTGAAGAGCTAGTGGGTTGGAGTAAAAGGAGGTTCAAAAATGCATAAACACAAATTTCAGTGCTAAAAAGAGAGATGCAAGTCATCACAAACAACTCAAATTCACATTATGATATACACATAATGAATTGGCTGAAAATGGAGATAGAAAGGCTATGGAGATAGGAAGAAGTATATTGGGGTATGAGATCCAGGATCAATTGGCTTAGATGAGGGGACAAAAACTCCAAATACTTTCATGCAACCACAGTGCAAAGGCATCAAAGAAATAGGATAATAATATTGAAAAATGAGCAAAATGAATGGTGTCGAGACCCCATACAATTAAAGGAGATGACAGCCAGGTATTTCAAAGAGCTCTATATTTCTACAGGGCAAAGAAACGTCCAACTAGTCATCGACCAAATCCCATACCTTGTAACATAGGAGATGAACCAAGTGCTGATTGAAGAAATGACCCTACGAGAGGTTATTGCAGCAACTTTTCAGTTGGGTGCTTTCAAAGCTCCTGGACCAGATAGTTTGAGTGGAAAATTCTATCAACATCACTGGAAGGACATTAAAAAACAAGTATTTAGGGAGGTAAAGTCTTTCTTTAATTCAGGAACACTTAATCCTGAGTTGAATCACACATATATCACCCTTATACCGAAAATGTACAATCCAGAGAGGTTGGATCAATTTCGCCCTATTAACCTTTGTAACTTTGTTTATAAAATCATCTCAAAGATCATGGCAAATAGACTAAAACAGTGGCTGCTTGACTTGATAGCAACGGAGCAAAGTGCATTTGTAAATAGGAGACAAATACAAGATAACATACTTATAGTGCAGGAAGTGCTTCATCAGCTACGTATCCGAAAACGGAAAAAGAAATTTCATGCAGTGTTGAAGGTAGATATGAAGAAGGCATATGATTGCGTGGAATGAGATTTGCTTAAAGCAAGCATGCTTAAACTGGGTTTCTACAATACTTGGGTCTCCTAGGTCATGGGATGTTTTTCTACAGTATCAGTTAGTCTCAAAGTAAACGGGGAACCTATAGCTTCTTTTAAGCCTACTCGCGGGATAAGACAAAGTAACCCTCTATCTCCGTACCTATTCATTATTGTGGCAAATGTCCTATCTATGATGCTGAAAAGAGAAATGGAAAATGCCAGCATTAAGGGTATTAAGCTGAATAGATTTTGTCCATCACTCTCCCATCTAGTATTTGTGGATGACTTAATCTTGTTCTTGGAAGGAAACTTGGTCGAGTGTCAAAATGTAGAAATGATCCTAAACCAATATTGCTTCTTGTTTGTACAAGCTATAAATCTGAACAAGTTTGGCATGCTCTTTAGTAAAGATTGTCCAAGAGAAATGAGAAGTAACTTGACGAAAGAAATGAGAGTACCAGAGTTGGAAAAGACTAGGAAGTATCTCAGGATACCTTCTGATTGGGGTGGATCTAAAAAGCAAAATGTTTGACTGGATTCTTGCATGAGTTAATATGAAGCTAGAGGGCCGGAAAGAGAAATTTTTATCAAAGGCAGGGAAAGAAATTTTGCTTAAAACTGTGGTACAAGCTCTATCACAATATGTATGTCCATTTTTAAAATTCCCCTATCTATTTGCCGAGCCATTGAAAGGAAAATAGTAGCTTTCTTGTGGAAAAACAATGAGAATAGGGCAGGTTTGCATTGGAAAAACTGGGACATTGTTAGAGCAAGAAAGGATGAAGGTGGGTTAGGCTTTCAAGATCTAATTTAATTTAACGAGGCATTATTGGGCAGCAAGCATGGAGGCTAATTCAAAATCTGACTTCTCTTTGGAGTTGAATTTTCACAGGACTATACTTTCCGCATACAGATGCACTACATGCAGAGAAAGGCTCAAGACCATCGTGGGATTGGCAAAGTCTATTCTTGGGAAGAAATGCTATAAGTCATTCATTATAGTGGGTGGTTGGAAATTGAGAAAAAATCAGTATTAGGAATGATCAATGGTTACCGAGAGGTTTAATTGGAGGACCTGCAAATAGAGATGACCCATCACAGGTTTCGGATCTTATAACTAGAGAGTTCGCTACTTGGAAGGAAGACAAAATACTAGAACTTTTTGACCATGACGTGTGTAAAGAAATTCTAGCTATCCATCTTAATCCCCAATTTCTAGAGGACAAACTGGTCTGGAAGCCAACCAAAACAGGTCAATTCACAATCAAGAGTGCATATAACAAGCTCAAGGCACAAGGAGAAATTCAGAAGCAAAAGCATGCTTCATCGTCCTATCAAGTACCACGTTCATTATGGAATAGAATATGGAAGGCCCAAATTTAGCCCAAAGTCAGATTTTTCCTTTGGCAAATTTGTCAAAATGCATTAGCAACAAATGAGAATTTATATTGGAGACATATTATACCTGAGGCCACGTGCACAATATGCAACAAATATCCATAGTCAGTAGAGCATATTTTCCTCCTTTGTCCATGGACAAACCAAGTTTGGGATGACGTTGCAGTGAAAATACAAAGAAATGGTCATGGGATAACTCGGATAGAGGAATGACTGGCCAATTTTTAACACACCTCAGTTTCTTTCAAGTGATTAGCCCTCTTACTGTGGCAGATCTGGAAATCCCGCAATGATTGGTGTTTCAGAGCAAAACCGTTAAATCCTCAGCACATAATCACCTCAACAACGGCCATGGAAGAAAACTACAATAGATGGATGAGAAAATAGACCAAAACAGAGCAGGTGCCGGCCTTCCCGTCTCAGGTTTAGACAGCTCCGATGCAGGCTTCGCCTCAAACTTCGACTCCTCCGATGCATGGGTCGAAGCAAACCTGGAGTCCTTTGCTGCAATGGCTGTGTCAAGAGCTGGTACCACCACCCCCGCCTCATCTCAGATTTGGACATCTCCGACGTAGGCTTCGCTTCAAACCTCGACCCCTCCAATGCACAGCTCGAGGCAAACTTGGAATCCTTTGCTGTAGTGCCCGCATCAGGAGCAGATGCCGACCCCCCAACTCAGATTTGGATGTCTTTGATGCGAGCTTCGTCTCAGATTCTGACCCCGCCGACACACGGCTTGGCATAAACCTGGAACCGCTTGCTGCAGCACTCGCACCAGATCGGGAACCCTCCCATGCACATCTCTCCTCGACCCGGGACCTCTCCGAAGCACGTTTTGCCTCAGATCTGGACTCCTTCGACGCACAGTGTGATAAAAATCAATGTTGATGGCTCCTTTCTTCAAGAAACAAGGGAAGCGGCTATAGCTTGTGTTTGCCAAGATAGCAGAGGAGTTCTCGTTGATGGATTAGCAGCATGGTCAGAGCTTCTTCAGCGATCCAGGTGGAAGCACAAGCTGTGTTACAAACCCTAAAGTGCTTTGAAGGGAGAGAAGAAAAGCAGATGGAGTTGGAGTCAGATAACCTTGAACCGGTGAACGCTTTTGTGGAAAGTACAATGCAGGTCAACTGGGAAGTAGAGGCGTTAATTTGTGAAGTGTAGGCACGTGTTAATACTTTCCCAAACCTGAAAATAATGTATTGCCGACGAGAATGCAACAAAGTGGCAGATTGGGTCGTCAAGGCCCACCGAAGAAAGGTCCTTCTAGCTAAGTGGGTTTTTTATCCCCTTCTTGTCTTTTGGACTTGTTATGTTCTAAAGCCAGTGCTTCTACTATCCAAACGTTTATTTGAATGAGAATACTATAAATCTCTTTTCGACCAAAAAAAAAAAAAAGAAAGTCCAGAATTGCAAACCTAGTGATACGTAGGATTAATTGTTGACATTTTTAGGGCGAATGCCGAAGTGGACATTTTTCATGAAGTTAAGACAGAAACGAATTCACGTAATTACCCTCGAAATACGACTCGAGCAAAAATTCTGATTACTGCAGAGGGATTGAGACTTAGGGTGTGGCTTTAGAAAATGAATGAGAGGAAAACGATCAACATTAAACAAGGATGGGAATTCATGCAGACGGGTGTCACAAAGCTGACGATTGTCCTTGAAGGGCTTGGTGAGACCCCATTCAGTCCTGTTGACACCTGGGTTTTCCCGACGGTCTAAGTTAGAAAATTCGAGAGTCAAGATTCTCCATCACACCAAGTCTCGTTTCTAGACAACATTAGGTTAGTGTGCATAATACCTCAATTGCATGCAGATGTCAATTTAGCACAGGTGTGTAAAGTTAGGTCTTTAAATTTCATATTTTCCATAAAATTGGCCAAAGATTAATTTTTCGATCAAATTGAAAAGTTTAACTTTGACAACAAGAAATTAATTTATTTTGTTAGTTTCAAATCTTTGGCTAAACATTTAATTTGGGTATAATGAAATTTAAATACTTCAAATTCGAGTAAAGAAATTTCAATCTGTGAAGCCTCTAAACAAGTCAATCATTACGATTGCGCTCAGTGGCACGACGATGCGAATCGTAGACAAAACCTAGGTTTTCTCTTCTTTTGAAGGTTTGGTTCGGCCTCTCTCTCTCCCTCTTGTGATCGTTGTAGAAACAGAGAGAGAGAAGCAAAATTGGTCGTGAGGAAAGCCGCGATGTCGCAGCAAAAATTTCTGTCTCTGACTCCCTTCCATCTCTGCTCTAACGAACTCCAGGACATATCCATTCGCGGATGACAGTGGCCACGTGGCCAACGAGAATTTTTCTATCTGACCCTGTAATATACGAGTTTTGAGGGAAAAAAAAAACGAAAGAAAAGAAGAAGGTTAGAAAAGTCAACAAAAGAAGCTGAAGGAGGACAGTAAAAGCTCCGGCTGTTTTTAAAGAGAAGAGAGAGGGAGGGTAGAAACGAAACAGGGCAAAGGAAGAAAAGAAAAGGGAGGAGAGAAAATAAGAGAAAGGAGAAAGAAGAAAAAGGAAAGGAAATTTTTTGGCACGTTCACGACCCGGATGCCTTACCAAGCCGACTTGACTTCGTTTTGCAATGCTAGTAAGTGATTGAAGCCTTTAATCATCTACTTGAAGCAATTGTCGCAATTAGATCTCCAAATTAGGATTTCTTGGATATTTGTGCGGTGAAGCCTGATTTTTGAGTCGTTGAGCTGCATATTTTTGTAGAAATGGTATTTTAGGATGTTGTGAAGCTATAGCATCTTATGGATCATGATTTGAGTTTGCGGTTTGTTCAAAACGGAATTTTAAAGTTGGGGGCGCGTTTTGGAACTGTAGTGAATAGTAGCTTTGAGCCTGATTTTGAGTTGTTTTCGGTGTTGTTTTGGGAGTGGCTGAGCTAGGGTTGTTGTAATACGTCAAGAAAGCTTTCCAAAGATTGTAAGATGACTTGAAATAGAATTTTGTAGAGGAAGTTATGGTGCGATGAAGTTAGCATGTGGGCCGCGCTTAGCAGATAATAATGGGTTTCCGCTAAATGTGAGCTTTCGTTGGCGCATATGTGTCATTTTATTGACAAATAGACGTAGTATAGTCAAGTCGTTATTATAATATCATTTTACTTGGTTTTTCAATATTATTTTTCGGTTATTTGTTAGAAATTCGAGTGCGTACTTGAGTTACCATTGTAATTGATTTTTGGCTTTTTCCAAGTGAGTGACACTATTTCTTCTTTGTATATTAACTTCATGTTTTGATAAACATAATGGATTATATAATGCATCTTTTGTTGCATAAAATAAGATCGAGCTTTTACTGCCATTTTGTTGTTGAAAGAGATAATTATCCTTTGAAATGGGTTTGAATGATTGTTCGAAAAAGAGTTTGTGAAATTCTTTATGAAAGAATCTTGAAACGTTTTGGAGAATACTTTGATATTTATATATCAAATACTTGAGTTGTGATAAGTAGGGGTGAGTGGTTCCCAATTCCGGTTTGGTTTCGTCTGGAACCTAGAATCTACCCTCAGATACAAGTTCCTCATTTTTTGGAACTTGAAATCTACCTGTCAGAGCCAAGAGCTTGGAACCTATCCTGTCACAGGTTTCGAGGTCGGTTCCAAGTTCCAACATGTTTTTTTTTTCTTTTTATTTTTCAGATTTGAACTATAACAAAAAAGGAAAGAGACAAAACCAAAGAGAAGGGAACACTTATTGGTGAGCATTTACAAGAGAGCCACTTTCTTATCATCCTCTATAATCAATCTTTAATAATTAGAAAAGAGAAGGGAACATTCAATGGTGTCAAATGTCTCACTTCATACAAGAGAGCCATCACCAAACTATTCTGAGTGTCGTATATCACCAATAACCAAATTTCAATCTTATCATATGCAACAAGATCTCTCATGGCGAGCATAAGACTCACCTAATGTTTATGGTTTCATAGCCAACTTGTTCAAAGCAGCATTTACTCTCTCTTCTATGATCGATGTACAGTTTTTCTCATAGAAATCTAATATCTCCAATGCTATATTCTTCACCTGTTCATGAACACATCAGCTTGGTTTGTTAAAAAGTTAAAGAAACATATACAAGAAATGACAAGATGGCAAAAATGAGCCTTGTAATGTTAGAGTTGTGACATTCCGATTTTCCAATTCTATTTTCAATAAATTGAGACGGGCATTTCGTTGGCACGCATATAGTTCCTTTTCTTGAGTCGGCCACTCATGTGAAAACTAGTTTATCAGTTGAAGTTGTTAAGAGATTCTAATGCATCAGACTTGAGAATTTGACCAAGAAGCGACCTTTCGACTGAGCTAATCTGCAAGGGTCATTACGGCATAATTAAAAATCGATTAAAGATCGGAGATAGGTCGACTCGACAGAGGCATGTGATCGAGTGTGGGTGATTCCACCAGATCACACAATTCTTGTCGATCGGCACTGGACCGACTTTTTTTGTCAATTGGATACCCTGTGTCCGTATTTGCCCTGACAACTGAGAGTCGCCAATGTGTCAAAGATGTACATTGTGGCTTGAATTGATTAACCATAGGTCAAATGCATGAAAATTTCTAAAAACTACTCGGTAGATCAGGACGCGCTAGTATCGTGCCAAAGTGAAATTAACCGTGAAATTGAGATCGAATTCAGAAATTGGAAGTCATGGTGTGTCACAAATCATTTTAGGAACATTGACTCATCTTCGGAAGATTTTTCATGTAATCAGATTTTTTTAGCAAGTAAATTAGAGAATGGCCAATTTGGCTCGAGAAATTAGTAGGCCCTTTTTGGTCGTGCCTATGGGACTCAAGAAGATTCTATGGACAAGTGAGGGTGTGTGAATTGAAATGTGATGACATTGGATTAATTTTATGGACTTCAATTGGACTCAATTGGAAGAGAATTGAATAGAATTGAAGAAATTAAGGTACAAGGTTTCATGCCTTGGCGGAAAAGGAAATTGCACCCATTGGAAGATGTTGTGAAGGATTTGAATTAGTGGAGTATGACATCATATGATGTCATGGTGGTTGGGTCAAAGAGAAGGAGATTTGGACAAGTGGAGGCATCTCAATGGCTCTCAAAAAGTAAGGAGATCCCATCACCTTCTTCTTCAACCTTGGAACCGGTTGGGAGGGGAAAGAAAAGAGAAACTAGTGCGGGTTCCCCTTCGTCAGTGCTCGACGCATGCCAGCCGGAGGTCCCACCGTCGCCGTTCGTCTACATTGTTGCTTCGCCTGTCCACGCGCGCGCTCCCTCTCCTCCTCTGCAGCAGCATCGTGGATCATCGTCCCCGGCCATCGTCCTCGTAGTTGAGTGCCCAGGCCGTCATCCGTGCCTCCGCCGCTCGCACGTCGCCAACTCCGTCGTGAGTCATCGTCTCAAATCGCCCGAGCCGCCGTCACCCTTGTTGCCCTCCTCCTCGCCATCCAGCCGCGTCATCCCTGTTTCTTCGTTCGTTTTGGTCGCTGTTAGGAGTCGTTGGAGCTCCCTTCGGGCGTTGTGCACCTCCGCCTGCAACTGCCGGGACCAGCTGCTGCCACCGTTGGTTCTCCTTTGCCCAACTAGCCACTGTTTCCCCCTCCATTGGCACCAACATAGCAACCCCAAAAATGGGTATCTCAGCCCGGTTTTGGCCCATTTTGCCCGGCTTCCCGACCCCGGATGCTCGGCCCGCCTTGAGAAAAGTCGATTTCCTTGACGCCCTCGTCATTTTGGTTTGATCGGTTTGTTAATCGGGTGAGTTTAGCTCACTAAACCTCGTTAGATGGTTAATTATGCTTAGGGAGGTTTAGTTTATGTTAAAGTGTTATTAGGTGGTTAGTTTAATTTATTTAAATGTGAATTAGATTAAGGGGTATGATTAGTTTAGGGTGCGTTTATTTAAAGTTAAATGGATGGTTATGTTAGTTTAATGATGATTTAACTTAAATATATAATTTTGAATTATATATGTATTTCGAAATTATTTAATTATTTAATAATATATTATATTACAAAAATGATTAAAATATTATTATTTAATTAATTTTTGGAATAAAATTAATTATTTAATAAATTTCGAAAAATTATTTTGGGACCTAATTTTCTTAGAATTTTGCGCTAATCGTTGCTGTGTATTCAGATTTTTTATTCGATGATTGGATATTTCAAATTGAGTGTTGATTGTGAAAAATATGGATTTTATGTAAAAAATCCTAGGTGTCGGGTTTTGATACCAAAATTGGATTTTAAGGATTTTATTAAATAGTGAGGTTTGAAAAAGTGAGATATTGGTTTCCTGGTTTGAAATTAACGTGCCCCCACACGCATGAATAATTTCTGGAATATTTTTAATATGAAGAAAAGAGGCCAGGATTACTATTTTAAATTGAAGCATTGAGTGAAATGTAAAGTGTCCTGGACCGAGTGTGGATTGGTCGTGTGATAATTAGGTGGAAATCGTCCTGGGCTGTTGAGTCGGATTTGCCCTTATATGGGATGCCCCTTACAACGGGTGCGGGTCGCAGTAGATTCTCGGGTCCATGCTCCTTCGTGAATGCCTTCAACGTCTCGACGAAGCCGCGCTCCAAGGTGGGGAGGCGATGCCTAGCATTAATGTTAGTAGATAGCCGAACTGTAAGTAGGCTATGCCCTTATGTGGCAGTGAATAATCAATTGGAACGCATGCTGAGTATTATTGATATGTTGGATTATGGGACGGAATCGTGTGACATGGTATGGGACGTGTCATAACGGTTTGATCTTATAATCCGGACTTCTGTGGTCGTTCGAAATGATATTGTTGGCGTTCCAGTGGTTTAAGTTCCTATTACTATCTATGATTGAGTGATTTGAATTGTGCTAATCTACAGGAAGGAACTGAGGTGAGGTAAATTCTCTATGTGGTGTGGCTAGGCCACCCTTTGGCATATTTTCTTTTTAATAGGGGTTTAAGGGATTGAACTTGCTGAAACAATGTCTCACCTCGTTGTGGGCCAAAATTTCAGGACTGTAAATGGTGGAACCCCCGAAGGCTGATTAATTAGAAGTGGGATCGAAGAACGAGTCTGACTAGTGGTCATAGGACTGATCCTTTTTATAGACTGCCCCTTTTTGATATATGTGTAAACCCTAGTGTGGTTACTTTTGAAAGCATGTTTGTTTATGAATGAGTTGGTTTCCAGCTTTCCTATCCTGTGAGTTTTTGTCAGGAGTTTTATAATACGTTATGCTTGCGCAATAATAAATTAATGGGGTCGGCGACACTATCTGGGAATGTCACATTTGCATGACCATGACAGGATGTTGGCGTGCCCGAGGTTCAGGGTGTGACAACAGCACTGATAGACGAACCTGCTTCTGATGGAACGAGATTATCATTCTGGACGATATGATCAAATGACCCATTCTGCACATGCAAGAGTAGTAAAACATAAGAATCTCAGTACTCTTCATTGAGAAGGCATTGACACACTACACGTGGATAGAAGATCTTTTAGTTCATCCTGTAAATAATATAATAAAAGCAATATCAAGGAGAATTTACTTTTCAAAAACGAGTTTGACATAAATTTAAAGAGTAAATCGGCTTTCTTTTTCGTTTTACATGCAACAGTACAAAGAGTGTTGCTTCTGCAAAATAATGCTTGCCAGAACAGAACTTTCAATACACGAAGTAATGAGTTCGCAAAGTGGCCCCTTCAAGTTGAAGGCTTCAACATGCCATCATTCTTTTGCCTTATGGGCAAACAGCAAGCTACATGCACTACTAAGTACCAACCCAGGCTGCATTTAATTAGATTAGGTTGACAAGATACGATCTTGAGAAATTATGTTTAATTCTTAAATACCAAAAGAAAGCCCCATATAAAAGAAAGCCCCATATCTCAAAATATTTCGCTTTTGTTTTTCTTTTGTATTGTTAAAAACATATGTTCCATGTTATCATCCCATGCATTCTTCTATTTCAAAGTGTTTCATACAGCATATTGGTTGCACTGAAATGCTAGTTATCCAAAAAAGGCTTGTTAAAATGCCTCTGGAAAGAGAGGATTGGAGCATGTCATCAGTTACTTGGATTGATACTCATACAGTAATTCAAGGCCATTGTTAGGGATCGGTGAAGAGAGAAATTATGAAGATTTCAATTGCCCACCAAATATAAGATTGAAAATCACAATTCATATGCATTTATGCTTAAGAGAGTCACATTTATTATTTAGCGATCTAGCGGGGAAAAGAAAACTGTAAGAAGGGTCGCTGAGCTGACAAAGTTACAGTTCCAATTCTTTTACGCTGCACGCTTTCTTTAGTTAAAGCCCTCATAAATCAACGTGCACTACTCCAGTGACAGTCGAGCATCCAACAAAGCAAAGAAATAGAATTCTTTATTGCAATGAATCATATCTACATTCCAACATCTTATATGTTTCAAGATCATCAGTTAAGTTGTGATATAACAAGATAATGAGGCTTCAATAAGCTCAATGATTTAGAGGGATTATATGACTAACCTTTTTAATTTCATACCACATATCCTTTGCCGTGACCCCATGAGATGTACCAGAAATTAGGAAATAAGGACACTTAGAAATATGTACATCAGAAGATTCCTCAGCTGCAATAGCGAAAGTCACTGGTGGATGTCCATTTGCAGTTCTGAACAGTGAATAAGGACGACCAAGAAATAAGACGGGCAACATGGGCATTGAAGTGGCAACTAAATTAAGATTTGAATGTCGAAATTCACCTGTGATGTAAGAGAATTCCATGAATACCATCCGTGGTCCTGGAAGGAGACAGAAAATTATGATTTAAGTAAGCCAACTACTTTTATTTCCTGTATATTTGAAAATGATATAAGTAACAAAAAATTAAAGACATTGAACATTTCTTATTCCATATTAGAGTTGAAATGCTCGCCGGAAAAACCTGATACTCCTCCCACAGAGTTTTGCAGTGTAAAACGACCAAACATGTTAGTTATTGGTAATTCTTCAACAACTCAGAGACTCGTGTATTTGAAAGACCGATAGTGAGCATTATGCCAAAAAATGGTGTATAATTCATAAAAAAATTTCTTCAATTGTGTCTCTGTGGAACCCCTCGACACGGCCCCCGATCCGCTAGGGTCGCCACAAGTTCGCTTACCTTTCACATGTCCTAATAACATGTCACTCTGATACCATTTGAATTGTAGTGGGTTCATAAATCCTAGGGGTTTGTATCATCTCAATCGGTCCTCGAGCAGTTCATATAATGGAAGCATACTCGACATCTCCCCAGCCCATACTCAAACTAAATAATACGATGCAACGCACACCAACTACACATTTCATAGATGAGTTAAAGCCGAACCACTTTTATTTACATAACTATGATGGACATCACGAGTCGGTACAACAAAAGGCCAAGGCTTTAACTAAGCTTAGCTATAACCCAAAAGAACCTGACTCTACATTAGACATGTACATCAATCCATCATCTAGTGTCGGCCATCCAAAAAGTGTCATCCTTTACCAGTCACATGCTCTAATCACACCTAGCTCGGTGCATCGGCTGGTGGCGGCGATAGCATCCCCATCATCCTCCCGTCGTGTTGAACATGCACGGACAGGAACTCCTGGTTTACGGGGCCATCGGGTAGACCCACATCATACATAACCAAAACACGAACACGGATAAACACCAGACCATGAACACCAATGTAGGGGTGCTCCGAGCACTCGACCTCAACAGCAGATGGTAAGCCATGT
The DNA here is from genome assembly GCA_017140325.1 of Eucalyptus leucophloia subsp. euroa. Classification (NCBI taxonomy): domain Eukaryota; kingdom Viridiplantae; phylum Streptophyta; class Magnoliopsida; order Myrtales; family Myrtaceae; genus Eucalyptus; species Eucalyptus leucophloia. The sequence goes on from CM029471.1 coordinate 24,818,806, forward strand.
ACCACGCTTGACAGGTGACAGAGGCATTTCTTAATCTAAAATGTTAGTCCTCAAAATGGGTGAGTACAACCACTCAGCAGTAAATATCCATTAAACTACATAATGCAACAGGCAAGACAACCACAATTTCGTGTAAAATGCACATATCATCCATGTAATCATGCTTGTATTCCCATGAGATTCATTCATTGAGGCAATTTATGTTCCATGCCATATGCACATACATGCGCATGATTCATATTATCCATACAATCATGTATATATCCCATGAGATCTATTCAATACATTCATGATCGCATTCTCAATGCCAAATAGTACCAACTCAATTTCATAGGCAATTCATGCATCATGCCATACGCACACACATATGCGCATGATTCAATTCCCATTTTAATTTTCAAAAGGATCTCATTTTTTTTTTCTAGGGACCAGTGTTTGCATCCCTTATATCGCTCGCACCTAACCTGGCATCGTGAGGAACCTCCTGCACACACCTCCGGGCATCCGGCACACACCTCCTAGCATCTCGCACCCCATCCGGCACACACCTCTGGGCATCTTGAAACTCCTGAGGACATCCGGCACACACCTCCGGGCATCCCGACACTCCCGGAGCATCGTCGACTCAAGGGTCCGACGGTATCATCAACATCGCAATGCATTTTCACATATATGTTTTATTTTCAAAATAGCATTTGATGCAATAATATCAAAGGTTTCAATCACTTTTGATGTCACGTGATATGCTAGATGTCACCACATGTGTTGCATAATTAACCACCCACGATATCATGTCTCATAGAGCAATTCATTTGTTTTTGAAAATAGAACAATTTTCGGATAAAATAGAATGCACTTCTTTAATAAAAATTCCAGAAAAATTAGTAACATGATCTCAATAAATTCTGAAAATTTAACATGTTATAAATGAGATCTAGAGGAAAATATTTCATGAAGAACACCATGTCAAAAGAGCTTCGTACGAGTCGCTACGGTCCATGCATCATAGCCTCAAAATTTCAAACATCACCATTGCACAGTTTTATTCATAAATTCGGTATAAACCCTAAATCAACTCAGAAAATTCTGAAATTTTGATATGTTATAGTCAAGACCTTGAGGAAAAATTTTCATGAGAACTCGAAGTCAGATTCGTTATAGATCATGAGATACATTCACCAAAACTCCCCCTAACCCTCGGTAACGATTTCCAGATTTAACACTTCAAAGAAAAATCATTTCACCGACCAATACTTGTCCGTTTCTTCTCAAATTTTAGTATGTTACTTATAAATATGTCATCTACAACTTTCATCAAGAACACAAGATCAAATTCTAACTGAATAATTTTATAAAATTCACGGAATCGTAAGCGGTCAGACTGTCCTTACACGTAACAGCTTACTTGTTCTAGGAAAACTACCACCATTCACTCGAATTTTAGCATCCATCATCACAACCCAAGCATCTCCAACACCCATTACACTTCACACACAACCACAACAAGCAAAATGTTGGCTAACGGACTCTACTTGCCTTGAGTTCAACAGAAACGAGCAAGCAAACGGCGATTTGGGGCTTTGGCGGGCTCGATCGACAGCGGTACTAGGTGGCGTTGACGGTGGCTGCTGGTGCATCCACAGCAGGGCTGGTCCTCTTCTCCCTTCGCCGAAGTACCCTCACGAACCCTCTCTCTCTCTCTCTCGGCTTTCTCTCTTTCTCTCGGCTTTCTCTCCCTTTCTCTCGCATGAACACTCTCTCCCTCTCTCTTGGTTGCTGCCTCGTCCATTCCGCCCCCTCTCTCTTTTTCTTCTTTCACCCTCATGATTAGCTAGTAATCATGAGATTTGCATGGCATTGGACACTTGGCGAACCCTTCAAGCCACTTGTCCATCTCCATGCAAAGAAGATGGGCCTCACTTAGCTGGGCTTGGGCCAGCCTTGGTCGACCGAACAGGGGAAATAGTGGGCTGGTTTTTGGGCTGGTTCAGCTTTAAGAAGATCAGCCCACACCTTCTCCTATTTTTCCATCTAATCCCCACTTATATAAATACTTAATTACAAATTTATATGGTCATAAAACTTTGTAACACAAATCAATAAAAATCCAACTTATAAAGTGCACAGCCAAGAATAAAAATTTTCCTATCAATTTGTCCCTTAGTACAACCCTTGATCACTCATGGACATAAGATATATTTTCAACAAAATAATTGTCCATTAAATGCTCGGCCTTGATTTATTGTAATTCATTGGTCTAATAGCTATAATATAATTGGATGGCGCTTCCATCACCTATTCATGGTTCATGGTATATTCAGGGGTTGTCATGAAATTTTAGGATGCCACAATCTCCAATTCAAGTTAACTAAAGACTTGCCATGGAGATGATTGAATATTTAAAAATGTGTCAATCGAAATAGGGAATCTTAAAAAGTGCATTGCTTACTACTGAAAACACAATAAAGCTTTACACCCTGCCACCCATGTAAAGAGCAAGGAGACATCTGCACTTTGCAGAAGTTCTTCCTTGATTAGAAACTTGAAGAGACAAAAGCAGCCAATAAAGCATATGTAATAAAATGTTGTGAAAACTAAATAAATTCTTCTAGACGTTTTATTTGTAAAGGTAAATATAGAGATAGGAAAACTGCTCTCTTTGTAATTGTGGGGGAATATTCGCGATAACTGACGAGTTACAATTCTGAGATCTGGGTTAGGTTCACCTGGTTTACAAAGAAACTAAGATTACCTGCAATCATAAAAAACCTTTATCTACATTAGCAATTGAGGACTCATCGATTAGTACCATCATATATTGTCCATGCCCTTGGAAACAATATTAGTAGGCAGGAAAGCTATCAGATCTTCATAGAAGGAATCACCTTATTTCAAGCTGGTGACAAAAATAAATTCAACTGGCTATCCTTCTATTGACAAATGCTGTAGTCTTTTATCTTTGAGAAGATGGATCGGTTTGTGATCATAATGGCCGAAGATCAAGATTGAAGCATCCTGCTCACCCCATCTTCCATCTCTAAGTACCTGCATCATACGTGTGAATCACCGCAACCATTCCACAACATCAAAATGTCAAAGAACATCCAAAGATCAATTGATTGCAACTAATAGAACATATTGCCACAGTCCCATACCTTAACTTTGGGAGTGAGACGAGCCATAAGCGCAGCCGCTGCATTACCGGCATTGTTCTCCTCGATAAAGCTAATAATGGAGTTTATAAATAGAAGAGTGACGATGCCTATGAAATCTTGCCAATCTAGAGACTTGCCCTGCAAAGGAAGAATCATAAGCAAATGGATACCATCTTTCACAAAAAGTCAAATTTTACCCTAAAATAGAAAGAGAGACAGAACAGTAGAGGAAAAATTTTACCCTAAAATAGCGAGTGATCTCAATGCCTTCTCTTCAAGCTTGTTGTGGCCAAAAAGTTCCAGCCTTTGCTCAGCAGTCGCTGAGGTGAGGCCCCCTCTGGTACATACCAAGGATTGAAACACCAACTCTATTTATCGACGATAATCTCCGCATTAAGACCATCCATATCTAAAAAAGAAGAAGAAGAAGAAGAAGAAGAAGAAGAAGAGATTAAATATAATATTCAATTATTAGATATACAAAAAGAATTACAATATATAGATATAAACATTACTTACCCAACTCAAATTTTTCTGCTTTCTCGATGCACTCTTCAACATCAATCGGTACATGACCGGCTCTCAACCAATCTTGAGTGCAAATCAAAGCTTCCACTACTTTGGGAGTTAAAGAATTTTGAAAACCATCAAGCACATGACCCGATATACTAAAAGTTGACTTTGAAGCAACGGTAGTTACGGGATTGGACAAAATATCTCGAGCCATCAAAGAAAGAATATTATATTTTGAGCCAGTAGTCTTCCACCACATCAAAAGGTCAAGATCAAGAACCTTTTCATTTTTTTCTTGAAGATACTCATCAAGCTCGGACTTATTGTCATCGCGCCCTTGTTCATTCGAGTATAAAAACATTTTCTTCCAAGCTTGGGCGTCATACTTCTTTATTCCTTCATTACCACATGTATCGGCATTGGCACCACTATTACTTGCACCAAAACTATAGCCACTGAAATTTCGATCACTTGAAATAAGAGAAGATTTCTCATAAAATTCATACAAACGCTCCAATGCATCATTCACCTTGTAATGCGTATCTTTAATTTTCAATTCATCATTATAAATTTATTCATACAAGAAACTTACATAATTCAACTTGGCTCTAGGATCTAACACAACCGCAATTAATACCATCATATTTACTTTATCCAACCTTCCATAATATTTGTCAAATTTTTCTTTCATTTTCACACCCATAGTTTGAAGCTTAGGATCTGAAGTATTGACCGCATATTTCAAATATCTATACGAAAGAGCTATCCCCTTAAAATAATTATTTGAGGTAACATATGAACTTCCCGACATCCAATTTGTGGCATCATAAAATACTTTTAGAAATTCCGAAAGAATAATAGCATTTTCCCAATTATCATCACTAGGAGTTTAATGATTAAGCTCACTTGCAAAAGATAGATCGTCTTCTTCCATCCTTTCGAAAGCTTTTCTGAACTTTATGGCGGTGTCTAACATGAGGTAAGTGGAGTTCCATCTAATGGCAACGTCAAAAACTACCAAATCTTTATAAGTAATCCGTTCTCTCTCAATGCAAGATTGAAATGCTTTGGTTCTCGTGGGAGAACTCCTTACATACCTAACCGCATTTCGGATACATGCAATAGAGTCACGTACTGTAGTCAAGCCACCTCTCTCAATCAAATTTAATATATGAGCTGTACACCTCATGTGCAAAACACTACTATCTAATATTAATAACCTTTCTTTCAAAAGTTTTTCCCTCAAATAGGCAATTGCAACATCATTCGAGCTAGCATTATCCACGGTAATTGTGGACACCTTTTTTTCTATTCCCCACTCCTAAATGCATTTCTCCACCATTTTCCCAATCTCCCTACCCTTGTGACTATGTATCACCACAAAGTTGATGATTCCTTTATGCAACTTCCAATTTTCATTAATAAAATGTGCAGTGAAATACAAAAAATTCAGATTTTGATTGGAACTCCATATATCAGTCGTGAGTGCGATCTTAGAATTAATCTTTCCAAAATAATTCTTTAAAGAAATTCTTTCACATAAATACAACTTCATGCAATCTTTTGCCATTGTGAAACACGATAAATGTTTGAAGAGAGGTTGTAATTCAGTAACAAATTCATGAAATCCAACATGCTCAACCAAGGAAAAAGGGTTGTTCATCAAGGATGATGAACCGAGCAAACATTTGCTTACAACGTTCTTGATTAAATGACCATGTCGATAAAACAATACTAGTACTAGAATCTCCTCCTACCTTGCCAGCTATGTCGACATTATGTGGTGCAAAGAATTTCTACCTCTTGTTTACATTATGGGGAAATCTCTTGCATGTGGTCAAGTGCTTCCTCATTACAGAAGTACCGTTAAGCAACACGGTACCTAAGCACGGTTCCACAATGAATGCATTTCACTTGATATGTTTTTCCATCGTTATAATTGATTCTCGAATAATGATTTCAGTATTTGGATGTATATTTCTTATCATGAGGAAGATGAGAATCAGGTACCATATTTGTGGCACTCATGGTAAGGGGTGCCTCTTTTTCAATTTCATTGCCAAAAAACTCCAATTCCGTGATCAAAGTCATCTTCTCATATGTTACTTCAAATGATTACTTTGCACTACACAACAATAAAAGAATATAATTAGAAATTTCAAAATAAAGAGCAAATCAAGGAAGTTTTGTTTTTGACAAGAAACCAACAACTTTAACTTGGAAACTGAAACTGGTTGGTTCAGCTTGTTAATCTAGCAAAAACAACTGAGCACACGGTCCTCTTCTAGTAGAATATTCCAAAAGCACGGAAGAATAGGCCCATTAAGTTCTCTGCCCTATCAAATCAAAATCCCATTCAAATTATACTGCACTTTGCCATAGAAAAGGCATGCTCTCCCTACCAACATAACCTCTCACGTACCATTTCCATACAACAAAAGCAAAAACAGAAAAAACTGCATAGCTACAACATTGCAAGATGAAAGAATTAAACTTCACCGAGCAAAATGACATAAATACAACGAATTAGAGTGAGGATAATCTCATCAACGTGAAAAACCTTCTAAAGAACATTGGATAATATAAATTCCGGCAAAAGCGAGAGTATCCTCTTATTCACGCTTAAGCAAATGCAGCAACAAAACATGGCAAATGCATTCCTAAATAGGATTCATAAATGCACTACACCAGTTCCTTTATAAAGGGAATAAGCACTTGCTGAGTTGTGATTGCAACTTCCTAATTTTACATGATACATAAGGCAAAGAAGAAGTATACTGGTAATATTGCATAGATAAAACTCTTAAAGGGGTATATTCTCCTCAAATCTCAATCGAGGGCACAATCCACGCCCAAAATTAACTACATATAAATGTGCGTGATGTCCATAATTGTAACCCACCAATCAGAAAGGTAATTAGAAAATTTCCTTCGACTATGATAAAAAAAAGCATGTCCCCTATTTAAATCCATGCACAAAGCAATTGAACCTTAATTATATGTCACTGTCATTAAGCTCTCTACATTTTCCTTCTTTGATACTTTGTATGTAATCACTGAGGATGTCTTAGCGGAATTAACTCGAAGATTGGCGATACTATAAAACTAGAGGAGAGAAAAACTTATATTTTGGATAAGTTTCTAGATAACCGCAAATGCGCACGCCATTCCGACCACGAATCGATTTCGCTCAATAGATTCGAACACCTAAGAACAGGGAGCGACACGTGATGGAGGCGAGAGAGAGAGAGAGAGAGAGAGAGAGAGAGAGAGGTCTTTACCTGCAATTCGCAAAGCCAAATGGACGGTTGACGATGAAGTACCGGCCAAAGACTCGCAGTTGAGGAAGTGGAACTTGGCAAGGGTGAGCAGCGTTGGCGATGGGCAGCGGCAGAGAATGGGAGAGACTCAGAGGTACATCAGTAGCGACTGGTGTTGAGCGGCGTCAGCGAATGGCGTCTAGCGGTGTCTGGTAAGGGCGAGTGGCATCCGGTGGTGGCGTCGAGGGCGATCGGCATTGGCGACGGGTAGAGGGAGAGAACGGGAGAGACCCGGAGGTACATCAACAGCGACTGGCATCGAGCGGCGAGGGTTAGGGCAAGTGGCATCCAGCGGTGTCCGACGAGGGTGAGCGGCGTTGACAATGGGCAGAGGTAGAGAACGGGAGAGACTCAGTGGTACTGAATGGAGTCTCACTTTTTAAAAAAAATTATAAAATTTATCAATTAAATTTGTAATTGTATGGAAGTTTTAGAACAGTATGATTTTTTATAAAAATAAATAAGAAACAAGTTTTTCTAGATTTGACTAAATATGTAAGTGTTTTGTAATATGGGATGAGTCGAGTATCATTGAGTATGGATTGGGTTGGTATGGGTCAATAAATCCACATTGCTAATAAATGGGTTGTAAACTGGTTATTAGGTCAATTTGAGTCGAAATATTTATGACCTGACTGAAACCTGACCCGACCAATCTATTTGGTAGGTTTAGTAGAGACCACGTAGATTTGTAGCTGTGAAGAAAATTTTTCTTTAGCTGTCTTTGTATTGTCCCTTTGTATGCTAGGTATTAGGATGCTTTTCCGTGTCATGTTCCCAGGAAAGAGAGAGCTCCCTTTGTCTGATATAAGTCTCTTCTGATAGGTGGGATGGCTTGGGCTCCCAAGAAAAACATCTTGTATCCTCCCGTGGAAGCCTCAAATATATCATCCTTTTCTTTATTACTTTTTCTGCTTCCAGGTTGTGACCGAATATAATTTCTGGTTTCCTTCCAGTCTTGTGACTTTCTTTGGAACGAAATATTGGTGAATATATTATGTGTGGGAATTATATTAGCAATGCTGAATAATTTTTAGTGCGCGGGGTCTCAAGTTCCACGATTCTTGTTGCTTAACATGCATGTGATATTTTTGGCCGTAGGCTTGACTGGATACCATTAAACTCAGAACCCCCTTGTATCAGTCCATATAACTCGAGTTCAAATACAATTTATGTGGACTTAATGCTATTAATGTAAGTACTTCTTATATCTAGATGCAAGTTAACAAATATTTTTGTTTTGGAGGTCGGAGTCAATCCCAAAATTTCTATGCAATGAATACCTAAATGGGTTGCCAAAGTTTAAGTCTCAACAAGTTGGTAATGTAAATTTATCAAGAAATAGAAGTTTACCGTTGTTTTCGTTTATAAATGTTCTATACTATTATCATTGTTGATGAACACTCTCTTCCATGACAAATTTTCATCATCAACTTTTCTTTTGAATGAATAAAGTCATACTTAAAATTATACAAGGTTTCTTTTATTGATAAGATATATAGTTAGTTATTTAGTTTTTATATTCTACTTAACTTGCCTGAAGACTAATTTATATATTAACTCCCGATATATATGGTTTCTTTCCCTCTGTAAATTTAATCGTCATATTTTTTTTTTTCCGTTGTCATCCATCTATAAATTTAAAAATAATAAGAAATGAATTCCACACTTTTAATTGTGAAATTTAATTTACTAATATAATATGTTAACTTGAGTCAATTTGAATTAAACTGATTTGTGTCATTATACTTCTGAAAAAAATTTCAGAATAGGTTATATAACTTTATAATGCAATTGATAATTTTTTTACTAATATTTTAGTTCAAACTCAGATAGAGATCAAATTTGTGGAGCAACCAATCAATAAATTAAAAATTAATTATTGATTGGGTGCAGCATACTCCTCGGGTTTTGATAATGGAAGACTTTGCAAAATATTAGAAAGTTTAATAATTTTGCGAGAGAGGTAAAAGTGATGAGCATGAAAATGGTGAAGACTAGTTTATTTAAGGATTATTTGATAATAAGAAGTCTAGTTCGGGAAATAGATTTGGGAGAGATCTATTTTGGGAATTACTTTTCTAAACGACAGAAAAAAAAGTCATGAAAATTAGTGCAATGGATAACAATGGATGAATCGAATCTAACAATCATGACAACTCCATAAATAAACCAATAACCAATGCTTCCCCGTGTATGTTTTCATATGATAGAAAATTTGATATGGCAATTTTATTTTCGATATGTTTATGCATCGACTTAGAATTATAGCAACTGGCAACCATATCCCAAATCTTACATTAGAAGGAAAGAAAATCCAAAGAAAACGTCCATCCTTGGTATGTCTTTTATGAGACATCCCCAGTTTCTCTCTGTTCGGTAGATTCATCCCATCTCTCTCTCTCTCTCTCTCTCTCTCTCTCTCTCTCTCCCCCTCTATTGCTTTTGGTCCTGGATCCTTCTTTCCAATCTTTAGGGCCTCAAGCTGGTATCTCCAATAAATGTACTTGCCCTGTTTTGGATAATGTATTAATGGACAGCGTAATAACAACATTTCTGAGTTTGACATTTGCTTTAATTTCCATTTTTCAGGGTGTCGATCCAACACGATATCCTTTTTGAGAAATGCTAAACTGACGACTCCATCATTTTTAATGTCCTTTATATTCGAAATAATAATAATAATAATAAGTGGAGCTTAGTGTCGCGGGCCGATCGATTGAGATCGTGACCGTGCGGCGACTCGGGCAACTTTGGATCACCCAAGCCAAGCCTTGCTCGATCGAACGCTTACCCGTTTGCTTACCTGGATCATTGAGAGAGAAAGTTAGAGAGAGGAGCTCTGAAAGGAAATGGAAGCTTTGATATTACTGAAATGTTGGGTGATTACAAATGAAGGAGGACACCCCTTTTTATAGTTGAGGGCCTCGGATTATATCCGTTGATCTACTTTTCATTCAGCGGGTGAGATCGCACCGCCTCAACTACCGACATAAATATTCAACTACTGTCTACCGACATAAATGGAAGGAAACTTCTAGAGTCGCAAAATGACGGTGTCGTCCTCCCTTGGAAACTTCAGGGAGAAGACTTGGTGGAAATCCGAGGGAGAGCAGGAGGTCCACGGGTGAGTCAGGGTCGACCTCGGGGAATCTCTCGGGTCGACCAACTTTCGGTCCATGACATTCTCCCCCACTCATTCGAGCGACGCCCTCGTCGCTCGCAGCTCGGAGGTTGGCCTTCTTGGCACGAGCACGGGCTTTGGCGCGGGCTCTCTTGTTCTTGTTTTGTTTGGTGTGGACGCTCTCATATGATGGACCGCAACCTTCATTGATGAAGTCGGTTTTGGCACGCGGCTCGGTCTTTGGCTTGTACGGAGCACGCGGCTCGCACTCAACCTCGGGGAAGAGCGCTTGGATGGGCATGGCATTTGTTGGGGTAGGCTCCAACTCAACCTTGGGCTTCACCTCGGACAGCTTGTTGATGCGCATGACGGCCTTCAAGCTCTTGTCGAGGCGTCGGATTGATGCGATGGTCTTGGTGTCGACCACCCCTTTGATCATAGGGATCATCGACGGGCACTTTTGATCGAGGATCATCACACACTTGGTCCTCATGTCGATCATGGCTCCCACGCTCTCAAAGAATTGCATGCCGAGAATGAGATCATAATCGTCAAGAGGGATTACCTCGAACGCCATCTTGCCCTTCCATCCGCCAATCTTGACGTCCACGCCGGGTGTTGCTCCTACACCATGGAAGTCGCCTGAATTGATGGGCTTGTACGACTTCCCGGATGGTTCTACGTGAAGTCCTAAGGTCTTCGCAACCTCGGTCGACATGAACATATTGGATGCGCCGGTGTCGACCAAAGCGTAAAGTGTTCGGTCGCACACTTCGACCTCCACGAAGAACATGTCCGTGTCTGGTGTGATTTCTTCTTTGGTCGGCGATCGGGCTTGGACCGAGTTGATCATCCTCACAGCTCCAATCCGGATCTGCCGCTTTTAGACTCCTCCTTTTCTTCCTCGAGGGCAAGGAGGGCGTTGATTCGGCCCTTCTTCGGGCACTTTTGGGTCCAGTGCGGACCTTGGCAAATGAAACAAGGGAAAGCGGGGTTGATCAAATCTGCTCGCGTAGTCCGTTGTTGGTCTACCCCTTTGGAAGGCTAGCTTGGAAGACCCTTTTCCCCATACTTTGGCTCGGCCGCTTTGCTCATGCGCGACCCGGGGAGTGTTTCTTCCAGCTTCATCCTCGCAAGGTCGATCCGACCTCCAATCCCTTGCTCGACTCCTCGGTTCGGTCTTGGTAAGATCGACGAGTGACTCGGCTACACTCGGTGCTCGCGCAAGACTACTCACATCCTGCCGCTTCAACTCGAGAAGTGCCCATGGCTTCAACCCATCCGTGAACGCTCCGAGAGCCTTCTCTTCGCTTAAGTTGCGAATTTGGAGTTTGAGCTCTGTGAACTCTTTCACGTATTCTCGGATCGTGCCTCTTTGCTTGAGGCGATGGAGTTTGCTACGGGCTTCTTGCTGAGCGAACTCGGGGAAAAAGTAGTCCCGGAACTCCTTTACAAAGTCGTCCCATGTACATACGGGATCGGTGCCGCGTTTAACCTCGTCACACCTGTTGCACCGCCATAGCATTGTCGTATCAGACAGGAACATGGAAGCGGTTCGTACCTTGGTCGTCTTGTCGTGCATGTTGATGGTGCCGAAGTATTGCTCCATGCTCCAGACGAAGTTGTCCACCTCGTTGGCGGATCGTTCGCCTTTGAACTCTTTTGGCTTTGGCACCTTAATTTTGGGCACCGCTTGGTTCGGCATAGCACCATTGGTGATGCTTAGTTTGCATAGGGCAAGCTCGGTCTTGAGCTCTTGGATCTCAGCCTTCATGGCTTCAACCTCATCCCTACGCGAAGCTTCTTCCTCGACCACTTGGACGCGCTCCTTTAACACATCGATCGATGCTTCAAGGGCTTCGTCCTTGTCGTGTAATGGCGCGGTAGCTTCGTTGAGGCATGCCGTGAAGTCTTCAGAACTCTCAACCTCCATGATCCGATCTCGAACATCGTCAAGACGTTCCATGAGTTCAAGCACGGTGCTCCGGACCTTCCCGATCTTCTCATCGAACGCAGCTACGACGTCCACCGAGGCATCTCTTTCCGCGGTTCTCGTTGACTTGTGCGGCCTCTCCAACCATGACAGCTTCTTGGCTCGACAGTCCTTCGAATAGTTGGTGCTCCTCGATCTCTCGAACGGATCTCTCTTTTGCTCTGATACCACTTGTCACGGGCCGATCGATTGGGATCGTGATCGTGCGGCGACTCGGGCAACTTTGGATCACCCAAGCCAAGCCTTGCTCGATCGAACGCTTACCCGCTCGCTTACCCGGATCGTCGAGAGAGAAAGTTAGAGAGAGGAGCTCTGAAAGGAAATGGAAGCTTTGATATTACTGAAATGTTAGGTGATTACAAATGAAGGAGGACACCCCTTTTTATAATTGAGGGCCTCGGATTACATCCGTTGATCTACTTTTCATTCAGCGGGCGAGATCGCATCGCCTCAACTACCGACATAAATATTCAACTACCGTCTACCGACATAAATGGAAGGAAACTTCTAGAGTCAGGCAAAATGACGGTGTCGTCCTCCCTTGGAAACTTCGGGGAGAAGACTTGGTGGAAATCCGAGGGAGAGCAGGAGGTCCACGGGCGAGTCAGGGTCGACCTCGGGGAACCTCTCGGGTCGACCAACTTTCGGTCCGTGACATTAGCCTGTGCTAGCATGAAAATCAATGGTTCTCCTTACACCGTTATTGCATGAAAATGACGGCGCTGTTACGACACAAACAGTGCCGTGAGCAACCGAAAAAAAAAAAAAACAAAAATGATGGACGCGAACACGGCAAGATAGATCTTCAAGATTTAACAAAAAGCACACCAACATACTCTTCCATTAGTCCATAATTGTCTTGGTGTCACGCCCCGATCCTCAGGCACGCACACATCCGTCTCACTTGGTCGATTTTATAATGCTATATCCCAGGACAATATATCGCCGACCCTTTCTTTTTATTAAGCACATGCGGAAGCAAATAAAATCCCCGACAATAAAACGATGGGATAGAAAAGCGGGGCCATATTTTTCATATTGAAATTTATAACCAAACTTTTATACAAACCACAAACCAACACTTCACAAACTTTTTATTCTAAACTCTATTCCATCAAAATGGAGATATCAAAGAAGATACAATCTCAGGTCCACCTAGGCGGTACTCAAGGCCCATCTCGGATTATCTTCTTTTCCTAAAAATTCTTCTCCGACTCTTCCTCCTCAGCTCCTTAGCGGGGTCCTGAAATGTTTTTCCCCAAACTGGGATGAGACTACGTCTTAGCGAGTTCTACCCCACTAAGCCCGATTAGTAAACCATTATACTAAAGGCTGCCTAAACACGCATAGGTCAGAAGACGTACCTTAGCATCAGATCCCACCTGCAAGTCAGTACAATTCATAATAGGCATTCAAGCAATCATATCACGGATCGAAGCATCGATCAAATCGACCTAGTCGATTAAATGCCAACAAGACCACTCACGATCATTTCTATTCAGTCAATCAATTCACAACATCAAATCAAAGCCATGAATCACATCAAGTCACACTCAGATCGAATCATCGATCAATCGACCTAGTCGATTTCAAGTCAATCAGACCATCTCATGGTCATTTCCAATAAATCGATCAATTCACAACATCAGATCAAGCAATGATCAATCGACCTAGTCGATTACACGTCATCACGACCCATGCTTGGTCGGCACATTCAATACTATCTATAAGTCCGACCATAGTCCAGACTTTGCTCACTCTAAGCGATATATAGATAGTATAGCTCACACTAAGTCGATAGGGTTAAGGTATACTGCTCTCACTAAGCGACATATCGCCCGTAGGCGATATAGTATACCGGTATATCGCTCTCGCTAAGCGACATATCGCCCGAAGGCCAATATAGTATACCCCGATGCTCCCACTAAGTCGATAAAGTGTACGCTCGCACTAAGTCAACATATCGCCCGTAGGCCGATATAGTACACCAAGTATATTGCTCTCGCTAAGGCGACATATCACCCGCAGCGATATAGTATACTCCCGATGCTCCCATTAAGCGATAAAGTGTACTTGCCGCACTAAGGCGACATATCGCCCGTAGGCTGATATAGTATGCCAAAGATATCGCTCTCGCTAAGCGACATATCGAGCCCGTAGGATGATATAGTATACTATCCAACCATTCAATCCATTCCATCGATATCCTTCTCGATAAAATAGCCGTGTGTGGGGACACGGTCGGCCTAGCCAAAATATTATAATTTCCTTTTTCATAATTCCCACCATTCTCTACAGCCCACCAAAACACTTTTGGTGCTGTCAACCGACACCCGGTTATTTTCCAATCAATAATCAAAGGTTATTCCTTTAAAGGATAATTCCCGATTTCACAAATAATCCAATTCAGTACAAAATAAAGCTCAATTAAATAAAACGAACTACGCCACGACAATCAGCACGAGATTTCGGTTGTCGGCCATCTCAAACTTAATTTCCGAAAAATAAATAAATAATTAATTAATTTCGAAAATTAATATTTAATATTAAAAATTCCGTTTAGCTCAAAATAAGGTCCAATTAAATAAACGGACTTCACCACGGTCATCAGCATAATTTTCCGGTCACGGGCCATCCCAGTTGAATTTTCAGGAATTAAATAATTATTTAATTAATTTCGAAAATTGATTAATATTAAAAATTCAATTTAGCTTAAAATAAAGTCCGATCAAATAAACGGACTTCACCACAATCATCAGCATAATATTCCGGTTCCAGACCATCTCCTTGAATTTTCGGAAAATAAATAATTATTTAATTTAATTCCGAAAATTAATATTTAAATGCCAAAAATCTCACTTAGGCCCAAATCATCAAATTGAAGCTCAATTAGGGATCCGAAAATTCCCGAGACACTCCCAATAAATAGTAGACCACGTCTACTTGTTAATTGCACAATCAATTTATCTAAATCGCATCACAATTGACTAATAATTGCTAATTACTTCTAATCTAACAACCTAAACATAATTAATTAAAACTAAACCAACCTAAAGCATAATTAGCCAACTAATCCGAGATTAGTGAGATTACTCACCAAATCGCGCGCAAATCGGATCAATCCGACGGCGGCGACGTGAGGAACGAGACTTCCCAAAGCACGGCTCGGGTTCGGGGCCGGAAACGGCCCAAAACGGCCTTGAACAGTGCTGGAAACCCATTTTTCCAGCTGCTGTTCATGGCCAAACGAAGCTGTTCCGGTGGCTGAGATGGCGGAGCAAGGCCGGCGGAGGGCGAGGGGAACGTCGGGGAGGTCGGGCGGAGTT
Organism: Eucalyptus leucophloia subsp. euroa; assembly: GCA_017140325.1. NCBI lineage: Eukaryota > Viridiplantae > Streptophyta > Magnoliopsida > Myrtales > Myrtaceae > Eucalyptus > Eucalyptus leucophloia. Next base: position 24,834,237 of record CM029471.1, read on the forward strand.
GGGCGGTGGCCGGAGGTGGCCGGACGGTGGCTGGTCGGTGCGGACAAGGGCGAAACAGGGCTGATTCGCGGCTGGATCGCGCGGGACGGCGGGACGACGGCGAGCGGCGGGCGCTCGGGCGCGGCGCGGACGCTGGGCGCGGGCGGCGGTGCGGCGGCAGGACGAGCGGCGAGCGGAGGCTAGCTGCTGTCTTCGTGCCCTGCAACTTCCGCTTGTGCTTCTGTTTTCTGGTTTTGCTTGTAACAGAGGTGAGGGAGAGGGTGTCGTGAGAGAGAAGGAGGGATGAGAGAGAAGGAGAGAGAGAGAAAGAGATCACTTTTGACTAGTCAAAGGGGAAGAGAAAGCAAAGTTGAATTTGGCAAGTGGGTGCTCGGTTGGTGGGTAAAACGCACGAGGGGGAGGGGAGAGAAGAGAGAAGAGAGAGAAAGAAAAGAGAGAAAAGAAAGAAAAGAAAAGAGAGGGAGAGAGAAAAAAAGAGAAAAAGAAATGCATATTTCTTTATTTAAATTTTCCTTTTCTCTTTTCCTTTTCCTTTCAATTTTCTTTTTGGTCTTCAATTTTTCCTCCGATAATTTCTTTATTGAAATTTCGGACCCGTCAATAAATTGACGAGTGATGAGACAGATCCTATTTATCCAAATAAATTAAAATCCGAAAATCGGGATGTCACACTTGGCCTGTTTCTTTAAAGCCGCATAACATCTCCTGCTCGCACCGCGGCTAAAATTCCTAGCATTGGAGGCCTCTCTTTTGTACTGGTTTAACGTTTCTTGTTGCACATCACTTGCCTTTCTTCATCTCCCTCTCTTTTCATTCCCGACATATATTTGCATCTCTCTAATCGTAAAAGCATTCCATCCTCAAATCGTATAACCGTTCCTAACCCCGTCATGGATAGGCATGGAAACCGATGGAGAGAACGTGATAGGTATCATAGGAGGGAAGAGAGAAACCAGAATAGAGATCGGCGGCGTCACCACCACGACTATGAACTAGACCACCGACGTCCAAGGGGTGGTCATGGAGAGGAGCGAAGCACTTTCCGAGAATCTCATTGTAGAGATAGGGGTCGATCACCTACGGATACCAACCCTCATCATGTTGGATATGATGCATCACTCCATCCAACTCCCGAGCCTATAGCTGGTACGTATATTTTCGTCTCGTTGACGTTGCCCTCACGGTGACATACCTGATTGAATATTGATTGATTTGACTTGGGAATAGGAGTAGTCCAAATGGCTCGAAACTTGAGTTTTTTTTATTTCATTTTTAGATTGATGGAGAAACGCTTTCTTTTTGCAAGTTTCTTTCAATTTGTTTAGAGAAGAAGGATCTTTGCATATGAATCATGTCATTTTCCATTCATTTCACAAATTAATTATATCGTTTAACACCTACAATTTTGATTTAGCTTTTTCTCCCGATCAGGTGCATGATGCATTTTAATCTTGGCCGGTGTTTTAATAGTTAAATGTTCAGAAGTCGTAGCCATTAAAAAAGGAGTCATGAGTTTTACATTTGCATTTTTTTAAGTCCTACAATCCGAAAGTCCTAAAAAAAATAGTATAAAAAAATAATAAGTTTAACCACATGGGGTGTTTCTAACAAAGTGACTGAAGCTAATGTGTAGTATCAATTGATGTATTTATATTTTCTTAACAGATTTCGAGACTGTCGCTGTACAGCCAGAGTTTCACCAAGCGTCGGAGTTTAACCTGGTTTTCCCAAGAAATGGGGATAAGATTTACCCCATTAGACGCCCTGACAAAGGTCGCTCACCCTCACTGGCTGCTCCGCACGTCAGGCTTCTTGTCAACGACTTTCCCATCATATTCAATTCTGAAACCATCATAGGGCACTACAATATTGACATCAAGCCCGAGATGCCGGTGAGGCACAGCTATCCCGCGAGGCTATCAAAAGCCACTTTATCTCAAATCAAGGAGAAGTTATTCTCTGACAATCGTATGCAGTTTCCTTTATCCATGACCGCTTATGATGGTGAGAAGAACATCTTTAGTGCAATCCCACTGCCTTGCGGGACGTACGACGTGAAAATACTATCCGGGGAAGACAACGAGGACTCCTCATTCCGATGCACCATCACCCTCGTGAAGGAGTTCAATCTCTATAAGTTAAAGGACTACTTGGCTGGGAACTTGCTGTCCATCCCGTGTGACATATTGCAAGGCATGGATGTAGTGATGAAGGAGAACCCCGTCAGGCACATGCTCTCGATCGGCCGGCACTTCTATCCTCTCGAGTATCATGAGGAAGACGACCTCAAGTGTGGCGTCACGGCGTTCAGGGGATTCCAACACAGCTTGAAGTTGACCTCCCAGGGCCTCGCGTTGTCTCTCGATTACTCGGTCATGGCCTTCCGAAAGAGGATGCCAGTAATTGATTTCCTCAAGGAGAACATACGTGGGTTCAGCATCAACCAGTTTGCACGGTATAGGAGGGAAGTCAAGCAGGTGTTGGAGGGGGTGAAGGTCACTGTGACCCACCGCAGGACCAAACAGAAGTATACGGTGGTTGGGTTAACTAATGACACCACACGCTCGATATCTTTCAGCTTCGAGAGCTCCGAGGGCAAGATGAAGAAGATCAACCTAGTGAACTACTTCTGGGAGAAGTATAAAATTGAGATTAAGTATAAGGACATTCCTTGCCTGGATTTCAGCAAGAACAACAAGAAAAATTACATGCCGATGGAGTTCTGCGTGTTGGTCGAGGGGCAGAGGTACCCAGAGGAGAATTTGGACAGAGACGCTGCCTTCATGCTGAAGAAACTCTCCTTGCCTCCACCGCATATCAGAAAGAAGTACATTTACGAGACGATAAGGTTGAACAACGGACCTTGCGGGTATGTAAAACTCGTCGTGTGCTCTGATTGTGTCGTTGCTTCTATCACAACTTGACCTGCAGATCAAAAAAATAATGCGGTTATGCACATGAGGCTTCTTCATTCTTTTGTACACTAGTCAATTTACATTTGATTTATGTATGCTCTTGTTTCCCTTTCCCCCCGGCAATACTGGTGCAATGCGCAGGTTATATGCATTTTCAATTATACTGTCTTAAGGAATATGTTCGAATAGAGAACATATTATTGGGGATTCTATTTTCTTTGTTGGTGAAATGGTCTCATAAAAAGGCATAGACTATATGATTTAAATAGCATTTGATCGACAAACATGGTATAAGAGTAGATAGCAGTAAGCACCAGACTAATATGACTTCCTTTTTCGTCTTTCATTTTGTCGTGTTTTTTTTTTTTTTTTTAAATGTTCCTTACCTTGCTGCAGAGATGTCGGCCAAAACTTTGGAATCAAAGTCGACATGAACATGGCGAAAGTGGTTGGACGTGTAATCGGACCTCCCGAGCTAAAGCTTGCGACTTCAAATGGCAAGGTGATCAGGATAGAAGTTGATAAAGAGAAATGCCATTGGAATCTAATGGGGAAATCGGTCATAGATGGGAAGCCAATCGAAAGATGGGTCATCGTTGATTTCAGCACATCGGACCGGAATCGGCTTAACAACAAGCTGTTCATCCAAAAGCTTATAAGCCAATGCAGAAACTTGGGGATTCGCATGGAAGAACCGCTCTTTTATCAAGATGCCACAATGAGCATGTTCTCCGATGTGGCTAGATTGACTGAGTTGCTAGAGGATGTCAATGACCGTGCTTGCAGAGTTGGGAGACGGCGTCCTCAATTCCTTCTTTGCGTCATGTCTAGAAGGGACATCGGCTACAGGAACCTCAAATGGATCTGCGAGACACGAGTCGGGTTAGTTACTCAGTGTTGCCTATCCATGCAAGCCAATAAAGCGAATGATCAGTATCTGGCTAATTTGGCCCTCAAGATCAATGCCAAGCTTGGGGGCAGCAATGTGGAGTTATTCAATCGATTCCCGCTTATCGACAGCAAGGGACATGTGATGTTCCTTGGTGCCAATGTCAACCATACCACATCTCGCAACACAAGAAGTCCGTCATTTGCTGCCATTGTTGGTACCGTCAACTGGCCTGCTGCCAATCGCTATGCTGCGAGGGTGCGACCTCAGCTCCACCGACAAGAGAGAATTATCAACATCGTGGAGATGTGTCTTGAGCTCGTCGAGACATACGCTCGTTTGAATCGAGTTAGGCCCGGGAAACTCGTATTGCTCCGTGATGGTGTGAGTGAAAGCCAATTCGATATGGTTCTGAACGAAGAGTTGCAGGATTTGAAGAAGGCTTTCTATGAGAAAGATTACAGGCCGACCATTACGATCGTTGTGGCTCAGAAGCGCCACCAAACTCGTCTTTTCCCAGAGAGGGACATCGATGGGGGTCCCACTGCCACCAGGGACGGTCGTGGACACAAGAGTTGTGCATCCTTTTGAATTTGACTTCTATCTGTGCAGCCACTACGGCGGCCTCGGGACAAGCAAGCCAACCCATTACCATGTCCTCAGGGACGAGCACAAGTTTAGCTCTGACGACTTGGAGAAGTTGATTTACAGTTTATGCTTTACTTTTGCTCGATGTACCAAACCAGTGTCTCTACACACGCCTGTTTACTATGCTGATCTCGTTGCCTCAATGGCATCATCGTCGTTACCATCTGTTGGTTCGAATGAAGACCGATTTTGCAAACTGCATGCTGATGTAGAGAACATGATGTTCTTCATTTGAAGGCCATGGGCTCCGGTGTCTAGAAGAAGTCCCGAGGACTTTCCATCCTCTCCATTTAAAACAACGTGTAGGAGACTTCTTGGATATTGCCATTGCCTCTCCGCCAGAAAAGAAGTTCAACGAGGGGGAAAGCTTAGTGGAGCAATGTCAGCACGACCGAGCCTATAATGGCTTCGTCAGGCTGATGGTGCTCGATTGCTCCGTCGGGCCTTCACCCGTTGACAGAAGGCCAATCCTCAATGAACTTCTTTGCTGGAGGAGAAGCAGTGGCAACGTCCAGAAAGTCTCCTATACATTCTTTTGGATGGAGAAGATAGAACGTCCTTAGGACTTCTAGACACAAGCCTATGACCTTCAACTGAAGACAAAATGTCCTCAAGAATTCTAGCCATTTATTAAGGATAGCTCATCATGTGCATAGGAGGAATAGTGGATCTAGTCATTGTCTTTTTGACCTGTTTTGGTAACAAATCCGTGTTCCTAGTTGATTTCGTCTCCAACTTACTTTGTGGTGATTAACTATTACAAAGGTGAGGCATTTTTGGAAGGTCAAAATGTTGCAAGTGATATCTATTTGTGAAAAAATAAATGGGCAATTTTATCAATGTTTTAATGCTAATGTGGGGTTGCCTTTTCAATTCTCGATCATTTTCTAGCCTCTTCATTTAATTGCCTATTATGTTGGTTCTCGTAATCTAGAGATTATGGTGTTACCTATTCAGTTTATTATATCTAGGTTAGTCTCCTCCTAGTGAATCAAACTTGAAAAGCGATGTTTATCCATAGAACATATATGCATTTGAAGAAAATGCTCTGAATGCAGGGTCGTTCGTTCCTTTTACTGTCAATGCCTTTAGGTACTCTAGCATTTTCTGGCCTATTCGTCTTACTCCCAATTATGTTAAATTTCACGATCCAAGACTGTTTTCAATCGAGTCCCTAGGATATTTTGTAAATATCACATAGTTAATGGGCTTGTTTGCAAAAGTTCAAAACATGGAAGCTGTTAATAATAGACTGAACTAACACTATAAAATTAGGTGGGATTCTGAATTTTCTAGATATTTTTCCGAATTTTTGAACATGCGGGTCAAAACCGATGTCTGGACAGCTAGGTCTTTTCATTCAATTTCGGGTCTGTCGGTTTGAACTGGGTCAAGTGGTCTTAGGGAGCGCATGGAAACAATTCTGTTTCTTTTTTGTTCCTGGGAACAGAAACAAAAAAAAAGTTTTTCTGTTCCGGGGAATATTTTTTGAACAAAAGAACGCGTTTGGTAAGTGTAAAAAAAAAGCTGTTCTTGGAATAAAAAAAGAACAGAAATATGTTTGGTAACTGCAGACAATTTCTGTTCCTAGAATAGAAAAAGAACAGAAACACGTTTGGTAAACGACAAAAAAATTTCTGTTTTTTTTTATTATTTTTAATTTATAATTTTTTTAATAAAGTTTAAAATTGATATTGAATTGTCATTCTTATAAAATGTTCATTAATTTTATTTTGTTCATGGTTAGTGAAGACAAACATTTTTAGCATGATCATATGGCATATTTCGTAGAAAATTTGTAATTAAAGTTTGTATCAAATTTTTTCAAATACATTTTTTTTTTATTTTTTAGTTTTAAAGCATATAAACTTGATATTGATTTCTTTTACCAAAAAAAAAACTTGATATTGATTTCTCATTCTCATTAAATGGTTATAAATTTAATTTTTGAAAAATGGGGTGTGAAATGAAAAATATTTTCAACATGCTCATATGTGCGCCCTTAAACGAAAATTTCATACATCTCAACATGAACCCTTCCATACATAACATCACAATAATGAAGTAATATAGTTCATTGTTCAACTGCATTACAGTGAATACGTAAAAGCAATATTACAAAAGTCAACAAATCTCATTCATATTGTGATCCCTTGCCATTTTATTTGCAATTCTTATCCTAAGGCTGTTCATCCCAGATGACTCGCTCACCGATGTATCATCTCGCAACTTCCCTCCCGTAGGTCCAAATGGATACTCCGAATCTCCATACATGGAAAAATTTCTGTCCATCCTATCTTGATCACGAATGTAATTATGAAGAGCACAACATGCAATTACAATAAGTGCTTGCTTCCGAATTGTAAATGGAGGCATATGTCTCAAAATGGTGAAGCGATTTTTTAATGCCCCAAATGACCTCTCAATTACATTTCTTAGTGAAGAGTGCTTATAGTTGAATAACTCTTTTGCTGTTCTTGGCCGTCTCCCACTCCCTCTATATTCGCTGAGATGATACCGTTTTTTTTTTTTTTTTTGATAACCCAGGGAACTCCGAACGCGCTTCGGGGGGAGAGTAAACCCCGGAGCGAGGGCCCCCACCGCCGACCCCCAAGCAAAGACGCGCGTTATGCATTGAAGCATCGCTTCCACGAAGGTTCGAACCCTTCCCCCTGCGTTTGGGGTACCAAGCCCTAACCAACGCTTCCACCGCGGGCGGTGGTCTGAGATGATACCGTTCCCTTCTAAAAGGAGTTAAAAATCCCGGAAGTGCTGCATAACCGGAATCCCACGTAGTATTTCCCTATAACATGATATATAAAAATTTGTTATGATATTAAACTATAATATAATCACAAATGTCAATATAAACAAAGTAAATACCGGGTGGTGGTCGGGGAAATTGCAATTGAGGAGTTTCGAGTGTTGCCGAAAGCACTCGACAATCATTGCGCATCCTTCCCATCCAGCATACACGTAAGTAAATTTCATATCAAATGAGCAAACACACAACACGTTTTGTGTGGTAGTCCCTCTCCTGCCTCTAAATCGAACCTGCTGAGACACCGGGATAATAGCATTTATATGGGTGCCATCCAGAGCACCTACGCAGCCCTGTCAATTTAATACCAATCTAAGATTATAAAAGATTATGAAGTACATGTATTTGATGGTATAAAGTTGATATAGAAATCATACCTTGAAGTAGCGCTTATGACTAGGATCCATAAGAATTTCTTGAGGGATGACATCAAAGGACGGTGGTTTGATTATCTCTTTTGAAAGTTTGATAATTGCTTTCAACACTTTGCTGAAATACTTGCTGATCGTCTCTCCAGAATGTTGAAATCTCTCACATAAAATTCTATTTGAGCTACCATGACAAACCATAGATAAGAATATCCCAACTTGTTCGTCTATTCTAATATATCGACTATCTTTTAACCAACCTCTTACTCTCATCAAATCACATAAATTCAAAAAAACATGCCTCTCCATCCTGAAGGCTTCATATATCCTATCTGAATGTCCAGTAATAATCTTACTTATCCATTCTGATCCTAATAATTTGCTGTCCCTAATTGGTTCTATTGTATGCACGGACACGTCAATGGCAACCGTGCACAACCATGCTAGCAATACGGCTAGATCATCCTCATCCAAGAATTGTTGAACTTGTTCTACCTCTTTACTACATATACTATCTGATCCCTCTTTCATAGTACCTATATCATCAGAAAAATATAAAAACATCAATAACATAAGTCAAGTCTCAATTGAAGATGCCATTACATATAAGTAGGAAGAGTCTTAACACTTAAAACGACATATTAAAAGATAACATAAGTTATACAATCTCTACGTTACCCCACTCAATTCATAAATCTACCAAAGATGATAAATAAGTCCAATTCTCCTTTCAGGTGTGGATTTAATGAAAGCCACCCTCCACGAGGCACTATCGCATGCCCGATCCACTGCTTTATTATAAAGATCTTGGTCTATCTCAGGCATAGTAAGCAGGATATCCATCACAGCAGCGACGGAGAAAGGATCCTCAGGTGATGGCATAACACCATAGGTCGCAGAGGCACTACCAGATTGACTGGACTTAACTTTCAAAAAGTCTTGGATAGCTTTGCAAGTGTCATCAATACTGTTTTGGGTACTCCTCCTTCTCCTCTTAGTAGTTGGAGTCCTATCCAAATTGTGCCTTCCACGAGCTGAAGTTCCAGCATCTTATGGTGTAAAGACTCTCTCATTAGTGTGGTGATCACCGAAGTCATCTGTATGGCCACCACCAGCATCACCATAGGCATTGCCACCACTGTTGTCACCATATGCATTGTAACCACTGTTGTCAGCACCTACATTGGCATCACCAGTGTGATCTTCCTCCGACCCCGGCCCATCTTCAGCATTTGCAACGCCATATTCCTCGCAGCATATGTACCACCAAATACAATACATAGCTCCGATATTGGGGAAATCCATCCTTCCTGAATTTTGCCCACTCTACATTCTCCTACAATTTTGACAATAATGACATTTGAGGTATATAATCATACATTTTAAAATTAATATACATAATGACATCAAAATGACCAAAAAGTTAAAAAAATATACCTTGATGTGATCTTCCCATATGCTTGGATCGTCGACAGAAACTCTTTTATTGACACTATCCCAACCGAATCCAGACTAAGACATGAGTTTTTGAAAACTGCTATACTGTTTTCTCAGTTTGTTTAGCTTGTTCCGCATCTGGATCATGCTATATTGGCATCCTGTTTGTCTAAGGAATTCAGTATGTATATTCCTCCACCCTGCTTTATTGAAAGTTGAAGTGGTCCGATTTCCCTTTTTGACCTCATCCACCAACAAATCAATAAATATGTTGGTTATAGACTCGGTCCACTTCGCATTGCATGTCTGTCTCTCAGATGCCATTTAATCTTTCATCGGTTGAGCAACACATGAGTTATGAGTTAAATCAATAACATAATACTATATATGCCAAACACAAAATCATTCTCAAGAGATGCAAGCCAAGACGACTATATAATGACAAAACTGAAAATTGCTGAACTAACTTGTGTAAAACAGATCATAAGTTGCATTTTCAGCTACAAGAAGTACATAATAATGCTACATATAGAATGCACCATGAAATTCAGCCAACACAAGGCAGCATTACCCTTGGTTATACCTTCTTACGATGCCGCACAACCACGCCGCACCTCGACTTCGGCCGGATCTCCCCTTGGTGGTGAAATCGTCCTGAACGCCCTCGCCACGTGCTTCACCAGCCTGTTCATTCCACATCACCATGAGCAACAAAATAACAATCGAAGGAAACCACATCACCAGCCTATCCATTCAACATTACCAAAACTGTCCACCTCGCTAGAGCCGCCGGCTTTGAGCCCTGCAGCCTCGGGCCGGAGCCGCCGTCGAGGAGCGAGGCTCTCGCCAAGCGAGGCTCGAGTTGCAGCTCATTGAGCTTGAGCGAGCAGCCGCAACTCGCTGGAGCTCGAGCGAGCCGCCGCCGAGCAGCTTCAACCGCAGCTCGAGCAGCCGCAGCTCGAGCGAGCCGCCGCAGCCGAGCCGGCCGAGCAGCCGGAGCCGCAGCTCGAGCGAGCCGCTTGTTGGCCGGAGCCGCAGCTCGAGCGAGTTGCAAGCTTGCAGCCAGCTTCGAGCAAGCCGCAGCCGCGAGCGAGCGAGCCGAGTGAGCCGGAGCTCGCAGCCGCTTCTCGGCGCGCTCCAGCTCGCTCGAGCAGCTCGAGCCGTCGCCCAAAGAGCTCGCAGCCGCATCTCACTCGGAGCCGCTCGAGCTCGAGTAGCGAAGCCGGCTCCAAGAAATCGAGATTCGCAGAGCTCGCGAGCCGCAGCCGAGCAACTCGCTTAAGCCGCGCTCCAAAGATCGAGCGAGCCGCCTTGCGATGCCGATCCAAGGCAGCTTCGAGCTCGCTCAGCCGCAGATTGATCAAGCCTCGCTCGAGCCTCACTCGAGCCGCGAGCGAAGGGGGAGCTCGAGCAGGTGAGATCGAGCCGCAGCTCGAGCTCGCTCTGAGCGAGCGTTGCTCCCCTTGGTGCGGCAGATTTGGGCGAGCAACGCCGCCGAGGCTCGAGCGAGCTAGCCCGGATCCGTCGTGCCCAAGGGGAGCAATGCTGACCGAGAAGGAGCGCCGAAGGGGGAGCAACGCCGCCGGAGGAGGAGCGCCGAACGGGGAGCAACGCCGACCGGAGAAGGAGGAGCAACCGAAACGTACCCGGAGTCGCCGGAGTGAGGAGTCGCCGGAGAGCCAGCCGAGTGGGAGCCACCGAAGAGATGGGAGAGACGCCGGAAAAGGAAGAACGAAGCTTCAGCCGACGAGGGAGCGACGAGCACGCACGAAGGAGAAGAGCTTCGCCTTTTGTTCCGATTTTGTTTTTTTGTTCTTTTGTGCCTTCCAAGAAGTGTTTCTTTTCAAAAGAAACAATTTTTTTATGTTTCTTTTTTCTGTTCCTATTTTGTTCCAAAACGAAAAAACAAATAAGGAACAAACGCAACCAAACGCTTTTTCCTTTTTTGTTCCCGGGAACACTTTCCGTACAGAAGTGTGCCGGAAACACTTTTTTGGAGTGTTTCCATGCACGCCCTTAATCAACTTTAAAAGGGACATATTCAGCTTTCTGTTGATGCTGTAAACATTTTAATTGGACTTCGTATGGTGGGTTAGACGGGCCAAAACATAATCAGTCAGATTTTAAGATAAAGTTGAATAAGTGGCCCTTCTTTGGATCGCTTCACCTAAGGTCAGATGACCTGAATTCTTGCTAAATTTGATGCTTATGTTTTTCTTTGTTAGATGAATGAATAGATAGCTTATTGGGGTTTTGATTAGAACCAAATTAGGGGTTAATTGATATTGGCCATTCTTATATGAATGCAAACGGTGGCCAATTTTTTTAATCATTAATCAAGGAATCTAAGTCCATAGTAGGTTGCGATGGTCGAAATGTATAGGAATCAAAGACTGGCCTTATTGATTAACTAGAATGAGCTTCATTGATTGTTTGATTTGAGTGATTGCATATGATGTGAATGAATGGAACAATTTGAAACCGACACCACTAATGGTGGCCATGCGAGGTGGTCCATGAAAGAGGCAGCTGAAGTTCTTGACTATGACAAAGACTGATGTCCAATCTAGTCTTATTTTGTAATACCCAACTATGGCTTGCGTGGCCAGGTGCAACCTCCTATGGAGAAATGGGACTTGGACAGAAAATCTTCAGTGGGCGATGAGATTCCTCTTAGGTAAGGATTTCTATCACGCCATTGGTCGTTTCTCTTTTGGAGCTCTGTGCCATCTCATTTGGAAGTATAGAAACAATATCTTCTTTAGAGAGCATCCGATTGTGGTTGCGGTTATCAAGAAGCATCTTATTAAAGTTGTGAGGGATAAAGCCTTAACCTTCAAAAGCGTGGAAGATTGCCCGAGAAATAGGAGGTTACAAAGAAACTAGGGCTTTGACTCGTCTATCTTCAGCTCTCCTATGCCGATCGCCTAGGTTGTCTTACTCCACCTTTGTGGGCTGTTTCTTCTTGGCCCAGCATGGCCTTTTGGTTAGTCTGTCTTTTTAGTTTGTTGCCTCGGCCTTGCGTGGCTGTTTTCTTAGGCTTCCTTTTCGGCCCTTGCTTGTCTTGATTGCTTTGTGGTGTTTTGTGTCCGGCGCCCTTTCACTTGAGAAGACGTTTGTGTCTTGTTGAGTGCGAGTTTTGTGGTGCCGGATCTTGTATATGTGGTGGTTAAAGCTCAATATATTATTACCCTTTACCAAAAAAAAAAAAAAAACTATGGCTTGGGTTTTCGAGATGATAAATAATACCTGACAAGTTGCGGATTTTCTTTTGTTACCCTTAGAATAGCTTGCCTTTTATTTTCATTGAGTGTTTACTTATTGCACTGCACTTTAATAAATTGTTTATTAAACTGTTTTTTGAGAATAGAATTAGAAGTACTTGGGTTCTCCCAATAACGAAAAAGTGTATCATGCTTGAATCTAACTGGGGTTCACGGTGGTGGAGGAACTGGATCGGAAAAAAGATTATTGATAACGAGCAAAATACTGATGCTAATAGCAAAAATACTAATAATCTTGATCAAGCCGACAAAGTGACTTTCATACGTTATTCACAACAATTAGATTTTTGTTGAGACATAATCAAAGGCTCTATGCGTGCCCAAAGACATAAATGTAAAACGGTTATTTGTAAATTGTTTCAAGTAAATGTGCATTCTCCTCTTTTTTTGGACAGAATAAGCAAACCCCTTTTTTCTTTTGATATCTCTGGGATGATAAAATTCATTTTGAAAAAATGGATGTATAGAAAAACAACAGAATTAAGAATTTCGGATGTCCAACTCCCTACAAAACATGTGCATGATCACTTAGCAGACCTAGTCAACGGATGTCCAACTCCGTCACCGTGCGAACCAAAAACATGTCGCTTGCTCCGAATGTCTCAAACTTTTATATCGAGTCAAATTCCAAATTGGCTTGGGTCTAAACATCGAGCCATATTCAGTAGAAGGTGATGGAGACTAGGGAAGTGTACTCCTGAAAGTACGATGGTTATCCTAAAGTCCAGAATTGTAAACCTAGTGATACGTAGGATTAATTGTTGTATTTTTGGGCGAATGCTGAAATGGACATTTTTCATGAAGTTAAGACAGAAACGAATTCACGTAATTACCCTCGAAATACGACTCGAGCAAAAATTCTGAATTGCCGCAGAGGGATTGAGAGTTAGGGTGTGGCTTTAGAAAATGAAGGAGAGGAAAACGATCAACCTTTAACAAGGATGGGAGTTCATGCAGAGGGGTGTCACAAAGCTGACGAATGTCCTTGAAGGGCTTCCTGAGACCCCATTCAGCCCTGTCGACACCTGAGTTTTCAGGACGGTCTAAGTTAGAAAATTCGAGAGTCAAGATTCTCCATCGGGACAAGTCTCGTTTCCAGACAACAAATCGAAAAGTTTAACTTTGACAAAAAGAAATTAATTGATTTTGTTAGTTTCAAATCTTTGGCTGAACATTTAATTTGGGTATAATGAAATTTAAAAACTTCAAATTTGATTAAAGAAATTTCGATCTGTGAAGCCTCTAAACAGGTTAATCATTAAGATTGCGCTGTGGCACGACGATCCAAATCGTAGACAAAACCTTGGTTTTCTCTTCTTTTGAAGGTTTGGCTCGGCCTCTCTCCCTCCCTCTCGTGATCGTTGTAGAAACAGAGAGCGAAGCAAAATTGGTCGTGAGCAAAGCCGCGATGTCACAGCTAAAATTAGTGTCTCTGACTCCCTTCTATCTCTGCTCTAACGAACTCCGGGATATATCCATTCGCGGAGGACAGTGGCCACGTGGCAACGAGAATTTCTCTATCTGACCCCTTCTTTCTGTCCTCTAACGAACTCCGGATGAGATAGATACATTCGCTCGAGGAAGGCAAAAGGGGGAGGCTCAACCTTGAGAGGAGTCTCCGGAGGTGATTCCTCTTCATTTGATTGGCAATTTCCAGCTCTATGTAGAAATTGCTGGCGCCGCCGACAGCTGCTTCATCGTTGCGCCGCCGCCACACTTGTATGCTATGCATTTTGGCCAAAGAGAAGTGTCTTAATCTCGAGTCTTCAAGCTACGCCGGAGTGGACCATTGTTGTCGCAACTTTTCATTTGTCTATTTACCTCGCATTCGAAGCCCGAAGCCATATATCTGGCGCGGGTACGTACTTGCTCTGTTTTGCTAATCTGAGCCCGAGAGTCCGAGGAACTGTAACTGGTTATTAACTAGTGGTTTCAAGTCCAGGATGTTGTCTCCTTTGTGTGGATCGAAATTAGCATACTGTTGATGTCTCCGTCTGTTGCAATAGGAATGAACACCAATGTTCGTGAAAATGCTTAAGTGATACTGTGTACTTACCCGAGGAGTTTCATCTTGAACTTGATTACATAAATATTCATAACATGTTCAAACCATGATTGGCAGATTCGATTTAAGCCCTCTAGATCGCCTCCATCATTGTTTTGTTCAGAGCCAATCGGTCCTCGCTGCAGGTAATCACATTTTGCTAGACCGAATTGCATATTTTCTGTTTTAGATGTATGAGAATGTCGACAGAGGCTTAGTTGGTGGATTGTGCCTTCCCTGTGTAAGTATCATTTGAGCGAATGCATTTTCAGTACATGTAAATACATGCTTTCTCCGTCTACATGTTTTCTGGGTGTATGTATGTACATATCACTCACTTCCAAGTGCATAGGTTCTATGATGTAAATATATGAGTTCTCGCGGTCAGATATGAGTGATGGTTGAAAAATTATGAGTGAGTTGAGGAAAAATGAAAGAAATTATAATGAAGGTTTGAAGAGATGGGAGCTTCCGGAACTTGCGATTGAAATGTGTTGTGGGTGAAAAGGAAGAGGAGAGGATTCATGTGTTCAGGGATTCAAGGACTGAAGAAAAGCACAAAGAAAGGGCACGAGTTCGCGCAGTGGAAAGAAAGAAAAATAATGATAAAAATAAAATAATGATGAGGAAGTAGAGTTCCCAATTGGATAGTAAAATGTAAATAATGATCTCCAGTAATAGGCCGACTTGAAATTCATATCGTTTAGGATGTTATCTTTTTCTTTTGTTTTTGAGGTAATTTTATCTCCTACATAGTTCTTCTTGAGATTAAAAAACATATAGATAAAATAATAAAAACAAAAATATTAGAGAAATAATGAAGATATAAAAAATAATTAACGTAAATGTTATATCTGCTTTTACGGAATAGTTAATCTTTAGCATCTCATATCATTAGTGGAGATCTTCAGTTGGAGATTCCTGTTAATCAAAATTAAACTTCATTTTCAATTTTAGGGACTTAGCTCACGATATTCATGTCCCTAGGCTTAATAGAGAAACGATGTATAATTTTTGCAAAACTTGTATTGGGTCATCATGAGGATTATGTCTCGAGTTTCATATTAATATATTATATTTGACATCACAACGACTTATTTTCCACACTCTATTTTACTTACTTTTTCCTACTGCCATTGATTTGTCGGTCTCGATCCCTTTATGTTGTTTCCCTTGATTATAATTCCATTATGCCATCCGCCTAATTGGCTAGTTAAGTCACACACTAAGATCATAAAATACATTAAAATATTGAATGGACAATTAGTGGATAAGAATTTTCAAAACTTATAATTATATAAAACGACCGCAAATGACACTTATATCTGTACGAATTAATGTTTCATACAATGAATCGATCTTTTGTAACTTAATTCTATTACAAAGAAAATAATAAATGAGGTTATTTTAGTCTTTGCACTTTTTTTGGGGGGGGTCTAGCTTTGTTACTGATAAATATAAAAAATTTATCACCAATGGTCATTTATTTATTGTATAGGATCTCTCTCTCTCTCTCTCTCTCTCTCTCTCTCTCTCTCTCTCTCTCTCAATCCTTTTTTTTTTTTGGTCGAAATTAGAACCTTCATTAAAACTTGGAAAGCCTACAACCGGATGCCAGAGCATCGGCATATACAAGGTCTAGCAACAGGTAAGGTGGATATATGTTCCAATCCCGGAAAATTGAAAAGCTGGGCCTTAGTGGCCCGGTCAACCATAGCATTCCCTTCTCGCTTGCAGAACCAAACAACTAGGTTTGGGAAGACGGAAAGGGAATCGGTGGCTTCCGCGAGCAAAATGCGAGCCTCCCATGGCGGCAGTTCTTCTCCCGTAACAACAGCAACAACTGTACTACAATCCGATTCAAGCGTGATCGGAGCCTGATAAAGCCCTTGGTGCAGCAGATGGCGGAGCGCGAACGTGAGAGCTTGAAATTCCGCGATCAAGGCTGATGTTGCTAGAAATCGTGCTGTATAAACATCAGTAAGGCGACCATACTGATCTCTGCAGATCGAAGCCATTGATCCGTGTGTACTCCCTGGCTGAAAAGAAGCGTCGATATTACATTTCAAAGTGCCTGGTGTCGGTGGATGCCAGATCTGACTATGTTGCTTCTTTCCTGTAGATCGAGATGAAGAGGATGAGAGGGAAACCTTGTAAAGTCACGTCTGTGAAAGTGCATTCTCTGCTGCTAAAGAGGGATTCGGTCGATCGCCCTTGAAGATAAAACTGTTCCTCATTCGCCAGATTTGCCAGAGGACATTGGCGATGAGCTCCAGAGCAGGTGAGTTATTAGGCGATTCAACTTTTTCTGTCAACCAAACTTCTATCTGAGTGACCGAACTAAGCTGGATATCTATATTAATCTGTGGATGAAGCTAGAGGCCTGTTGTCCATGAGCAGAATAGAAATAAATGCTCTAATGTTTCTAGAACTTGCTTGTTACATACCTGACAGAAAGGTTCTGAACTGATATGCCTCTTGAATAAGTTGTCCTTAGAAGCAATCGCATTTTGGCAGACAGACCATAGAAATATTCGTAGTTTTGGGACTGTACGCATTGTTCAGATTTTTTTCCACAGTATCATAGGATGTCGATATGATGATGATGCTGTGCTGTTGTTTGGAGTTCTGTTCACAGAATTCAGAGCATGGTAATTGCTCTTGACTGTATGGCGGCCATCCTTGTTGGCTGTCCAAACTAGTTGATCAGCAACTAAAGTTGGTCTAACTAGAATGGTTAGAACCTCTGCTACAATCTGATCATCTAAGAAGCTAGTGAGTAGAGAGGTATTCCAGCTGTTGTGGATGGGATCAATAAGATCAGCCACCAGTTGGGGTTCCTCTCTAGCCGCAGGTCCACCTATGACTCCTCTTGGTAACCAGCAATCTTCCCTAATGCGAATTTGCCTTCCATCACCCACTGACCATCTAACATGAGGAATAATAGCATCCCTACCAACTAGAAGACTCTGCCACCCCCAGGATGGTTGAGAACCTCGATTCGCTGATTGGAAATCCATAGAGTGGTAGTAAAGATCCTTAAAAATTTTACTCCATAAAGCTTGTGGCTGCTGTAGTAATCTCCATGCTTGCTTACCGAGTATGGCTTTGTTAAATTCTACCAAATCACGAAATCCTAGACCGCCCTCGTTCTTACTCTTCCTTCAAATTTCCCATCGCTTCCAATGTATCCCTGCTTTATTTTGATCATTTTTCCACCAGAAACGAGCAATGCTCTTCTCTATAGTTTTACAAAGAGACAATGGACGTTTGAAAATCGACATAGCATAGTGAGGAAGTGCCTGGATGACAGATTTAATGAGAATTTCCTTGCCCCCTTTCGAAATAAACTTTTCTTTCCATCCTTCCAGCTTTGCTTGTACTCTCCCCAAAAGCCAAGAGAATATTTCCTTTTTAGATCGGCCCCAATCAGACGGTATTCCCAAGTATTTCCCATAGTTTTGTAGCACCGGAACTCTAAATTCAGACGCCAGATTTTCCTGTAAGCCGATAGGACAATTCTTGTTGAAAATAATTCCTGATTTGTTTCGGTTCAAAGCCTGTCCCGTGGCCATACAATACTAATTTAAGATATTGGCCAAGTTCTGGCATTCCCTAATATTAGCATCAAGGAAAAAGATGGCATCATCTGCAAAAAATAAATGGGACAATGTAGGGCACCATCGATTTAATTTAATTCCTTTTAATTGACCCATATCAACAGCTTGAGAAATCATAGTAGAGAAAACATTTGCCAATAAGATAAAGATGTATGGCGAAAGAAGGTCACCTTGTCTGAGGCCACGAGTTGGATGGAAAAAAGGAAGTAGTTCACCATTAAAGCGGACACTATAAGATGTGGTAGTGATGCATTGGAGGATCAAGTGCACCCATCTTGGATGGAAACCCAATCTGAGAAGATAGGCATTCAGGAAATCCCATTCTACTCTATCATAGGCCTTTTTCATATCAGTATTGAGGATCGCATGAAATTTACTCGTTCGCTTTCGGGTCTTGAACTGATGAATAACTTCCTGAACAACGAGAATATTGTCTTGAATCTGTCGTCCATTCATAAAAGCCGACTGTTCCATGGAAATTAGATTAGGTAGCCAAGGTTTAAGGCGATTAGCAAGTACCTTGGAAATGATCTTATAAGCAAAGTTGCATAGGCTAATCGGCCTATATTGATCTAGGCTTTCTGGGTGAGGCGTCTTAGGGATTAAAGCGATAACTGTCTGGTTTAGATTTGTCGGCAACCGGCCTGATCTGAAAAAATTCTGCACTAGAAGATGAAGATCTGATTTGATGACCTCCCAATGAGTCTGATAAAACAAACCATTAAAGCCATCAGGGCCAGGAGCCTTATTAGTGCCCAACTGAAATGTAGCTTGTCGAACCTCCTCCAAAGATATTGATTCCAGCAGCTTTGCATTCATTTCCGCACTTACCACCTGCGGACATTGAGCCAAAACAGGTCCATAATCTCGGTAACCCACCGTGGTGTATAACTCAGCAAAATAGGTGGATGTCATAGCTTTCAAAACCTGTGGTTCACGAATCCATCTCAGATTATCATCCTGCAACATAATAATGCGGTTTTTCTGTCGTCTTTGAAGAGTGGCAGCATGAAAGAATTTCGTGTTCTTATCCCCCCATCGCAATCCGCGACCGCATAGCCCAATATTGCTCTTCTTGTTACCGGGTCCGCCGTAGTTCTTCTTTGATATTGGTAACTTCAAAACTATTAAAGGTACATTGCTGTTGGTTTGTGATAAGTTGAAGTTGTTGCTGTAGAGCTGTAACTTTAAGATCACCCCTAGGAAATTTGGCCCAACTCCATTTGCTTAATGTCACAGAGACCCTTTCCAGTTTTGGGACTGGATCACCACCCTGCACTTGGACTGAATTCCAGGCATCTGAGATAATACGTCGGCATTCGTCATGGTCATTCCAATAAGATTCAAAAACAAAATTCATCCCTCGTCTTCTAGATGATGGTGAAGTATTAATTATCAGTGGGCTATGGTTAGAACCCACCGGTGGCAAGGCAAAGACCTCTGCATTAGGGTATAACAATCGCCAGTCAAGTGTACACATAGCCCTGTCTAGCCTTTCTTTTACCAGTTCATCACCCTCTCTATTATTCATCCACGTGAACCGACACCTTTTACTTTCCAATTCCATTAAAGCACAATCATTGAGAACCTACCGAAAGGAGAACATACAGAGCTTATGAGCTGGTCTTTTCCCCACCTTTTCCCATGGATAAAGGATTTCGTTAAAATCGCCAGCACAAATCCAGGGTAGTACATTAATCAAACTAATATTACGCAGCTCATTCCACAATAGTTGTCGAAAGTGAAAATCATATGGAGCATGAACACAAGTTAGTCTAATCATACGACCATCCTGCACTTCCCTATAAGTCATATCAATATAATCCTTTGTTGAACATAAGACTTCTATGGATACCTGATCATTCCAAAGGACCGCCAAACCTCCCGCCAGACCAACAGGGTTGATAACACAAGCGTTAGTAAAGTGTAATCGACGCTGAATATCAGTCACCTTCACTGCACTATTCTTCGTCTCCATTAAAAATACCAAATTGGGCTTTTCCTTGGCCGTCATGGCCTTAAGCGCGTGAACTGTCAGGGGATTGCCCAATCCCCGATAGTTCCAGCATATAAGTTTCATTTGTGAGATGGTGGCTGTTGAGGGCTAGCCACCGGAGCCTAATGTCAAGCTTCTCCCCCGTCAAGAACAGGTGTTTCCAGTAAACTTGCTTCATCGAGGTCATGCAAGACTAAACCCTTTGAGTCAGATGGTGTGTAGCGTCGTTGTTTTTTTAGCAATACCCACTTTAGGTGTCAGGCATGCATTCTTCTTTTTCCTATACTGTTGAAACTCCATAAGAGAGGACTGAACGTTCTTCATTTTAATTGATGCAGGAATGAGTGCAGTATGTACACAACTCCTTTGAAGATGCTGCTGGTCAGAATCTGTAGGTTGCAAGTTTATTGGCAAAGGTTGTGTAGCCTCTGTTGCTGCTGTAATAGAAGGCGAAGCTGGCAAAGGAAGCAGATTCTGAAGCTGCGAAGGAGGCGTCTCAGGTATAGTTTCTTTAGGTTGAGCTGCTGTGGGGGTAGGTGTATAAAAAGTTTGCCAAAAAGGACTAGGGTCCTTTACTTCAGCCCTTAGCCATTGACCGTACACCATACTATCACGTCCTTCAAAGTTTGCTTCATCATAGGGAATCGTCTTACAATTCATTGCATAATGACCTAACCTTCCGCATGAGTAACAGAAGTGCGAGAGACGCTCGTAGCGAAAGTCAAGCCAGAATAGCTTCCCTTCTAGGCGGACCAACTTACCTGGCCTTAGGGGGTTCTAAAGATGTAACTCTACCTTTGCTCTTGCAGTCCTATAAGAAATAACCTCTTTAGTGTCAACTCGGACCTCTATCACCCTTCCTAAATCTTGCACAGTCTTTGTGATCATCTGCTCAGTTGTCCATTCCACTGGTAGAGCCCGAAAATTTGTATCCAAAAAGCAGATCTTGAGAAATCATAGCAATGTAGGGGGTATTAGGCTGCCATGGCTTGAGAATGAAGAGATTGCCCGAAAAAAGCCAAGGACCTCCTTCTAGTACTCGCCGTTTATCATTAGCCGAATGGAATTGTACTATATATAGGCCATCTTCACGTTGTAAAAAGTCGATTTGTTCGGTCTTCCAAGCTTTTTTCAATGTACTCTGGAAGGCTGGGAAATTTATGGATGGATTGGATAGAATCCTTCCTATCACAGTTAATCTGCATTGTGCCAATTTTGCAGGTGGGGGTTCCTCCTCCCACACTTCAATGTTCTTTTCAGTAGAAAGCCTACCTAATCTGGAGCACAGAGCAGCCAGGCGCAAGGAGTCTTCCGAAGCCATCTCAAAGAGGGGGAATAAGAGCTAAACCTATGGGCGAGCTATCTCGAAACTTACTAGCCAGCAAGAATTGGTCCTCGATAGAAGACATCCAGAGTGACAAAAGATGCGAGACAGCACATACAGAGGTAAATGCAGAGAAACCCTACAGAAACTTTAAAGATAGAACAGAGGGGATGAAGCCGTCGGATTACAAACCCAGCGGAAGAAAATTCCAAAGAGAAGCCGGTCGCACTTCATTCAAGGATTGAGCCTAGCAGAAAATCCAAAGGTGGCGAAGCGAACCAACGATGTGTAGAAGCAAAGAAATTGCGACAGGAAAGCTTGGCCCACCATCGGTTACAAGGCTGATGTCGATTGCGCAAGAGAGGGTTACGGTGAAAAGGAAAGAAAGAGAAAACAGGATCAGAAATTAGAAGGACATAAGGATGGTAGTGTGGTAAATTGGGGTTAGGGTTTGGGTAGTCATGGCTATCCGACGATAGAAAATTCTCTTCATAACGAGAGGGATGGAACTCTGCAAATCCAGAGGGTTTTTTAGTCTCGGCCACTATTTCTCTCTCTCAATCTTATAACCATATAAATTAGGAAAATAAATTTGAAGAAAGAGGGAGGACAATAGGCACGGAATATTTTTTTTAGGTTTTTTTTTTTCAATTTTGTTGTATATGTTTATGATTTATGTAGAAGCATTATAATGATAAATAAGTTTTCTTTTTTTTTTTTTTTTTTTTTTTTTTTTTTTTTTGGGAGGGGAGGGGGGATTTGGGTAGATATAATAGTGATGAGCGGAGCAATGGTATGCACAAAGAAGGACCTGATGACGATTGATGTGTAGGCTAAGTCCTAATGGGAATCCTCAACGTGTTCTTGCTCCTCAGGTCGACGATGGTGGTGCAGACCTTTGATTGGATCGATCGCCGCTACACAATTGTGTTGGTGGGATTCTTTTTATTCATCGAGCCTTTTTGAAGATGTCACCAATGAGGGGTACTTCGTGTTTTGGCAAAAAAAAGGAAAAGCTGAGTCCGAGGTATGTAGGTTCCTTTGAGATTCTGGAAGAATCGGGATCCTAACGTATTGTCTTGCATTGTCGTCAAGGTCGACACAAGTGCATGACGTCTTTTATGTGTCGGTGTTGAGGACATATGAGCCTAACCCGACCCATGTGCTGATTTTCGAAGAGTTAGACATAGATGACAGAGTGTCATACAAGGAAAGCTCTTTGGTCAGAAAGAGCAGATTTTGTGCACCAAGACGACCTCTTTGGTCAAAGTGGTATGACAACACCATAGGACAGAATGAGCTACATGGGAAAATGAAGACTCGATGAGACGACATACCCCACCATTTTGAAGAAGAATTGTAATGGTTTAAATTTCGAGAACGAAATTTTTATAAGAGAGGAAGAGTTGTGACATTCTAAATTTTTTACCCGTCCCAATAAAACAAAATGGACTTTTCGTCAGCGCATCTATGGTCCTTTTTCTCTGAGCTGATCACTCATGAGTTAACTAATCTATTGGGTGAAGTCGTTAAATGATATATCCGCGATAAAATCCCTAAAAGCTACCTAATTGGTTGGATTGGACTAAAATCGCGTTTGGTCGATTTTAACCATGAAATTGAATTCGGTTTCGGGAATCAGATGTTCGAGCGTGTCATGGTTCATTTATAGGAAGTCGTCTTGTCTTTTGGAGAAATTTCGTTGAGTTTAGGATTTTTACGAAAAATCACTTCGGATGATTCGGAAATGAATGGAAATTCGGATTGGCCAAATTAAATGGATTTTTGGTTTCCAAACCGAGTCATTTGGTGATGGGGACTTGTAGATTTTTTTTTTTTTTGGGTCTGTAAAGAAACGATATATTCAAATAAACAAAGTTTTACAACCAGCCGCAAGGGCATCGGCATACAATAAATCCATTAAAAGATAGGGAGGGAAGACATTCCAGTTGTGGGCCAAAGGCTGTACACGCTAGGCCTTTGTGGCCCAGTCAGCAGCCGCATTTGCTTCTCTCCTTCACAGCCGTACCGTCAAGTGGGGGGAAAAGGGTTAATGAAGTAGCAATTTCCGTGGGCAAGGAGCAGATCTCCCATGGCGGCGATCTACCATTTGTAACGGCGTTAACTACGGTACTGCAGTCAGATTCAATCAGTAGACTCGCCTGATTTAGCCCTCGTCGCAGCAAATGCGTGATCGTTAGAGAGAAGGCTTGCAACTCCGCAACCAGAGTTGAGGCGGCCGGAAATTTGTTGGTGTATATTTCGATAAGCTGACCTCGATGATCTCTGAATACTGTAGCCATTGTTCCTTCTGTACTCCCCGGTTGATAGGCTGCATCTATATTACATTTTAAGGTACCTGGCTCAGGTGGTCGCTTGAGATGCACCGAGATTAGGGTTGCGATGTTGCATCTCGACGAGGAAGGAGACGAGATCTGGAGAGTCGCATCTCTGTCAAAGCTACTATCACTATGTAGAGTGGATCAAGCCGTTGATGGCGAAAGATAAAGCCATTCCGCATCTTCCAGATCTACCAATTCCAGAGAAGGTGAGTTGTCGGTTGATTTACTTTGTGAAGCCAACCATGTTTCAAATCTGTGGATGGATTGTGGCTGTATGTCAATGGTAATCTGAGGGTGTGCCCAGATTGGTCTTGTCCAGGAACAAAGTAGGAATATATGCTCTAAAGTTTCAGGGGTTCTTTGGTTACAGAGCTAACAATAGGAATTTTTAATAATTTTCCTGTGAAACAAATTCTCCCTAGTAGCTACTATATTTTGACAGATCGACCAAATAAAAGTTCTTACTTTTGGTACCGTTCGCATAGACCAGATTTTTTTCCATAGGAAAGTAGGAACCTGATAAGAAGAGGAGGGCACACGATTGTTGATGTTGATAGATATTGCTGTTAACAAATGATAATTACTCTTCACCGAGTGTTGGCCATCCTTTGTTGCTGGTCAAAGTAGTTTATCGTCAGTAAATTGAGGTCTAATTGGGATGGTTAGAATCTCTCGGATAATCTGTTCATCCAAAAAAGTTTGGAGCAGAGATGTATTCCAGTTGTTGTGGATCGGGTCTATTAGATTAGCCACCAGCTGGGGTTCCTCTCGAGTCGCCGGTCCACCAAGAATTCCTCTTGGTAGCCAGGGATCCTCATGGATTCTGATGATAGTCCCTTTAACAACAGACCATCTAAGATGGGAGAATAGCTTCTCTACCAGTGATAATACTCTGCCAAACCCAAGACGAACGATTTCCTTTTTGTGCTGATTGAAAATCTATTGAATGATAATGTAGCCCCTTTACTAGTTGACTCTATAGAGCTTGAGGATGTTATAATAACTACCATGCTTGCTTACCAAGCATGGCCCTATTGAATTCCAAAAAATCACGAAATCCGAGCCCGCCTTTTTCCTTACTGCACTTGAGAATATCCCATTTCTTCCAATGAAAACCTCATCTATTTAGATTATTTTTCCACCAAAATCTTGCAATACTCTGTTCTATATTTTGACAAAGCGACAAAGGAAGCTTGAAGACCGACATTGCATAATGTGGAATCGCCTGAATAACAGACTTGATTAGAATTTCGTTTCGCCCCTTTTGAGATAAACTTTTCTTTCCAACCTTCTAATTTAGAATGAACTCATGCTAGGATCCAAGAAAACATGTCCCGTTTAGATCGCCTCCGTCCGATGGGATTCCTAGATAATTTTCGTACCCCTGAAGCACAGGTTTTCTAAGCTCAGAAGACATATTGTGCTGAAGTCTAATAGGGCCGTTTGTACTGAAAATAAGTCCTGATTTGTTCCTATTCAAGGTTTGCCCCGTAGCTAGACAATACTGATTTAAGATATCAGCAATATTCTAACTTTCCCAAATGCTGCCTTCTAGGAAAAAAATTGCATCATCGGCAAAAAAGAGGTGTGAAAGAGTGGGATACCATCTATTCAATCTAAGACCCTTTAAATGTCCTATAGCAACCGCCTGATTGATCAAAGTTGAAAGTACATTTGCTAAAAAATTAAAGATATAAGGGGATAAAGGGTCACCTTGTCTGAGGCCACGATTTGGATAGATAAATGGATGCTGTAAGATGTAGTGGTAATGCATTGCATAACCCATTGTACCCATAGCTGATGAAAGCCCAATTGGAGTAGATAATCCCTAAGGAAATCCTATTCAACTCTGTCATATGCTTTTTTCATGTCAGTCTTAAGAATTGCATTGAATTTGGTGGTCCGCTTTCGGGTTTTAAAATGGTGGAGAACTTCTTGAAAGATTACAACATTGTTTTGGATCTGTCTTCCACTAACAAAAACAGTTTGTTCCATGGAAATTAAATCAGGTAACCAGGGTTTTAAGCGATTGGCTAGTACCTTGGTATAAGCAAAGTTACAGAGGCTGATTCATCTGTATTGGTCCAGTCGCTCTGGTTGAGGAGTTTTGGGAATCAAGGTAATGATAGTGCAATTCAAATTGGTTGGCATCCATCCTGTTTGAAAAAAAGTCTGCACAAGAAGAAAAAGATCGTCTTTGATAATATCCTAGTGAGAGTGATAGAAAAGCCCATTAAAACCATCAGGGCCAGGAGCCTTTGTAGATCCCAGCTGAAAGGTAGCCCGGCGAACCTCCTCTAAAGTGACCACTTCCAGCAGATGGTTGTTTATTTCATTGGTAACCACATGTGGGCACTGTTGAAGTATAGGAGTGTAATCCCGATGGCCAACCGTTGTATATAACTTTGAAAAAAAATTGCAAGCCATAACCTGTAAAGCATAAGGGTCACAAATCCATTCATTTTGCTCGTTTTGAAGCATGGTGATTCTATTTCTTTGCCGTCTCTGAAGGGTAGTTGCATGAAAGAATTTAGTGTTTTTATCACCCCAGTTTAACCATTGGATT
Organism: Eucalyptus leucophloia subsp. euroa; assembly: GCA_017140325.1. Classification (NCBI taxonomy): domain Eukaryota; kingdom Viridiplantae; phylum Streptophyta; class Magnoliopsida; order Myrtales; family Myrtaceae; genus Eucalyptus; species Eucalyptus leucophloia. The sequence continues at coordinate 24,860,491 of CM029471.1, forward strand.
CTAGACCGTACAACCAAAAATTGTTCTTCACGCTGCCAAGTGTGTTTTAATTCCTCACGGATTTGAAAAACTTCTTCTCTATTATAGGAGCCGTGCTGCTGGTTTGTTATCTGCTGGAGCTGTTGTTGTAAAGAAGCTGCTTTAAGATCACCTCTGGAAAATTTGGATCGGCTCCACTTCATCAGTGCGGCAAAGACATGTTGCAACTTGATGGTGAGTCTAGCATTTCGACCTCTTACTGAATTCCATGTTGTTGATATAATGTCTAAGCATTCTGCATCTTCATTCCAGAAAGCCTCAAAGGTGAAAGATTTTCTTCGTGCCTTATAAGATGCTGAAGAGTTGACAATCAATGGACTATGATCCGACCCAATAGCCGGCAGCATAGACACCTCAGTTGCAGGGAATAATAAAAGCCAGTTCATTATGCACATCACCCGATCGAGACGTTCCTTCACTAACTCATATCCCTCACGGTTGTTCATCCAGGTAAACTTACATCCTTTACTCGGTAATTTCATAAGAGAACAGTCATTGATAATGGCTCGAAATGATAACATCCTATATTGTTCTGCTTGGTGCTTGCCTATTTTTTTCCATAGATATAGTATTTCATTGAAATCCCCAAGGCATAGCCATGGATATGTATTAGCCATACTGATCTCTCGAAGTTCATTCCACAGGTGTTTTCAATTGTTATACGTAAAGGGAGCATGAATACAAGTAAGACGCATAGTCCGACCATCCTGGTATTCTTTGTAGAGCATATCAAAGTACAACTGAGTTGAGGTAAGCACAGTTAAATCTACCTGATTGTTCCAAAATATCGCCATTCCCCCTGCTAGACCAGTAGGATTGATCATATAGGAATTATTGAAATGCAAGTTGCATTGTAGACTTCGAAGTTTCTCCTCAAAGTTTTTGGTTTCCATCAAAAAAATCATATTGGGCTTTTCCTTGGCCGTCATGGCCTTTAGAGCTTGAATTGTCAGGGAGTTGCCCAGTCCCTGATAGTTCCAGCAGATCAGCTTCATTGATGAGGAGGTGGCTGTTGAGGGCCAACCACCGAAGCCCATTGTCTTGCTTCACTTGTTGCGAACACAAGTGTCTCCGTAAGGTGAGAATCGTTTAAATTCTTCAATATTAAGCCTACATTGTTGTTTGGAATATGTCTTTTCTGTTTTTTTCTGACACCAACTTTTGGTGTCAATCTGGTATATCGTTGCTTCTTATTGAGTTGTATGTCTGTAGGAAGGGTCTAGATACCCTTCAACTTTGCTGACGTTGGAATAAGAGCAGTATGAAGGGAAACAACAGGCATAACTATCTTTGATTCTTGTTGCTAGTCAGGGACAAATACTGGGAGAGCAGCCAGAGGTGCTGGATCTGTAGATGTCACTGCTTCGGTGTGGCTTGGAGGGGGCAAAAGGGGTATATTCTGCACTGCGATGAAGGAGTTTCATGTACGCTGTCTACAGACTATTCCGATGAATGTTGGGGTGAATAAAAAGCATACCAGTAAGGACTATAGTCCTTTACTTTTGCCTTGAGCCATGGGCCATATGTCATTGTATCCCGTCCCTCAAACTTGTTGGAGAAATCTTTCTAGAATATTTTGAAGCTGACAAAACATTTCTATCAGTCTAGTCTGGATAATTGCAGATCTTCTGTTTAAAGTCTGAAGACTTTCAGATCACCAGACTCAGCACTCAAGACTCAAGACTATTCTCATTGATAGTTTTTCTAATCCAATGACGAAGGCAATCCAGAGCCGAAGTATTTGGTTGAGGATTTAGTCCTATCCTCTGGAGAAGATCTCTTGGTTGGATAAATATAACGGATTCTTTTATCAAGATCGTTTGAAGATCCGATGGTCGACGAAATATTCTTGAAAGGTTCTATTCTTGGAAACCAAGATCCTGATTATATGGGCGAACAGATTGATGGGCTATCGTCAGGTTCCTTTAATAGCTCGAATAATCTTCTTGATTGATTCCGTCCAACGGGTAGATTGGAGGAATTCCTTTGGAAAGTGCCAACGGGTATGATGGCATAAAGGAGTATAAAAGGAAGACGTTCTAGTTACTTTAGTGCATGATCGATAGAAAAATTCCAGAGTCTGAAGCACCTTGATTATTAGTCGATACATTTTGAGCGAAACTGTAAACACAAAGAGTGTCTATACTTAGTGATACCTTGAGCTAGTGTGGTAGATCATCTACACAAAGAAATCAAGGAAGAACGACATTGTAACATCTCTTTGTCCATAGTGGAATCCAGCCAATAGGCTGTCAGTGCAGAAGAGTGGACGTAGGCTTGAAATAAGCCGAACCACTATAAATTGCGTGTTCAATTTTCTCTTCCATTCTCTCAGTCTTACTTTGATTATTGTTTGTCTCAAATCTATCAACTGTCTAGTATTGTGCAATTATCGAGGAAAATCTTTTATATACCTATTCACCCCCTCTAGGTACTTATTCTAGCTATATCAATTGGTATCAGAGCTCGTGTTCTCACTTTATTTGAAGTGTTTTACTTCAGAGTAAAAGATCCATGGCGAGTATGCTAGCACCAGGGCTGGTGGAAGGGCAAAGCAATACCAGACCACCCTACTTTGATGGAAAGGATTACAACATCTGGAAGAACAAGATGAAAGCTTTCATACGATCAAAGGATCCTCTGGAATGGGACGTTGTAGAAAAAGGAATTATTCCTACAGCTGCATCAGTCTCTAAAAGAGGGAAAGAAACTGTTGAGACCAGCGGAATGACTCAGGAAGAGATAATGAAGAGACAAGCACTCTATACAAAAGCAATTTACTCTTTATATTGTGCTTTGTCACCAACTCGAATATAATGAGAATATCTTCTTGTGCTACAAAAAGAAGTTTGGGACAAATTACATATCACTTATGAAGAAATAGATCGAGTGAAGGAAACCAGAATCAACATTCTCCTCGGTCAATATGAAGCCTTCAAAATGAAACCAGGAGAATCTATAACTGACATGTTTAGCCGTTTTATAGATATTGTCAATGGTCTTGAGAATCAAGGACAAAAAATTTCTGATCCCATGAAGGTAAACAAGCTACTGCGTGGACTCTCCAAGGATTGGAATCACATAAAGACTTCAATAAGAGAGATGCAGAGAATTATGCCACTATCTGTGGACGAGCTGATTGGAACTCTTCAGTCTTATAAAGTGGAACGAATTAATGAAGACGAAGATCCAAAAGGTAAGAAATCCATTGCATTAAAATCAAATGATGATTCTGATGTTACAGATTTTGAAGATGATATGGACGATGAGGAGCTTGCTCTCATGATAAGAAGATTCAGAAAACTAAATAGAAGAGGAAGAAGGTTCAACTCAAAGAAACAAAGTTTTCAAAGACAGCAGACCAAGTCTGTTGATGATGAGGAACCAAATAAAGATGTAGTTTACTTCGGATGTAAGAAAAGGGGACACATCAAACCCAACTGTCCTCTTTTGAAGAAGAAGAAATGAAAAGCTGAAAAGTCTCGAAAGGCACTCAAAGCTGAAACTTGGAGTGATACAGAGTGTGAAGAAAGTGATGATGAATATGCCAATTTATATCCGATGGCGCAATCGACTCGAGACTCAAACTCGGATCGGACTCGAACGTGAATTTGAGGTAAGTGATTTTAAAATTCCTGTCAAAGTTTCTAAATATATTGATGAACTGTGTTTTAGTCTCAATACTTCACTCAAAAGAATTTTCGAACTTAAAAAGGAAAACTCTGCTCTAAAACAATAGGAAAATGTTTTAAAAGAAAGACTTGAATGTTTAGACAAGAATGTTTCCACTCTTAAAGAAAATGAAGATAGTCTTTTGAAAGAAAATGCTCTTTTAAAAACTGACTTATCAAATATTTCAAAGAAATTTTCAATAGGGTCCGAAAAACTTGATAAAATTCTTTCAGTTCAAAGACCTTACTTTAATAAGTCTGGTCTAGGTATGACAGCGAAACTATTCCCTTGATTGATTTTCCTAAAGTAAAAGAAAGAATCAAGCAAAGACCCTCGAGAGAGGCTTACAAAAATCATTTCAAGAAGGTTTTTGTAAAGTCTCGTAGGACGAAATGCCCTCGGTGTTCAAAGTGCAACAATCCGGATCACTTTGAAAAAGAGTGTCCTATGGTTTGGAAACCTGTTAAGAAAGTATGGGCTAATACTTGTTTATCTTACTAACACCAAAGGACTCAAGAAAATTTGGGTACCAAAGAAAGCTTGAGACTCTCTTTTAAATGCAGGTCTCCGTCAAGAAAAAGATGAAGTGGTATCTTGACAGTGGATGCTCAAGACACATGATAGGAGACTCAAATTGCTTCATAAAACTTGTTCAAGTAAATGGAGGAAAAGTTTCATTTGGAGGAAATAGCAAAGGAAGCATCGTGGGATTTGGAACTGTGAAAATTGGAAATCTCACAATAAGTAATGTTTCCCTAGTGGAAGGACTCAATTACAATCTTCTCAAAGATCGATCAACCGTGTGATACTGGTTTTAAAATCTTCTTTCAAGAAGGAATATGTTCGAATCGGTAAAGACTCTACTCGCCTTTCATGGGTCGAAGGCATGGAAACATCTATCTCCTGGATGTGAAACCGGATGAATCACAATGCTTAATCTTAATTCAAGACGAAGCAAGCTTATGGCACAAAAAGCTTGGTCACATCAACATGAAGCAATTAGCCAAAATCTCTACAAAGAAGCTTGTTCGAGGTCTACCCAAATTACCATACCAAAAATCTCATCCATGCACTCCATGTATTCGGGAAAGCAGGTAAGAAATTCATTTAAGCCAATAAATCATGTTTCTACTAATCATGTACTGCAAATGCTGCTGCATATGGATCTCTTCGGATCAACCGAACCTAGAGCATTGGAGGTAAGAAATATTGCCTAGTAATTGTGGACGATTACTCCCGATTTACTTGGGTATATTTCCTTGCAAGTAAGTCCGAAACCTTCTCGTATTTTGAGAAATTTGCTAAAAAGGTTCAAAATGAAAAAGGATGTGTTATCTCCAGTATAAGAATAGATCATGGAAGTGAATTTGAAAATCAAGATTTTACAAAATTTTCTGATAAATCTGGCTTTAAGCATGTATTCTCCTCTCCATATACTCCTCAAGCAAAATGGAGTTGTGGAAAGAAAGAATAGATCTCTTCAAGAAATGGCTAGAACTCTTTAATTGAAAGTAAGATTTCTTCACGATTTTGGGCTGAAGTTTGTTTCAACAGCGTGCTATATCATCAATAGAGTTTTCTTAAGACCTATTCTAGAGAAAACCCTTATGAGTTATTCAAAGGTAAGAAGCCTATTGTTTCATAATTTCATGTGTTCGGTTGCAAATGCTTTATATTGAAAAATGCTAAATGATCAAGTTGGTAAGTTTGAAGAAAGATCAGATGAAGGAATTTTCTTTGGATATTCTACATCAAGCAAAGCTTACAGAGTCTATAACAAGAAGAGCCAGTCTGTGGAAGAGTCAATGAATGTCAAATTTTAAGACTCTACGCAAGATGAATCCAGTCAGACTCATCATGAAGAGTCTGAACCTGCTCAAGACCCTCCAAAGCTCACAACTCAAGAAGCATCTCAGACTCTGGAAGACCAGCATCAAGTTGTTCGTGAAGATTCAAATAAAGAAAGAGATCACCATCCAGACAAATCAACCAGTAACTGGAAGCATAAGTCCAGTCATCCCAAAGATCTCATTATCGGCGAAATTAATGAAGGAATTCGCACAAGATCCAAAAAGCGTGAAGAGTCTAGTGCTATGGCTTTCATTTCTGAAATTGAACCAAAGAGCATAGAAGAAGCTTTATTTGATGAAAGCTGGATTGAAGCTATGCAAGAAGAACTCAGACAGTTTAACATTAATGATGTCTGGGAATTGACATCTAAAACAAAAGGTAAAACTGTTATTGGAGCTAAATGGGTGTTCAGGAACAAGATGAATGAGAAAGGAAAAGTCGTACGAAACAAAGCAAGACTCGTGGCCAAGGGATATACACAAGAAGAAAGAATAGACTATGATGAGACTTACGCACCGCAGCAAGGTTAGAAGCTATTCGTCTATTACTTGCGTTTGCTTGTTATAAAAATTTCAGGTTATTCCAAATGGACGTCAAAAGTGCCTTCTTAAATGGATTTATCCATGAGGAAGTTTATGTGGAACAACCACCAGGGTTTGAAGACCCAAAGAAGCCGACTCGATCTTCGGGGTCGAAAAAGGCCTTGTATGGTTTAAAGCAAGCACCTCGAGCTTGGTACGAGAGACTAAGTAAGTTCTTAATACATAATGGTTTCGTCAAAGGTAAAGTAGATACTACTCTATTTATCAAAAAGAAAAACAAAAGCTTTTTACTTGTTTAAATATATGTGGATGATATTATTTTTGGATCCCCTAATGAAAGTCTATGCAAGAAATTTTCTAAGTCTATGCGGGATGAGTTTGAAATGAGTATGATGGGAGAGTTAACATTCTTTCTTGGACTCCAAATTAAACAATTGAAGGAAGGAACTTTTATTCATCAAGAGAAATATGCTAATGATCTTGTCAAAAAGTTTGGACTGGAAAAGTGCAAAAAGACCAACATACCAATGTCAAGTTCTCTAAAGATAGACAAAGATGAAGAAGGGAAGAAAGTTGATCAAAAGCTGTACAGGAGCATCATTGGTTCACTTCTTTATCTTACTGCTTCTAGACCTGACATTTTGTTGAGTGTTTGCATCTGTGCTAGGTTTCAATCAGATCCTAGAGAATCCCATCTCAGTGCTGCGAAACGTATTATCAAATACGTTGCTTCATCTTCAAGCATAGGTCTTTGGTATCCTAAGAAGGGAGACTTTAATCTTCTGGGATATTCAGACGCCTTGATCTGGCCGCTTGCGAGTTGATGAAAGAGCACTTCGGGAACTTGCGGTTGCTTGGAAGCGGGACGGTGTCTTGGTTTTCAAGGAAACAAAGCACTGTGGCTCTCTCAACAACAGAAGCAGAGTATGTAGCTCTTGGAAGTTACTGTTCACAAATCCTATGGATAAAACAACAGCTATAAGACTTTGGAATTGAAGATTCATGCATGGAGATTAGATGTGACAACACCAAATTTTTGCAATCAATCTCACTAAAAATCCAATCCTTCACTCAAGAGCAAAGCATATAGAGATTCGACATCATTTCATCAGAGATTATGTTCAAAATGGAGAAATCTCAATTCAATTTGTTGATTTAAAGAGCCAACTAGCGGATATATTCACAAAGCCTTTGGAGAAAAATCAATTCGATTTTATTCGTTCCAGACTCAACATTTTGAAGCTTGAGGAAGTTAAAGTCTAAAGACTCTCAAACCCTTAGACTTAGACGTTCATGGCTATAGACTGTAAGTTCTTATTATATTCAATCATGAAAAGGTACGATCATTAGTTCAGTTAATTTATAATTTACGTAAAAAAACGGAATCTTGTCTTTTAAAAAAGGATTAACTTATTTTTGGCAGTTATCGATTTCAAAAGAGACGTCTGTTCATTTTCCTTTGTGCCGATTAGTTTTTTCCTTTTTAAACTGAGTTATATATATATAGTTTTCCTCGCTCAAACTTGAAAACCCTAAAAAGGCATTCTCCTCCCAATCCTGTCTCTACTTCGTGTTCATCTTCGAGAAAGTTGTCATCTTTTCTTGGGAAAGCGAGTAAAGGAATCTTTCAACGTCAAGGAAGGATGTCTTCTTCGAGAAAGTCTTCAAGAATCGTGAACAGGGGACCACAGAGAATGAGGGAGGGGCCTACCCATTTCGATCTCACCGAGGAGGAAGATTTATCGAGTCAGCAACAGAGCCCGATTCATTCTCCACCACGTCACTCTTCATCATCTACACCACAAGGTGCGGGTCAACAACCGGAGGAAGAAATAATCGAGGACACAGAACCTGTAAGAGTTCAAAAACCCTCTTTTATTTACAAACTCTATCGTGCGTTGAAAAGCACTGGGACTCCGCTGAATCATATAGATGAGTTTCTTAAAGATAAGAATTATGGGAATGAGTATATCTTTTTGCAACGAATGGAGGACTTGGGAATTGCTCCCAAAGGAAAGGCTGAGGAAGCACTTGCGAACATTCCAAGTGACCCTCGTGTATCGGACTGAATCCGACCGACGGGAACGATGATGATAAAATGTTCCTTGAATTTCAACCTAGAATGGGTGTTGCTGTGAAGGTGAAAGGAAAAAGGATGGATTTGTTTAAATCGAAGGAACAGGAGAATCTGTTCTTTAGACTGTTGAAAAGAGGGGTGATAAACCCTAGGAGTGTTGATTTCGATTTCTTGGATGCAATTATTGTGAACTTAAGGGAGAAGTTCAATCTGCTTCAACTTGAGCAATTTTGCTCCGATACTACAGACGGTTATGCGCAATTGACAACATACTTCTATTCGAATCTTAGCTTTTTAGATGCGAATAGAATATCTTTCAGTGTTTGAGACCAAGACTATGTGGTAGATGTGGACATGTTGGCAGATATAATTGGAGTTGAAAGAGGACGCTATCAACCGATCAAAGTTTCGATTGCTCGTGCTATACTGGAGCTTGTCAAAGACAGGAATACAGAGGGAAGAATTACCTACACAAGATTGCATGCCATCAACATTTTGATTCACAAAATTGTGATAAACTATATCAGGCCAAAGTCTACATCCAAGATTGATGTGTCTAACTCGGAGGTGAAATTGATGTATGCAATCAATTCAAGGAAGAAGTTCTCTCTTCCTCACACCATTCTCTTTCACATGTACAAAGCAATGGTGAAGGACAAGGGCCAATTGCCTTACCCGTGTCTTGTGACCAAGATCTTCGACACTTGAACATTGAACCTCCACATACTCTTTGTGTTCGACCATGCGACAAAATGGTGGTGGGTTTGAAAATGCTGACAAAAATGCGTCTGAAAGAGCTTGATAAGGCAATGGAGAAGTTCAAAGTGAAGACTCTAGCATCTTCTACATCTAAGAGAAAAGGGAAGGAGCCCATGAGTGCTCCATCCAAAAAGAAAAGAACTCTTATCTTGGAGGATGAAGAATAAGAGGAAGATCTAACTATCTCTGCATTGAAAAGGACCAGACGTTCTATACCTGAATCAACAGAACGACAGAAGAAAGGAAAAGAAGCAGAAGAAAAAGAACAGAGAGAAGAAGAGGGGCAAGCAAAGAACAGAGAAGTAGAGGAGTAGCAAGAGAAAGAGAAAGAAGACAAAGAGAAAGAAGTCAAGAAGAAGGAGAAGCGAAGAAAGAAAAGTCTGCGATGAAGCCGGAGAGAAAGGGAATCAAGACGCCCGAAGAGCATGACCATCACTCTTCCCCAATTGAGGTTCTAGAGACAGGGGGAGATGGCGAGCAAGGAAGGACTACACCACATGCTGTCAACAGTGAAGGTGTGAGTCGCTCACCAGCAAATCCAGAAGATTTTCAGGCTTCTTAAATGCCTGAAGAAGGACATGATACATCAACACCAAATTTGTTCGATTACACCGAAGTTCCATCGTCTGCCTTCATTCCATCCAAGAAAGCAAATGCGAGCACACGTACGGACAACACAAGATTTTCGTCGTATCCTTGATGTTCTTCCGGAAATGCGGTCAAATCTATGCTCGGGACCGTGAACTTCAAGTTCTGAAGAATGCTGGACAAGCATCTTCTCGTTACCCGTGCAAATCAAATGAAAGACCTCGCTCTTCAAATTCAAGCTAATGCCAAAGGAGAAGAGGTAGCTCATCTACGGAAGACTTGAAGAGGCTGGAAGACATCGTACGATCGATGGGAGATTTCCAGATTGTGCGCATTCCCAAGCAGACTTGACCCTTTTCTCACCTTTTTAATGATGACAAAAAGGGAGAGAATTGCAATTTGAACTCTTTAAAAAAAAAAACTTTGACTTTAAATTTCTTTTGTGTGGTTGAATATTTGTTTTTGAGTATAACTTCGGTGTGAACTTGAATTTGATGACTGGCTTGGGTGTGGATTTTGATGCTTGACTGTTTGCATTTACATCAAGTATTGTTGTATGGTTTTACTCATGAAAGACTAACTGATTTTCTGTGGATGCAGAGTTTAGTTGATTTTATTAATCTTTATGAGATAGATAGCCATATTGCTTGAGTAATGTTTTGCAGGTCAAAGTTGTTCAAATTTATAGGAAAGTTTTGTCACCATCAAAAAGGGGGAGATTGTTGGAGAAATCTTTCCAGAATATTCTGACAAAACATTTCTATCAGTCTAGTCTGGATAATTGCGATCTTTCGTTTAGAGTCTGAAGACTTTCAGATCACCAGACTCAGCACTCAAGACTCAAGACTATTCTCATTGACAGTTTTTCTAATCCAGTGACGAAGGCAATCCAGAGCCGAAGTATTTGGTTGAGGATTTAGTCCTATCCTCTGGAGAAGATCTCTTGGCTGGATAAATATAACAGATTCTTTTATCAAGATCGTTTGAAAAGATCCGATGGTCGACGAAATATTCTTGGAAGGTTCTACTCTTGGCAACCAAGATCCTGATTGTATGGGCGAACAGGATTGATGGGCTATCGTCAGGTTCCTTTAATAGCTCGAATGATCTTCTTGATTGATTCCGTCCAACGGGTAGATTGGAGGAATTCCTTTGGAAAGTGCCAACGGGTATGATGACATAAAGGAGTATAAAAGGAAGACGTTCTAGTTACTTTAGTGCATGATCGATAGAAAAATTCCAGAGTCTGAAGCACCTTGATTATTAGTCAATACATTTTGAGCGAAGCTGTAAACACAAAGAGTGTCTATACTTAGTGATACCTTGAGCTAGTGTGATAGATCATATACACCAAGAAATCAAGGAAGAACGACACTGTAACATCTCTTTGTTCATAGTGGAATCCAGCCAATAGGCTGTCAGTGCAGAAGAGTGGACGTAGGCTTGAAATAAGCCGAACCACTATAAACAGCGTGTTCAATTTTCTCTTCCATTCTCTCAGTCTTACTTTGATTATTGTTTGTCTCAAATCTATCAACTGTCTAGTATTGTGCAATTATCGAGGAAAATCTTTTATATACCTATTCACCCCCCTCTAGGTACTTATTCTAGCTATATCAAAACTGTGCGTCATCATATGGAATGTCTTTGCAATACAAAGCGTAATGTCCCAGTTTGCCACAAGAGTAGCAAAAGTGGGATAGACATTCATATCGGAATTCAATCCAAATAATTTTTCCATCCAAACTAATCAACTTCCCTAATTTTAAAGGTGTTTGCAAGTTTAACTCCACTCTAGCACGACCAGCCTGTAAGGTAGTCCCTCCTTTAGTGTCAATGCGAACTCTTATGACCCGCCCCATGTCCTACACCGCTTTTGTGATCATTTTTTCTGTACTCCATTCTAAAGGTAGTCCAATTATCTGAACCCAAAATGCACATGTTGAGAAGTCATAACAGTGTAAGGGGGTATTTGGTTGCCACGGCTTAAAAATCATAAGGTGGTTTGAAAACAGCCAAGGACCTCCTTCCTGGACCCTCTGTTTATCAGTAAGGGAGTTGAATTTTGCCACATATAGTCCCATTTCTCGTTGCGATATGTCAACTTGTTCAGTCCGCCAAGCCTTCTTTAAAGTACTTTGAAATGTAGGAAAATTTATGGATGGGTTGGACAGGATCTTCCCTACTAACGTAAATCTACACTTTTCCAATGTTTCAGGGGAAGGATCATCGGTCCATACTTCAACCTATTACTCAGTATTAAGACGACTCAGTCTAGCACACAGAGAGGCCAAATGAGCAGATTCATTGTGCTGACTGAATTCCATCCCAGAACAGGAGCACCAGGTTACAGTAGAAGGCAAGGAAAGAGTAGAAAAAGAAAAGGAACAATGCAATTGCACCACTAAATAGGCTGAAAGCGAGATAAGCTCACCGAGAAAACAGATTTAGTGAGGATAAGGGACATGCAAAGAACGAAGCAGCCGTAGGAAGTCTTCCGCTTGAATTCGGGCCCCACCATCAAGGATTAGCGCTGCTAGAGGTAGACGATCGTGCACTCAAGGAAATTAGAGAGAGAATTGTGAAGAACAAGGGTTGGGACAAGTAATGGCAGAAAGGGGTTTGGTAAAATTATACTACCCAAAGGTAGAAAAGTACTTTGCATAGTGAGAGAGACGAACTCTACCTAGCGAGAGAATTAGTCATATTGAATTTTAAGGGGACTTGTAGAAATTGTGCAGGTCTTTTCCTCTACAAAATTGGACCTTAATTGGGGAATTTGTTGGAGAAATTGAAGCTTAAATGGAAGAAATTCGGAGCTATGGTGGGGGTGCAACATTTGATATCAATTTGATTTATTTGTCGATTAAAAGGGTAAGAAAGAATTAGGGGACATGAGGATAAGCTTGAAAGACTTCTTGGACATCTAATGATGAATTAGATATTTTCTCTTGGACTTTTGTCCTATTTTCCCATCTTCTTCGACCGTCCCTCTCTTCCCTCTTTCTTTCGCACACCGACTCCCCCTCCGCAGCAGCTACTTTCATTTCTCTCGAAGCTCGAGTTCCCCCTGCAATTCACGCTCGCCCCACCATCTGCTGCCTCCTCTGCTCCACCACCACCGATTCTTCTTCCCACCGAATCCAATTGCTGCCAGCTGCCACGAAGACACCATGCCTTCTCGTGTCTTCAATTTGCCCGGTCAACTCCAGCATCGAAGACTCCAGCAACAGAGACCGGATTTCCCTCCTTCGCTGCCAGCGTCCGATTCCCCCACCTACTGCCGTTTTCCTTTCTGTTTTCCCCCTGCAGCTGCCACGTCTGGGTCAACTCTACTGTAAACGAAGCCCCCAACGTTGACCAAAGCTGCTCACGCGTCTCTCGCCTTCGTCCGCGACACCCTCCGCCGAAACAGCACTGGATCGCCTCTCGCCTTCGCCCACCGCTCCACGTATCCTCAAGCTCAGTCTCCACCGAATCCAGTTGCACCTCGGCCCACTCGAAGTCATCCCGTCAATTTAGCTCAGTCAGCTCACAAGCCTAGCAGTCAAGCCCGCATTTGAAGCCTGCAAGTTCAGCGGCCCAAGTCCCGTGTCCACAGCATTAGCCTGCGCATATTCTTCAGCCCATTTGAAGCCCACTGAAGCCCAGCCCGCAACTCCAGCATCTCAGCCCAAGCCTAGGATCAAGCCCAGCCATTGTTGTGGGCTTTGCAAGGCCTTTTTGGCCAGGTCCAAGTGTCCATTGGTGTCGCCGAAAGTTCAAGTTTAGGCCGACGTCGTGCCGCCATCGCGGTGAACCGATTTCGCGTAAACCGGTGAGTTTATGCACGAAACTCTACTTAATAGGCTAATGGCATTTAAGGGGTGGTTAGTTTAAGTTAATCATAGATTTGTGGTTAGTTAGATTAGATTAGTGATTTAGTTTATCCTTGATGCATGTTAGGTGATTAGATTAGTGCAATTAGCGAGTAAAAATGTGGTAGTATTTATTTAGTGAGGTTCGGGAATTTTCTGAACCCGAATTGTTATTTATTTAGGTTTTTCTGGCCTAATTCACAATTATTGGCACTTAATAATTATTTTTCATAATTATTATTTTCTGAAAATTAGACGGAATAGCGGTGACCGGAAATTTTGTGTTGATTGCAATGGTGTGGTTAATTTCTGCAATTAAGTGTTGGATTGTGCAAATTGAGTGGAAACTATAATGTTGGATATTTATCCTCAAATTAAGTAATTTCAATAATTAATTAGAAAATTACCGGGCGTTAGTTTACAAAGCCAAAAATGTTTTTATGGATTGCATAAATAGTGGGATTTTCCAAAAGAAATATATATTATATTTTTGGCTCAGGCCGACTATATACCTGCACACGATAATTTTTATCGGATATTTTTAACACGGAGAAAATAGGCTAGGACATTATTTTAATTTAGGCATTTGAGTGCAAAGCACAATATCCTTGGCTGGGATTGGATAATCGTGTGCTGGTTAAGAGAATTCGTCATCCACTATGTGTCGGGTGAACAATGCTTTCATATAGAAAGTCGTCTTGAGGTAGACGTTGTTATGCTCGATGGGGCAAGACGATGCTTAGCTAAGTGATGGATAAATCTGCTATATGACAGATAGATCCGCTATGTGACGGATAGATCTACTATGTGATGGATAAACCTGCTATATGACTGATAGATTTGCTAAGTGATGGATAAATTTGCTATGTGACGGATAAATTTGCTAAATGATGGATAAATCTGCTATGTGACGGATAGATCCGTTGTATGTTAGATAGATCTGCTATGTGATGGATATATTTGCTATGTGATGGATAAATTTGCTATGTGACGAATAAATCCGCTAGGTGACGGATAAGTCGTGCTTGTGTGACTGTAATCGCTTGAAATGTACGATCGACTGAGGTGTGGTGATTGACGGAGATGTGATTTGAGGTACTCCATCAAATCAAGTGTTATTGCTGCATATATGGTTGAGATATGAACTGTGCTGACATATAGGAAGAAAATAAGGTGAGGTAAGTTCTCTGCTCTAATTGTGTGGTTGTGTGGTTAGGGCGTCTCTAGGCATATTACCCTCATAATCAAGGTTTAGAGCGTGAACTCGCTAAGATTTATATCTCACCCCGTCGTTGGCTTAATATTTCAGGATTGTAGGATGGAGGACCTGAAGTCGAGCTGAGGGGATTTAAAATGTAGGTCAGATAAGACAACTTTTTTTGAGAGCTAGTTTGTAGAAGTCTTTTTGGTTGTAGATTTTTGTACTTGACTCAGTGTATTTAAAAGCATGTTTTGTTTGAGAATCTGTTATCTTGTTTTTTTATTCTGAGATGGTTATTGTCAAGAGATTTGTTATTCGCTTCCGCATGTGAAAAAAAAAAAAAGAAAGGGTCGGCGACTCATCCTAGGAAGTCGCAAATTTTTATCGACCACCGAGGGATGGGCACACGCTCAAGGATCGGGACGTGACACCCCTAGTTTGAGCTAACATCCATGGTAATGTGACGTGTATTATGTGAAAATATGGATTTAGCATCTGGTTCAAAATTTTCGGAAATTAGAGCCATTGATTGCCTAGTTGGTTGCTAGTAAATAACATTATCTCACCTTTAGTTTTTTCAAATAACATGTAAAAGAATAATACTACTTGTCAATGTACGTGAGATTCTTATAATTGTAAGAGATTTTTGGACACGTTGTGTTTGGAAAACTTATTGAGTACACAAAATATATGTGTTAAAAACTATTGACAATCATATTTTTCTGATTTGCTTTTTTTTTTTTCCCTACAATCTATTTGGAAGCTTCGAGCTTAAGTATATTTCCTTTTCATGCATTAAGGGTAATCTTTTATTGTACTTAAATAGGACATTTTAAATAACAGAGCATATTTAGGTAGGTTCATGAAGTTTAGGATATTCATCCAATTTAAATTAGGATTTGGATTGATTTACTTTCTAGTTTGGATTTGATAATATATTTTTTAGGTAGTTTATTTCCAGTAAATTTTAATTACGAATTTTAATAAAAAGATCCAAAAAAATATCATGTGCATGTCATGTCATAGATATTTTTTTTTATTTATGTCATAGATATTAACTGCACCACATTTGTGTCGTATGCTATGTCATCATGTGCCATATCATCCCTCATGCCATTTCATTGCTTATATATATCATTTAGTGATTGCATGTTTAGATTCATCTAATTAGAGTGCATGTCAAGCAGAGTAATTTATTTAAATCACATGCCATATTAGAGTAGTTGCATGTCAAATTTCCCATCATTAGAAATTCCATGTTCAGATCAATTAATTTGATTTCATGTCATATTAGAAATTCTCTAGATTCATGTGCTTTGGAAATATACTTAATTGTTGCTAGAATAGGACATTCATATGTCGCATATTATGTTAGATTAATAGTGTATATTGCATATAACTTAATTTAATTTAAATAAAAGAAAACCCCAAAAACCTTGTTTGCAATTGTGTGTTAATTAGAAACATATATTTAGTTGAATATGTGGTTTTCTTATTGACATTGGAGATGATTGCGTTGTTTCAAGATAAGTATTTCTTCTCTATCCTTGCAATTTATTTAGTGTTTTGATTATTGGTTGTTATTTTGATGTATGCGCACTCGCATGAACACCTTTTGCATGTTAGAAATTCAAGTTAAAATGAATCAAGCTACTATGGTACCAAAATGGCGTTAAAATAATCTAGTGTAATCAAGTCTTCGAATTCATAATCTCTAGTTTATAGAGTGAAGTATAACTTTTGATACTTACCTGGGTTTTTAATTGACCCATCGAAGAACTAATTAGTGGCGACTCCATGATGAAAATTATTTGCATATCAAGAAATTGAATTCTAAGTCGCAAATTGGTATGGACTTGAGATAGCTGAGGTATGGACTCATATATTGCAAGTTTAGGTTCCTCTAATTAAAGTGCATGTCACGCAGAGTAATTTAATTAAATCACGTGCCATACTAGAGTAGTTGCATGTCAAATTTCCCGTCATTAGAAATTGCATGTCCATATCATTTAATTTAGATTCCATGTCATATTAGAAATTACATGTCTAGTTTCATGTACTTTGGAAATATATTTAATTGTCATTAGAATTAAGACATTCATATGTTGCAGTCATGTTAGATTAATAGCGTATTCTGCATGTAACTTTGTTTCATTTAAAAGAAAACCCCAAAAAATTGTTTGCAATTGTGTGTTAATTAGAAACATATATTTAGGTTGAATATGTGGTTTTTCTTATTAACATTGCAGATGCTTGCGTTACTTCAAGGTAAGTACCTCTTCTTTTTCTTTGCATTTTATTTACTATATTGATTATTGGTTGTTATTCTAATGCATGCGCACTCGCATGAACACTTTGCAATGCTGGTAATTCAAGTTAAAATGAATCTAAACTGCCAAGGTACCGTAAGGGTGTTAGAGTAATCACATATAATCAAGTCTCCAAATCCACAATTTCTAGTTAGTGTAAAGTATAGCTTTCAATACATTACTTGGATTTGTAATTGGCCCATCGAAGAACTAATTAGTGGCTCCATGATGAAAATTATTTGCATATCAAGAACTTGAATCCTAATTCACAAATTGGTGTGGGCTTGGGATAGTTAAGTCTAAGTTTAGTAATCCGTTAGCCGAATCTCTAGATGTTTCACCTGAGGTAAGGTCATGATAGTAGATTGTCGCATTCTTGCTGAAATAAATGAGAGTTTCCAATGGACACCAAAGTTACACAATTTGATCCTCCCTAGGAAGAGGTACGAGTGCTTGAAGAAGGCAACCTAGGAACTAAAATTATGGAAAATTGACGTGGTCAACAGCTCATCTGATCCATCTCCTCGTTGGATTGCAATGCCATTTTTCACCGTTGAAATCAAAAGGTAGAGCACTGCGTTTCGTAAATATTCTTAATTTGAAAATATATTTGAATTTTCTGCTAATTTCCAGAAATTATGAAAGTCTTGGAAAATCCAAGAAATCATACTGTGGATATGTACAAATGTTATAAATTATTCCAATGATGAATATCGGAATTTGAGTTGTAGAAAAAAAATTAATTGCAACCTTTATACGGTTTGGTGCTATTTTTTCTAAAGTACTTGCGAATTAGGAATAAAATTAACATATTTATTCGGGAAAAAAACAACATATTTACAGCTTTACATATATTTTGGGCCATTAGGGCTTTCGGGCCGATGGACCCAAATTGAAGGGCATCTTCAAAATATGAAAAAAGAAAATAACATATTTATTTAGGGGAAAAACAACAAACTTACAGCTTTACATATATTTTGGGCCATTAGGGATTTCGGGCCGATGGACCCAAATCAGAGGACATCAAAATATTTCAGTGGACGGATTTTAGGCCCAAGTGAATTGATGCAATAATTAGTTATGAATATAATTTTTAATCGAATGTATTTTTATGAAAAAATTGCTACATGGTTTGTTAGACGGTTTTTCTTTAGTTACGGCATGGAAGGTATATTAAGGATTGATGGAGACTCATATAATCTTATGAAGTTGGATCAAGCATTATATGGATTTTTCAAGTTGGTTGTTATTGTCACAATTTTAGGTAGAGAAGAAAAAAGAAGAAGACAGATTTGGGGAGAGAAACTGTAAACTGTGCACTTCTCTTTCATTATCTTACGTTTGTACAAGAAAAGTGTAATACAAAGAATGGTCAATAAAAAAGAAAGAGTATATTCTCCAATCTATGTGTATCAAATCTTATCCTAGATTGATCACGATCCCGATTAAAAAAAAAAAAAAAAAAGGAAACATATGAGGAGATAGGATAATGAATACTAGACGAATTTGATATCGCACATACATAATCCTTCATCCACATCGGTGGGTGAGTGATACGACCAAATCACCTAGCGGGTCAGATTGTGGCATCGAAGATGGTTCTTCAATAGTAGTTGGTGTTTAGGGAGCTGTCATTTGAAGATGTTGAGGCTCCTCCTTGATTGACATGGGAGGATACTCAATTGGATAATCCACTAATGTAAAGGTATTATCAGACGTCGCAAGTGCTTTGTCGGACATTCTATAGGAGGGATAATATATGATTCCCTAGAAGATAGATCCTCCTCCGATAGAAAATGATGATTAGCCATTCCCTTCTCTAGGCCTTTAGAAGAAGAAGTCTCATCTTGGAAAGGAAATGTATCCTCATGAAAAATGACATCCCTACTTAGAAAGAATTCTCCCGTAGGTGGTTTAAATATCTGATATCCCTTTTTCAAGCTTGGATATCCCATAAATATATATCAACAAGTGCGAGGACCCATTTCATCCTAAGGCCCCACTGTGCCACATAGCATAAGCAACCAAAAACTCTGGGATGATGTAGTTATGTTTTCTTCTCATAGAGTAATTCAAATGGAGTTCGACTGTCAAGAACACGTGATGGCATGCGATTAATTAGGTAACCTGCCGTGATCACATAATCTCTTCAAAATTTTTCAAGAATGGATGCTTGGAATTTAATAGCATGTGCCACTTCTAAAAAATAACGGTGTTCACACTTGATGACTCCATTTTGCTATGGAGTGTAAGTGTATGAGCTCTCATGCATGCACCATTGGAAGAGAGAAAAAAATACATTCACCATTGAAGAATTATTTTCCATTATTGGTGCAAATGTGTTTAATTGATTTCCCAAACTGATTTCTCAATAGTGAAAAAAAGGTTTCAGATGATAAAGGACTTCACTTTTTTATTGCATGAGAAATACCCTATGAAGCAGCGACACTTTCCAAGAGCTATCATGTCATGTCAAACACTTCAACACTCTCCGACACTCTCAGACACTCTTCGACACTTGGTCAATACGTGTTGGAAAATTTGACACCTGTCAACTTTTCCAACACTCTCCGACACTCAAGTCTGAATTCCAACATACTTGTTTCCAACATGTGATGCCGATATCGAGATCCATTTTGAAAATTTTCAATAAATGAGAGGTCAAAATATATTTATGTGAACAAATAAAACTCAAAAAAAAAATAATAAATAAAGAAAGAAGAAAAACATAATATTCTCTTTTCTTTTGACTCTCACTTCTTGTGATACACAATTCATCCTTTAAGTTTTTTTCCTCTTCTGACATATCTAACATGTGAGTCCAGAATGTGGATTGCTTGTTTTTTCTTCAAGTTTTATGAATTATTGGAATAGAGTTGAATTTGCCAAATTGAAATAATGAATAATATTAATAAATGGCGGATTAATGTTTTTGTGTAAATTCATTTGAGGCTTATTTATTTATTTATAAATATGAATCAAATTAATTTGATTGAAATAAATATAAAAATGATAATTTATTATGCATATATAATAATATATTTAATACATGTCCCAACATGTCAAAATTCTTTGTTTTTTAATAAACGACGTGTCGGCGTGTCGTGTAGTGTAGGGTCGCGTGTCAGTGTCGGTGCTACTTAGGAGATACCCATGTGCCACGTGAGAAATCATCTATTATTGTTAGGAAAAATTAAGAGCCATCATGATTTGGAGTGTGATAGAGCCCCAAACATCAACATGGATTAAGGAAAAAATACAGTCTATACGAGTGTTGCTATTTTGGAAGGATGCATGTGCTTGCTTTGCTAGTGGGCAAATGAGGCATTGAGGATAAGGAAAGAAAGCAGCATGACCTAATCTTTGACGATTAAGGAAATTCTTATCATTGGTAGCAATGTTATATGATGATTGTTTATTCAATCCAGTACAAGATAATTCAAAATTGCTTGGAAAATTGATCCAAAAGTATAGCCCTTGAGATATTCTACCTAAGCCTATCAGTTTGCCAATCAAATTGGACTAAAAGAGATAATTATCATAATTGAATAGGACACAGCAGGAATTTTCCTCACAAGCTCAAGAAACGGAAATAAGACTAAAATGGAAATCGATAACATAAAGAACATTTCAGAGTGTGAAAAGGGAACTAAGTTTCATCATGCTAGTCATCGCAATGTGTGTGACATTTCCATTTGGAAGTTGTACTAAGACAAGGAAAGGACAATTTTTTGACATTGGAAAAGATACTTTAATCGCAAACAATGTGATCACTAGCACTTGAATCAATTATCCACGCATCTTTAGAAATTGAGTTCATTAAGTAATAAGATATACTTGTGAAACTCCCAGCCTTATCAGAAGCATCCAATTTCTTCAAAGCTTTCATCAGCTCTTGGTATTGATCATGACTAATTGGTTTGTCAACTCGTTGACTAGTGACCTGAAAAGTAGTCAAAAATTCCCTTTTCCCTTTTTCTCCGGGGATGCCATGCAATTTCTAGCAATTATCAATCATATGGTGCGAACGTTTGCAATAGGGTGTGTTTAGGACTAGCATTTCCAAAGGCCTTTGGGCGTTCAAAGCCCCTTAAGCCAAATATTTGGTGTTTAGCTAATATTTTTCAAGCTCATTTATGCAAAGGCTAACCTTTTGAAGGCTGAAAGCCCAAGGCAAAGTTGCCTTGGGCTTTCCAGCATTCTCAGCATGCTGCAAGAGGGATTAAAAAAAAAAAATTATTTTTCCTCTGTTGCCCTTAGAATTTTACTAAAATTCAAATTTGACCCTTTTAAAATAGAAACCCTAATCCCTGACACCAAGGAGCCACTTGTGTTCGTCTCTTCTCTGCTCTTCTGGATGCTTATTCAAATCTCGCTCTTCAAGCTCACCTCTACGGTCATTGAAACTCGTTTCTTTGGTCGCCTGCCCAAGCTTGCCTCTCCGATCATCAAAGCTCGCCTCTTTGATCACCTACCGAAGCACGCTTGTTCAATCGTTTGCTGAGGCTCACCTCTTTGGTTGTCGAAGCTCGCCTGCCGAAGCTCACCTCTTTGGTTGCCAACTAAATCTCGCCTCTCTGATTGCCTCTCTTTAGTAGCATCTCTTTTCGTTAAGCAGTTGCTGGTTTTTTAAAGTTTCTATGGTTCCATCCCAGCGAAGAAGTTCTGTAATGTTGAAAATTGACAATACTTGTGCTTACCGTTTGGTAATTGGAGTGCGTGTGAGCACTTTCGCTTTGGAAAGGCTTGCTTAAAGGTCCTGTCCATTCGTATTGCCAGATGGTAGAAAGTAAGAATTAGAGCAGAAATGCTGGTTAGACACTTTGAAAATAAACCAATACTCTTAACATCTGCATTTGTTTGTGTAAAGGATAACCATTATCATCTTTAACTGTTTGGACTTCCCATCATTAGACTGTATGTTTGAAATGAGAAAATCCTACCAAAAATTGTAATAACTGAATGCAATAAAGAGACATGCCAGTAATGAAGGCAAATTTCAGGGCAGCAAAGCAAACCGACATCTTTGTTACAAATTGTACAGTAAATTTACCATCATTGGAATTCCCGACTTTACTAGTTTGGGAAAAGCTTGGCACCTGCAAATATGTTTGTTGTTTATGTTAGTCAACTTGTTTTATGTTTTTCATGGATTAAGGGGTGGGCAGCAGCTTTCGTGACCCTAGGAGTTGGAATGTTGGCTTTTGTTCATATAAGTTGTTTATGTTAGTCAACTTGTTTTATGTTTTTCATGGATTAAGGGGTGGGCAGCAGCTTTCGTGACCCTAGGAGTTGGATTGTTGGCTTTTGTTCATATAAGTCATCACTCAGCCTTTTTATGTTGGTCAATTTGCATGAGATCGACCATTTTCTTTGTATTTTTGAAATGGAGAGATATAGCAAATACAAATACCCAGTGTGGTCTAATTCATTGAAGTGCTTACTGTTAGTTTGGACTTGTTTTCCCATGCTGAACTAGACTAGAGTGTCGGAAACTTTACTTTGATATGTTCTTTTTAAAATTGTTGTTGCGCCAACCATTCTGTCAAGTGTTAATGCTTGGCTGTGTTCATATCTTGTGAAATGATGATATCTCATTCAGTCAAGCCTAGGTAAAATACCCTATGCCACCAAATAATAAAAAAGAATACTCAATTCCTAGGATTTGCAATAGTATAAGGCACTAGAGGCAACTTACACGAGTTTCATCCTCGTGTAGTACTTAGTCATTTACCTGCTCACAACCCATTGGGTTTCCTCAACACAACACATATCACCTCAATTTTCAATAGTCAACATCCCCTGACTATAAACTATCACACGATTATTCACTCATGGCCAAAGACATTGTGCTTCACACTTAAATTTCTCAATTAAAATAATGTCTTGGCCTATTTTCTTCATGTTAAAAATACCTGATAAAAATAATCGTGTGTGGGTACACTGTTGGCCTGAGCCAAAAATGCAATATCTTTCTTTTAGAAAATCCTACTATTTATATAGTGTCTAAAAACATTTTTGGTGTTAAAAAATGACGCTCCAGTATTTTCTTATTAAATACCAAAATTACTCAATTTTGGGATAAATACCTAAAATTTCAACTACCACTCAATTTGCACAAATTAGCACTCAATTAAATAAACCAAGCACACCATGAAAATCAACAGGAAGTTCTGATCATCGGCTATCCCGGTATAATTACTGGAAAATAAATAAATACAATTAATTACCAAAAATGCAAACTTAGGCCGGAAATGCTTAATTAAATACTAAAACAGGCCCGGAAACTAATCTAAATAAATAATACAACCTATTAGTCGCGAATTAAACTGATCTAACCACCTAACATGCATAAATGAATAATTAAATTGTTAATTTGTTCTAACTAATCACCTAAAGCTCAATTAGCCTAATCTAAACACCGTTAAACGTCATTAACTCCTTAAGCAGAGTTTAGTGAGTAAACTCACTAGATTAGACAGTTGGTGAGTCCTTGGCGATGGTGATAGCGACGCGACGGTAGCCAAAACTCTAACTTACGGCGGCGCCAACGGGAGCCCAGGACGGTTCGAAAATGGCTACAAAGCCCATGGTTGGGTTGCTCAGCTCTAGTTCTTGACTAAGCTGGCTTTGGCGGCTTGCAGTTGAGCTCGGCTAGCGGAATGGATGCTAGATCGAAGGCCAAAGTGGGCTAGTTAGTGGCTTGGGACTTGCGAGGCTACGGTGGGCTTCGAGTGGCTGGGCTGAGCAAGAGAAGGAGGAAACAAATGGGCCAAATCACTATTGGAGGGGACGAGATGGAGTAGTGATGGCGAGCTGCGGGGCTAGTGTCTGGAGGCTTTGCTTGGGGCTGACTCAGCAGAATGAAAATGTGCGGATGTGGTCAACGGAGTGAGTGCAAGGTGGCAGCTTGGGCTAACACTCAATGGGAGGTAGCAAGTGCTATTGCTAGGCCGAAATCCTTGGAGCGAGGATGGGGAAAGTGGGTGGAGCTGCACCGCAGCGAGAGAGAGGAAAAGAGTCGGGCGTTGGTGGGGTTTATGTGGCGCTAACTTGCGGTATAATAGGAGGTGAAGGAAGGGGCTGACATGCAGGCATGAGGGAGCTTGCAGAATTCCAATGGAGGAGTTGAAGTCTTCGTAGGAAATGAAAATAAAACAAAAGCAAAAGACTTCCATGGAGGGGGGATGCTTGCGCAAAGAAGGAGGGGGAACCGGATGAGGCGTGTGAGAGAAGTTGGAAGAAGGGGGTAAAAGTCAAGCCATAATATCCAATTTCATCAAGTCTTGGTCCCCACAAGCCCACATGTTCATCCCCTTTGTCCTCCAATATACTTTCTTGCATTTTCTTTCCATAAATAGCCAAATTGGTGCCAAATGTCATAGCCCCCATGCCAACCTCCGAATTTCATCCATAGAGCTTCAATTCCTTCATCAATTTCCCCAATTTGATGACCAAATTTGCTGCAGAGGAAGCCTACACAATTTCCACAATTTCCCTTTGCCAAATAGCTCACTAAGGAGGCCAAACATTCACTCCATTTGGCCCATCCGAATTTCCTTACGTTTTCAAATTGTCCGAATTGATTTTCTGTAAAAATCTCAGGCTCGCCGAAAATTCTTCAAAGGATGAATTGACGTTCCTAAAATAAATCTCAAGGTTTATTTCAATTTCTGAAATTGAATTCAAATTCGCGGTTAATTTCAATTTGACGCGATTTTAGCATGACCTAACTAACCGGGTAGTTTTTAGGAATTTTTAGCGCAATTGATTCGTGGTAGATTATTTTTGAGCCACATTGTACATCTTCGACACATTAGCGACTCTCAATTGTCGTAAAAATCTCAAGGTTTCAAATACGAACACAGGGTACTAAAATGATAGAAAAATCAGTCTAGTACTGTTCGACAAAAATTTTGCAATCAGGTAGAATCACCCACACACTAATCACATACTTCTATTGAATCGACCTATCTCCAGTCTCTAATCGATTTCGATAATGCCGTAATAACCCTTGCAGACTAGCACGGTCGAGCAGTCGATTCCTAGTCGAATTTTCAAGTATGTTGCATTAAAATCCCTTAACGGTTTCACATGTTAGGCTAGTTATCTCATGAGTGGCCAACTTAGAGAAAAAAACTATAGGCGTATCGATGAAAAGTCCAACTTATTCAATCGAAAATAGAGCCCAGAATTCAGGATGTCACATTTCTTTCCTTCTCAATTTCAAAACACTTCTTTGTATGCTCGTGTGTGTTTAACGCTATAGCTTCCCGCTTCATGTGTCACTTGTAGTTTCTTGAGACATTAGGGTTTACAACCATGTCAATTTTATTGATGTTTCCACGAGGAAGTTGGTTTTATGTTACTTTGCTATATCTTTACCAGGCTCAAAGACATAGATAATATAGGCAGAATATAATCTCAAATTATCAGGTACCTCACCAGCAATCTATAAATGATTTCTCACTTTTTGAGTTGATGGGTAATGTCAACATCACATTTCACCTCTCTTAGATATTACAAAATCTTGTTTTCCTATTTTGGCGAACTTTAAGTTGCTGATTGGAGCTTCTATTAATAAAACTTGATATGTACATTTACATTTTTTTCTTTTTTCTTTTTTTGGCCATCTTTACTTTTTGTGGTGGTGCTGAGGTTTTGGTGTTTAGAGGTAATGACATGATAGAACTTAATGATTGGGATCACTATCTTAGCTGAAGAAGAGAATGAGATAATATTTTGATTTGTGATACCATGTTTATCATGTAGATAAACTCTTGACTTGTGGAGATGTCAAAATTTTAGAGGCATATTAAGCAGAAAATTCTTGCCTCTCTTTTTGCTTAGAATGTGTTGGTCGTCCCACCTTGAATCCAGGTTCTTTTGCTTCTATTCCTTATGTTTTTGTTCTTTTTCCCCACTCATGTCCGGCTTGGTGTGCTCTTTCTTAGGTTTACATGAATTGGATTTTGATTTATTTCCAGTGCCCCTTACTTTGTGAATTTTATAGGGTTGTCTTCAAGGAAAAATGTATATTTAGTGAAGCCCTTTGTAAAAATTAAGTGGCCTCATGTCTATCTTAATGTGATGTCAAAATGTACATACATATGTGTTCATCCATGTTTACGGAATTGGGTCTTAGTTAACCTCATTTGTTGTCATTTTTCAAATATGTCTGTGTTCATTTTATTGGAAGATGACAAGTTCATCGAAGGAAAATGCATATTGGAGCCTTGAAGATGGAGAAACTTTTTATCGATTGTGCATTGAACAAATCGAAAAAGGCAATCGTCCTGTAAGCAACAAAAGGGATGGATTGACCGTTATAATTAACAAGTTTGAGGAGCTAAGGGGAAAAAAGTACAAAAAAATCAAATGGAGAGTAAATGGGACAATTTAAAGGAAGAATGGAAAAGATGAAAGCAATTGGCTCAAAAGGAAACAATACTAGGATGGGATCCAAGGAAGAAAACTATTGACAGGAGTGATGAATGATGGGAGAGAAAAGTCCAAGTGTTTATCTATTCTTTTGTTACTTTTTTTTCTTTTTTGGTAAGTTCATATTTTATGATACAACTCCTAAAAATATTTTATTACAATAGGCCAATCCTAAGCTTAAAGTCTTTTGAACCAAAGGCATACATCCGGATGTCGAAGTTTTGTTGGATCAAATGTTCTACAGTACAGTTGCTACTTGAAGTATTATTCGGAATCCTGCACAAGACTTATGTAATAATGAGAATGTTCAGGCCACACAAGCCGAGTTTGCCAAGTTTTTTGTTTGAAAAATAAGTAAACATTATTATAGCAACAATGACTTTGTATAATTATATACGAGGAAATGCTATCAATGATAGATATTTTGCAAGGATAGATTTGGATCCCAATTATGAATATTCAATTGAACTTGATAATACAAATGAGGGGCCTAGTATTTCAAATGATAATTTATTTTCTGACATGGTGCATTTATGTGATCGAATAGTTATAAGTTAAGTAAATATTTAAGGATGCTTGTAATTTTCAATGAAAATTTATTTCTTTCTTTGATGTATATGTAACAATGTCGATTATAATGAAATTAATCTTTTTTTAATTGAGAAAAAGTCCACTTTGATGTGATTTTTTACTTATGAATTTGTTAATATATGTATTTTACATTACATCTTAGAGCAAAATATAAAAAAGGTCATTGTTTTTATTTTCATTTTTTTAAATTAAAAATTAGAAAACCTTAAATTGGTCACACCAAAGCACTTCCCAAATATGTGTTTACCTAAAGTTGATTCCCAAGGCACCTTTCAATTGTATTTTACCAAACAGTCTTTGTATTTCATCAAAGTCCTTTAAACTAAAGGTCTTTACATTTCCTTAAAGGCCTTTCCCAAAAACCTTTCCAAACGCACCCATAATCACAATATAATTTACATTTCCCTCTAAAATTTTGACTAGTGTTCCTTGATGACGTGGCAAAGGAGTGGCCACTTGATGGTTTGATAAGTAGCGCTAGCATTGAATCATATGGGCTGTTCGATCCATAAGATACACAAGTGTGCGGGTTGTCGGATCCAATAGCCATCTGCTGTAATCGCGGGCCGTCCAATCACGCTGCAAGATTTGGGCCGTCCGTTTTCTTTTTGAAGATTTTGGTTTCTTCCTCTAGTAACCCCCACATGCAGCACTTCTTCTGTCCTCTTGCTCTCTTGCCTTTGCTCCTCTCGAAGAAGCACGGGTGTGGGTCTCCACTGCTAAAATAGCCTCATCTCTAGCCTTCCCATAGTCCGACGTGGTGAGACGTTGGCTTTCCTCCTGAATAGCAAGCTAGTAGATGCGGCCAAGCATGAGCATGAGCTCCATGGTCAAGATTTGTGACTGAAATGCGAGGTACAACTCATTCAAGATGAGGAGGAACCTTGTCACTTTCTCTCTCTCCCTCTTAGCCTTGTATTGTTGCAAGATCGATTTTGGCTAGTCAAGTTTCTCCTCCGCGATTCTAATTCATTCCATAAAGTAGAAAGTTTGTTGTAAACCAAGGCGACGGTCATGTGGCCCTGTTTCAACTCCGAGATCTATTGAGTTAATGAGAAAAATTTTACTCAATCTAGTTTTCCATACATTTCTCTGATGTTTTCTCGCATTTTTTGTGAATCTTTCGTCGGGAGAAGTCTGGCTATAACTTTGGGGGCAATGCAATTCCCGATCCATTTTCGGACAAGTTGGTTGCATTTCCTCCAAAACTATGCCATTCTCTTGTTTAATGGAATCGGAATCGTTCTGTCGAGAAAACCACCTTTGTCCTTGATAACTAGGGCACGTTGAAACTCCCTTGACCAAGTCAAGTACTTGTTGGGATCGGATAATTGGTGGGTGATGAGTTTTAGCTTAGGTTTGTTAGTGTTGGATGTGTAAAGTGGATTGCCAAGTTCCACCTATCACCGGTGAAGATCTAGTGTGGAAGAAAATCAGGTTAGGGAACTAGGTAGGGATTCTTTCCCAAACCCATGGCATCCGACTTGGACATATGACTTGCATGAAAAAAGTTTGACCCAATGGTTGGGCTTGCCCCAAATGAGGTAGGCGGGCCTCCACTAGGCTGTTCTCCGTAATTTTGGTTTGTTGCCCATGGGGCCATTTGTGCTAGCCCATAGAACCATTGGTTTGGTCCCATTTGGATGGGTAGCCACTGGATGGACGAGCCTATAAAGGGCTTGCCCTGCAAAAGATTGGCCAGCAATGGGTTGGCCTGGAACAAGCTGTCCCTAGTTGGGTTGGGCTTGTATCCATCCCTCTTGGTCACAACTTCAGAAAGCGGATCCAAGGTAGGTTCTTGGATTGATGAATTTCCTTGCAGGTTTTACTCCTTTGAAGGGGAAGAGTGATCATTAGTCATAGTATCAATAAGGGATTGACGATATTCTTTGAAGGTTTTTGAAAGTGTTTAGATATTGATTCCTACATCGGAATGCTAACCTTGTTTTGCAAGTTAGTGTCCCTATAGCAACTAAGCTACAATATTATCTAGATGGCAATTAGGAAAAATGCAAAAGTTATGTAGAGAAGACAAGCTCTGACACCATGTCACAATTTTAGGTAGAGAAGAAGAAATGGAGAAGACAAATTTAGGTAGAGAAATTGTAAACTATGCACTTCTCTTTTATTATCTTGTGTTTGTACAAGAAAGGTCAATATATAATACAAAGAATGGTCAATAAAAAAGAAAGAGTATATTCTCTAATCTAAGTGTCAAATCTTATCCTAGATTGATCATGATCCTGATTAAATGTATCAATTACAATCCGGACAAATTTTCCAGAATCTTGAGCATATCTTCCAATAGTTATTATAAACATACACTGAAAAATGAAAGCATGGGTTTGAATTATTTATTAATTTATAGGCCGTACGGTATGTTAGGCAATGATATATTGACATTGGATAAAATATCACGTTGGACCTGCGTATTGAGATATTTGTATATGTTGATAGATTGATTCTATTTTAAAGCCTAATCTTAGCTAATATGATTTCTTTAAAAATTTTCAATTTTTAAATAATTTTATGTAATTTTATTTCTTTATTTTTTTTTAATTTTTCCCCAATGAAGTTTGATGGCCGACCCTCACCGCAAGGCCCTTGCCGGTCTCGAGCAAGGTAAGCGAAGTCCTCATTGATGGTGACTGAGGGCCACAAGCCCTTGCCTAGTCGCCAAATGCACTGGCAAGCCTCAAGCTCATTAGTCGGGTGAGGCCAATGCCTCACTAGCCTCGAGCAAGCTTGAGCGCGCCAGATTTGTTGAGGTTGAGCTTGTAGACCTCAGCGTTATCAAGACTCTAGCCTCCCTAATCTAGTGAGCCTCGAGCTCCCGAACCTCGAGCGAGCTCGAGCTTGTGATTTGGCTAAGTTGAGGCTGAGGCCTCAACGATTTGACAACACTTGAGCTTACAAGATTGGGGCAAACTTGACCTCACTAGATTTGGCGAGGTGTTGCTGGAATTGGGCAAGCTCGAACCTTGTCGACCTGTGGCAAGGCTTGAGCTTGCCTATTGCCGGCCATGGCGGTCAATTGAAAGAAGGAGGAAAAAGAAGAAAGAAAATAAAAATAATTTAAAATTCTATATTAAAAAAAAAATAAAAATGAAAGAAGTGCACAAAAAATCAAATCAGATTTTCTATACTAGCCAAAAAAATTTTCTAATTCATTTGCAAATTTCAATCAAACACTAGAAAATATTATCATTTTCATAATTACCAAATTTTTCATGAAATGAATGGAGTCTCACTTTTAGAAAAAAATTATAAAATTTATCAATTAAATTTGTAATTGTATGGAAGTTTTAGAACAATATGATTTTTTTATAAAAATAAATAAGAAACAAGTTTTTCTAGATTTGACTAAATATGGAAGTGTTTTGTAATATGGGATGAGTCAAATATCATTGAGTATGGATTGGGTCGGTATGGATCAATAAATCTACATTGCTAATAAATGGGTTGTAAACTGGTTATTAGGTCAATTTGAGTCGAAACATTTATGACCTAACTGAAACCCGACCTAACCAATCCATTTGGTAGGTTTAGTAGAGACCACGCAGATTTGTAGCTGTGAACAAAATTTTTCTTTAGATGTCTTTGTATTGTCCCCTTGTATGCTAGGTATTCGGATACTTTTCCGTGTCATGTTCCCAGGAAAGAGAGAGCTCCCTTTGTTTGATAAAAGTCTCTTCTGATAGGTGGGATGGCTTGGGCTCCCGAGAAAAACATCTTGTGTCCTCCTGTGGAAGCCTCAAATATACCATCCTTTTCTTTATTACTTTTTCTGCTTCCCGGTTGCGACCGAATATAATTTCTGGTTTCCTTCCAGTCTTGTGATTTTCTTTGGAACGAAATATTGGTGAATATATTATGTGTGGCGACAATATTAGCAATGCTGAAGAATTTTTAGTGCGCGTGGTCTCAAGTTCCACGATTCTTGTTGCTTAACATGCATGTGATATTTTTGGCCGTAGGCCTGACTGGATACGATTAAACTCAGAACCCCCTTGTATCAGTCCATTTAACTCGAGTTCAAATACAATTTATGTGGACTTAATGCTATTAGTGTAAGTACTTCTTATATCTAGATGTAAGTTAACTAATATTTTTGTTTAGAGGTTGGAGTCAATCCCAAAATTTCTATGCAATGAATACCTAAATGGGTCGCCAAAGTTTAAGTGTCAACAAGTTGGTAATGTAGATTTATCAAGAAATAGAGGTTTACCATTGTTTTTGTTTATAAATGTTCTATACTATTATCATTGTTGATGAACACTCTCTTTCATGATAAATTTTCATCATCAACTTTTCTTTTGAATGAATAAAGTCATACTTAAAATTATACAAGGTTTCTTTTATTGATAAGATATATCATTAGTTATTTAGTTTTATATTCTACTTAACTTGCCTGAACACTGATTTATATATTAACTCCCAATATATATATATGGTTTCTTTCCCTCAATAAATTTAATCGTCATATATATTTTCTTTTCTGTTGTCATCCATTTATAAATTTAAACATAATAAGAAATGAATTCCACACTTTTAATTATGAAATTTAATTTACTAATAGAATATGTTAATTTGAGTCAATTTGAATTAAACTGATTTGTGTCATCATACTTCTGAAAAAAATTTCAGAATAGGTTATATAACTTTATAATGCAATTGATAATTTTTTTACTAATCAATAAATTAAAAATTAATTATTGATTGGGTGCAACATACTCCTCGGGTTTTGATAATGGAAGACTTTGCAAAATATTAGAAAGTTTTATAATTTTGCGAGAGTGGTAAAAGTGATGAGCATGAAAATGGTGAAGACTAGTTTATTTAAGGATTATTTAATAATAAGAAGTCTAGTTCGGGAAATAGATTTAGGAGAGATCTATTTTGGGAATTACGTTTCTAAACGACAGAAAAAAAAAAAAAAAGTCATGAAAATTAGTGCAATGGATAAGAATGGATGAATCGAATCTAACAATCATGACAACTCCATAAATAAACCAATAACCAATGCTTCCCCATGTATGTTTTCATATAATAGAAAATTTGATATGGTAATTTTATTTTTGATATGTTTATACATCGACTTAGAATTATAGCAACTGGCAATCATATCCCAGATCTTACATTCTATTTGGAGGAGTTACCAAATACGGTGAATTGGAGATTAATTAGACTACTAATTTCTCGTCTTTTATTCAGATTATTTTCTGTTTTATTTATAAATTTCCTGTTCCTCTCAACCAAACAAGGCATGACATAAGAAGGCAAGATATCTTAGAAGGAAAGAAAATCCAAAGAAAACATCCATCCTTGGTATGTCTTTTATGAGACATCCCCAGTTTCTCTCTGTTCGGTAGATTCATCCCATCTCTCTCTCTCTCTCTCTCTCTCTATCCTCTATTGCTTTTGGTCCTGGATCCTTCTTTCCAATCTTTAGGGCCTCAAGCTGGTATCTCCAATAAATGTACTTGCCCTGTTTTGGATAATGTATTAATGGACAACGTAATAACAACATTTCTGAGTTTGACATTTGCTTTCATTTCCATTTTTCAGGGTGTCGATCCAACATGATATCCTTTTTGAGAAATGCTAAACTGACGACTCCATCACTTTTAATGGAGCGACGGAGCAAGAAGACCCAATAATTTTTTAATGTCCTTCATATTCGAAAAAAATAATAATAATAAGTGGAGCTCAGCCTGTGCTAGCATGAAAATCAATGGTTCTCCTTGCACCGTTATTGCATGAAAATGACGGCGCTGTTACGACACAAACAGTGCCGTGGGCAACCGAAAAAAAAAAAATGATGGACGCGAACACGGCAAGATCTTCAAGATTTAACAAAAAGCACACTACCATACTTATCCATTATTCCATAATTGCCTTGGCCCGTTTCTTTAAAGCCGCTTAACCTCTCCTGCTCGCACCGCGGCTAAAATTCCTAGCATTGGAGACCTCTCTCTTTTGTACTGGTTTAACGTTTCTTGTTGCACATCACTTGCTTTTCTTCATCTCCCTCTCTTTTCATTCCCGACATACAGTCGTGTCTCTTTGGTCGTAAAAGCATTCCGTCCTCAAATCGTATAACCGTTCCTGACCCCATCATGGATAGACATGGAAACCGATGGAGAGAACGTGATAGGTATCATAGGAGGGAAGAGAGAAACCAGAATAGAGATCGGCATCGTCACCACCACGACTATGATCTAGACCACCGACGTCCAAGGGGCGGTCATGGAGAGGAGCGAAGCACCTTCCGAGAATCTCATCGTAGAGATAGGGGTCGATCACCAACAGATACTAACACTCATCATTTTGGATATGATGCATCACTCCATCCAACTCCCAAGCCTATAGCTGGTACGTATAATTTCGTCTCGTTGATATTGCCCTCACGGTACCATACTTCATTGAATATTGATTGATTTGACTTGGGAAGAGGAGTAGTCCAAATGGCTTGAAACTTGAGTTTTTTTATTGCATTTTTAGAGTGATGTAGAAACGCTTTCTTTTTGCAAGTTTCTTTCAATTTGTTTATAGAAGAAGGATCTTTGCATATGAATCATGTCATTTTCCATTCAATTCACAAATTACTTATATCGTTTAACACCTACAATTTTGATTTAGCTTTTTCTCCCGATCAGGTGCATAATGCATTTTAATCTTGGCCGTTGTTTTAATAGTTAAATGTTCAGAAGTCGTAGCCATTAAAAAATGAGTATAAAAATAGGTTTTATATTCGCATTCTTTTTAGTTCTACAACCCGAAAGTACTGAAAAAATAGTATACAAAAATAATAAGCTTAACCACATGAGGTGTTTCTAACAAAGTGACTGAAGCTAATGTGTAGTATCAATTGATGTATTTATATTTTCTTAACAGATTTCGAGACTGTCGCTGTACAGCCAGAGTTTCACCAAGCGTCGGAGTTTAACCTGGTTTCCCCAAGAAATGGGGATAAGATTTACCCCATTAGACGCCCTGACAAAGGTGGCTCGTTGGCTGCTCGGCACGTCAGGCTTCTTGTCAACAACTTTCCCATCACGTTCAATTCTGAAACCATTATAGGGCACTACAATATTGACATCAAGCCCGAGATGCCGGTGAGGCACAGCTATCCCGCGGGGCTATCAAAAGCCACTTTATCTCAAATCAAGGAGAAGTTATTCTCTGACAATCGTATGCAGTTTCCTTTATCCATGACTGCTTATGATGGTGAGAAGAACATCTTTAGTGCAATCCCACTGCCTTGCGGGACGTACGATGTGAAAATATTATCCGAGGAAGACGAGGACTCCTCATTCCGATGCACCATTACCCTCGTGAAGGAGTTCAATCTCTTTAAGTTGAAGGACTACTTGGCTGGGAACTTGCCGTCCATCCCGCGTGACATATTGCAAGGCATGGATGTGGTCATGAAGGAGAACCCCGTCAGGCACATGCTCTCGATCGGCCGGCAATTCTATCCTCTCGAGTATTATGAGGAAGATGACCTCAGATGTGGCGTCGCGGCGTTCAGGGGATTCCAACACAGCTTGAAGTTGACCTCCCAGGGCCTCGCGTTGTCTCTCGATTACTCGGTCATGGCCTTCCGAAAGAGGATGCCAGTTATTGATTTCCTCAAGGAGAACATACGTGGGTTCAGCATCAACCAGTTTGCACGGTACAGGAGGGAAGTCGAGCAGGTGTTGGAGGGGGTGAAGGTCACTGTGACCCACCGCAGGACCAAACAGAAGTATACGGTGGTTGGGTTAACCAATGACACCACACGCTCGATATCTTTCAGCTTCGAGAGCTCCGAGGGCAAGATGAAGAAGATCAACCTGGTGAACTACTTCTGGGAGAAGTATAAAATTGAGATTAAGTATAAGGACATTCCTTGCCTGGATTTCAGCAAGAACAACAAGAAAAATTACATGCCGATGGAGTTCTGCGTGTTGGTCGAGGGGCAGAGGTACCCAAAGGAGAATTTGGACAGAGACGCTGCCTTCATGCTGAAGAAACTCTCCTTGCCTCCACCGCATATCAGAAAGAAGTACATTTACGACTCGATAAGGTTGAACAACGGACCTTGCGGGTATGTAACACTCGTCGTGTGCTCTGATTGTGTCGTTGCTTCTATCATAACTTGACCTGCAATCAAAAAAATAATGCGGTTATGCACATGAGGCGTCTTCATCCTTTTGTACAGTAGTCAATCTACATTTGATTTATGTATGCTCTTGTTTCTTTTTCCCCCCGGCAATACTGGTGCTATGCGCAGGTGATATGCATTTTCAATTATACTGTTTTAAGGAATATGTTCAAATAGACAACATATTATTGGGGATTCTATTTTCTTTGTTTGTGAAATGGTCTCATAAAAAGGCATAGACTATATGATTTAAATAGCATTTGATCGACAAACATGGTATAAGAGTATATAGCAGTAAGCACCAGACTAATATGACTTCCTCTTTCGTCTTTGATTTTGTCGTGTTTTTTTTTTTTTTTTTTTTTTTAAATGTTCCTTACCTTGCTGCAGAGATGTCGGCCAAAACTTTGGAATCAAAGTCGACCTGAACATGGCGAAAGTGGTTGGACGTGTAATCGGACCTCCCGAGCTAAAGCTTGCGACTTCGAATGGCAAGGTGATCAAGATAGAAGTTGATAAAGAGAAATGCCATTGGAATCTAATGGGGAAATCGGTCATAGATGGGAAGCCAATCGAAAGATGGGTCATCGTTGATTTCAGCAGGTCGGACCGGAATCAGCTTAACTATAAGCTGTTCATCCAAAAGCTTATGAGCCGATGCAGAAACTTGGGGATTCGCATGGAAGAACCGCTCTTTTATCAAGATGCCACAATGAGCATGTTCTCCAATGTGGCTAGATTGACTGAGCTGCTAGAGGATGTCAATGACCGTGCTTGCAGAGTTGGGAGACGGCGTCCTCAATTCCTTCTTTGCGTCATGTCTAGAAGGGACATCGGCTACAAGAACCTCAAATGGATCTGCGAGACACGAGTCGGGTTAGTTACTCAGTGTTGCCTATCCATGCAAGCCAATAAAGCGAACGATCAGTATCTGGCTAATTTGGCCCTCAAGATCAATGCCAAGCTTGGGGGCAGCAATGTGGAGTTATTCAATCGATTCCCGCATATCGACAGCAAGGGACATGTGATGTTCCTTGGTGCCGACGTCAACCATCCCACATCTCGCGACACAAGAAGTCCGTCATTTGCTGCCATTGTTGGTACCGTCAACTGGCCTGCTGCCAATCGCTATGCTGCAAGGGTGCGACCTCAGCTCCACCGACAAGAGAGAATTATCAACATCGGGGAGATGTGTCTTGAGCTCGTCGAGACATACGTTCATTTGAATCGAGTTAGGCCTGGGAAAATCATATTGTTCCGCGATGGTGTGAGTGAAAGCCAATTCGATATGGTTCTGAACGAAGAATTGCAGGATTTGAAGAAGGCTTTCTATGAGAAAGATTACAAGCCGACCATCACGATCATTGTGGCACAGAAGCGCCACCAAACTCGTCTTTTCCCAGAGAGGGACATCGATGGGGGTCCCACAGGGAACGTGCCACCAGGGACAGTCGTGGACACAAGAGTTGTGCATCCTTTGGAATTTGACTTCTATCTGTGCAGCCACTACGGCAGCCTCGGGACAAGCAAGCCAACCCATTACCATGTCCTCTGGGATGAGCACAAGTTTAGCTCTGACGACTTGGAGAAGTTGATTTACAGTTTATGCTTTACCTTTGCTCGATGCACCAAACCAGTGTCTCTAGTCACACCTGTGTACTATGCTGATCTCGTCGCCTACAGAGGAAGGTTGTATCACGAAGCGGTGATGGAGCATTCTCCAAGTTTGATGGCGTATTCATCCTCCTCAATGGCATCATCATCGTTCCCATCTATTGGTTTGAATGAAGACCGATTTTGCAAGCTGCACGCTGATGTGGAGAACGTGATGTTCTTCATTTGAAGGCCATGGGCTCCGTTGTCTAGAAGAAGTCCCGAGGACATTCCATCCCCTCCATTTAAAAAAACGTGTAGGAGACTTCTTGGATATTGCTATTGCGTCTCCGCCAGAAAAGAGGTTCAATGTGGGGGAAAGCTTACTGGAGCAATGTCAGCACGACCGAGCCTATAATGGCTCCGTCAGGCCGACGGTGCTCAATTGCTCCGTCGAGCCTTCACCCGTTGACAGAAGGCCAATCCTCAATGAACTTCTTTGCTGGAGGAGAAGCAGTGGCAACGTCCAGAAAGTCTCCTATACATTCTTTTGGATGGAGAAGATAGAATGTCCTTAGGACTTCTAGACACGAGCCTATGACCTTCAAGTGAAGATGAAATGTCCTCAAGAATTTTAGCCATTAATTAAGGATTCTTAGCACTTTATTTGGAAGTTATTTTTTTAATCCTATCAGGGTAGCTCATCATGTGCATCGGAGGAATAGTGGATCTAGTCATTATCTTTTTGACTTGTTTTGGTAACAAATCTGGGTTCCTAGGTGATTTTGTCTCCAACTTACCTTGTGGTGATTAATTGTTATGACGCGAGGCATTTTTGTAAGGTCGAAATGATATCTTTTGTAAGTGATATCTATTTGTGAAAAATTGAATGGGCAATTTTATCAATGTTTTACTGCTAATGTGGGGTTGCCTTTTCAATTCTCAGGTTGCCTTTTCAATTCTCAATCATTTTCTAGTCTCTTCGTTTAATTGCTTATTGTGCTGGTTCTCGTAATCTAGAGATTATGTTGTTACCTATTCAGTTTACTCTTTCTAGGCTAGTCTCTCCTAATGAATCAAACCTGAAAAGTTACGATGTTTATCCACGGAACATATATGCATTTTAAGAAAAATGCTTTGAATGCAGGGTCATTCGTTACATTTACTGTCGATGCCTTTATGTACTCTAGCATTTTCTGACCTGTTCGTTTAGTTCCCAATTATGTTAAATTTCGCAATCCTAAGCTGTTTTCAATCGAGTCCCTGGGCTATTTTGTAAACATGACATAGTTAAAGGGATTTTTTTTTTTTTTTTTGCAAAAGTTCCAAACATGGAAGTTGTTAATAATAGGCTGAACTAACAGTTTGTAAAATTAGGCGGGATTTTGAATTTTCTAGATATTTTTTTCTGAATTCACGGGTCAAAACCAGGTCTGGATCAGGATTGACGGGACTTTTCATTCAATTTCAGGTCTTTCGGTTTAGAACCAGGTTAAGTGGTCTTAATGAGCTTTAAAAGGGACATATTCAACTTTCTGTTGATGCTTGGAACATTTTAATTAGACTTTGTTTGGTAGGTTAAATGAGTCAAAACAAAATCAGTCAGATTTTAAGATGGAATTGAACAAGTGACCCTTCTTTGGATCACTTCACCTTGTTTGATTGGATTGTGAATCAAGGCGAAATGACCTAAAAGTGTGCTTGATTTGATGCTTATGCATGTCTTTATTAGATGAATGAATAGGTGTGACGCATGCTTGATGGGTAGCTTATTGGGGTTTTGATTAGAACTAAATTGGGGGTTAATTCATATTAACCATCGCTTTGTGAATGCAAACGGTGGTCAATTGTCATCAACCATAGTTAATAGGGGGTTGGGATGGTTGATATGTATGAGAATCAAAGGCCAGCCCCAAGGCCCTTTCATTGATTGACTTGAATGAACATCATTGATTGTTTGATTTGAGTGATTGCATATGATGTGAATGAATGGAACAATTCAAAAGTGACACCACTAATGGTGGCCTTGCGAGGTGGTCCATGAAGGAGGTGACTGAAGCTCTTGATGGTGATAAAGACCAATGTCCAATTTGGTCTCATTTTCTAATACTCAATCCCGTCTCAAGTTAACCACTGGGATTCGCCCCAGTGGCCACCCTTCCAACATGGAAGGGGGAGGTGAGGGGTTCAAATCCCCACCTTCTCAGGGGGGATGGGGTGGGGACGCGTAAGTTTCAAGAGTGGGTTTCGACTCTCACGCCCCCGCAAGAGCGGGGGCAAAAGTGTGAAATGAGTGTAGAGTAGGTATAGAATAAGACTGACTAAAAAAAAAAAAAATCCTATCTCAAGTTTTCGATTTGGGCTTTTAAATAATACCCAACAAGTTGCATGTTTTCTTTTATCGCACTTAGCATAGCTTGCCTTTTTCATTACAGTAGTGTTTACTTACTGCACTGCATTTTCATACATTGTTAAATTGTTTTTTCAGAATAAAACATAATTAGATTAGACTTTAAATGAACTCCTTAATCACTTAGCAGACTATAGCTTTTAGAATCATAAAATGATAACAACAAATGCATGACCACTTACATAACATCCTAACAAGTTAGATGCCCTAAGCATAAGTAAATTCTTGAACCTAAAATCTCTTATTATATAGAATCAAGATTATTCTCCCATATCTTGATAGGGTTTTAGTCTATCATCCAATAATGGCTAGTGGTGACTCATAAAATTGATTAGGTTGTAAAGAACTTTAAAATGGTCCGCTTCACTCGAGGTATGAACTTTGGAGAGTTCACATTTGTGATTGATGGCCCATTACAAATGTTGTCAAATCATAGTTCATTTGAGACCTTCATTTCTATGTACCATTCAGACCAACACATTAAACAAATAACTCTAAACCCACTATGATGGCATAAAGGAGTATAAAAGGAAGACGTTCTAGTTTTAAGTGTGTGATCGATAGAAAAATTCAGTCTGAAGAGATTATTAGTGGCCCTTGGTGACGCTCAAGGAAGATCAACACTAACATCTCTTTGATCATAGTGGAATTCAGCCAATTGGCTGTCGGTGCGAGAGTGGACGTAGGCTTGAATCAGGTAGGTTGCGACAAAGATGCTAAGAATATTTAACATATGCTTGTATTTACTCTTTGCTCAACCATTTTATTCAAAAGTTCCTAGACAAGAACGACAAATGATAAATACCGTTTTGAAAAAGAATTCTAAGGAACTCTATGTTTCTATATTCCATGACACTATTAGTACAAAAAACCTTGAGGTGTCTTGAGAAAATTGTATCATGGCCATAAAATTACGATAGATATGAGTAAATTAATGTTGACTCTTCATATGATAAAGCCATTTATAACAACCACAAAATAACGAGATCCTCTCGTATAGTAGAAGTAGGAGACGTTCCCTAAATATCAAAATGAATTAAATCAAAGGGAGCATAAGAGATAGATTCACTAATATTGAGCAATAAGACATGATGTTTTCCCAACTTACAAGGCAAGCAATCAGATTTTTATGTCAATGTAACCTTAATCACCACTTAAGATCAAAGGACCTAATCTATAGAAAGAATGATGACCTAATCAAGAATGCCGGGTCTCAGATAATACTAAGGTAGCACAACCATTTAAAAATTAGAAAGCTTTAAGGAAACAAGCTCAAGCAAGCATCCCAATTTATGGCCAAATCCCAAATATCTGTCTAATCTGTGGATCTTACACATGATGACCAATTAAAGAGAAATGAATATCAAAACCAAGTTCACATAATTGTCCCACACATATTAAGCTTAATGAGAGCTTAGGATCCTATAAAATATCAATTCAGGACAATTTGGACATTCAAATGTTCCATGTATGACTAACTATCATCTAAGAGCTATCAACTATATGAATAATAGATGCTTGTGAAGTGCATAATTTTTACTTAAATAAATTAGAATTAGAGGTCATGTGATTAGGGCAAATAGAATTAAAAAAAACCACGAATTGGGATAACCTAGAGTGAGTAATAGAATAGAAGTGCTAGGGACAAAAGAAGCTAGAAGTGCAGGCTATTAAAGAAAGGAATGAACTGCGAACCGAAGATCCTTTAGTGAAAGAGTAACAAACAAGCTATTGGAGGAGTATTTAATGGTAGTAGTGGTGGTGGATGGGTGTGCATGCGGACCTCTATTGGTTTTTCGTTTCCATAGATTGCTTAGGTTGTAATTGATAGCTATTAGATGCACAGTGACCATGCCGATGATAGTTCATATAGTAGGACTTGCACCATGAAGAGGAAGTAGAAGTGGCAAACACTAATCTAGAGGAGTGGAGACTAAAAGAGTATTGAGTTGTACTTTCAAAGTAGCAAGTCGAATCTCCTCAATCAACAATTTTGAGACGACTACATCAAGATGAGCTAAAGAATCCCAATGTAGAACTGAAGCTCACACAAGTTCAAACTCATCGTTTAGTGCCATGAGAAATTGCATAATACACATACGATTGCACTAATTAGCAAATTTGTGAGCATTAGAAGTCGATTCCCCTTAGGCTTGGATAGAGCTAGCTCATCCTAAATAGCATACATGGAGAATAAAAAATCATTTATAAGACCGCCTATCTCCTAATGCATGCAATGCAAATTCCCTAATTGTTGATATTGATGAGCAATATTTGATGTGGAATATTGACTGGCAAAAAGATTCCAAGCTTGTGTGGCTGTATTTAGGTGATTGAACTATGATAGATGGAATCAATGTATTTTCAAACTTGGGCACAAGAAGAACAGTATTGGGCGTCACGTTCCAGAATTTAGTGGCTGAAATGGGGTGATAAAAATTCACGGTTTTTTCATGCTACTACGATTCAAC
Source organism: Eucalyptus leucophloia subsp. euroa (assembly GCA_017140325.1). Taxonomy (NCBI): domain Eukaryota; kingdom Viridiplantae; phylum Streptophyta; class Magnoliopsida; order Myrtales; family Myrtaceae; genus Eucalyptus; species Eucalyptus leucophloia. Next base: position 24,902,041 of record CM029471.1, read on the forward strand.
GAAGGCAACGAAACCGAATCACGATGCTACAAACTGAGGATCAGCTATGGGTTCGTGATGTCCCTACTCTTTAGGATATAGCTACCACTTTTTTTTCATGTCTATATACATCAGATGGCTATATGAACTATCAACCCTTACTTGATCAATGTCACTAGGTGGTCACTAGGGAAATGAATGATCAGTTAACTGCACCACTTACAATGGATGAGGTCAAGCAAGCTACTTTTCAAATGGGGTCAAATAAAGCCCCTGGATCCGATGGTTTGAATGGATTGTTCTATCAAAAGCATTGGGACATTGTCAGAGATGATCTATTCCTATTAGTTCATAATTTCCTGATATCAGGGGTATTACCTACAGGTCTGAACAATACTATTATCACGTTGATTCCCAAAATACCTCAACCCGAGAAGCTTGAGCAATACCGCCCCATCAGCCTATGTAATTTTGCATATAAAGTCATATCAAAGGTACTTGCGAATCGTCTCAAGCCTTTATTTCTTAAGAACAATCAGCTTTTATGCAAGCAAGCCAAATCCAGGACAATATAATCATTATCCAAGAGGTTCTTCATCACTTTAGAACAAGAAAGAGGACAAGTAGATTCAATGCACTCTTAAAAATTGACATGACAAAGGCATATGATAAGTGGAATGGGATTTTCTCAGGGACTACTTCCTGAAATTGGGCTTTCATTCTATATGGGTGAGCTGGATTATGCAATGTATTACTACAGTTGCTTTCAGTGTGAAATTCAATGGGGAATCATTACCTTACTTCCATCCATCTCGTGCCCTTCGCTAGGGGGATCCACTATCACCATACATTTTCATTCTGATGGCTAATGTCCTCTCGAACCTCATTACATAAGCTGTAAGTATCGGACATCTAAAGGGCATTCGGTTGAATAGATGGTGTCCTACCCTATCCCATCTCCTTTTTGTTGATGATGTGATCTTTTTCTTGAATGGTACCATCTCCGAAGGTCAGAACTTGGCCAACATTCTAAATCTATATTGCTCGGCAACTGGACAGCTTGTAAACCGTAATAAATCCAGTATGATTTTCAGCAAACACTACCCTACCACTCTTCAGGACAACATGTCTTAAGAACTGCGGACTCCTATCATGCAACATTATGGTAAATATTTGGGTATACCATTAGAATGGGGCAGATCAAAGAAGGAAATGTTCTATTGGCTGTTGGCTAGAGTTAATGCCAAACTGGAGGGCTGGAAGGAGAAATTTATATCAAAAGGGGGTAAGAAAATTCTCATAAAGTCTGTTGTCCAGGCTCTTCCACACTATGCCATGTCTATATTTAAGTTGCCTTTTCTATTTGCAAATCTATTGAACAGCGAATTGCTCGCTTTTGGTGGAGAAATGATCAAAATAGAGTCGGTATACATTGGCTGCAATGGGACTTTATGAAAGCTCAAAAACAGCAAGAAGGTATGGGCTTTAGAGACCTAATTGCTTTTAATTAAGCAATGCTTGGCAAGCAGGCATCGCACTTACTTCAACAACCTCAATCATTATGGAGCACACTTTTTAAAGGCTTATATTTCCATTCGACAGATTTCCTTTCAGCTAATCGAGGCACAAGGCCGTACTGGGGATGGCAAAGCATGCTATTGGGATGAGAAGCAATTCTACCTAATCTTTGCTGGTCAATTGGGAATGGTACCAAGATCAAAATCCGGGCTGATAGATGGTTATTGATGGGTATTCTATATGGACCTACAGCTAGGGTAGAACCTCCTATGGTGGCAGATCTTATTGACCCCATCCACCATAATTGGAATCTGACTTTGCTACAGCAATTCTTCGATAAATAGACAATGGCATAGATTCTTACTATCCTAGTAAGACCTCTTGTATCTGAAGATAAATTGATCTGGTCAGCTAAGGCAGATGGCAACCACATGGTGCACATCAACTACCATTCTATCAAACAAGCATGTACCATTCTACAGCACAGTAACCCCTCTACCTCTACTCATCAATCCTCCGCATTATGGAAAATCATATGGATAATGCATACATAACCAAAAATTAAACTATTCCTATGGTCTACTTGCCATAATGCACTGGCATCTCGAGCAAACCTCTTTCACAGGCATATACTTACGGATCCTACATGCTACCTTTGTCAACAGCATGTTCTAGAAACCACAGAGCATATCTTCTTAAAATGTACTTGGACTTATACTATTTGGACAGACCCCCAGATCAACCTATACCCAACGACACTGACAAGAGATCGGTTTAATACCTAGATTACAGCACGGGCAACTACTTCTCAGCATTCACCTTCTCTTCCTCCCGTGGCTAACATCCTCTGGCAAATCTGGTGATAGAGGAACAACTTCCTCTTTCAAAATCAGCCTCCGAATCCATCCATGGTTGCGTAGACCGCAATGGCTCACCTCAGGGAGTATCAACTCCACTCAGCTCCCTCACGCTTTAGATCTCCTCTGGCCTCCACCGATCGGTCTCATCTATGGCATCCCCCTGCAAAAGGAACCCTAAAATGTAACATTGATGCTAGCTATCAGCTAGGCAGCATTGAAGGTCGAATCACTTGTATTTACAAAGATGAGCAAGGGTGACTTACCGACGTGTACACGAACTGAGTCCAGCCGCATTCGGCCTTTGAAGCAGAAATTCAAGCCCTGACATTTGCTCTACACCATCTGATCGATCAACATCTCCAAGAAGTGTCACTAGAGTTGGAAACTGACTACTTGAATCTTGTTGAAGTCATCAAAGGGCATCGACAGCCACCCTAGGAGCTGCGATCGCTGATCGACGAAGCAGTCGCTTTGCTTGCTGATTTCCGAACCTCAAGCTACAACACTGCTATCGTGCTGCTAACTTACCTGCTGACTGGGCTGCAAAAGCTCACAACTCTTTTTCAGCCCATGATAGCTTTTCTTCTCCCCCACTGGCTTTACTTGATCTTGTACTTGTTGACGCTTCTCTTTCAGGTTGTAAACTTATGTTATCTTAAATGCAAGTTTATTTCCGACTATAAAAAAAAAAAAATGTGTTTTCAAAACCACATGAGTATCTAATAATTCTTACTATCCCACTTCTCTACACATTCAACAACTATATTATCAGCCTCACCAATACTCTAAATAGGCTCACAAATATCGCTAGTTGATCTAGCTAGAATAAGTACCTAGAGGGGGATGAATAGGTATATAAAAGATTTTTCTCGATAATTGCACAATACTAGACAGTTAATAGATTTGAGACAAACAATAATCAAAGTAAGATTGAGAGAAGAGCAGAGAAAATTGAACACGCGTTTTATAGTGGTTCAGCTTATTTCAAGCCTACGTCCACTCTTCTGCACTGACAGCCTATTGGCTGGATTCCACTATGAACAAAGAGATGTTACAGCGTTGTTCTTCCTTGATTTCTCGGTGTAGATGATCTACCACACTAGCTCAAGGTATCACTAAGTATAGACACTATTTGTGTATACAACTTCGCTCAAAATGTATCGACTAATAATCAAGGTGCTTCAGACTCTGGAATTTCTCTATCGATCATGTACTAAAGTAACTAGAACGTCTTCCTTTTATACTCCTTTATGCCATCATACCCGTTAGCACTTACCAAAGGAATTCCTCCAATCTACCCATTGGACGGAATCAATCAAGAAGATCATTCGAGCTATTAAAGGAACATGACAATAGCCTATCAATCCTGTTCGCCCATAAAATCAGAGGATCTTGGTTTCCAAGAATAGAACCTTCCAAGAATATTTTGTCGACCATCGGATTTTCAAACGATCTTGATTATGAATAAAAGAATCCGTTATATTTATCCAGCCAAGAGATCTTCTCCGGAGGATAGGACTAAATCCTCAACCAAATACTTCGGCTCGGATTGCCTTCGTCACTAGATTAGAAAAAGCTGTCAATGAGAATAGTCTTGAGTCTTGAGTCTTGAGTGCTGAGTCGGTGATCGAAAGTCTTTAGACTCTAAACGAAGGTCTGCAATTATCCGACTAGGCGATAGAAACGTTTTGTCGGCTTCAAAATATTCGGAAAGATTTCTCCAACAATCTCCCCCTTTTTGATGGTGACAAAACTTTCCTGTAGATTTGAACAACTTTGACCTACAAATCATTACTCAAGCAATATGGCTATCTCATAAAGATTAATAAAATCAACCAGACTCTGCATCCACAGAAAATCGGTTAGTCTTTCATGAGTAAAACCATACAACAACACTTGATATAAATGCAAACAATCAAGCATCAAAATCCACACCCAAGTCATTCAAATTCAAGTTCACACCCAAGTCATACTCAAAAACAAACATTCAAACAAAAGAAATTTAAAGTCAAAGTTTAAAGAGTTCAAATTGCAATTCTCCCCCTTTTTGTCATCATTAAAAAGGTGAGAAAAGAGTCAAGTCTGCTTGGGAATGCGCACAATCTGGAAATCTCCCATCGACTGTACGATGCCTTCCAGTCTCTTCAAGTCTTCCCATAGATGAGCCACCTCTTCTCCTTTGGCATTGGCTTGAATTTGAAGAACGAGGTCTTTCATTTGATCCGCCAGAGTAACAGAAGATGCTTGTCCAGCATTCTTCAGGACTTGAAGTTCACAATCCGAGCATAGATTTGACCCCCGCATTTCCGAGAAGAACATCAAGGATATGACGAAAATCTGCTGTATTGTCCGTACGTGTGCTCGCATTTGCTTTTCGGATGGAGTGAAGGCGGACGATGGAACTTTGGTGTAATCAAGCAAATTTGGAGTTGACGTATCATGTCCTTCCTCAGGCATTTGAGAAGCCTGAAAATCTTCTGGATTTGCTGGTGAGCGACTCACACCTTCACTGTTGACAGGATATGGTGTAGTCCTTCCTTGCTCGCCATCTCCCCCTGTCTCTAGGACCTCAATTAGGGAAGAGTGATGGTCATGCTCTTCAGCGTATTGATTCCCTTTCTCTCCGGCTTCATCTGCAGACTTTTCTTTCATTGCTTCTCCTTCTTCTTCAACTTCTTTCTCTTTGTCTTCTTTCTCTTTCTCTTGATGCTCCTCTGCTTCTCTGTTCTTTGCTTGTCCCTCTTCTTCTCTCTGTTCTTTTTCCTTTGCTTCTTTTCCTTTCATCTGTCGTTCTGTTGATTTTCCTTTGCTTCTTTTCCTTTCATCTGTCGTTCTGTTGATTCAGGTACAGAACATCTGGTCCTTTTCAATGCAGAGATAGTGAGATCTTCCTCTTCATCTTCATCCTCCAAGATAAGAGTTCTTTTCTTTTTGGATGGAGCACTCATGGGCTCCTTCCCTTTTCTTTTAGACGCAGAAGATGCTGGAGTCTTCACTTTGAACTTCTCCATTGCCTTATTAAGCTCTTTTAGACGCATTTTTGTCAGCATTTTCAAACCCACCACCATTTTGTCGCATGGTCAAACATAAAGAGTATGTTCAAGTGTCTGAAGATCTTGGTCACAAGACCTGGGTAAGGCAATTGGCCCTTGTCCTTCACCATTGCTCTATACATATGAAAGAGAATGGTGTGAGGAAGAGAGAACTTCTTCCCTGAATTGATCGCATACATCAATTTCGCCTCGGAGTTAGACACATCAGTCTTGGATGTAGACTTTGGCCTGATACAGTTGATCACAATTTTGTGAAGCAAAATGTTGATGGCACGCATTCTTGAGTAGGTAATTCTTCCCTCTGTATTTCTGTCTTTGACAAGCTCTAGTGTGGCACGAGCAATCGAAACTTTGATCGATTGATAGCGTCCTCTTTCAACCCCAATTATATCTGCCAACATGTCCACATCTACCACATAGTCGTGGTCTCGAACACTGAAGGATATTCTATTCGCATCTAAAAAGCTAAGATTCGAATAGAAGTATGCTGTCAATTGCGCATAACCGTCTGTAGTATCGGAGCAAAATTGCTCAAGTTGAAGCAGATTGAACTTCTCCCTTAAGTTCACATTAATGGCATCCAAGAAATCGAAATCAACACTCCTAGGGTTTATCACCCCTCGTTTCAACAGTCTGAAAAACAGATTCTCCTGTTCCTTCAATTTAAACAAATCCATCCTTTTTCCCTTCACCTTCGCAGCAACACCCATTCTAGGTTGAAATTCACTGAACATTTTATCATCATCGTTCCCGTCAGTTGGATTCAATCTCGATACACGAGGGTCACTTGGAATGTTCGCAAGTGCTTCCTCAGCCTTTCCTTTGGGAGCAATTCCCAAATCCCCCATTCGTCGCAAAAAGATATACTCATTCCCATAATTCTTATCTTTAAGGAAATCATCTATATAGTTCAGCGGAGTCCCAGTGCTTTTCAACGCAAGATAGAGCTTGTAAATAAAAGAGGGTTTTTGGACTCTTACAGGGTCTGCGTCCTCGATTATTTCTTCCTCCGGTTGTTGACCCGCACCTTGTGGGGTAGATGATGAAGAGTGACGTGGTGGAGAGTGAATCGGGCTCTGTTGCTGACTTGATAAATCTTCCTCTTCGGTGAGATCGAAATGGGTAGGCCCCTCCCTCATTCTCTGTGATCCCCTGCTCGCAATTCTTGAAGACTTTCTCGAAGAAGACATCCTTCCTTGTCGTTGAAAGATTCCTTTACTCGCTTTCCCAAGAAAAGATGACAACTTTCTCAAAGATGAACACGAAGTAGAGACAGGATTGGGAGGAGAATGCCTTTTTAGGGTTTTTAAGTTTGAGCGAGGAAAACTGTATATATATAACTCAGTTTAAAAAGGAAAAAAACCAATCGGCACAAAGAAAAATGAACAGACGCCTCTTTTGAAATCGATAATTGCCAAATATAAGTTAATCTTTTTGAAAATGCAAGATTCTGTTTTTCACGGAAATTATAAATTAACTGAACTAATGCTCGTACCTTTTCGAGATTGAATATAATAACAACTTACTGTCTATAGCCATGGATGTCTGAGTCTGAGGGTTGGAGAGTCTCTAGACTTTAACTTCCTCAAGCTTCAAAATGTTAAGTCTGGAACGGATAAAATCGAATTGATTTTTCTCCAAACGCTTTGTGAATATATCCGCTAGGTGGCTCTTTGAATCAACAAATTGAATTGAGATTTCTCCATTTTGAACATGATCTCTAATGAAACGATGTCGAATCTCTATATACTTTGCTCTTGAGTGAAGGATTGGATTTTTAGTGAGATTGATTGCGCTGGTGTTGTCACATCTAATCTCTGTGCATGAGTCTTCAATTCCAAAGTCTTGTAGCTGTTGTTTTATCCATAGAATTTGCGAACAGCAACTTTCAAGAGCTACATATTCTGCTTTTGTTATTGAGAGAGCCACAGTGCTTTATTTCCTTGAAAACCAAGACACTGTCCTGCTTCTAAGCGACTGGCAAGTTTCCGAAGTGCTCTTTTTGTCAACTCTGCAACCGGCTAGATCTGCGTCTGAATATCCTAGAAGATTAAAGTCTCCCTTCTTAGGATACCAAAGACCGATGCTTGAAGATGAAGCAACGTATTTAATAGTACGTTTCGCAGCACTGAGATGGGATTCTTTAGGATCTGATTGAAACCTAGCACAGATGCAAACACTCAACAAAATGTCAGGTCTAAAAGCAGTAAGATAAAGAAGTGAACCAATGATGCTCTGTCAGACTTTTGATCAACTTTCTTTCCTTCTTCATCTTTGTCTATCTGCAGAGAACTTGACATTGATATGTCGGTCTTTTTTCACTTTTCCAGTCCAAACTTTTTGACAAGATCATTAGCATATTTTTCTTGATGAATAAAAGTTCCTTCCTTCAATTGTTTTATTTGGAGTCCAAGAAAGAATGTTAACTCTCCCATCATACTCATTTCAAATTCATCCTGCATAGACTTAGAAAATTTCTTGCACAGAATTTCATTAGAGGATCCAAAAATAATATCATCCACATATATTTGAACAAGTAAAAAGTTTTTGTTTTCCTTTTTGATAAATAAAGTAGTATCTACTTTACCTTTGACAAAACCATTCTGTATTAAAAACTTACTTAGTCTGTCGTACCGAGCTCGAGGTGCTTGTTTTAAACCATACAAGGCCTTTTTCAGTCTAAAGACTGAGTCTGGCTTCTTTGGGTCTTCAAACCCTTGTGGTTGTTCCACATAAACTTCCTCATGGATAAATCCATTTAGGAAGGCACTTTTGACGTCCATTTGGAATAACCTGAAATTTTTATAACAAGCAAACACAAGTACTAGTCGAATAGCTTCTAACCTTACTACTAGTGCGTAAGTCTCATCATAGTCTATTCCTTCTTCTTGTGTATATGCCTTGGCCACGAGTCTTGCTTTGTTTCATACGACTTTTCCTTTCTCATTCATCTTGTTCCTGAACACCCATTTAGCTCCAATAACAGTTTTACCTTTTGGTTTAGATGTCAATTCCCAGATATCATTAATGTTGAACTATCCGAGCTCTTCTTGCATAGCTTCAATCCAGCTTTCATCAAATAAAGCTTCTTCTATGCTCTTTGGTTCAATTTCAGAAATGAGAGCCACAAGACTAGACTCTTCACGCCTTTTGGATCTGTGCGAATTCCTTCATTAATTTCGCCGATAATGAGATCTTTGGGATGATTTGGACTTATGCTTCCGATTCTTGGTTAATTTGTCACGGTTGATGATCTCTTTCTTTATTTGAATCTTCACGAATAGCTTGATCTTTGGTCTTCCAGTCGAGATGCTTCTTGAGTTGTAAGTTTTGGAGAAGTGCAGGTAGGTTCGGACTCTTCATGATGAGTCTGGCTAGGATTCATCTTGCGTAGATTCTTGAAATTTGACATTCATTGACTCCTCCACGACTGGCTCTTCTTGTTATAGACTCTATAGGCTTTGCTTGATGTAGAATATCCAAGGAAGATGCCTTCATCTGATCTTTCTTCAAACTTACCAACTCGATATTTAGCATTTTTCAATATAAAGCATTTGCAACCGAACACATGAAAGTATGAAACAATAGACTTCTTACCTTTGAATAACTCATAAGGGGTTTTCTCTAGAATAGGTCTTAAGAAGACTCTATTGATGATATAGCATGCTGTTGAAACAGCTTCAGCCCAAAATCGTGAAGAAATCTTACTTTCAATTAAAAGAGTTATAGTCATTTCTTGAAGAGATCTATTCTTTCTTTCCACAACTCCATTTTGCTAAGGAGTATATGGAGAGGAGAACACATGCTTAAAGCCAGATTTATCACAAAACTTTGTGAAATCTTGATTTTCAAATTCACTTCCATGATCTGTTCTTATACTAGAGATAACACATCCTTTTTCATTTTGAACCTTTTTAGCAAATTTCTCAAAATACGAGAAGGTTTCGGACTTACTTGCAAGGAAATATACCCAAGTAAATCAAGAGTAATTGTCCACAATTACTAGGCAATATTTCTTACCTCCAATGCTCTAGCTTCTGGTTGGTCCGAAGAGATCCATATGCAGCAGCTGCAGTACATGATTAGTAGAAACATGATTTATTGGCTTAAATGAATTTCTTACCTACTTTCCCAGAATACATGGAGTGCATGGCTCAGACTTTTGGTATGGTAATTTGGGTAGACCTCGAACAAGCTGTTTTGTAGAGATTTTGGCTAATTGCTTCATGTTGATGCGACCAAGCTTTCTGTGCCATAAGCTTGCTTCGTCTTGAATTGAGATTAAGCATTGCGATTCATCCGGTTTCACATCCAAGAGATAGATGTTTCCATGCCTTCGACCCATGAAAGACTAAGTAGAGTCTTTCTTGATTCCGAGAACATATTCCTTCTTGAAAGAAGATCTTAAAACCAGTATCACACGTTGACGATCTTTGAGAAGATTGTAATTGAGTCCTTCCACTAGGGAAACATTACTTATTGTGAGATTTCCAATTTTCACAGTTCCAAATCCCACAATACTTCCTTTGATGTTTCCTCCAAATGAAACTTTTCCACCATTTACTTAAACAAGCATTATGAAACAATTTGAGTCTCCTATCATGTGTCTTGAGCATCCACTGTCAAGATACCACTTTACCTTTTTCTTGATGGAGACCTGCATTTAAAAGAGAGTCTCAAGCTTTCTTTGGTACCCAAATTTTCTTGGGTCCTTTGGTGTTAGTTAGATAAACAGTATTAGCCCATACTTTCTTAACGGGTTTACAAACCATCGGACACTCTTTTTCAAAGTGATCCGGACAATTGCACTTTGAACACCTGAGGGCATTTCGACCTACAGACTTTACAAAAACCTTCTTGGAATGATTTTTGTAAGCCTCTCTCGAGGGTCTTTGCTTGATTCTTTCTTTTACTTTAGGAAAATCAATCAAGGGAATAGTTTTTGCTGTCATACCTAGACCAGACTTATTGAAGTAAGGTCTTTGAGCTGAAAGAATTTTTTCAAGTATTTCGGACCCTATTGAAAATTTCTTTGAAATATTTGATAAGTCAGTTTTTAAAAGAGCATTTTCTTTCAAAAGACTATCTTTATTTTCTTTAAGAGTGGAGACATTCTTGTCTAAACTTTTAACTCTTTCTTCTAAAACGTTTTCCTTTTGTTTTAGAGCTGAGTTTTCCTTTTTAAGTTCGGAAATTCTTTTGAGAGAAGTCTTAAGACTAAAACACAGTTCATCAATATATTTAGAAACTTTAACAGGAATTTTAAAATCACTTACCTTAAATTCACTGTCTGAGTTTGATCCAGAGTTTGAGTCTGAGTCTGATTGCGCCATCAGACATAAGTTGGCATATTCATCATCACTTTCTTCACACTCTATATCACTCAAGGTTTCGGCTTTGAGAGCCTTTCGAGACTTTTCAGCTTTTCCTTTCTTCTTCTTCAAAAGAGGACAGTTGGGTTTGATGTGTCCCCTTTTCTTACATCCAAAGCAAACTACATATTTGTTTGATTCATCATCATCAATAGACTTGGTCTGCTGTCTTTGAAAGCTTTGTTTCTTTGAGTTGAATCTTCTTCCTTTTCTATTCAGTTTTCTGAATCTTCTTATCATGAGAGCAAGCTCCTCATCGTCCATATCATCTTCAGAATCTGTAACATCAGAATCATCATTTGATTTTAATGCAATGGATTTCTTACTTTTTGGATCTTCGTCTTCATTAATTCGTTCCACTTCATAAGACTGAAGAGTTCCAATCAGCTCGTCGACAGATAGTGGCATAATTCTTTGCGTCTCTCTTATTGAAGTCTTTATGTGATTCCAATCCTTGGAGAGTTCGCACAGTAGCTTGTTTACCTTCATGGGATCAGAAATTTTTTGTCCTTGATTCTCAAGACCATTGACAATATCTGTAAAACGGCTAAACATGTCAGTTATAGATTCTCTTGGTTTCATTTTGAAGGATTCATATTGACCGAGGAGAATGTTAATTCTGGTTTCATTCACTCGATCCGTTCCTTCATAGGTGATATGTAATCTATCCCAAACTTCTTTTGCTGTAACACAAGAAGATATTTTGTTATATTCAGTTGGTGACAAAGCACAATATAAAGAGTAAATTGCTTTTGCATCGAGTGCTTGTCTCTTCAGTATCTCTTCCGAGTCATTCCGCTGGTCTCAGCAGTTTCTTTCCCTCTTTCGAGAGGCGATGCAGCTGTAAGAGTAATTCCTTTTTCTATAACGTCCCATTCCAGAGGATCCTTTGATCGTAGGAAAGCTTTCATCTTGTTCTTCCAGATGTTGTAATCCTTTCCATCAAAGTAGGGTGGTCTGGTATTGCTTTGCCCTTCCACCAGCCCTGGTGCTAGCATACTAGCCATGGATCCTTTACTCTGAAATAAAACACTTCAAATAAAGTGAGAACACGAGCTTTGATACCAATTGATATAGCTAGAATAAATACCTAGAGCGGGTGAATAGGTGTATAAAAGATTTTTCTCGATAATTGCACAATACTAGACAATTGATAGATTTGAGACAAACAATAATCAAAGTAAGACTGAGAGAAGAGAAGAGAAAATTGAACACGTGATTTATAGTGGTTCGGCTTATTTCAAGCCTACATCCATTCTTCTACACTGACAGCCTATTGGCTAGATTCCACTATGAACAAAGAGATGTTACAGCGTTGTTCTTCCTTGATTTCTCAGTGAAGATGATCTACCACACTAGCTCAAGGTATCACTAAGTATAGACACTCTTTGTGTATACAACTTCGCTCAAAATGTATCGACTAATAATCAAGGTGCTTCAGACTCTAGAATTTCTCTATCGATCATGCACTAAAGTAACTAGAACGTCTTCCTTTTATACTCCTTTATGCCATCATACCCGTTGGTACTTACCAAAGGAATTCCTCCAATCTACCCGTTGGACGGAATCAATCAAGAAGATCATTCGAGCTATTAAAGGAACCTGACGATAGCCCATCAATCATGTTCGCCCATATAATCAGGATCTTGGTTTCCAAGAATAGAACCTTCCAAGAATATTTAAGTCGACCATCGGATCTTCAAACGATCTTGATTACGAATAAAAGAATCCGTTATATTTATCCAGCCAAGAGATCTTCTCCAGAGGATAGGACTAAATCCTCAACCAAATACTTCGGCTCTGGATTGCCTTCGTCACTGGATTAGAAAAACTGTCAATGAGAATAGTCTTGAGTCTTGAGTCTTGAGTGCTTTGAGTCGGTGATCGAAAGTCTTTAGACTCTAAACAGAAGGTCTGCAATTATCCGGACTAGACTGATAGAAACGTTTTGTCAGCTTCAAAATATTCTGGAAAGATTTCTCCAACACTAGTGATGGAATGCCAAAATTTGCGTTCTCTAAGAACATTTGATTTTTCTTGAGCCCATAAAATATGGTTTGATCCATTCAAGAGGATCAAGATGGGTTGGCAACCTCCAATTTATCCATTGCACTTAACTAGTAAAAATAAGTAGAATGGGTAAAGAAATGGGAAGAAACCAGCACTACTTGGAGCCAGATATGGACAAAATATGGCCTAAAATGGACTCGGCACATTGCCGATATACCTAAAAAATCAATTTGTCAACTTCTAGTCAACGATCGACAATGGCATGATAGGGTGACGTTAATTTCTTTGTGGACATAGCACACATGCATGGCATATGTGAGATAAGGTCAATAGTGATGTCAGCAAAGTGGTGGGACGTCGGTCACATGAGAGGCACACTAGCACATGGATCTCACACACAGAAGACTTGGGCGGCGCATGAAGGGGCGCGAAGGTGATTCCGGCAAAAAAATTTACTAGGTCGGACACGTCTAGGGACGAGGAACCTAGTTTTGATGTTTGTTTTCAAAAGTAACCAGCAAAAGATGTCACGCCCCATATCCTCAAGTACGCGCACATCCCTCAGTGGTCGATAAATTTACGACATCCCATGATGCGTCACCGACCTATTCATTTTATTGCACATGCGAAAGCGAATTAAAAACCCCTGAGAACAAACAGCATGGGATAGGAAAGCAAGACAATCACCAAAAGCGGCGTCGACAACCACAGTGAGAATCTCAAAACACTGGAGGGGACCCACTCTGTATCCATTGAGTCCGTGGCGGAACCACGCCCTGAATTGATGAGATACCCTCTCAGGCAAGCTCTCATCAACCCAAACGATGGTCACGACTAACTCATAGACCCAATGACTACTAAGGATTCGAACGTCTATACCCCTCTCAGTAATAGCCCATGGCTGTCCAAAACGTTCCGAAAGAACTGCCATCTAAGGACTGGAAAAGACTAAGCTCACGACGGGGTGAGATAATGTCTCAGCAAGTTCACCTCCTAAACTTCGACTAGAAATGAAATACACCTAGGAGCATCATGACCACATAACCACCCAATCACGAAGACTTATCTCATCTCAGATCCTTCTTGCATGTAAGTATAGTTCATATCATAGACATAAACAATATTCACACTCAATAAATTAGAACACCACCATTCATCTCTCAAACAGCCACAGGGGTCCCGATTATAGGGTCAAATCATTATAACATGTCCCATTCCATGTCACATAATTTTGTCCCATAATCCGACGCATCAATTTCACTCAACATGCATTCCAATTGTTAATCATGGCCACACACAAGCACGGCCTACTCGATCAAGCACGGCAACGTCATTAAGTCGATGACATTCCACAAAGGAGCATCAGTCTAGCCTCTTCTGCAACCGGCATCCATTGATAGGGCATCCCATATAAGGGTAACGTCTAACTTAACAACCCGAGACGAGTTCTCATAGCCATTCATGCACCCATTCAATTCCTAGCAAAGACATCATGCTTTACACTCAAATGCCCTTAATTAAAATAACGTACTAGCCCATTTTCTTCATATTAAAAACACATGGTAAAAATAATCGTGTGTGAATACATGATCAATTTGAATTAGAAAGATTAATATCCTCCCTTTTAAAATCCCACTACTTGATATAGTCTTTAAAACCATTTTCGGTGATAAAACCCGACACCCGGTAATTTCTAAATAATTATCAAAATTTCATAATTTTGAAATAAATACTCAAAATTACAATCACCACTCAATTTGCACAATTTAACACTCAATTGCAAAAACTAAACACACCATTGCAATCAGCATGAAATTCTGGTCATCAGCTATCCCGGTATAATTTTTGAAAAATATTAAATAATTAAATAAATACCAAAATAATTAAATAAATATCAATAAATCCAATAAATGCAAACTTAGGCTAGAAATGCTAATCTAACTACCTAAATGGGCCTAGAATATTTTCTAACCTAATCTAGATAAATAGCACTACCTCTTTAGCCCCTAATTAATTTATTCTAACCACCTAATATGTACAATTAAATAATTAAATCATTAATCTACACTAACTAACCACATAATCCCTAATTAGCCTAAACTAATCACCATTTAAGCATCATTAAATCGCTAAGCAAAGTATAACAAGTAAACTCATCAGTTTAACGATCCAAAGAGTTCATGGTGACAGCGATGCGAAGGTGGGCGACAACCAAGCCCACTACAACACCAACCAAGGCCCGAAAGAGACCTAAAATGGGCCTTGAAGACATGTGGCCTTTGCTGAATTTTGGCTCTGTCCTTGGGCCAAAAGAGCTAGAACAAGCAGTTGGCTAGGCTAGAACGAGCAAGGCGGGTTGTAGTGGGGCCAAGCAGGCGATGGTGGCAACTGGACGGCAACGGTGAAGCTCTAGTGAGGCCGCGACAATGACCAAGCTACACGGACAATGGGCCGGCATGCGGGACGAGGAGGAATTGGTGGACAAGCGGACGGCGCTGGCTCGGGCTCACGGCTAGCATGCAGGCACGCAATAGGCGGTGAGGGAGCTTCGGTGGTTGTTGACAGGCAAGGGGGAAGGGAGAGTTGGTTTCTCTGCAACTTTGAGCTCTTAAAACACTCTAAAATGGATAAAGGCAAAGCAAGGAGGAAGAAGATGGTTGCTGCAACTTGGAGGGGGCCACAAAATATTGAAGAACACTTGAGTTCTTGGCCCTACCACCTTAGCTGGCATCCTCAGCCAAATTATAGCTCTTTGGCTTCCCAAACAAGTCTCTCAAATGGTCTATAATGTTGTCTCCCCCCTGGCCTACGAATTTTGGATCAATTCCCCTCAAATTGATTCAATTTTCCTTCAAGACTTCTCCAATTGAGCTCAATTTGGTGTCCATAAATTCAACCAAGGTGCCATCGTCCATCTCATAAAATTTTCTCATCAATTGAACCAACTTGGATCCCAAAAATGAGACCAAAAATGGCTCTTTGAATTTTCCGGTCCAAAACGGTCTTACTTTTGAATTTTTGCCAAAAATCCCAATTTGCAAAAAATCTTCGAAAGATGAGTCAACACTTCTAAAATAAATTATGACATGATAGAACTTTCAATTTCTGAAATCGATTCAAATTTGCGATTAATTTCAACCTGACGCGATTTTAACGTGACCTAACTTATTATGTAGCTTTTAGAAATTTTTAATGCAATTGACCCGTAGTTGATTATTTTCGAGCTACATTGTACATCTTCAACACTTTGGTAACTCTTGGTTTTTGTGAGAATCTTAAGATTTCAAATACAGACACATGGTACAGAAATGATAAAAAAATCAATCTTGTGACATTCGACGAGAATTTTGCAATTATGTGGAATCACCCACGCACTAATCACATACCTTTGTCGAACCGACTTATCTCCGGTCTCTGATCAATTATGATGGTGTCGTAATGACCCTTGTAGATTAGCATAGTTTAGTAATTGATTCCTAGTCAAATTTTTGAGTCTATTACGTTTAGATTCCTTAACGGCTTTACTTGATAGGCTAGTTATCTCATGAGTGGCCAACTTAGAGAAAAGAACTATAGGCGCATTGATGAAAAGCCCAACTTATTCAATTGAAAACAGAACTTGAAAATCAGGCTGTCACAAAAGAAGTCGAAAAAGCACTTACAGGTGATAGCTTCAATGGATTTGTAACATGGCCTATGGTAGTACGTGTGGTAGAATCCCAAGTCCGTTGGTGAAAACATTTTAGGATTTGACTCATCCAAGGATAGTAAGTCTCATGGTGGTGTCCATTTTTTGAAACAAGCAATGAATATTATCTAATAGGCAATCAAGGGCAGCAGTTATAATGATGAATGGATACCGGTGTGACTATCGCAACATTGCTGCAACACCATATAACTCAATGGGCACTTCCTCTAACAATAGTAGCTATGATACCTGTATACTTTCGTGCTTTCATAATGAAGAATACATATGCCTATTAATAATTGATTTTGGATAGCTACCTAAAGTAACAAAATATTACAATATCAATTATGATAATTAAGATCGATCAAGGAAGACAATTATATCTATGATAATTTACTTGAACTTTTGCTCATTTTATAATAGTAAGATCTTATACATCAATTATATATGTATGAAGACTTCTTATAATTTTGTTTGGTAGGACTTTGTCACAACCTAACCTTGGGTGAATCACATAGGGTTTAGCTAATGGAGTACTAAGCCTAAATTTAGCTTGGGTTCTCCAAGCCTATACCAATTTGCAACTTAGATTCAAATTCTTAACATACAAATGATTTTTTAATTATGAGTTGTCATTAATCAGTTTGTAGTAGGTCCACTAGATACCTAAGTAAAATAACAGGAGAATTATTTTACTCCAACAAGAAATAAATTTTGAGTATGAGGACATGATTATACTAGAATTCTCTAATATTCTTTCAGTATTATTCTTTCCATGAAAAAATATTTATTAGGCAATTTAAATTCATTTTATTACTCTCTAACATGTGAGATGACCATGCGGGTGTACAATCCACTAATTTAACACCCAATAAAATAATGAATAAATTGCAAGACTTATCTTATAGTAATGAAAGCATATACAATGTTAGCCCAGAATTCACATCAATAATCCTATATATGATTTCTAATTAACACCCAATTACTCAATCTTTTAGGATTTTCTCTTATTTAATGAAACCTAATTTACTTGTAATGCAATACAATGATGTACAAAAATATATCTATTCTAACATGACATGTAATGTGTAACCTAATATGCAAACTATTGTCATGATGTTACTTATGCAACCTAATCTAATGACAAACAAATATTAATGCAACTATCCTAATATGTCAAACGTTTAAATGATCGTAAACATGCAATGACTAAATGACATGCAAGGAATGATGTGCAAGGGATGACTTATTTTACGTGACACATGCATGATTTTTTTTTTAATGTTTTATTTTCTTTTTAATTAAAATTCGAAATTAAAACTACCCAATAATTAAACATGCAATTTTAATTAAAGAAAAGGAAATCTAACATCCTAAAACAATTTTTTGACATTTTTAATTTAAAATTAGGAATAAATAAATAACCTAATATAAACATGTAATCTAGCCTAAAACAAGCAATACTCTAGCAAGAATCAAATCTAATTCAAAGATATTTTTTTGCGGTTTTCTTTTTAGAAGCAAGCAATAATGGATAAATTTTTAATTAAATAATGCAGTCCACAATATTATGTTATCTATATCAATATGGACATGAAATAAACCAACGATCATATCCAAGTAGTTTTCGATATTGATGGAAGACTTATTTGTTCAAATTTAGAAACAGGTAAATCAACGATCATATCCAAATGGTCATGGATAGGATGAAAAATTGTCCACATCCGAGCAATGTATCTCATAGTTAGAGATTAAATGGTCATCCAGATATGTTGTTGAATTAGGAAAGTTTTGGGGTATCTTAGGATTTTATGGATGTTACATTATTTAACTAAATATCTAACAAAATTTTCTAATATCCAACATAATATGTCTAATATCTAATAGGATATATTAGAATATATCGAATCACTCAAATAAGGCAATAAAGATAAGCATGGCCTTACCTAATTTGAGATACTCCTTCCAAATTTGGATCAAGCATAATTGGATTGTCCCTCGAAAAAAAATTAATTATTAATTTTTTAATATTTCGCAACCAGCTCCTCGACAGGGATATTTTGGGATTTTGGCCGGATTGGCATTGATCCCTTTAGTTTTGGCATTTAAGTGTACGGGTGGTGTCCCTTTGGCCAAAGTTAAGGCACTCCGATCTAACATAATATGTCTAATATCTAATAGGATATATCAGAATATATCGAATCACTCAAATAAGGCAATAAAGATAAGCACCTTACCTAATTTGAGATACTCCTT
This sequence comes from Eucalyptus leucophloia subsp. euroa, assembly GCA_017140325.1. Lineage (NCBI taxonomy): Eukaryota > Viridiplantae > Streptophyta > Magnoliopsida > Myrtales > Myrtaceae > Eucalyptus > Eucalyptus leucophloia. The sequence continues at coordinate 24,920,777 of CM029471.1, forward strand.
CCAAATTTGGATCAAGCATAATTGGATTGGGATCGCAACCAGCTCCTCGACAGGGAGGAGCGGCATTGACAGTGGCGAGCGGGTGGTGTGAGCGTTAATAGCAACGGTGATTCTCGTCACGGCACGGGAACAAAGAGCAGAACAATAGGGATAGATTGGCACGGTGGCGTTGCGGCCCGAATGGACAGCAACTCGTCGTTGGGCGTGGCACGGATCAAAGCAGCAACAGGCCGTCACGAGATCAAGGTCAACTCTTAATTGGCATGCACGCAGTAGGACCAGGAGCGTCAAGGCTTTACTGGGATGCAAGGATTGCCACGGCTTGGTCAGCAAAGCAGCTACTTGGTTGGAAGTGACTGGAGAAAAAGAAATTTTCTCTTTGTACGTATGTGGATTTCGTGAGTGTCCCTGGACGCACCAGTCAAACCCTGTAGAGAAGTGCTCCCTTTTGACTTCTCTTCCTCCAATGAGTGCTCTGCTCCTCGCGTTCTTCTTTCCTCTCTTCACCTCTAGATTGGCATTGGCGTGTTTTTTCTCTTAATGTAGCTGACCCTTTCTTCCCTCTTGAGCCAACGTGCTCCCTAGATGTGTGGCCACGGAAGACATCGAGAAAGACCCTTTTCTATCTTACAATATCTCTCTCTGTCTTCTAAAGATCTAATTTGCTGACCTCTAATTTATGAGACATAACGCTCTATTTATAATGCAAACCTAAGTTAACTTCAATATCATGGGCTTAACTTAAGCCTTTTCTAACGTGCTGGGCTCTAATAACCTACAGAGTGTCCCTAATTAAACTCTCAATGGGCTGAATTAAATTCAAATTAGGCCAATTAAAACCCTTCTCATGTGATTTTCAGCCACCTAGCCTCCTAGCCTTAGCTGAATTTTGGCCTAATTTTGCAGGCTCCATCTATCAAAATTTTAAGCTCAAAACTGTCCACCGCGGTCCAATGCTAATGCACATAATGAAAACATAAGCTATGTAATAAATGCTTCTAAAACCATATGTTATTCAATTTAATTCTAATATTTTTTGTTTAGGTGTTGAAGTTTAGTCCCTAATTTTCTATGTAATAAATAAATAATCAGGTCACTAAAATTTAGGCGTCAATAGACTTCTAATGCATGTTCTAAATGCAAATGCTATATGATGATGCAAATGCCTAAGCGCATGTCACGCCCCAATCCTCGAAAATGCATCCATCCCTCACCTTGGTCAATTTAATAGGGACGTCCCAAGACGCATCGCCGACCCTTTCATTTTAATACGCATGCAAAAGTATATAAACAATCCCCAGACAATAAAATAATGTGATAAAAAGTAGGACTCCAAATATCACAACTGAAAAACCACATTTATATGCATTGTAAATCATGGTGCAAATATATACAAGGCAAATTGTTAAGTCAGGTTTTATATCACAAGTTTATAAAACAGGTCTACAGGAAGGAATGAACTTCCATCGAAAGAGAATTGTCCTATGACTAACTAGTCAGATGGGATTGTCAATTCTTCAGACTTCACCTTCTACTCTTTGGGCCTCTAGTCCTTCACCAACGCCATTTAAAGACCTGAAAATGGTTATACAATAACTAGTGAGACAATGTCTCAACGAGTTCTACCCTCTAAGACTCGATTAGGAAGCCAATACACCTTAGGACTACCTAAACACAACACGAGTCAAAAGACTTATCTTGGCCTCATTTCCATCCTACAAATCAATATATTTCAAATATACACCAATCACATCAATTCACCCAATTAGATCGAATCATCGATCAATCGACTCGGTTGATTACATGTTATCACAACCTTCCCCTAGTCAGTACATTCAATACTATCTATAAAGTTCGACCTTAGTCTAGGACTGCTTACCCAAAGTTGAAAATAGATGGTATAGCTCGCTCAAAAATGATAATGTAGTATACTGTATATATGCTCGCCCAAAGTTGATTGATTAAGGCCCTAGGCCATCATAATATACTATATATGCTCGCTCAAAGCTGATTGATTAGGGCCCTAAGCCATCATAATATACTATATATGCTCGCCCAAAGCTGATAATAAGGTATACTGCTCTCCTAAAGCTGACATATCGCTCGTAGGTTAATATAGTATATCGGTATACTACTCGCTTAAAGCTGATATATCGTCCGTAGGTCGATATAGTATACCATTCCAATCATATAGTTAACTTTTTATTTTTATCATACCCGATAAAAATAGTCATGTGTGGGTATACGGTCGGCATTAGCCAAAATATAATAATTTCACATTTACGAATATCCCACCAATTTCAGTAGCCTATTATATATTTTTGATTCTGTAAACCGATGCACGGTTAATTTCCAATCAATTACCAAAATTGATTAATTTAAGAATAAAATCCTAAAATCATAATTAAATCAATTCAACATGATTTAGCACTCAAATAAATAAATAGACTATACCACAATAATCAACATAAAATTTCGATTGTCGGCTATCCCAGCCTAATTTCCAAAAATATTTAATTAATTAAATAATTATGAAAAATATTAAATAAATGCAATAAATCCAATTTAGGCCTGTAATGCTTAATTGGACGCCGGAACAGACTCGGAAAATTTTCAAGATTCATTCAATAAATACTAGGACCTATTTCCTTGCTAACTACACTAACCATTTGCCTAACATGCATTGATAAGTCTCTAATGTAATTACTCTAATTTAATCTATCCACTTAATCACACTTAATTAAATCTAATCAACCTCTAAGCATCATAAGCATACTAAGTGAGGATTAGTGAGCAAAACTCACTTGTTTAACGAGCGGGTCAAATCAAACCAACGGAAAATTGCGAGGAACATTTCTTCTCAAAGTGGGCCTAGGTTTCAAGGCTCGAATGCCTCCAAAATGGGTCACAAAGGTGGTTGGAAACCCACTGGTTTTTGATCTATTCTTGCTAAAACGGAGAGGAAACAAGCTCAATTTATGCGGGAATTGATTGAGGAGGAGTGCAAGGGCCAAATCGAGCCTAGATGTGGACTCACGGGGCTCAAACGACGGTTGGCAACAACTCACAGCGGTCCAAAAAGGCTTGCTGGGTGGTGGAGCAAGATGGAACGACAGCGTGAGGCGCAACAAGGAACAGTGGTGCACATGGCACTCGTGTCGGCGAAGGGCGGCTTCCGGCGAAGGTGCGAGCGGTCTTGGCAGCAATAGGCTTGCTTTGGCTGCTTCTTCGATTGCTATGGTGGTCAAACAGCAACAAGAGATGGGAGGAATGTTGGCAAGCCAAACTTGAAGAGAAGGAGAGGGAGGATAATGAGAGAAGGGCTCCACCACTGGCTTATCTTCCATCTCATGGTCCCCTTGACCATTTCCAACCAAGCATGGCTTCCTTGGCTATCCTTAGGCCACCAAGGCACATTCAACAACCCTTGAAATGGTCCAAATTGGTTTAGTCCATGGGGGGCACACGAATTTGCAAGCATTTTCTCTCAATTGGACGTTGATCCTTACTTGATTCAATCTCATTTGGCTTCAAAAAATTCTGTTACCGAGTCAATACTCAAATTATTATTTTTCCTCACCAATTGATCCATCTTGTATCCCAATTTTGCAACAAAAAATAATCCCGGCCTTTTCTGAACAAACATGGTCCTATGCCAACTTTTCCCCAAAAAGTCTCGGGTTGCAAAAAAATATTTTGAGACTAAGTCGACGTTCCTAGAATTTATTGTGACATGACAAAATCTTCAATTTCTGAAATCGGACTCAAATTTGCGATTAATTTCACTCAGGCACGTTTTTAGCGTGACCTAAGCTACCGACTAGTTTTCGAAAATTTTTAGTGCAAATGACCCATGGTCGATTTTCTTCAAGCCACAATGAACCTACTCGACATATTGGCGACTCTCAATTGTCGTGAAAATCTCGATGATTCAAATACGGACACAAGGTACCAAAACGACAGAAGAATCAATCTAGGGATGATTGATGAGAATTTTCCAATTTAGTGATGTCACCCACGATTAGCCACACATCTTAGTCGAAAGGACCTATCTCTGATTTCAAATCGATTTTATACTGTGTCGTAATGGGCTCTAAAGATAAGTACGGTCGAGAAGTCAACTCCTAGATCGAATTCTCAAGTCTATTGCATTAAAATTCCTTAATAGCTTCCCTAAATAGTCTAGTTATCTCAAGAGTGATAAACTCTGAGAACAGCCCTATAAGCATGTCGATGAAATGCCAATTTATTCAATAGAAAACAAGCCTAAAAATCTGGGATGTCATAGCACATATACAAAAAAAAAATATTAAGGATTTAGTTTTAAGTGTTATTGCTTGATGAAATATTACTAATCCATTATTGAATAAACTACGTAATGGGTTATCTAATAACTAAAAAAAAAAAAATAGATACAACAATAGACGATTTAGGTGATGCTCCTTCACTAATTAATAAAAAAAATCATTTATTTATTTCTCTACATGACTAATAAGTGAAAAAAAAAATTGAACCATTTTTCCAATAACAAGTTTAGCTTGTTTTTGTCTCCAAGGCTCCGTTTGTTTCTTAAAAAATGAATTACTTAGAAAATATTTTCCTAAAAATGATTACTTATATTACTTGAAATAATTAGTTAATTGAAAATATTTTCATTATTGATAACAATTTATGTATAAACATTTTCGTAAATAATTTTTTAAGCGATATAAGCAATTGTTTTTAGAAAAGCATTTTCCAATTCATTCATTTTTCACGAAATAAACGAACCCTTAAATAAAGTCGTATCTGACATAAATAAATTATATTAAACAATCTTTATAGACATCCGCTTCCCTTCGAACTCAAGAGCCCGTGGCCACTAGTGATTCTTATGTCTTGATATTTTCTTCTTCAAGCAATAGAATCGGCACCAATCAATTTTACTAACCTAGACCGACTGGAGATAGTTTCAAGGAAATAAACTATTGCGAAATCAGAGCGTGGCCTAGGGTTTCAGTTACGCATGGAGAAAGGTGACCATCCCTACGATGCTTTTCGATACTATATTATCGATTAAGTCTGATAAAGTCCTTTATCATTTGATTTCCTAGAGTATGGATGCAATTTTTATTGTTCGAAGGCGAACTTGAGGAAGAAGTTGGTACCATATTACACACCGGGATTGATTCCATATACTGTGGGTGCTTGTGTGTTTTGGAAAATCGAATTCATGTATGCATGATGATAACGTGGCACCTGTGACGTGTAATGTAGTGTTACGTCTAGGTTTCGGCACCGAAGTGAACCGTTTGTAATAGTTGTGGCACTTAAGTGATCAATTGAAAATTTCAGCACTCAAGTGAATATTTTTATAGAAATTATGGCACTCAAATAATTTGAAAAATAAAGTAATCGCACTCAAATGAGTGCCATTAGTTATGAAACGTGCAATGTACCTGTCCTGTCGAAATAATAAGGACGATTCCATCATTTCAAAACCCGCATACAGGCATCATCAAATGAAGAATCGAGCATTTAATCACTTGCATTCGTGACAAGTCATCACACAATGTGTCGACAAATAATAAGTCATCATATTACACATTGTCATAACCCGACGTTATTTAGCGTACTCTTGGTACCTACGTGGACAATTTTAAAAAAAAAAAAAAAAATTGACACATCAATAAAAAAAATATCACCGGAAAAAACCATGCCAGTAGTTTGGCCGAAATTTCTCATTATTGGCATTTAAGTGATCACTTTTTGCAAAACTTGGAATTTAAGTTTTCACTTTTAATCATGAGTGGTACTTAAGTTATCACTTACGTTGACACTTCAATGATTTTTTAACCACGATTGACACTTAAGTGAACATGGAAGATGACATCATTTAGACAAGAATTGCTTAGTGGACAACCAATGAGCCACATAGATCAGTTTTATTATTAAAATAATGTCACATCGGATTTCCTGCAAGCTTGTTGGAATTGACATTTAAGTGTCCTAATTTTTTTTTTTAAGTGACACTTTAGACCTTTTAAAACTTTTGGCATTTACAGTGTACTTTAGCCTATCATAATGTGTATGAATATGCAAGTGACTCAATGCTTTGATACTTCATCTAATGATGCATGTATGTGAGTTTTGAAATGACGGAATCATCTTTATTATTGCAATAGGAAAATGATATGACAAGTTTCATAATTGATGCTGCTCATTTGAGTGCAATTACTTTTTTTTCAACCACTTAAGTGCCTTAATTTTTGAAAAATTGCTCACTTCAGTGCCAAAACTTTCAATTGATCACTTAATTGCCATAACTTTTAAAATACATTCACTTAGTTGTAGAAAATCTAACATATAGCGTGTCGATGCATTGTGTGATGATGTCTCACAAATCATAGTATAATGAGTATGAAAAAGCAAGTGATTAAATGCTTTGATTCTTCATTTGATGATGCGTGTACACAGGTTTTGAAATGATAGAATGATCCTCGTTATTTCAACAAGAAAAAAACATCACAAATTTATAACTGATGGTGCTTATTTGAGTGCAATTAATTTCTTTTCAACCATTTAAGTACCATAATTTATGAAAAATTGTTCACTTGAGTATCGAAACTTTCAATTCACTTTTTTTTTTCGGTCAAAAATTGATTACTCACGTGCCCTAACTTTTAAAGAACGTTTAATTAGGTGCCAAAATTTCGACGTAGCATAGCACTTGTGGTGAACATTTTTTAAAAATTATGACACTAAAGTGATCGATGAAGAAATTATATGGTAGTCAAGTGAAAAAAAAAAAAAAAACAAGTTATAACACTCAAGTGAATGCCGCACATGAATGAAGATATTCAAGTAGTCGAAAAAAAGTTATAATACTTAAGTGAGTATCATACAAAAGTTATAACACTTATAATGTCCTTGCAGTCTTATAAACTATCTTAAAGGATGTAAGGATCCCTTTCAGCCGATTTTCTATAATAATGGGGTCTGGAAAGTTGAAGTTGGTTTTTACGAAAATAACCCTGGATTCAAAAGTTCGAAATTAATTTTCTTGAAAACATAAGCATACAAGAGTTTAGAGACTCATTTCACCAAAAAAAAAAAAAAAAAAAAAAAAAAAAAAAAGTTTAGAGACTCATATCTAATGGGTTGGTGTTTTGGCTCATATTCATGTTTTAATGAAAACAAATGACAGGGATTTACATAGCTTAATCGAAAATGCGGTAATGGGAGTGCATTGTGCGAATGCTAAACCTTGGACCATATATCTCTGATTTTGCAATAGACCCGTCAACTTCACATAGTTTGCTTGCCACATTTATGGTCCAATCGTTTTACGTTCACAAAACCAATTGGTGGCAATTCCATTGTCTTTCTTATGACTTCAATGGAAGTGGGAACAAACCAAACGATTTGAGTAAGAAATAAGTAATGGAATAAAAATTAAACACATGGATTAACGTGGCTGATGATGTGTCTATTTCATGGGAGAGATCGAAGAAATGGTTCCACTTTGAATGGCAAAGTTGAGACTACGATTGTTCAAGCACACTCGCTCATTAGTGTTCTAAATTTGATGTCGGAGAAAGTATAGAGAAGTAAGAAGTAACACAAGTGAGAACTAAATTGGATAGGTTGGTCGCCACTTATAGGAATCCATCTAAGAGATAAGAGCACAACAAGACATCCTTCTTGTTCTCAAGCCAAAGGCTAAATGAATTATCACTCAAAACAAGTCCGCATTCTTATTCATCATAACATGTTTATATAAAATGAACTTGGAGGAACCCTCCAAGTATGAGTAATTACTAAGACTCTTTAAGAAGACAAGACTCTAGAAACTTTAACAATAATTACTAAAGCTTGAAAATATAAGAATTAAATGTTGTTGGGTGTAGGTATCCAGGACTTGCTTGATCCAATGAATCTGGACATCCTCCAAAACACGCGATTATCGAAGTATCGATGTAGTTACTTAAGTATTGGTAACTATGTGATCAGTAACACTTTCATAGAACTAATATTGCCTCGAAATGCTCTAGCATCATATGCTTTTGCTGCACTTAAACTCATCCCTAAGTTTTCATTGTCTTCATCTTCATGGTAAGGAAAAAGATCCGCAACATTGAACATTGCCGAAACAGCATAATCATCGGGGAGTTCAATCTTACAAGCATTATCTCTAATTCTTTATAGCACTTTGAAAGGACCATCGGCTCTAGTCTTCAACTTCCTGTGGCGACCGGAAGAAATCTTTCCTTTCTAAGATGTAATCAAAACAAATCTCCTTCCTTAAAGGATGCAAGCTTCCGATGCTTATTGGCTCTCTCTTGATACTTCGCATTACGCTTTATGATCCTTTCCCAAATTTTCTCATGAAACTTCTTTAGATAGTGAGTGTCACGCCCCAATCCTCAAGCACACGCACATCCTTTGCCTTGGTCGATTAAAAATTTGCAATATCCCAGACGTATCATTGACCCTTTTATTTTCATATGCATATGCGGAAGCAATTATAAATCCCCAGACAATAAAACATTGGGATAGAACAGTAGGACTAAATTTCAAACTTCACTCTTGTATACATTGCAGACCGGTGCACATATATATACAAAGTGAACTATTAAGTTCAATTCACATTAAGCCAGTTTAAAAACAAGGTTTACAAGCAAAAGTGGAATTCTACAAGCTACGGGTCCCCATCCTCCTCTTCATCATTCTCCACACTCCAATTGAAGCCTTCAACAGACTACACCGGACTTTTGAGATCTTCAAAATCCAAGTCTAGATGCACCCAAAATGGTTAATCAATAACCAATAAGACAACATCTTAGCAAGTTCTACCTCCTAAGACCCGATTAGTAAACCAATACATCTTAGGGCTACCTATGCACAACACGAGTCAACGGACTTACATTGGCCTTAGATTCTACGTGCATATTAGTACAAATCAAATAGGCACCCAAGCAATGGTATCACTGATCAAAGCATCAATCAAATTGACATAGCCGATTACATCTCAATCGAACCATTCACCAGTCATTTCCATTCAATCAATCAATTTACGACATCAGATCAAAGCAATAATCAATCGACCTAGTTGATTACATATCAAACAAACCAACTTTAGGTCATTCCCAAACATCAATCACATGAACTCTCTCGGGCGTCTTTTTTGCCAACTGCCATACCATCACCGATCACGTGCATTCTTTAAGGCGTCATTTTTGCCAGTGATGTCCCAATCACCGAATCACGTATCATTTCTAGGGCCCTGTTTTCGCCAAGGTGAGGTATGCAATGGACAGCATTCGTGCGTTCTTTAAGGCACCGTTTTCGCTAGTGATACCCTCCATCACCAAACCATGTATATCCATATTGAAGCAAGGGATAGACAGCACTCGTGCATTCTTTAAGACGCCGTTTTCGCTAGTGATATCCTTAATCATCGAACCACATATGTCTATAAGTCACGTACATTTTTTCTCTCTAGCGCCGTTTTCGCCAACGTGACATATGTAATGGGCAGCAACGTGCGTTCTTTAAGACATCGTTTTCGCCAGTAATATCCTTAATCACCGAACCATGTTTGTCCATTTACATTGTACCCGATTGGTCTCAGCCAAGAATTTCCCCAATTCACTCTCACAATCCTCTCTTCTTTACAACTCAACAAAGCATTATCAATGCTAAATAATCACACTTGGCCATCAACCAATCAATCATTCAATTCCACTCAATTTCAATCAATTAAGGAACAATCCCTCAAATTGCACAATCACTTCAATTCGGCACAATATGGAGCTCAAATAAATAAACGAACTGCACCACGACAATCAGCATGGAATTTCGGTCACTGACCATCCCGGTTGAATTTCCAGAAAAATAAATAATTAAATAATTAATTTCGAAAATAAATAAATAAGTATTAAAAATCCAATTTAGGCCCGTGATGCCTAATTGGAACCCGAAATGGGTCGAGAAAACCCCGAGATGCATTCAATAAATATTAGCACATGTCTATTCGCTAATTACACAATTCAATTGCCTAACATGCATCACAATTATCTAATAATCATTAATCTATTCTAATCTAACCACCTAATTGCACTTAATTAAATCTAATCGACCCTTAAGTATAATTAGAAAACTAAGAAGGCATTAGTGAGCAAAACTCACTTGGCAAAGCAAAGATCGGGACACCGCGACGATGACGCGACGATGGCCAAACTTGGGCCAACTAGCTTCGCAGGTTGAGCTACTGAAACTTCTTGGGCTTCAAGATGTGCTGTACTAAGCAAATAACAACTTGCTAGGCTAAGGATAGTTATTGGGCTCGCTGGTCTTGAGCTTGGGCCAACTTCGCGGGCCCAAGATGGGCTGAAGATGTGCTGAACTTGCTTGGGTCAAGACTTGGCCTGGACTGCTGCAAATTTTTGTGGGCTTCAAATGGCCCAACTGCTGGGCTCACTTAGGCTGAGATGGACCGAAATCTGGGCTGGACCGAAGAGATCTTGAAACCCATGGTCAAAGCTGGGCTAAAGATGGGTTGCGGACGGTAATTTGCTGGGCTGACTTAGTGTGACATCCCAAATTTCACCAACCTTCATTAGTGTAATTAGATCATTAGGAACTTAGATTATTTAGATTGGGCCATAAAGTGAACCCGAGGGATCATGAGGAATGTGTGGGCTTGAGAAGTAACTAGGCCACACGAATTGGACTTGAGAAGTCGAATGAAAGATTATGGGCTTGGACTTGGCTTGAAGCGGGCCAAGGTTCGAAATTATTAGATTTGTAGATTTAGTTTAGTGGGCCGGAATTGTTATAGATTAAGCTTGTTGGGCCGAAAATGAATATTTAGGCCCGAATGATTTTATTTTATAGATTATAGTTATGATAACTTGATTAATGTTTATAATACTAATATCAATTTCTAACTTTAGCATTTTTGTGATGAATTCTTTATAAACTAACATTAACTTAATTTCCTTTTGTTTCTACTTGATTTCAATCCTTTTATGATTATACAAAGTCATGACATAACATATGTTAGACATTAGAAACTAATGAACTGACTAATGACTCGGATTAGAGACTAATTGATTTTGAGTGACAAATTAAATTTGAGAGAACAAGCTTGAAGGCCACGACATCTCTCTCTTGTTTCTTCTTGCGTGTGACACCCATGGATTTCTTTCCTCTAGAAACTGAAACCATCAACCCAAGGAAAACAATCATTAGCAAATTTCATCATTAGTCTAGCCTAGGAATTAGCTTTGTAGACCTATTTCCCCCTTAAGTTTTGTAACCCTCTCTCTCTCTCTCTCTCTCTCTCTCTCTCTCTCTCCATATAAAACCGAGCAACCCATCTTCATCTTCTTCTTTCTATTTCTCTCTCAGTTGAGCGGTGAAACTAGAAGCAAACCAGCAGCAAACCAGTGATTTCTTCTTCTTGCATGCGAGATTTTGGTGTTGATCTTGAAGAATCTTTGTGTTGTCTAGTAGCTGAACAAGGTAAGGAAAGATATAACTATAAATTGAAAGTTATCCATTGTTCTATCAAAAAAGCTTGCGGGTCAATCCAAACAGTGAAGGATTTAGTTGTAGTTGCTATTTTGTGGTTAATCTAAGCTGAGTAAGTGATAGATTAAAGGTAGAAGCCATTGCATGTTGTTTTTTAGCTGTGCATGTTTCAAAATCCAAGTGTGAGTATGCTGTTTTGTTGAGTGAAGTGATGAAATGGATGCTGAGTGGATGGATATGGTGTATACTATGATGAGTGAACTCACGAATGCAATAGCACTTCGAGCCGAGTTGTGGATTGATTATTTGTTGGAGAAAGACATGCCAAAGGTGTCTTAAGTTGCTGAGATTAGGCATTGAAGTATTGTAGAAGAAGTTTGTGAAAAGATAAGTGGTTTAGCCGGGTTAGAAGTAAAGGAAATCATGCACCTATTCTGTTCTAGGTGAAAATGGTTATGGGGTCTTCTATTCTGTGTTATTTTCTTTATGTATGTTAATGGAAGTAAGAAAGAAACCATTCTACATGATAGAACATCTATAAGATCGAGTTATACACGTAGCTATAACCATATGAATATAAAAACATAGAGATAGATGTGAATTCGCTAAAAACCAGTAAACTGTTTTGTGAGAAACGGTTTGACCTTTATCGAACTTTCTGTATTTACCTAGTTAGATTTGGACTTCGAATCCTTAATGAAAATTGTAGAACATATCTTAAGGAATGACGTGTCAAAATTTGAGATTAAATAGATAAGAATTGGCTAGTGAAACAATTTTCTTTTTAGATAAAGAATATGGACGTCGGTACAGGGTACTAGTAAAGATTATGGCAATTGTTACTCTTAATACAGTGAGAATTAGACTTAATTTTCTTATGGAAAATGTCAATCTATGTCTCAAATATAACATACTAAAATTTGGTAATATTTCGACAAGAATTAATATACCTTCTGTGTCCAAAACCGAAACTGTACATTTAGTCAGTAAACTGTCTGGACCCAAGAAGATATATTAGATGATGTGTCTTTTATATTAGACTTGTATGACACACAAAGAGTCTAATAACCATCTAATAAATGTTAATTGTGTAAGAGTAAATCTAATATATCATTTGAGGTGTAGATGCATATAATATCATGTGTGTGTAATGAGTGCGGTGCATAGTGCTTGATTATGGGATAAATCTTTGTTCGCCATGGAATGGGACATGACGTAATAGGTTTTATCTTATAATTTGGACACGCACATGTGCTAGGTTCATGAGAGTTAGATATATAGTTAGATACTTTGGAGTCTTTTTCTTTTGCATATGATTAATGCATTAATCAAAGGTGTGGTGGTGTGAAATGTGTGCATAAGTGAATGAATGAACCCATCGGTAGAGTGATACCGGTGATGCCCCTCGGAAGTTGGGATGCCCTTGTTGAGTGGTCTTGGATGCCTCGGTAGAGAGATACTGAGATGCCTCGGAGTGAGATGCCCCTTGCTGAGTGGTCTTGGAAGGACCTCGGTTGAGTGATGCTGGGATGCCTTGTGAGATGCCCACGATAGAAATATTGTGGAAGTCTGGATAAGGTAACTTCCGGAAGTGACTCGATCGGACCGGTTGAATTCCGGTTAGTGATTGATCAAGTGTGGATCATATGCTCACTAAAAATAATTCTATTTGGTGAGTGAGTCCATTTGTTATTGTTGCATTACATCTTGATATGAGATTGAGTTTGAGAAAAGTAAGCATAGAAATGGATGCTCATAAGGTGATTGTATACATAATGTGTTAATATCCAATTGTTTATGCTTGTGATATACTTCCTTTAGTATCCTAAATTGTTTGATGATTCTCTTGCAATATTGATGGCCGTGAATTGTTTAAGTTAGAGTTTTATCATTCTTTACTGGGCAAGGTTGTTTGCTCATACCTTACATTTTGAGATTGATAACATGGATGTACCACCAGTAGCTCGATACGGGGTGGTAGTGCGTCTTGATGTTTCTCTTCATGACAAGTATGATCCCAACATTAACATGGTTTTCTCCAAATATGAGGCTACTTTATAGCTGGATGACGGTAGAGCTGACTTGACATCAATGACGTTCGTTGCATGGTATATCAACTATGAAGGGGAGATATTTGGTCCTTTACCCTTTGGTGCAAGAGGACTTGGAGCGGGTATGGACAGTGCCTAGACGCCTTGGATCACATAGAAGCTGACTATCTTTTGTTTTTTTGTTAGATGCGGGCTGGTGTGGGAATTTGTGGAGTAGATACCCTCACCATTTATCCCTGACTTTTGTTACGCCTTACTTTTGTTATGTATATGTTGTATATATAGGCGATGAACATGGAAAGAGTCTACGTTGATAAATTTTGTAAGCCTTGATGATGATAAGAAGAAATGAAGCTTCTTGTGATCTTGTTTTGTGTGCATGAATGATTTGGCTAATACTTAGAATTGTAGGTAGAGTGATTGTAGGACAACCTCATAATATAAACCTGAGATTCTAAATAATCCATGTTATACATGCTAACCTTCAATGGTAAACACTATAGATTATCTAAAGGAGATTACAAGTTAGGCAAGATTATAATGATAATCATAATTTCGCTTGCGCTTAGTACATGATGCCCTTGGACGTCACACTTAGGGCTGGCCGCAGTAAGGAAACAGAAAGGACTGCTGACCTCGGTCGACTTCGATGGAAGACGGGATCAAGGGAGCTACAGGCGTGGCGCATGGGGAAGCTTCAAGGTCAACGATGGACTTCGATGGGGGAAATGTTCCGCTAGTTGATTGAAGGGTGCACGAACTGGCGTTGAAGACCTGCTGGGATTGAAGAAACCGAAGGGAACACACGTGAGTGGAGCACGGGCGAGCTGGCAGGAAGCGACTGGACTCCGGTCAACAATCCGATGGAGGAGAAGGCGACGTTGACTAGAACGTGGGCGCGTGGCCGCACGAAGATGCGACAGGCAGCTTCGGTCAACAAGCAGAAGCTTGTTGCTGGGCTATTTGATCTTCGTGGCAGCTGCCTCAGTGGGATGAAGATGAAGCTGTTTCGGTAGCCGACCAATTTCGGTGGAGAAGGGTTGTCGGTTTGGGGGATGAGGCGATGATGGTGATGGAGCTGGCGAAGAACGTCCGTGGAGATGGTATCCAAGAGACTGACTTCAGTGGGCTTCTTCGGTCAAGAGGAGGAAATTAACGGGGTAGAGGTGTGTGGGTGTTTGGAGCGAAGGAAACGAATAGAGAAAAAGAGGGAGGAATGGTTCAGTAAGAGTAAAAGAAAATGATGAGGATCGAAGGGGAGGTGGGCCTTGTGCGTTGAAGGAGATGGAGGGGGAGCCGTGCGGGAGAAGCCAAAGAAAAGGAGAGGGCCCCAAAAATCATTAAACCTTAGCCATTCCCTTAAATGCTTGGTTCTCCCAAAGCCCACACACAAATATCTTATGTTCCCAAATACTTTCTCAACATTTAATCCCACCAATAATCCAAAGTGAGCCAAAAATGCAGCTCTCTTCCATTGCTCCGAATTTCACTAATTTGGACCTTAATTTCCTCACCAAATTCCCCAATTCGGTGTCTAATTTCGTCAAAGAAAAAGTCCATACCATTTCTGCAATTCCCCTTCATCATATAGCTCGGTTTGACAGTCAAAAAATCTCTTCGATTCGGCCAATCGGAATTTCTATTAATTTTCCACGACATTCGAATCGATTTTCCGTAAAAATCTCAAAATCTCTGAAAAATCTTCTGAGACTGAGTCGACATTCCTAGAATTTATTGTGACATGACAGAATCTTCAATTTATGAAATCGGACTCGAATTCACTGTTAATTTCCATTCGATGCGTTTTTAGCGTGACCTAGGCTACTTGGTAACTTTCAGGCATTTTTAGTGCAAATGACCCATGGTCAATATTCTTCGAGCCACAATGAACCCACTTGACTCATTGGCGACTCTCAGTTGTCGTGACAATCTCGATTATCCAAATACGGATAGAGGGTACCAAAACAATAAGAAAATTAGTCAAGTGCCGGTCGACGAGAATTTTCCAATTTAGTGGTGTCACCCATAATTGGCCACACATCTCTATTGAACCAGCCTATTTCTGATTTCAAATCGATTTTATACTGTGCCACAATTGCCTCTAAAGATAGACACGGTCGAGAAACCAATTCCTAGTCAAATTCTTAAGTTTATATGCCTTAAAACCCTTACTGGTTTCCCTAGATAGCCTAGTTATATCGAGAGTGATCAACTCTAAGAACAGCCCTATAAGCGTTGCAATGAAATGCCTGATTTATTCAGTAGAAAACAGAGTTGAAAATCTGGGATGTCATAGTGAGTATGATCCTCAACATCGCCGCTAAAATGTTGAGAGATGGGAAGTGGAGCTATGTCCAGGGACTAATAGGATTCTTCCTATGCACAACCTCAAAGGAACTTTTTTGGTTGTTTCTTTTGAAGACTAGTTACAAGCAAATATAGCCTGAGCCAAAGTGGTGTCCCATTGACGCAAGTTACTTCTGAGTAAGCTCCTTAAAAGATTTCCCAAACTCCGATTAACAACTTCAGTTTGTCCATCAATTTGGGGATGATGAGAAGAGCTAATTGAAGAGTTGTGCCCAGCTTCTTCCAAAGTGTACGCAAAAAAATGACTAAGAAACTTTGAATCTTGATCAGATGTCATTGTTTTGGGAATATCGCAAATTTCACAATCTCCTAGAAGTAGAGATTCGCTGCATGAGTTGCATCCAAGGTTTTGCTACACAACACAAAATGCACTATTTTGTAGAATCAATCAATGACCACCATAATCAAGTGTCCACCTCTTTGTGTCTGAGGTAGACCACCCACAAAATCTAGGCTCACATCTTCCTAGGGGGCAGTTGGGATCGGTAACGGAGTATACAAGCAAGTGTTTTGACTATGGCTTTTGGCAATGTAACAAGTTCGACATTGCTTCACAAGTCTCATAACATCTTTTTCCATGTGAGACCAATAAAAATTTTCTTTGACAAGAGAGAGTGCCTTGTCTCTTCCAAAATGTCCAGCTAATCCTCCACCATGGGCTTCATTGATAATGACTTCCCTTAGAGAAATTCTCAGTATGCACAAACAATTATTCTTAAAAAGAAACCCATCTTGCAACAAGAATTGTGGAATTGGACCCTATGAACAATCTTTCCAAATTTGCCCAAAGTCTGGATCATCTTCATAAAGCTCATTGATCATATTGAAACCTAAGACCTTCACTTGCATTGTGGATAGCAAGGATAATGCATCTGCCACTCGATTAAGAGTTCTAGCTCTATACTTGATAAGAAAAGTGAAAGCTTGAAGAAACTCTACCCACTTAGCATGCCGATTGTTGGGCTTATGTTGAGTATTTACATACTTCAAGACTTCATGGTCTGAATAGAGAACAAACTTTTTGAACAATAGATAATGTTGCCAATGATCTAAAGCTCTAAAAATAGCATAAAATTCTTTATCATAAGTAGAGTAATTCTTGCAAGAATTATTCAACTTCTCACTAAGGAATGCAATAGCCTTTCCCTCTTGACTAATAACCGCACCAATTCCCACACTAGAAGCGTCACCATCAACTTAGAACAAGTCTGCAACTTCTCACTAAAACAAGTCTGCATTCTTATTCATCATAGCATGTTTATATAAAACGAACTTGGAACAACCCTCCAATTATGAGTAATTCCTAAGACTCTTTAGGAAGATGAAGAACTCATAAATAAGGACTCTAGAAACTTTAAACAATATTTACTAAACCTTGAAAATATAAGAAATAAATGTTATTGGGTGTAGGTATCCAAGACTTACTTGATCCAATGAATGTGGACACCCTCAAAAACACGCGGCTACTGAAGTATTAGTATGATTACTAAAGTATAAGTAACTATGCGATCAGTAACACTTTCCTAGATCTAATGGTATCTTGAAATGCTCCGGTGTCAAAATTCTAGATTAAACCTAAACCCATAAAATGCAATCATGAGAAGGGAGTTTTCTCACACTCTAAAATCTCTTGAATGATAGACAGCTCTCGATACTCTCTATGTCCGTCGCAATTTTTAACACATATTAAGCACTCTCACTATGCAAACCAGACCAAACTTGTTTAGCTTCTATGTTTGGATCCAAAATAATTGCTGAATACGTGACCCAAGTTAGTTGATAGAATTCTTCCCATTTAGCCCTAACAATGTCGTTGGCAACCAGTGACATTAGTTCAAGATTGTATGAAGCTAGTTCGTCGGACCTTAGGTCTAGTAGACTTAGGGTTTCATCGATTTTGTCCAGATAAGCCACATCAAAACCGGAGGAAGCTGTGGCACCCCTCGAACGGCCCTCGAACCATTAGAGTCGCCACAGTTCGCTTACCTTTCACTTTCCCATGTAACATGTCACTCTGATACTATTTCAATTGTAGTGGGTCCATACAACCTGGGGGTTTACGCATTTTTTTTTTATTGGTCCCTTGCGCAATTCATATAACGGAAGCACATCCATCAACTCCCTTCCTTATATTCAAAAAACGACGCACACCAACTAAACATCTTATATAAGTTAAAGCCGAACACTTTTATTTACATAAACCAGATGGACATCATTCATCGGTACATCAAAATGCCGTAGTTTTCTATACTCGGCTACACTTCAAAAGATGACCGGCATCTCCTCCAACAGTCATATATTTAAAGTCCATCGATTAGTGTCAGCATCAAAACGTTTCTTCCTTTGCTATCTTCCTCCTCGCGGTCATATCCAGCCACTCGATCCATCTACTGATGGCAGTGGCAGCAGAGGTATCTTGTCTAATCTGAAATGTCGGTCCCCAAAGGGGTGAGTACAACCACTCAGTAGGTAAATGACCCAACAAACCATTCAATGCATCACACAATACAATCATAGCAATCATAGCATAACACATGTCATTCATGCATTCATGCATAACTTACCTTGAAGTCATGCATATGTCATCACACCCCATGTACATACATCCTCATATAACCTTCACCATCAAGTCATACATTTACCATTATGCCATAGGTGCACATACACCCATGCACTCACCATCATCATGTCATACATGTACCATCATGCCATAGGTGCACATACACCCATGCACTCACCATCATCATGTCATACATGTACGATCATGCCATAGGTGCACATACATCCATGCACTCACCGTCATCATGTCACATATACCATCATGCCATATGTGCATATACCACCATGCTATATGTACACATCCATGCGCATGATTCATATCATCCATGCTATCGTGTATACATCCCCATGAGATCCATTCAAACCTTCATGATCACATTCTTAATGTCAAATAACATCAAGTTACTTTCATAAGCAAATCATGCATCATGCCATATGCATACACCCATGCACATGATTCAATTTCAATGTTTATTTTTCATAAGGATCTCATCATTTTTCTTCCCATGGACCAATGTTTGCATCCCTCATTCATCGTTCGCACCCAACCTGGCATCGCGAGGAACCTCCAAGCATGTATTCAAAATACAACCGGGCATCCAGCACACACCTCCGGGCATCTTGTATCCCAACTAGCATCATGAGGAATTCCCCCGGCACACACTTCCGGGGCTTCCGAGATTACGTACCGACATACCATCAGGCATCCCCCCCTGGAATTACGTACCGTATACCACCAGGCATCTTGAAACTCCCGAGGACCCTCCGGCATGCATCATGATACAACCGGGCATCCGGCACAAACCTCTGAGCATGTATCATGACACAACTAGGCATCTGGCATTTAAACTCCCTAGCCAGGCATCCCGACACTCCCACGGCATCGTTGGCTCACACCTCCGACGGCATTCTCATTTATCATAGTTCACGTTCACAATTATGGCTCAATTTCAACATGGCATATGATATGATGGCAACAAGATCATTTTCAGCATTTGATTCTTATATGTAGTTCCAATCATCATCATATATGCAGCAAGATCCAATCACTTATAACAACACAATCCATGGGGTCCATACAACTTAGAATAATCCATACATCATGTCTTTTTGAAATTTACCAAATTCCAGCGTGCACAATTTCGGAAAACACATAAATTAAATATCCATATAATCTTCAAAAATTATAAAATCAGAACATGTGATAGGCAAGACATAAAGGTAGCAACTCCATGAAGAACACATGCCCAAAAGAACTTCACACAAAAAGATATAGCTCACACATTACAGCTTGCAAAATTCGGACACATCAGATTGCGCGGTTCTTGAAATATTTCAATTTAATTACCTGAATGCCCTTCAAAAATTATGAAATTTTACCAGGTGATAGTCCAGACCCTAAGGTAGATTTTTCATGAAGACATCAAGGCCAGATCCATCCTAGATAATTAAATATGGACGGTCGAATCCCCTGTTTCTAGTACCGAACAGTCCAGTTTAGCTGTCTCCGAAAAATCAAGGTTTTACCTACTTATCTTCCTTCATTTTCACTGAATTTTAGATATGTTTTGTGTCAAGAGATCCACTACAACTTTCATTAAGGGATCTAGGTGAGACTCTCAAAGGATAGTCACGTTATAGTCCACGAAGTCGCTGGTGTCTAGTACAACACTTCCAGATCTATCATCTTGAAAGGAAAAATCGTTTCACTAGGCTACACTTGCTCGTTTTACCTCAAATTTGAGTATGTTAGTTTTCAGGATGTTTTCTACAACTTTCGTGAAGAAGTCGAATTGAAATTCTCGGTAAAAGGTGACATGCAACACATAAAACCACCAAGAGGTCCACAAAACAGATTCAAATCTAGCGGTTTCGTAGAGAGAGGGTTTCACCCCTCAAGACTCAGCCATTTTGTCTCAAATTTTAGTATGTTATACTTTGAGATGTTTTCTACAACTTTTGTGAAGAAGTCGAAGTGAAAATCCGACTCAAACCCTGCATGCAAGCCTCTACAACGTTCTAGGTCAGGTGGTATACTCGAAAACAGAATGCTATTTCAAAAACAACACACTCAAAGCTTCGGTCCTCACTCCCTAAACGTCCGAGATTCATCACCATTCAAACACACATGCAAGATACAACATGCAAGAGCAGAAAATGGATCCCAACTTGCCTCCAAACCAAGCAAGCACAAGCAACACGGCGGACGATGGACGCACGGCGACGAGCGACGGACGAGCGGACGGACAGACACACGGCTTCTTCCTCAGTCTCTCCTGCCTTCGTACGAAACCCCCTCCCCTTTTGTTCTTTGATTAATAGTTAATCACCCTTTCTTTTGCATGCAGGTGACAAGTGTTTGCTTTGCATGCTCCTCGTTTTGCATGGAGGGACACTTGTCCCCAAAAAGGAGACAAGTGTCTCCCTTGTTGAAGACACTTGGAGGAGGCCATGCGGCTCCTCCTCCCCCCTCCATGCATCGACAGCCCAATGGGCTTCATGGGCCGGCCTTTTGGCCCACTTTAGGCTCAACATTCTTGGGCCTAAAGTCCAAACTTAAGTGGCCCAAAATTTCCTTAAATAAGTCCATTTTTTACTTTTAATAATTTACCTTAAATCCCCACTTATATAAATACTAAATTACAATTTCATATGGCCATAAAACTTGAAATCATAAATCCATAAATTCTAATTTGTAAAACACATGGCCAATGGTAGGATTTTCTTTCCTATCAAATAATTATCCATTAAAAGCTTCGTCATAAATCTTATTGCAGATTATGGATTAAATGGCCATAACTTGATGGTACTTCCATCACCTATTCATAGACTTTAATGTAACTAGAGGTCGTCATGAATTTTTGGGATGCCACAGAAGCTGTAGAGGGTTCAGCTCTGTCTAGATGCGTGGTAGTTTCCATGATTGGGGATAGCCTTGCGGTCGGTTCGATGGCGCCATTTGCTGCAATGGTGTTGCAGCTCAAGAAATCGGTAGTTGCGCACTTGATGGAACAATCAGAGCCGTAGATCACAGGCATGACGATGCTGGTCCAAAAACCTATTGGAAAGTATATCAATAGCATCAAGGTTGTTGAACGTCAGTTATAGAAGGGATTGATAATCGGTTTATAAGTGTAAGGGAAAACCTCGTCATTTGAATTAGATTTTGGGATAAGAGAGGTTCAATACTACCGAACAAGTAATAGCGCAAACCTCAATTGCATTGGTACCAATTCAACATTTGACTAGTATGATGTTTTGTTGACAATTTAATTGTTTCAGCAGCATCCACATCTACCCCAATGCCAGGCAAGTTGCAGTCGTCATCAATGATGGCGCTAACATTGTTCTTGAACCTTGCGATACTTCACTAAGCGGGCAGGCCTCTTCCCTGTTCTTCTTCTACCTCCTCTGCCTCTTATCCTTCATCTTGCCTTTCGACGATTCTAATTCTTGTAGTTCATTTTCGCCAAATTGCAATGGCTTGCTCTTTTTTTTTTTTTTTTTTTTTTTGGGGGGGGGGGGGGGTTTGATTTCCATTATTTTTTTAATCAAAAGAAAATTATATCTATTACTCAAAAGATTACATGAGAAGTATATGGACTTCATACGAAAGTAAATCAAAGTAGAACAAAGCTTGGAATACATAGAGTTCGTGTTATAAGAGTAGTTGATCTTACCGGACTTCTTTTTCTTCGAGTCTACCCTATGTAGCAATTGAGAAAGTTGTGTCGGTGAAGCCCTCGATGTTGTCCAAGGGACCCTTGGAACCTCGGATCGTCATCCTTCACTTTCTTCGAGATCGATTCAAGATTCTCTTTGACATGCTCTTCGGCTTAGTAAGCCCACCAGCTATCAAAGTAGGAACTGTATGGTAATTCCACTTAATGGAGAATTGGCATAGTGATCCTTGAATATGACAAAACAATGTGGCACAATATTGAGGAGAATAGATGTTAAATCCTTGAAGAGGGAGGTCGATAGGTGTTGACACATGACGCCTTTTTCCATCGAAACGCGCCTTAGTTGATGAAGTATCTTTTACAGTAATTGATTCTCTAGCTTTTTTAAAATTGAGACTCGTCCTGTGATAATTCCAAATGGGAACCATATCAATGGAGCACAAGGGACATAAACCCATTGATGAAACTGAATGACATAAAAAATTCTACCGAAATTTAATCGATGACAAAGTGCAATGACAAATATACAACGTCAAAATTAATCGCCGACAAGATAACTAAAATTATTATTATAGTGCAAAAATTGAAAGATATATAAATTGCAAAATAATAAACTGATGAGGGATTTTTTTTTTTTTACAATAAATAGTCTACCAATATATCCTCTAAAACTCCTCATAACTTCGATTTTCAGTCCCGCAAAATAGCATCCTCACATCTCCTCAATAGTCAAACACATGTCAACAAGACTGGCGTCAAAAGAATGAAGTGAACTCTCTCAAAAGTAGCACAAGCAAAACGCACTTACCTTTCAATAAATGAGGGAAGAAGTACATCCTAAGTGTCAAAACTCGACACGAAAAGATACTTAAGTGCCAAAAATTAAAGACACTTAAGTGACAAAAGTTAAGAAAATGACACTTAAGTACCATCTCTAGCGAATCCCGCTAGAAATCTTACGTGGTAATTTTTTATTATTTTTCTCGCCTACGGCCGAAGAGCTGATTCAGCAAAAAAAAAAAATTGCAAAAACGACGTTGTTTTGACGTGGATTTGAATTTTAATATAGAAATAATAAAAATTAATTATAAAAAATTAATTAAAATAGATAAATAAATAAATAAATAAATAAATGTTTTTTAAAAAAAAAAAAAAGAGGGAGGAAGAAGGCGGGCTGAGCCCTTGCCACCGTCACCTCCCCACCGTTGTTGGGAAAGGCCGACGAAGGTGGGGAGAGGGTTAGCCAGGGGCCAACAACCCCAGATCAACCGGTGGCAAGGGTTGCGGCCCTTCCCTAGATTCGGCAAGGGTCGACAACCATCGCCAAGGCTCGGTGACCTCGGTCGACGCTCCCCCACCGTCGTCGGCCCTTCCCGGTGACAATAGGGAGGCAGCGGCGGCGAGGGCTCGGCCCTCAAAGAACGTGTCTCCGTTCTTCCTTTTTTATATTTAAAAAAATAAATATTTAAAAAAATTAGTTTAAATTTAAATTTTATTAATTTTTATATTAATTATTTATCACGTCGGAAGCAAAAACGATGTCGTTTTTGCATTTGTCTAGCTACATTAGTATATAAAACGACGTCGTTTTGCACTTACCTCACTAGAAAATCGCTACGTCAATATTTTGACCAGATTTTCTCGCTATTAGCACTTAAGTGATTTATTTTGTTCCAATTTTTGCACTTAAATGTCACTTTCCTAACTTTTAATATTTAAGTGTCCCCTTCCGGTGTCGAGTTTTGGGCTTCCCAAGTGTCCGACGCTCAATAAATGAGTATTTGACCCACTATTCAATCAAAAAATCGTAAGCGCAAGGGGTCAGTGGCCCACTACACAATAAACCGGTCTCGGCTCGCTGTCCGGTGGACTCGGGCCTCTAGGAAGTAAAAGAACCGGTGGGGGGCGTGGGCATAGCAGCACACACTTATTGGGTGTGCTGGCACCTGGCACCGATTTTTACTATTATTTTTTTTTTCGAAAAATCACATACTTTCTTTATGTATTTGTAATCCTTCTTTGAGTGCTTGTTTCTCTTCCCTTCAATTGACCTGATTTCCGTGCTTACATAAAGTTTGTGATCTCGATTTTCCAAATAAAGTGTTGGGACCATAGATTTCCGCAAATTTGGTCGAAATGGATGGTCGTGACAAAAGGTTGTGATACTTTCATTGTTGAAACTTCGATCAAACCGATTCTTAAGACGGTCAAAATCTCGGTGGTTGGATGTATGTAAATTCATCACTTTTATCTAGGAGAATGATATTTTTCTCATCCCCCTCAAGATTAAATAGTGGTAGTAAAAAAAAAATCACAATATTCATGATCCGACCCATCTGACTTGGTCCAATTTAGACTTATTTGAAAGCTCTTGCGCAACAAGGCTAAATTATGCCAATAAATCATAATTTCAATGAAGTTTATTATTTTTCGAAATATATTGAGGAAGAGAAAAGTGACCAGATTCCCATATGTGATGCGTGTTTGTAGGGGATGTTTGCATATCAACTAGGGAATATTAAGTATAGAGTTACTCCTCGAAGAAATTAAGGAAATTTGTAAAAAAATAAGGAGATCTCTCGAAAGCCTAATCCCCTTAGCAAAAATCTTAACTTTTAGCTTAATTTCAATTTTATCGAGAACTTTATTTTATCTTTAAAAACCCCTCAATTTTAAGTTCAGTCCAAATTTACCTCAATTTCCTTTTTGTCTGTAAAAACCCTTATCTTTAAATTCAGTTTTAAATTTACCCCGACCATTGTTTTGTCTAAAAAAATGATAATAATTTTAACTGAGTCCCAAATTTGGCCACCTTAACCCTACGTCCGAAATTTGCTGTTTGTCATCTCTAATTTTCCTAATTTTTTTTTTTATCAAAGGCTCATTTTGGAGATAATTTTCCACCTCATCTTGCTATTATGGATTTGTTGCCGACATTGAAATGCCACAACAAACTACTAATGGCGATTTTTGGGCAAAGGGTTAAACAGGAGTATAGACTGAGATGAGATCGAAAGTTGGTGATTTCTTTCAAAAAAGTACAGTGTAGAAGCGGGAGATCGGACCTAAAATTTTGAGGCTTTTATTTTAAGACAAAAGAAAAGTTCGTAATAAAATCGAGACGGGACTTAGAGCTGAGGGTGTTTGAGTGAATCAGGCCCTTTCCACAACCACACAAGCTCTTTCTTGAACTTTTACTAATCTTAATGGCTACCGTTAGATTGGTCTGTCATTACATAGGACGGGAGAACCGTAGATAGAGGCAGTGGTAGAAGAATCCACTCACACCTAAATAAACATCAATTATCGGTCCAATTAGCCCAAGCCGCTTGTGTCAAGGTCCTGGTCCAACGGTCCGGCCCAACTCCTTTATTGAAGCTGGCCCGCCATTAAAAATATATAAAATAAATCGGGGTTTTTTTGTTTTTTAACTAAATGAAATAAATAGAGTTGGCAATTTCAGTTGTGTTCCTATGACATAAATTTAAAGAGTGCATTATTAAATGGATTAGCTCGAATATGACTCGTTAAATTAATATATTGAAAATCCAACTCAAACATATCTTATTTTTAAACGGTTAGTCCGAACGCTGTCTCATGTAAAGTGCTTTATTCAATGAATACAATTTGTGTCAATTCCCTAAAGAAAAAAAGCGGCAACAAGATTATGTTTTCTAGATCTAAAGCGGTTTATACTATTGCAATTGGTTCAGAGAATAGGTTAGTATTTGGCTAGACAGGTCAATTTCAGATTTAATAAAATTACATTTCAAAATGATCCTTTTATCAATCAAGTCAAGTAAGTTCACAAAATTACTATACCGACATAATTGATATAAAATCTTTATTGCTAATTTCCAGGTCACTTATGTGCTATAAATTCATGGTCGCCGAAAATCGCTGGACTTGCGATAAACCCTAATTTCCAATCAATTATATATATAAATTTCAAATACAAAATAATTACTTATAAAAAGAATAAGTTATATATAAAAATAAAAAATTACAGATCAAAAATGTTATAATTTTTCTGTGCTATATATCTCTTCCTTATTTTTGGGCTGGGCCAAACAGTCAGCTAGGGTTTCTCACGCTCCCACCCCCCACCACTACCACCACCACCATATAAAAGCGCCTCATCGCCGCGGCTCCTTCTCGCCGGCTGCAGAAAGAAAGGAAGAAAGGAGAAACCCTTGCAGCCCCAAGAAAGAGAGAAGCTCCGCCGCGAAGATGGTGAAGTTCCTGAAGCCCGGGAAGGCGGTGATCGTGCTCCAGGGCCGGTACGCCGGCCGGAAGGCCGTCATCATCCGGAACTTCGACGACGGCACGCGGGACCGCCCCTACGGCCACTGCCTCGTCGCCGGGATCAAGAAGTACCCGAGCAAGGTCATCAAGAAGGACTCGGCCAAGAAGACGGCCAAGAAGTCGCGGGTGAAGACGTTCGTGAAGCTCGTCAACTACCGGCACCTGATGCCCACCCGCTACACCCTCGACGTCGACCTCAAGGACGTCGTCAACCCGGACTGCCTCCAGAGCAAGGACAAGAAGGTCACCGCCGCCAAGGAGACCAAGAAGAGGCTCGAGGAGAGGTTCAAGACGGGCAAGAACAGGTGGTTCTTCACCAAGCTCAGGTTCTGATTTCGAGAAATGGGTGTCTGTGTTAGGGGCAAGATTTCGAGTTTCATCTCCTTTTGTCTTTTTTTACTATATATGGATTGAGCGAATTGGTGGACCTGGATTGGATTGTAGTGGTTTATTCTGGAGCTTGACCCTCTCTTTCAATTTTTGATATGCTGTTACTATTAGTGTTCTTGGCTTTTGGATCTGCTTCGTATTTGACAGAGTATTTCCTGCGTTTGAGTGCTTGGAGAAGAGTGCACTAGATGCGTGCGTTGCTGGTGCATTCTGCAGTTGGATCGTGTGCCATTGAATTGATGTTGTCGTGGCTTGTTAGGTGGGCTACTCCGAAGTTTCTGGCATTTGCTGTGCTGGTTTATTGGATTGTTTTCGCACTTTTAGGTGTTTCATTCAGCTGCATCAGATTAGGGTTTGCGCCTTTGTTGGTTGTGATTGAAAGCAGTACTTAAGGAAAGGAAGTGTTGAATAGTGAATAGGGGCGAGTTGTTTGTTTCTTGACTCTGCATTCATATGACTAGTTGGCCCTTAGGAATTGCAGAGTCTTAAGCGTTCGATTCTTGAGAAAAGTCGGCTTTTGCCTTATCCAATTCTGAATCTTGGTTTGTGCCTGCGATGGAGGAAGTTCAAGGCAACTTTAGATGAAACTAATGAAGTCGTTGGTAGTTTATTGGTTGCGGCAAAAATATCTTTGTGCTTTGGTCCTTAATTATTGTCAGGTTGAAATATTCTCCAATGCTAGGACTATTGTTCTAATTAGGATATCGTTCATTGTCCTTACGATTTTGTCTTGGGCTTTAGTGTTTGGTCGTTGCAGTTTGAGATCCTTCTCTGCCGGTTTGGAACTTGAGAACAGAATCGGGCTGCAAGTGATTAGTCCCATTGCATGATTGTTTTTGCATCCCTTCATGTGTGCTGTCATGCTATCTCAAGGCATATATACAATATTACATATTGATGTCTCCAACGTATAGGTCTCTGAAGGATTTCCTCTTTCTGTCCATCCCATCAAGGGTCTCTCTCTCTCTCTCTCTCCCCCTCTGCCCCCCTTGTGTCTGCTGTAGCACTCTTGCAATAAGAATGACAATAATCCAAGCTTAAGCGGAGTCAATTCGGTAGTTGACTGGTAATTGTGAACTCCTTTACAGGCTTGTTATCAGTTTGCTTTATCCCGAGTAGTAACCCTTTTATATGTTAGGACAAGTTCACTAGGAAGATAGGTTTTAGTCTCTGGTATCCTCAAAGTGCTGGGGGCATTTGCCAATGGATCTAGTTGCTGTGGCAAGTTTTGATGGATCCTTTCTTGCTCCCTTATAATTCTAGCGTAAGTACATTTCTCTTAAATTCTCCTTCCGTCTGCTCTGCCATTGTGAAATCGAGAAAAAAGTCAAATGTCCTTTACCAGTATCAAAGTTGGCCATCAGCATTTCAATCCTCAAAGTTCAGAAATTTGAATGTCCATCAGTCGAGAACGAAGATTCATCTTAAATCAGTATGAGACGGTCTAATAGAGTTTCTGTTAAGTAGAGTAACCAACTTGTCTTTCTTAGACGTGTAGTCGTAGTCACCCTTTAACTTCCCTTTGTACCAACAAATCCAGTTCAACAATTGCGATGCCGACTTTAATGACTAGACATCTACGAATCTAAATGTGTGGCAGGCTGAGCATGACTGACAAATCTTTGAACTGGATGGTTTCCTCATCTAGCAATGCTGCATGTAACGAGATGAAGTTCATGGCATGTTTGAATCATTTTCATTGGTTTCGAATTCCAAGCAACTCAATAGATAGATTAATCGGTGACTCTCGTTCGTCAAATTCTTCAGTAGGCTCATGGTTCTCATCCAAAGGATTTTGAAAAGCTTTTCTTTCCGACTTACTCTTGCACAGTTGCAACCCTTCGTGGTTATTTGACCATAATTAGGTTGGAAGTTAATTTGAAAGCAAACCAAATGAAATTATAGGACGTAAACAAATCATATCTGTACACCCACGATCCGACAAATTGTCATTTGTGTCTGGAAAGGCATGATGTACAAGGCACGAACACAAAACGAAATAGAAATGTGTCTGGACACGTTTCTTGTGTCTGGACACGTTTCATGTGTCTAGACATATTCTACTTGCTTCAACCAGAATGCTCAAGTGGTTCCATATGGTCTTAAAATATAATTTTCACCAAACCAACGTACCGTCAAAATTGGCTCGGTTCGGTTAATCAACGTAATATTCAAAAGGTCTTCCACGGTCAAACATAGTAAACTTAGGCTTTGCTTGGGTTCAGTCCCATTTAACAGTTCAGGCTCATTAACTCGATCTCAATTGCTGCCAGATAACACAACTGATCAAGGGCTCCTCTTTAGGACCTTCATACAATCTCCAGCCTCGCGCTTTCTCTTGCAAAGCAATTAGTTCCTTCTTTTCTTCTATTTTGTTTGGCCCCAGTTCTTCTTACCCAACAAACCCTAACAATGTCTCGGATCTATAAGATCCAAATCCCTCTTTTGAGATTCAATTCAAGCATTATTTAACTTCTCTCATCAGTCATCGTTGTCAAAGCTCTTCTGGCAAGTTCTTTTGGTTCTCACCGATCTTCCAATACTGTCAGCCTCGGGAACGGTCCTCATTGCCTCACGAGTCAAACAGAAGCCCCCTTCGCCACTTTCGGCTAAATTTATGGAGGTTTGTGTTGGGGGGCAGCAACCAAAAAAAGAAAAGAGAAGAAGAAGAATAAGAAAGAAAGAAAGAAGAAACAAAAATGCATGTAATTACATCAGACTACATAATTATCAAAGTTTTGTATAAAAAAAGAAAAACAAAACCGCATCCGAAATCATTTCTCCTCCAAATCCTTTAAGCTCCAATCTATGCCATAAGGGAAATAGAGTATGAAGGGCAAAAAGGTGATTAAAAGACAGGCTTACTTTAAGGATCTGGATTCTAGACTTAGGAGTCAAGGACTCATGTATATGAGCCTACAGAACATTTATCCCATTCAAGTAAGGTGAGTCGCTAGATGGTATGATGGTTCATGCTATCGTGAGGCAAACGCAGGTGAACGACCAAGGTGAAGTGACATGTAACATTTGGAAAGTTCAGGACGTAAACTGAAACTTTTGAAAGGAAAGGGTTAGAGCAAGATGAGAGTTAGAAAAAGGTTAAAAGGTCATTCATGATTGGGCCGAGAGATCAAAACAAAACTTTCAATCTAATCCAAGTCACGGTGCAGCGAAAGCATTCCATTTAAATATTGCTTCCTCACTATCCTGTACTTCTCCAGCAGCAAACTGTACATAGGAAGCACATCCTCCAACAACACTTGCTTACAGAACTCAGATTTCACCGTCAAAAATGCTGCTTCTAGTGTTTCCTTTTTCTCAGGATGTAAACCAAATAAGTGCTCTGCATCCACATCACATACATAATACTCATACCTTTCATCGGCTTCTTCTTTGCGGTTGAAACTTTCAAGCCATCTTATTCTCCTAAATGGATCTTCCTCTTTCTGAATCAACCTCTCCATACTCTGCAGTGTCTCCATGAACTTAGATGACTTGTTAATCTTATCAATTAGATCTCTGAAAATGGCAACCTGGCTTTTATAAAGCCCGTGGTTGGTGTCCCTAGAAAAACATATTGAATTGACCAAGCAAGCTTTGCGAAACATTGGATCAGCATCACCAAGTAACATGATCATAAAGTGCAAAAGCCTAATGCAAGCTGTGTATGGAGTCCCAGTCATCAAATCAGAAGATATATGTTGCTTCAAGTTCTGAGACCAATGATGCAAAGCAACGTGAATAAATCCCTCCCACCTGCATCAAAGTGAAGCTGTTAATCAGATGTCAAAAATTTTCAACTAAAGGTACATTTTGAAGACCACAGTTACCATTCACCAACAAAAAGCAAGGATTTCATGTCAACTTAAACAACTGAATGCACGTTAGTTTGTCCATTGGATTATTCATCATGTGATATGGATGGACAAAAACCAAAAGATGTGCCTCGGAACAAAATTGAATGAGTGACAAGATGCTAGGCCAACAAGGTGATATGCGGAAACTGTTCTTAAGGCCAGGAGAAAGAGTTTATCAGTGCAGACTGCTAACGGTCACCCTGAAGTCGTTTCATAAGAAATGGATTTTCTTTTTGATCTCCTAATACAGACAGATAGGACATGTTAAGAGGAAAGTAATCATTTGTAATGTGTACTTGGACGTTTATCATAAAGTCAAGCGTCCCTCTCTTCATAAATCTCAAGTTATTGCTTGGAGAAGGAAAATATGATCTTTGCTGCAGATGCTTAGTGCAATAGCCACTTTGAAAATTAACAAACTAGTATAGAATGACTGGGCTTGTTAGTTAATTGATAGAAGATTATGAGTGATAATATCCTAAGGCAAAACATAGATTCTTTTCTTGACAAACAAACCATCCAATTTGGTAATGCACACATTGCATGTCCAGAAGGACAACTTCACTGAAATTCAACACTTCATTGATGGCAAATGTAGATTTCACTTCATAACCAAGATAATCATGCAATAGAAGGAACAATAAGCTTGGAGAACACAGGCTAATGTATAAACATCCAATTTACAAGATTGCATTGACAGAAAATCCTCATTTCTGCAAATATAAACACAGCATACGATATCAACTCAATTTACCAGATACCTTTTATCAATAGTTGTAATGCTTAACACAGGATAGTATATCCTCCAGGAAAGAAATATGGTTACCAACCCATTGTTACATGGAAAATCTTAAAAGTAAAACTACTTACCATCATTAATGCATCTACTTGATGTTATATCATCACTATTTCAAAGATGCAAATATCCAAAAAAAGGTTTCTCCAAAAATCAGAAAAGAGCAATATCATTAGCAATTATTGCATAAGCTACCCATCAAACTAGATAAAAGCATCAGCAGGCTAAGACAAACAAATTAGCAACATATAGTACCTACTCCAACATGAACTTTAAAATCATTGCAGTTTTAGTTAAAATTTCAGAATGGAATACAAAAAGAGTCTCTAAAAAATGCCTACTTTACATAATAACAATAAACATGAGAAAATAAGGACGTAAGGACTTCTCATGCAATCAAACAAGAAACCATGCAAACAAGAACTTACTCAAATGGAGCTTCAACCTCAATGGCAAGTGTTAGGTGTAAGGAAAGACCAGCAGAATCTTTTTGTACATCATTAGTAGTATGAGCCTCGTGAACATAACCTCTGGGAATGTACAATACATCTCCTTCCTTCAGCAGAATTTGCATGCATGCATTTGGTACAGCATCAACATTTGAACCTTGGGAGCCATCAAGAGGTTCATATAAACGAGGTAAAAGCTTATTCCTTGGAGAGGAAATTGTCCACTGTTTCATTCCCATAAGTTGACACACAAGAACACAATGATCATCATAGTGCCGTGCCAACCCCTGAGAATTGTGCGGTGTCAAGTAAAGATTGGCACCTACAGATGGTTGACCAAGCAAAGATGCTAAGCCTTCAGTGATAGCAGCAATGGACTTAAAGCGGAACTCCATACCACGCATAGCCACTGTATAACCATCTTTGTAAGCTTCATCACATCTGAATATATCATCAAAGGTAAGCACATGAGGAGACTGGGTGCAAGAACTCAAGCTCTCAAGGAAAAGATGTTTCTCAGTGTTGGAAAGCCTCTCTGCTTTTAGTACCCTTATATCCTGCTGGTAGATTATGGGCATACCCAAGCTATCTCTCTCATTTTTTAGGAAATTGAAGATGTCCAACTCATCAGAAGCAATAGGTGGGCAGGAGACCGCACAATGGAGGACAGAAGAGAAAAGATGGTGAACAACATCTTTAGGATTAATGCAATTCAAAAAAGAGTTAAGTATATTCTCCCCATCCACAGCCCTTGAGGTCCTGCTTATGAGAAAAGGTGATACTTCCCAATAGCCCTCTATAAAATCTCCAAAACTAGACTCTGGTAACCCAAAAATGCTTCTCCTGATTTGATCGATTGGCAGAAAAGTGGTACATTGGACTCTAATAGAAAGTCTGAAAATGCTCTCTGCCAGATCCTTCACCCTCATATTGCTCAACAAGTCTTTTTGCTGGCCGCACACCGTAGAGTTGTACATTCGAGGATGCAGTTTAGTCCACAGCTCTTTCAAAAGGAAGAAGAAACTTTCAGAGAGCTCAGATGGAACTCTTTCCAATTGCTTGATATTGCAGGAGTTAATGAGTACAATAACAGCATCAAGAAGTGAAACAGGAAGTTCATGTTCCTTTGCAGCTGTAATGTGACTCCTAGCCAATCCATTGTCCACTGGGAATAATGCGACAGAATCCACAAAACATTTGGCCACCTGACGATAGCAAACCCTAGAGGATATGATGAGTCAAGCTGACGATAGACAAGGACATCGGCAATTAAATGTGTATTGAGTTAGAATAAGCCTACATTAGCTATTAAATTCAAACAAGAAACTAAACCACACCACGTAAGAAGAAGAATTCTCAGCCGTATTCCACTAAACAGCTAAAGTAACAACAGTACCAAATCTTCTCCCAAGCTTTGCCATATTATATCTACAAGTTCTTGAGTCAACCACAAGAGTTTTTTTCATATATTCAAGTGATAGATTGTAAGAACAGCAAACAAGATGGGAGATTGTAATTTGATGGATGGATATATAACATAAGTGTGTCCCCCACAAAGCCCATGCACGGATCATTTAAACCAGTTCATAATTAATTGATTCACAATAAAACGAGAAGCTTTTTCAATCCATATAGAACCTACATTATCATTATATAACTGCACATAACATGCTCAAATATACAAACAATAAGCCATTTGCAGGCCAATGTGCATAATTAGCTACAGCTTGATGAAAGAGTGTCATAAGTCTGAAACCTCAAGCCACTGAAGAAGGAAGAAAACATGTACGTGGAGAAGTGAACGTAAGTATACATCCAGGAACTTGTCAA
This sequence comes from Eucalyptus leucophloia subsp. euroa, assembly GCA_017140325.1. Lineage (NCBI taxonomy): Eukaryota > Viridiplantae > Streptophyta > Magnoliopsida > Myrtales > Myrtaceae > Eucalyptus > Eucalyptus leucophloia. The sequence goes on from CM029471.1 coordinate 24,954,581, forward strand.
CAATAGACTATGTTTAAAAAATGGGCGTGTGCCTTTCTCATCCTACGTCCCCTCTCAATCAAAGGAAAGACACCAATATAGCAACATGCATATAAACCATTGACAGACTTCATGCATCGTGTAATTATTCATACATCATAACTTCCCATGAAATTTACTTAAAAAGCCATTTCAAAGAAGCATCCAATGAGTCTGACAATAGGGCCTAGGTCGTTAATGACAAACGGTTTATTTTCTTAATATCATAAAGAAGAGAAGTTAGCAGTAGTCGACATCTGAAGCTTGATCAGAGGATAGATAATAGTGTGCCTATGCATCTCAACCAGTGAAAGCTTGACCAAATGAATCATTTTAAACAAGGATAAAGAGATCTTACTCATTTATCTCATGCATAAGCAGACTACACAATATCCAGGATAAAGCAACAAGGAAATTGTCCTGTAACATTAATTCTATCACATCAGTTATGACAACCATATTCCATCAGTGCATCTTAGAAAACACAGAGATGTAGCATAGTAGCAATTGTTGAGTTAGTACGTCATCCTAGATTTGATGCACCCAGGCCTCCCTTATGATTAAGCTCTATGGATTACATTTTCTTTGTTTTGAAGCTGTCAAGTCATGAATGTCAAGTCATGAATGAGCAACTACCCTAACCAAGACATGCAGTGATAGCCAAAAACATTGAAATGATGCTGTATGAGCTAGCAGCATTGGTTGCCATAATAAAGTTTACCTAACGTCTGGTCAAACAAACTCCAAAAGGCCAAAATCAATATAAGCATCCTCTAAATGAACCACGAAAAAACTCATTTTCGAATGGAAAAACGCCCATAAAAACCACCCAAAATCCACATTTCCTCCACAAACAAATGATCAGTTGCAAAGCCTAATGGTACAATCATGCTCCTCAACAAACATACAACTAAAAAGGTAGAACAGAGGAGAGAAATAAAAGAGGAAAAACTCACATGAGAGTCTCCAAAGCAGAATGCTCAAGAAGCCTCTGCCGCCCAACCAAACTAGTCGACAAATCCGAAACGGCAAGGCACGCACTCAATTTGACTCTCCTATTCGAACTCCTCAAACCCGATACCAGGCTTTCCAAAATTTCTGCATCCGAGGCGATTCGTTGGTTCATATCGAACGAACAGAGCGAAGCCATTCCTACAACCTTAGCAGAAAGACAGGCGATATCCGGATTGCTGTCAAGCACATTCAATCAAACATTAAGCATATATATATATAGTTACCTTTACAGATAACCTCGCAGGGTGATAATGTGTGCTTGAGAGAGAGAGAGAGAGAGAGAGAGAGAGAGAGAGAGCTCACCTGGATTTGAGCAGAACAGGAAGCACGGAGAAGAGGGCAGCGAGGGGTATCTTCCGAAAGCTCGGAACTGGGTCGTCCGATTTCGAGAGAAAAGAGAGAACTTTCCGCAAGCATCGCATGACCAACGACGAGGAAGGAAGTGGGTCGGAGCGGCCTCGGCCTCCCGCGTTGATCTTGGAGACGGAAGCTAGAAGCAAACACAGAGCGGTGTCTGCATCGGCCGATCCGAGCGGAGCGGAGCGACATAATTCGGAGTCTCTTCTCCTTGTCCTCTTTCTCTTTCTTTGCTGTGTCTCCTCCATATTTTCTCTGCACCGATGGGAAGCTCCCTCAAGCTCAGGGACTTCCGTTCGGCTGTACAATCTCACTCCTCCGAGGCTTTAAGGTGATGACAATTTACAAACGGAGAGAATTATATAAATGGCCACTAAACTTTAATTTATTATGCAATATGTTTTTAAACTTTTGATTTGTGTGATATAACCCTTATATATTTGTCAAAAAAAAGACCCTTATATATTAGCTCAATATGCAATGATGTTGCTTAACATTTAATTGATTTAGAGATTGCATTGAACCAATTAAAAGCTTAGGACCATATTACAATTAAATCGGAGTTAAACAATTATATGAAGAAATTAAAAGTCCATTGACAACATGGCTCACCCTTACCACAAATAGAACCAAACGAGAATGAGAATTTTCCCTCAAAAAAATTACCATCATTAGATGAAAATGCCTTTGACTATGTGATTGAAGCTCGCCAACCAATGAAAATTTGGGCAGCCGACGAGCTCAGCCTAGTAAGCCCTTGATCTCTCTTAGGTCCCACCTCCATTTTTTTTTTTTTTTTTTTGTGACAACAAGCCAGCATCTTGTCCATAACTACACTAGTATAAGGGTGTGTATGATATGATTTTTCCAAATAAATTATAGACTAAATAATATAAAAAATTAATCATAATCAATGTTGGAAGAATCCTCATAAAATATGGGATAATTCCAAAAAGATTTGTATAGAAAAATATTTGTATAAAAAGACAAAAAACTCAAATAATTTAACATATTTACTCCAAAATTTTTAGGGTTAATATCATGAAAAATCCCAAACCCAGGATAAAAAGCCAAAAACAAAAAAACTTCAAACTACGTTTATCTTGATATATTTACCCCAATTTTTTTTTTTGGTGACACTAAGAACTCTAAACTTGTACATATATAACATCTTTACTCCAAAATTTCTATAATACAAAAAACCTTAAACTTAAACTTATGTGATACATTTATTCTAAATTTGTCAATTGTGATATATTTACTCCAAATTTTTTTGTGACGTCAAAAATCTCAAATTTTTATTCATGTGACACATTTACCCCAAAAATTTGGTGTCATAGAATAATTTTTGGGGTTTTTGGTGTAAAAAAATTGAGGTAAATGTGTCACATGGATATAAGTATAAGGTTTTTGGTGTTGAAAAAAGAAGTTTATAATAAATGTGTTGTAATCGGCAAAGTTTAAGATTTTTTGTGGTTTTTTCCAATAACTTATTTAGGCATTAAGGTGAGATATTTGCTTAGCCCCCCTTGGATATGAAACATGAATTAAAAATAAAATGGAAAAAGTGGAGAACCGATTTGTCTATTAAAGCCATGTTTGGTAACCAACAAAATAGTAAAAATTTCTATTATTTTGTTCCCAAGAGTAGTTTTGGAACAAAATCGTGTTTGATAAAAATTTTGTTCATGGAAACAAATTTCTATTTTTTGTTCCTAAAGTAGATTTAGAACAGAATCAAAAAAAAAGAGTGATTCTTGTTCTCGAGAACAATTCTAGAATCAAGCCCATATTTTCTCTTTTTTTTTTTTTTTCTTGTTCTAATTCCCTTTTCTTTTTCTTCATATACTGCCACCACCACGGTTGCCGTCCACCGTCGTCCACTATCCATCACCCATTGCCGCCAATCACCGGCAACCGGTCCGGCAAGCTCGCCCAGCCTTGGTGAGGGTGAGCCTTGGTGGGGCTAGGCGAGCCTCGCCCGAGGAGGGGCAAGGCTCACTGGCGAGGCTGAGCCTCGCCGGTGGCCGGGTGGGCCTTGCCGAGGGCTGGCGAATGCTCTAGTGAGGTCGCCGACCACTTGAAGAAGAAGAATAGGAGAGAGAAAGGAAAAAAAGAAAAGAAGAAAAAAGAAAAAAATGAAAAAAGTAATAAAATTATTTAAAAATTAAAAGAAAATGGTTTAGAATAGAAATTTTGAGTACTATACCAAACGCAATTCTATTTTGAGAATTGAAATTTTGGATAGTTACCAAACGGTTTAAAATGCTTAGAAATTGTTCCGGGAATATAATAAAAAAGAATTATTTCTAATAAAAAATTGTTCTTAAAAACAGAAGTGTTATCAAACACGCCCTAAATTGATCAAATCCGCACGCGCCTCTTAAATTTGGTCGTGTGATACGTGTGTGTTATATCTCTCCCTATTAAGACTGTCACGGCTTAGACCATAGCTATTGGGCGAGTCGTTGTATACTAGTTTTTTCTTTTCTTTTTTTTTCAGCATAGGCCATGTTAATTAGGTTTTATTGAACAACAATTAGGTTTTCTTACATTCATTTGACCTTTTGCAGTTATCATCATTGAATTTCCATGCATTTATTTATTTATTTATTTATTTATTTATCACATTCTAACTCTCAATCCACTCTTAGATTTAAGGCGTAAGAGTCGAAATACATAGTTAAAACAATTATCCCCACCCTACTCCCCTCAAAGTGAAAATTTGAACCCCACACCCCATGTTCATATGAGAAGAGTGGTTACTGAAGCAAACCCTAATTATTAATTTCGATGTAGTTGGAGTCATGTAAATTCATCATTCCTTTCCAACTTGATTTGCGCATTTTGTGGCCTGGTGTGGAACTACTAAGCAATCTCAATCAATCTCCGATCATTTGTGGTTCATGGTTCAGATAGGGTTTTCGTCAACAATAGTAAACTAGTATTGATGCCAATAGTTTTCTTTTGTATACTCTTGGATCGATATCCTACAAAAATTTCTTTCTTTTTGGTATATTTGTCCGCAATCCCCACCATGTACATAATATGGTTAAATAATATTACCTCAATGTTATCTCGAAAAATTACCAAAAAAGTTATAAATTTATTACACATGTATCAATTTAATATTAAACCTCTCAATTTGGCTAATTTAGTTCTAAATATTTTAACAATTTGCCAATCGAGTTCTTCTATCCAATTTTGGTTAGAAATCATTGACGTGTGATTGACAGTTATCTTATGTAAAATCACCGGCACTAACGTGAATGATTTTTGTAATTTTTAAATTTGTTTATTATTTTCTTTACTTTCTTTTTCTTTATGATTGGCGAGGGTTGCCCGTCCAGCTAGGCCGCTAGTGAGGCCCTCACCGACAGCTAATAAATGTAGCTTGACTTCTAGAAGAACTTTTTTGTTTTTTCGTAATGGTCTCAGCAAAAGAATAGTTAACTTAAGTTTATAAGGGGTGCATGACAACATTTCTGTTCCAAAAATAGTTTCTACAACGAAATGAATTTTTCTATTTCTATTTACGGACGAGTTTCTGAGGAAAAAAAATATGTTTGATAACTTAATAAAATTTTTATTTCAGAAATAGAAATTCATTTGATGAGCAATAGAAATTCGTTTGATGAGCAAGAGGAGAGGCAGAGAAGAGGTGGAGGCGGAGGAGAGGCGGAGCGAGAGCGAGAGGAGAGGCGAGGCGGAGGCGAAGCAGCGGCGGAGGAGATCTGTTGTTGAGGGTGCTCGGACAACAAAGCGGGGACGGTGGTCGCGGCGAGGGGCTGGATTCGCGCGATGTGGATGAGCAAGAGAAGAGGCGGAGGAGAGGTGGAACGAGGCGAGAGAAGAGGCGGAGGTCACGGCGAGGGGGTGGATTCGCGAGCAGATGTGTATGAGCAAGAGAAGAGGCGGAGCAGAGGCGGAGTAGAGGCGAAACAGAGGCAAAGAAGAGGCGGAGCAGAGGCGGAGGAGAGGCGGAGGCGGAGGCGGAGGCGGAAGCGGGCGGAGGAGAGGTGGAGTAGGCGGAGGCGGAGGAGGCGGAGGAGAGAAGCGGAGGCGGAGGCGGAGGCGGAGCGGGCGGAGGAGAGGCCGAGGCGGAGGCGAAGGCGGAGCGAGGCGGAGCGAGACGGAGGCGGAAGAGGAGGAGGAGGCGGAGAAGAGGCGGAGGAGGAGGCGAGAAGAGGCATACGAGGGAGAGAAGAGTGAAATTAGGGTTGGAAGAAATCAGAAATTGATTTCTCCTCAATTTATATTTCTGGAATAGAAATCTATTCTAGAAATAGAAAATTTGATAAGCGTTATCAAACAAGTTTCTATTCCAGAAATTGGTCTGGAACAGAAAAATCATTTCTGAAACGAAAATAATTTTTATCATGCACCCCCTAGATGTCTCAATAGTATTTTACGAGAATGCTTGATAAGAGAATTTTTTATTGTCCCAGTATTGATTATACATATCATAAGAAAAATCAGAGCATTAAAAATTATAGTCCATTTATCTGTTACCTAATAACTGCATAAACTTGTTAAACAAAATAAAAGAAAATATCGCTATAATTTTCCTATAAAAAAAATTCCGAGAATTATTATGAGCATTTTTAGGGGACTAGTCCCGCATTCGAGGTGGATCATCATCGTTGGCTGAGAACGGAAAAAACGTGGTCCCGTCAGATCTGCACTGCAAAACCGGTTTTCTGCTGCTACTTAATGACACTAGAGGAAACTTACGGGTGCAAAGGTGATGAAATTTACAATGATTGAGAAAATTACGATGAGCAGGGAAGATTACTGACACATAGATTGCAAACAATTTACCTAGGGTAATGAACAATTAGATATTTTATTAACAATAACATAAAAGAAATTTACTATTAACATAGATAGATTCCTATTTTTGTGGAATATTATGAACCATAGGACTTGGAAAAAGTACTACCGTGAATAAGAACTTATGCCCTCTAAATAAAAGTAACGAAAGAATATTTTATAGATAACTTAGTATTAGCAAGGATAATTATATGCACTACAGAATATTTTCAATTCATTAGGTAAGGCAAATTATTATTATTATTATTATTATTATTATTATTATTATTATTATTATTGTAGAATATTACAAAACCATACGATCCATACAACATATGATGACAAAAGGGACGCGTACATCAATTTTGAAAATATATACCGGTAATGATATTTTCTCTCATGCATCCTATAACAATAGAGTTCAATGGCATGATTGATAGACCCTTTATTTTCAATACAACATTGGTGTGACGACGTCTCGTTCAAATTTCAAATTGGCAAGGGACTAACAAACAGTAATGTGACATGCTCTTTAAGCTTGGTCTTGGAGTGGGTGTAACAATCTCCATTGGTGTATAACCCATCGATCACCCACGAGAGATTGAGAAACAGGGTGAGAACCAGTGTTGGGCCTGCAATTAGACCAAGAAACTCTTCATTTATGTCCTTCCATGCATCAACAACTCGTTTCTGGAGCTCCTCCCCGGTTTCCTATTTCGAGACACCATTTTCTTTCATTAACAAATCTACCGTAGATGTTATGTGCCTCCTCTTTGGCTCATATTGTATGTCAACAACCTTGGCGCAATTAGGTTAACATTGTTTTCGACTGAGTGGTGATCGATCTAATTTTATTAGAGTATTGGAGGATAATTATGTTTTTATTATACCTAGTGAGAAGCAATGTCACCGAGCAACCATTCAAAAGCATCTCTTGTAACCACATCACCCTTTCCTACAAGTGCTGTGATCGATAACTTTCCATAGCCTGTCGTTAATAAAGCAAGGGTCTTGTATTCCTTTATTATTGGTGAGTAGCTGGTATGGAACCATTTGGCTTCATGAAAGTACCCTCTCGCTTGCTTCTTCATCTGAGAAATTAAACATAAACAAGAACGTTGGGTTTCTGAGGGGGAAAAAATTGTGTTGGATGCATGTAAAATGTGGCAACAATGCTTACGACTTCTTTTGCATAGGCAAGGCGATACAATCTTTCTCTTGTGGCCAGTTCATTCCCAATTTTATCATAGAGATCGAGAGGCTCCTTATAATGAGTGTGCATAGACTCTAGTAGTCCATCCATGGCATCAATATCCCACCTAAATTTGAGTCCTTGAAAATGGCGCACTTACTCTACATATGCTTTGATCAAATTCAGAAGTCTGAGAAAAAGAATATGGATTACGTATCTTCTCAATTGCTCTGGCGTAGGGTACAAGTTCTTCCAATATGCCATAGATGTCATGAATATCATCAAAAATGAAAATAAGGGCAGTCACTCTAGTTAGTATATTTCTAGCCATTGCAAACTTTGATTGGAAATATGCTCCAGCCATCCATAAGAACAACTTCACAATCCTGTCTCTAGTAAATAGAAACTTCCTCACAACATCTATATCCTTCCACCACTTATATTTAAATGAATATGAGCGTTATTGAAAATATGTTAGCTCGATGAATTCACATAGTTTAAACAAATCTTTTTGGACTTTCAAAAGCACTATTTTGAAGGATAAATTGAAACTGGATCAGTAAATCTCTAGAAAACACAATAAAATAAAATAAAAACGATAATTTGGGCATTGTTAAAACATAATCTAGAAGCTAATTTTAGATTATACTATCATGTGAAATTGGTTAACCTTGTAATCTGGCAGATTTCCTTATGGTGTGGCCCTTGTAGTAAGTTGAAATCTAGTTTAGCCAAGGTGAGCAAGACCTTGTCATGTAAAGGCTATTCTTGGTAGAGTGGAATATAATGCCTTGCCTCGAGTCTTAGTAACCCCTCGCAAAGTGGTTGCTTTAGGGCATGACTCACTTGTTTTGCAAGACTATGCTTACTTTCGTTTCATCAATTGATTCAATGTCAATTATAGCAAAACGAAGTGTTTCTTTGTGTTAACAGAAGAAATCAATTCTAAACACTAATACAATTAGATCTACTCTTCATAGCCAAACTTGGAATTCACAAATAGCATCGCCATGGCACCCTAAATGGTAAGCTTCATATAGGCTTAGCAATCTGCACACATATGTGATAAGCGATTTCTTGAAGTTGCCTTCATCATCCTTTAAAATTGTTAAAGACCTCTGTGCAACCAACCAACATGGGGAAAAAAGACATAATCAATTAGAAATTAGGAAGGTGATACACCCAGTTAATGTTCTAGATTTTCTTTGACTTGTTTCTCCTAGAATAGCAATGGTAATTTTCCAAAGAAAGAATATTATGGGATTGGTTCACTTTGTTTAAGACTTACCCAATGAAATATTGAAACCTTGTTGTCGCAGCAATTGAGACATCAAAGCAATCATGTGAAGGTTGTCTCCTTTAAAAATCAGGAAAATTACAAAAAACAATCCTAAATTTATTGCAATTTTTCTAATTTAGTCTTAAACCTTTTTTTAAGCCATTCAGTTCTAAACCTTTTGCAATTACGCCAATTTTGTCCATCAGCCAAAAGCCAAAGATTTGGCCAATAAGTTCTAAACTCTTCTCGTGAGGGCTGTTAGTAGTTGGTTGAGGCTCACCCTCACTAGAGGCCGCGACATTGCGCGACCTTAGGCGATGGCTACTAATGGCTGGGTAGTGGCTGGGCGAGGCTCGTCAAGCCTCACTAGACATGGCGATACCCTACCTAGCTAGATGTGGCGAGGTCGAAGGGCTTGACCTTGTGCAACCTTTGGCCTGGGCGAGCCTCATCGGCCATGGGCAAGTCACGCCTCACCAAATTTGGCAAGGCCTCACTCAGCCATGGAGAAGGTGGCCTCACTATCGCTAGGCAAGGCTCGCCTTCGCCATTGGTTGGTGAGGCTAACTTTGCGGCGCTTGCCTCGGCTAGCTATCGGCCAAAGGAAGGAGTAAGGAGGAAGGAGGAAAAAAGAGAGACAAAGAGAAAAAGAAAAAGAAAAAATTGAGAATTAAATTATTATAAAAAAAATTATCCATGTTAGTATCGGCTGACTAAGGTTGGATAAACTAAATTAGCACAAATGCAAAAAATTTAGGACTAAATTAGCCAAAAAAATGTTTATGATTGAATTGGAAAATTTGTAATAGATTTAGGACTAGTTTGATAATTTTCCCCTTAAAAATCTCCATGATCAAGTTGCGAGTAACTTTTGTGGATCCGTTCTAATTGTTCATCAATTTCTTGTTCAATTCCCAAGCATTGAACTTAATCAATCAAGTGAAGCATTTGTTATCCACGACACCAGTCAATGTCTCCCTCACCTCTCCTTTCAATTCCTCAACTTATTCCTCCACTCTTCCAAGAAATTGACCTTCTGCACATATATAATATGCCGTTGCAAATAAAAGCAAGCATGAGATAAGTATAATTAAAAAGACTCCAGGGAAAGTAGAGTTATGTGAAAATTAATAATCATGATATCTTGGTTACAAACCCATGAAAAGATACGAAAACAAGGCATATTGTGCAAACTCCTCAATACGACGAGCATGTACTTTTAGAAAAGTGAATTAATGATAAAGACCAAATCATTTCATTTTGAAATTTCCCAAGAGACGAAATCCAACATTATTCTCTAAAAATTGAATAATTGATGCCCAAATCATTTCATTTAGGTGGAGTTATACAATTGATGTTTTTGTCGGGGGGACTGTTGCATACATCGGGCGCATACAGTATAGTTTGAATGTGTTAAACATGACTGAGTTTGGCATAATCAAACTCTCGAGTTAGGAAGAAATTAAATGCGACCCACATTGAGGGAACTTGCTAAAGCAGCAGACCTAATTCAATTGATTCGGCAAAAACGTTATTGATCAACTTCATTCGCCAAGAGAATGCACTTCACTTTAGAGAAGAATCACTAACCGTTGAGTAGGAGGGGGCAGCGTATTTGAGGAAGTGATCGCTCCATACGCTCTCATGATATTCCGCCCACCGGCGTTTGACCCCGCCTCTTCTTCCTTTACTCAGAGAAGAAGATCGAATTGCTGAAACCTGAACCGACATGTTCCCCACTATTTTCGTGCTTATGCCGGACTAATCACGAATTGAAGACTGAGGAGAGGATTTCGCTGCGTTGCAGAACATCAACACTTGATGGGTATTTATAGTCAACATGTTCATAGCCACCTTGTCACTTTTGGACTTATTTTTAGACCAAACCAATCACATTTTAATGAATATTAACGCGAGTGAAGATTGGCAAAAAAAAGATATTCTCCTTATTATATAATTAGTCCAATCCACTCCGCCATTGTACGACATCGGATATTAGTAAATTTAGATGTAGTAAATATGGTTTTAGTTTCTATTGGAATCACTCATGAAAACTTATTTCTTATGAAGTGATGGATTTTGTGTCTCCATGACTAGATCTAGGGTCCTCTTTCGGGGAATTTGTATACTTCCATACATACCGTGTGATAATTAACAAGTGGAGTCTATTCATAAAATATACGAAGCATATCATTTTCACGTAAGTTGTTAGTTAGTGGTCCATTAGCTCTGGTAAGATATTGGGTTCAGTTGTCTGAGTCACGACAAGATCTTGGGTCCTCTTTCGGGGAATTTGTATACTTTCCTACATATCGGGTGATAATTAGCTCTTTGTAACTGGTTGAGTCTATTCATAAAACATATGAAGCATATCATTTTGAACTAAGTTGCCTACTCGGTGGTCCATTTGCTCTACCAAGTTCTTGGATTCGGTTGTCTAAGTCACAACATTCTTATTTTCGCCCTACATACTATTTCTGTTGCCCGTGTTTAAATGACGGAAAATAAAAGTTTTACTAAATAGGTTTCTATTCTTTTTTTCATTTTCTGGAACAAAAGAATAGAAATAGTTGTTCCGGGAAAAAAACAACTTTTACCAAGCATGCCCTTAATGTACAAAAAAAAAAAAAAAAAAATTGATTTCCATCGATTGAAACCAACAGACTTAGATTGGGGAAACCAATGTCCGCATCTAATAAAGAATGATATCATTTTTCATAAACTATCATACAAATGATTGATTATTTTATTTGAAAATGCTTTTTATAGAAAATGTTTTCCTTTATCATGAAGATTTGGGTCAAACAGACACACTCCAAATTTAAAATTTATTTTATCAAAATATAAGAAGCAGGACAAAATGTAAGTTGGACCAGTTTTTCATTTTATTTTTCATTTTGTATATTATCATGCCAACACTAGTGAGCAACCTTTCAATGGCTCAACTAAAGAACTCTGCTACTTTGAATGTGAAGATTTCACCTGTATAGAGTTCACCACCATCAATTTTGTCAACATCCGTGGACAACCTCTTCATGAAAAATCACTTCTAAAATCAAGGAGTCCAGCGCTTCTATGTCTTGTCAACAAAGTGACATTCTTTTGGTAACAACTGCTGACTTTTAATACACATTAGTTGTAGAGTCTTACCTAGAGATCCTAAAATCAAATGACATAATTTACAATAAGTTATGATGATAAATTATGGTATTTAGCTTTAGCTCTCTTTTTTTTTTAATAGAAAAAGAAAAGGGGTTTTATTGGCAACAACAACTAACAGATTATATTTCAAAGGCCTACCGACTAGTAAACTGATATGACTTACGGAAATCTATCCGTACCTTTGTAAGAAAGGAGTCCTTAGTAGGAATGACGGTGTCATCCTTCCAAGTACTCTTCCTCGTTTTCTCAATTTTCTTTTGTCCACTTTTTCCCTTTAGTTTGGATATGAAGATATTGGTATTGATACAACTCCCTGATGCTTTCAAAATTATAACTCATAACCTCACAAATACAATAGTGTGAGTAAAATGTATGGCATATCTAATTTTCAATTAGAAAGATTGTTAATATGCAATTTTTCAAGTTTAGCTTAGTCCATTTAATACCCTGAAAAATTACATATAATTATGAAATTGCTATCGCTCCCATAATATTAGCAGCTATAATTAATAGATGGTACTACTCATGTCACGCCCCAATCCTCAGAGTACGTGCTCATCCCTCCATGGTCGATTTATTAGCAATGTCCCAAAATGCATCGCCGACCCATTCTCTTTTTAAATGCACATGCGGAAGCATATATAAAATCCCATACAACAATTCAATGGGATAGGAAAGTAGAACTACAAATTCTAGAAAATTAAACCATACCTTTTATACATATCAGATCACTTTAGATACAATACTACTCGATATTTACAAAGTCTAACAAAAGGCTTGATTCTCAAAATCAGTAGTTCTATACCCAACTACTCCAACTTGTCTATTAAGCTCTTTGGGTCCACGGGATCCGGACGATATGGTGGATCCTTTACCATACCATCAGGGAGACCAGCCACATTCCCATCTAGAGCACGGGCAGCATCGATCACTTCTGCCGGTATACCAAAATTTGAGAGAGGGCCTATTCTAAGACCATAAGGGGTGGTATGGAACCAGGCCTTAAATCTATTGGGCTTCTCCTAGTATGGAACTTCCAAAACCCAAACGGTTGTCACAACCATCTCATACGTCCAATCACTCTTGGGGTCGAGGAAAACTGTGACTTGCTCTATTATTCTTGTGGGATGACCGAGACGTTTAGGAGGAATCGCCATCTGTGAGCTTGAAAATGTGGTCTCACAACGAGGTGAGACTATATCTCAATAAGTTCTACTTTCTAAGACTCGATTAGGAAACCATTATACTTTAAGGTCGCCTATACACGACACGAGTCGAAGGACTTGCCTTGGCCTCAGATTCTACCTGCAAATCGACACAATTCAATAGGTACCTAAATAATCACAACATATTGAAACATCGGTCAAATCGATCTAGTCGATTACATGTTAATCAAACCGTTTCCCAGTCATATCAATTCAATCAATTAATTCACAACTTCAGATCAAAACAATGATCAATCGACATAATCGATTACATGTTAGTCGGACCATTCCTAGATCATTTCCAATCACCAAATCACACGTACTCTCTCGGGCGTTGTTTTTGCTAAGGTGATGTAAGTAATAGACAACACTCGTGTGTTCTTTAAGGTGCCGTTTTCGCCAGTGATATTCCCAATCATCAAACCACGTATGTTTATATTAATGTATGTAATGGACAACATTCATGCATTTTTAAGTGCCGTTTTCACCAGTGATATCCTTAATCACCGAACCACGTATGTCCATAATGATGCATGCAATAAATAGCACTCGTGCATTCTTTAAGACGCCATTTTCACCAGTGATTTTCTTATTACCGAACCATGTATGTCTATTACATCATACCTGATTGATCTTAGCCAAGAGTATTTCCAATTCACTCTCACGATTCTCCCCACTTTGCAACTCATCAAGCATTGTAAATATTAAATAACCATACTCAACCATCTACCAATCAATCATTCAATTTCACTCAATTTCAATCAAATTAAGAATAATTCCTCAAATTACACAATCAATTCAATTCAGCACAATGTAGAGCTCAAATAAATAAATTGACAGCACCACGACGATCAACATAAAATTTCGACCATCGGCTATCCCTGCCTAATTTTTGAAAAATAAATAAATAAATAAATAAATTCAAAATTAATAAATAAATACTAAAAATTCAATTTAGGCCCGTAATGCCTAATTGAAGCCCGATAAAGGTCGTGAAAAATCCTGAGATGCATTCAATAAATACTAGCACATGCCTATTCGCAAATTCCACAATTCAATTACCTAACATGCATCACAATTATCTAATAATCACTAATCTATTCTAATCTAACCACCTAATTGCACTCAATTAAATCTAATCAATCCTTAAGCATCATTAGCAAACTAAGTAAGGATTAGTGAGCAAAACTCACCTGATTAAAGATCCGCTTGATCAAATCGATGAGCATGCGACAAAGATCGATCCTCTCCAAAGTGGTTCCGCCAACCGAGGTCGGGACGGGCCCAAAAACGAATCACATAACCTGCAAACCCTTGCTACAAAAAAGAAGAAATAGGCTGCTGTGGGACTGATTTGAACCCGGCTTGGGCTATGCTCGACGGTCGCAAGTGATGCGGGCCATGGCTCGGTCCGATTTTAGAGCTCACGGATGGAGACACGGGCTGGTCTAATGGGCTGACCAAGAAGAACACAAATGGAAGAGGGATGAGTTGAAGATGTCACCGGGCTTGGGTGGTGCTAGGCTGCTTGATGAGCCAATTTCACAGCCACTAAAGTCAACACACAAGCAGGGGATGTTGTTGGATTGACTCGTGAAGGTTAAAGGGCTGAAAGCATGAAGATTCGGTGAAGTTTCTGTGGGGCAGATGTGCGGAAGACATAAATAAACAAGATAGAAAAATGGGGCAGCAGGTTTGATGGGCAAAAAAGTGAAAGGGATGGATAACAACAAAATAGAAAGAAGCAGCTTTGTCGGTCTTGGTGGTAGCGTCCCAGTCAAAGAAAGGAAGGAACACATGCGGAACAATTAAAGAAAAAGGAAGGAAAGAGATGTATGAGGAAGAGGGGGGGAAGAAATGGATAGGACTGGGCCCATCGGTCAAAGAAGTCGCAAGAATTCAATGGAAAAAAATATGGGTTGTTGTTCTTGGTGGAAAAGCAAACCATGCGAGAGAGGGGTCAAATAAAAAGAAAATCAAATTAAAAGATAACAAAGACATAAAGTGGAAGATAGAAACAGCCGAGGTCAAAGGAAATTGGGGTAGTAGGTGGCCGCGTGAGTGGATGGGGAGGAGAGAGAAATTATCGGCTAAGGAAAAACATGCGGAAATAGAAGGGACCAATAAAAAGAGAAGAAATCTAATCAAAACAAACCATATTCTACTCAACTTCACAACTAAGCCAATTGGTCATTCTAGGGCCAATTTCTTCACCACTCTCATAATATGAAGTCTAAATGATGAATAGAATAAGACGGTCCCTTAAACCCACGAATTTCCTTTGAAACCGACTTTTATTTCATTTTTCTTGGCATCCGATTTTCTGAACAAACAAATCCGATTGAGGTTTAATTCGAACGCATAAAAAACCCATACAACTTCCATTCACCAATTCACTTACACCAGATGCCAAAAGTCTCTTCAAATTGGCCCATCCGTATTTCCGTTCATTTTTCGAATCGTCCATCTCGATTTCTCGAAAAATCCCGAACTCTCCAGAATTTCCTCAAAAGATGAGTCAACGGTCTTAGATTGACTCATGACACGACAGGACTTCCAATTTCTGAAATCGAATTCAAATTCACGACCATTTTCAATTAAATGCGCTTTTAGTGTGACATTGCATATTGGGTAGCTTTTAGAAATTTTTGGTGCAATTGACTTGTGGTCGATTTTCTTCAAACCACAATGAACCCATTCGACACATTGGTGACTCTCGGTGATTGTGAAAATCTCGATGTTTCAAATACGGACACAAGGTACCCATGATAGAAAATCGGTTTAGTGCCGATCGACGAGAATTTTGTAATCAAGTGGAATTACCGATACTTTGATTACCATCTCAATCGAATCGATCTATTCCTAATCTCTGATCGATTTTTAATTGTGCTGTAATGACCCTTGCAGACTAGCACAATCGAACAGTCGATTATTGGTCAAATTCTCAAGTCTATTGTATTAAAATCCTTTAATGGCTTCACCAAATAGGTTAGTTATCTTATGAGTAGCCATCTCAAAGAAAAATACTATAGTCACGTTGATGAAATGCCCAACTTATCCAATCCAAATCAGAACCTGAAAATCAAGATGTCATAACTCTTCCCCTCTTATAGATATTTCATCCTCGAAATTTAAACATTTACCAATTCTTAAACAAAAATGTGGGGGTGCTATCATCTCATCGAGTCTCATTTTTCTACGTTGTTTCTTTAGTCTCGTGGTGTTGCCTGGCCACTTTGACCAAGGAGACCATCTTGGTACAAAAAATCCACTCTTTTTGAACCAACAACTAAATCGGCTTCCCACTTACGACACTCTATAGTCCATGCCTAAGTCTTTAAGATTTAGCATGTGGGTCGAGTTAGGCTCATATGTCCTCTACATCGACACACGAAAGATGTCATACACTTACACCTACTTTGGCGACAATGCAAGACGATAAGTTAGGATCCTAATTCTTTCTCTAGAATCCCTAAGGAACTTACGTACCTCAGTCTCAGCTTTCCCTCCTTGCTGAAGTGCAAGGTATTCCTCATTGGTGACGCATTCAAAAAGATGCTATCACCAATTCGGAACTTTAAGGGCCTTCATTACCCAACGATTCAACTTTTTTGGCGGTTCCGTGCGGTCTTTACTCTGACATTAATCACGACAATTGCAATCACTGATTACTGAGCTAACCCTAGCCTGTGATTTTCTTCACTTCTCTTTTTTTCTCACCACTGAAATTCTGCACACACTGCTATGTAAGCTTCAATAGGAACCATCTGAAAGTTCTGCCAAAACTGAAAACCTCTGATCTAGATCTGACATATAATCCATCCCTGGTATTCTATGCAGATGAATTATCTGATACATGCACGCTTCGATATACCTATTCAAATCGTGTTCTTTTCGTACTATACTGAAGTGAATTGGCTCCATCCATCTGTTAACCACAACTCCAAATGGAATCGGTATTTCCTGACTCCTTAGTAAGTCTATCACAACATTCTATCATGATATATTTCCATTCTCACTTGGAACTCGGCTTGCCAAAACTTTCCCAGCTTACATTCCCGAATTCTCACTTACCGATACATCAAACACTTACAACCTGTTTGGCAATATCTATCTTCATAGCGGTCTACCAATCGATCTGATGTCGATTCTGACCTACTTCGAATTGTCTAATCAAATACTACAATTGCTACAGTGAATTTTAGACAATGTCTCTTACCTGAGTGCTACATCGCCAAGTACACCTAATCACTCTTGGAATTTGAGTGTTCCATCCTTAGAAATTTGAAAGTCAGTCTCTTTATTATCAGTATCCTCTTATAGGATCTTCTGAACATCCCAGTCTATCAATTGAAGTGTTTGATTTTAACTTGAATATTCGGTTCAATTTTGAAGGCGGCCTTAAATTCAAAAGGTGGCCTACCTCAAATTTGAAAACCGAATTTCGAACCCTTTTCAAGTAAAGTCTATACTTTAACCAGTCTATGCACAATTGAAACTTTCAACTCAATGCCTTAATAACTTTTCTCATTCTTTCAGGATGATACCAGATATCACCATCATAGTCCTTCTAGAACCCTATTTCACGGCACCGTCTCATATTCAACTCATTCTGAGAGAGTAACACTTGAGACTTTAATAGACGATGAGGATCTGGGAATCTTTCTTCATATCAATGATGATTCTAAATCTTTAAAGCAAAATTTGATGCTGTGAGTTACAAGTCATGCTTTGATAATTTCAACTTAGGAGGTCTTAATTGGCGGAACACATATGCAACATTCTTCTTATGTTGCATCAATACACCTTCAATTTTCTGCATGACACATCATTATAGATCTCGTGTCTTCCAGGGCCAGTTGGGATGCTCAGCACAGGTGCGGTATTCAGCTTCTATTTAAGCTCTTGGAATCTATGCCCGCACTTGTCTATCCCACGAACTTTTCTTCTTTCTTCAGGAGTCGAGTTAATGGTGGTACTGATGCTGAAGCTCCTCCCACAAATCCTTTGTAGTAATCTGTCCAATCCACGTGGCTTATGATCTCCAACATTGTTGCCGATCCTGGTCTGCTAACAACTGTTTTGATCTTGGCTAGGTCCATGAAGATTACTTCACTTGGAATCACATGATCATTCTTAGGTGGCTCTCGTGATCCACATTACTTAACGAATACACTAGAATGTCGTTACACCATGCAGTCACCATTGATCTAGATATTCTTTGAACACTCGGTTTGTTAAATCTATAACAGTGGCTGGAGCGTTCGTCAAGTCAAATAGCTTTACAGTATTCTCACAAGGACCAAATCAAGTATGAAAAGCTGTCTTCAGTATAACCTCCTTCCTAGTTCTCAATTAACGATAACCTGTCCTCAAGTCAATCCTTGAAGACATCAATACTCTTTATAACAAGTCACCCAATTCGTCAATCTTTGACAATGAACACTTATCCTTGATTGTTACTTGATTGAGTCGACTATAGTTGATGCATAATTGCAACGAACCATCTTTCTTTCTTTCTCACTAACGGACTGATGTTTCCCCTAGGTAATGCACCAATATTCATGAATTCCTCATTCATCAATCCTCACATCTACACCATTGGTTCTATCAATTTAGACAACAACAACTAGTAAGAAGCGTTAGAAAATGGCTCTATTCTAGGTGATGGCTCGATCACAATTTCTATCTCTTTCTCTGATGATAGGCCTAACCATTCTTGTAGAAACATGTCCAGAAAATTTTGGACTGCTGATGAGTCCTCAATTTTCAGCTCTTGAATCTGACTTATTCATGACAATTGTCAAGTTAACCTAGGCAACCTCCGTCTAACAAACGGATTGCCTCAAGTGATGAGGTTAAGGAAGTTGAGGGTCTTTCTCAACTCCCAATCATTTCAATACTTGTACATGCTGACGAAATAAGCTAGATTACTCCACAATAACAACTTATCACCGTAAGATGCTCTAGGAGTTAACTCTTTCCACCATTGACAATAAAGTTGTACACCAACAATCAATCAAATATAACTCTAGTCATTGGTTCTTTTTCTACAACCTTAACATACAACTGAAATTCCATAATTTCCTCCCCAACTCTCTAAGGCACCATTCTGATAAAATCACTTCACAACATTCTTCCATCAATCAAAGCCTGGTCAATTCCATTCCTATTTCTTTCGCCATCCTAGTGGCATCCTATCAGTAATAGCAGTGTTGGTGTTCTTTCTGAACTTTAACTGACGGTCCTTCATCCGATGGCCATGTTGGCTACCATCACAGTATGTCCTAACCATACTCAGACATAGGATTAATCCATGTATCCCTTCCGTACTTTTGGCACTCACTTGGTGAGTCTTCTATCTCCTGTCAAGTGACAACATGCATTCTTTCTTATATTGGAGATCTATTCCAAAAACTCTTGTGGTATTTTCTACAGCACACTCCTGCTGATCTTATCTATCGACCGCAGTGGCACTTGCGATTCCATCAGTGATAACGACAACTGCTGTTGTGATCTCATCAACCTTATGAAATAGTGTCTTGCCAAGTGACCCTATCCATCACAATCAAAACAACCATCCATCCTAAAATGGTATGGGGCCGATTTATATTGTCTTCCATAACACCCAATGTTCTAATTCGATGCTGACTTGTCTAACCTGCCTTTCCCACTAGGTTGAAAAGAATATCTTTTTCCAGTCATAGGCTCTTTCTTCAAACCGATTTCCATCTCTGTTTGACTAAATCTTACCCAAATATGGGAGCTTGCTTCCTAATCACAATTCCAGGTTGGACCTTAGCAGGTGTGGCAACAACAATGACTCGATCTTATATTTACTGGCTCAACAAGCTCCTCAGAAAAACTTGTGCCTGAACGATCCCGCTAGATCTAGGATCACTCGATTCTGCTACACTCTCAATACCGACTTACAACGATACTCTTACACTCGCGTTGGCCTAAGCCGGCGCTCTACCAACACCTCAAGCACCGATCCTCGTTGGCGTTCTTTCCCGAGTCACATAGGCTACCGTCCTCTTATTAGGAGCCCTCAACTCTTGATCACTTATACTACGTGATTTTTATAGAAACCTATTTTCTAATTCTAATATCACATTAGAATTTGAGTGACTCAAAAACAAGCTACCAATCAGCCATCACAGATATACACCAACATAAATTTAACGGTCTTTCCTACTACTATCCCATAGGTCATCGCACCTTATCACTCCAACTACAATCATGCTCTGATCCACAAAAAGAGGATGTCATGCCCTGATCCTCAAAGTACGTGCTCATCCCTCCATGGTCAATCTATAAGCAATGTCCCAGGACGCATTGCCGACCCATTCTCTTTTTAAATACACATGCGGAAGCTTATATAAAATCCCCAGACAATAATTCAATGGGATAGGAAAGTAGGACTACAAATTCTGGAAAATTAAACCATACCTTTTATACATATCAGATCACTTTAGATACAATACTACTCGATATTTACAAAGTCTAACAAAAGGCTTGATTCTCAAAATTAGTAGTTCTATACCCAACTACTCCGACTTGTCTACTGAGCTCTTTGGGTCCACGGGATTTGGACGATATGGCGGATCCTCTACCATACCATCAGGGAGACTAGCCACATTCCCATCTAGAGCACGAGTAGCATCGATCCCTTCTACCGATATATTAAAGTTTGAGAGAGGGCCTATTCTAAGACCATAAGGGGTGGTATGGAACTAGGCCTTAAATTTATTAGGCTTCTCCTAGTATGAAACTTCCAAAACCCAAACGGTGGTCACAACCATTTCATACGTCTAGTCATTCTTGGGGTCAGGGAAAACTGTGACTTGCTCTATTATTCTTGTGGGATGACCGAGACGTCTAGGAGGAGTCGCCATATGTGAACCTGAAAATGTAATCCCACAACATGGTGAGACTATGTCTTAGCAAGTTGTACTCCCTAAGACTTGATTAGGAAACCAATACACTTTAGGATCGCCTATGCATAACAAGAGTGGAAGAACTTACCTTGGCCTCAGATTCCACCTACAAATCAACACAGTTCAATGGATACGCAAATAATCACAACAGATCGAAACATTGATCAAATCGACCTAGTCGATTACATGTCAATCGAACCGTTTCCCGGTCATATCAATTCAATCAATTAATTCACAACTTCAGATCAAAACAATGATCAATCGACATAATCGATTACATGTTAGTTGGACCATTCCTAGATCATTTCCAATCACCAAATCACATGAACTCTCTCGGGCGCTATTTTCGCCAAGGTGATGTAAGTAATAGATAGCACTCATGCGTTCTTTAAGGCGTCGTTTTCGCTAGTGGTATTCCCAATCACTGAACCACATGTCTCTATTGATGCAAGTAATGGACAGCACTCATGTGTTCTTTAAGGTGCCGTTTTCACTAGTAATATCTTTAATCACCGAACCACGTATGTCCATAATGATGCATGTAATAGACATCACTTGTGTGTTCTTTATGGCGCTGTTTTCACGAGTGATTTTCTTATCACCAAACCACGTATGTCTATTATGTTGTACCTGATTGATCCCAACCAAGAATATTTCCAATTCACTCTCACGATTCTCCCCACTTTACAACTCATCAAGCATTGCAAATGCTAAATAACCATACTCGACCATCTACCAATCAATCATTCAATTTCACTCAATTTCAATCAAATTAAAAATAATTACTCAAATCAATTTAGCACAATGTAGAGCTCAAATAAATAAACGAACTACACCACAATGATCATCATAAAATTTCAGTTGTCAACTATCTTTGCCTAATTTTCGAAAAATAAATAAAATAAATATTTTCAAAAATTAATAAATAATATTAAAAATCCAATTTAAGCACGTAATGCTTAATTGAAGCCTCATAAGGATCGCGAAAAATCCCGAGATGCATTTAATAAATACTAGCACATGTCTATTCACTAATTGCACAATTCAATTGCCTAACATGCATCACAATTATCTAATAATCATTAATCTATTCTAATCTAACCATCTAATTACACTTAATTAAATGTAATCAACCCTTAAGCATCATTAGCAAACTAAGCAAGGATTAGTCAGCAAAACTCATCTGATTAAAAATCCGCTCGGATCAAATCGACAAGTACACGACAAAGATCAATACTCTCCAAGGCGGTTCCACCAACCGGGGTTGAGACGGGCCCAAAAACGAATCACATAACCTGTGAACCCTTGCTGCAAAAATGAAGAAATGGGCTGCTATGGGGTTGATTTGAACCCGGCTTGGGCTACGCTCGGTGATCGCAAGTGATGCGGGCCATGGCTCATTCTGATTTTAGAGCTCACGGATGGAGACACGGGCTAGTCTAATGGGCTGACCAGGAAGAGCACAAACGGAAGAGGGATGAATTGAAAATGTCACCGGGCTTGGGTGGTGTTGGGCCGCTCGATGAGCCAATTCCACAGCCACTAAAGTTAACACACAAGCAAGGGACGTCGCTGGATTGACTCGTGAATATTAAATGGCTGAAAACATGAAGATTTGATGGGGTTTCTGTGGGGTAGAAGTGCGAAAGACATAAATAAACAAGAGAGAAAAATGGGGCAGCAGGTTCGGTGGGCAGAAAACATGAAAGGGATGGACAACAACAAAATAGAAAGAAGCAGCTTCGTCGGTCTTGGTGGCAGCATCCCAGTCAAAGAAAGGAAGGAAAGAGACATATGAGGAAGAGGGGGGGGGAGAAATGGATAGGTTTGGGCCCACCGGTCAAAGAAGTCGCAAGAATTCAATGGAAAAAAATCTAGGTTGTTGTTCTTGGTGGAAAAGCAAATTCATGCGAGAGAGGGGTCAAATAAAAAGAACATCAAATTAAAAGATAACAAAGACATAAAGTGGAAGATAGAAATAGCCAAGGTCAAAGGAAATTGGGGTAGTAGGTGGCCGCGTGAGTGCATGGGGAGGAGAGAGAGAAATTATTGGCCAAGGAAAAACATGCGGAAATAGAAGGGACCAATAAAGAGAGAAAAGAAATCTAATCAAAACAAACCATATTCTACTCAACTTCACAACTAAGCCAATTGGTCATTCTAAGGCCAATTTCTTCACTACTCGCACAATCTGAAGTCTAAAAGATGACCAGAATAAGACGGTCCCTTAAACCCACAAATTTCCTTCGAAACCGACTTTTATTTGATTTTATTCGGCATCCGATTTTCTAAACAAATAAATTTTGTTGAGGTCTAATTCGAACGCAAAAAAAGCCCATACAACTTTCATTCAATGATTCACTTACACCAGATGCCAAAAGTCTCTTCAAATTGGCCCATCCGTATTTTCGTTCATTTTCTAATCATCCATCTCGATTTCTTGAAAAATCCCGAACTTTTCAAAATTTCTTCCAAAGGTGAGTTGACGTTCTTAGATTAACTCATGACACGATAGGACTTTTAATTTCTGAAATCGAATTTAAATTCACGGTTATTTTCAATCAAATGCGCTTTTAGTGTGACCTTGCCTACTAGGTAGCTTTTAAGAATTTTTGGTGCAATTGATTTGTGGTCATTTTCTTCCAACCACAATGAACCCATTTGACACATTGGCAACTCTTGGTGATCGTGAAAATCTCGAGGTTTCAAATGTGGACACAAGGTACCCAAAACGATAGAAAATCGATTTAATGTTGATCGACGAGAATTTTGTAATCAGGTGGAATCACCCACACTTTGATTACCATCTCAATCAAATCGATCTATTCCTAATCTCTGATCGATTTTTAATTGTGCCGTAATGACCCTCTTAGACTAGCACGTCGAGCAGTCGATTTCTGATTAAATTCTCAAATCTATTGTATTAAAATCCTTTAACAGCTTCACCAGATAGATCAATTATCTCATAAGTGGCCATCTCAGAGAAAAACACTATAGTCACGTTGATGAAAGGCCTAACTTATCCAATCGAAATCAGTACTTGAAAATCAGGATGTCACAACTCAAATTCAGTTCATAAAGAAATAAATGAGATAATCCACATATCTTTCGCATCGGTTGGCTCTAATGTAAAATTAGGCAAATGAGGAATTAAAAAAAAAAAAAAAGGATTCTTGAATAATGAGAGTTTGAAATTATTTGTCCACGTAACGGCATGGAAAATTTGATGAAAGAATTAACTGAATTATTGATATAATAGAAATCTTTGTAAACAATCATCCTAAAAGCCTTCATTAGTGATTGATAGATTTCCTTATTACCCAGCAAGGCGCAAATAATGCCCTAGTATTTTACTAATATAAAGTCATATTCCGATTTATATTAGGTGCCATCCACCAAAAGCAATTAACACGACACAAGTCCAACGAAAGCAATAATAGAGTACGCACTAATGTCATAAAGAAAACACTACACAAGCGGTCTTATCCATCTTTGATTAGAGGATTTTAACTACTCACTCTCTCATTAACAATCAAATCAAGAATGGATAAGCTTGCCTATGAAAAATTTATCTACACCGGCAATTAGGCTTAATAATCCGTGGGATGCTTAGGAGTAAATGGGGTTTTAATTGGGCTTTAATTACATACTAAAAAATTCCAAATGAAAAGCTAGGTGCACTGGCGGTAACCTAGTGATAATGAGGGCACATTATCTTTTATGAGATCACAAATTCGAGTTACTTCAAATATTTCGTAACGGCGTGAGATCCCGTATAGGAAGGTATACGCTGATCGTCTGTTCCTTTCTTTCGTTTATGAAAGAAAAATAAGGATAAGACAAAAACGAGAGGACCAATATAAGCATCCTTGATTGGGTTTGCAAACCCGCGAATATATTTTTGTCTTTCTAGAAGATAAAATAATTAACTTGAGGGCGGGAAAACAAATGTAAACTTAAAAAGAAGATAATTTAACCGCCTTAAGCCTTTGATGGTTCTTAGGTTGCCCCAGTTTGCGAAGTAAATATTGACACCTTAAGCCTCAAACATTAAAAGAAGATATTTCAACCACCTTGACATTCTTGTCCAATTAACCAAAATGTTGGCTTAAATCCGATTGCTTGCAACGGCATGAAAACTTTATATTTATACTAAAAACATATTCGCGTGCTCTAGCATGCGATTTATACACCGGTATAATTTAGTCATCATTAAGTTTTATAAATTTTCTTATTTTCCTATTAAAATCATATTTCTTGGGATTAATACTATTAAAAATATCAAACTAGTATTTCCACGACACATTTATGTCAACCAATTTCTTGCACAAAAAATCCAACACTAATACCCCTGACTCAATTCTACCCTCCATGACGGTGCATACTTATTAACATATGTCAAATGTGTCATCATCTACTTCCATAAACATCCATGCATTTTATTGAGATATTAGACGAAATGTCAACGAAGAGTGGATTTAGATTGGAGTATCAATTGAGGTACTCGTTTGGAAATTTGTTGTGGTATTAACCCTATTTATATAGTCATTGGGTAGTGAATATTTGAAGAAACCCTAATGATCTATCTTTGCCCAATATCTACATTGCAACAACCATATTTCAATTAATTGTTGGTTTGGATGATCAAGCTTTACCAATCAAAATTTTCATAATTCTATGGTCCTTGGTATAAGAAACTTAAATTATTTAAGAAAAGAAAAGGATTTCATTAAACAATGCCTTAGGGACACTCGTTAATAAATAAATGAAAAAACTTCAATTAAGGTCTAAACAATAATATACTAATCTAAACCTCTACTTAGCCTTAATTAATCATACACTAAACTGATCAAACCCCTTAATCTAATCCACACTTAACTAAACTAAAATAACAACCTAAACTTACTTAGCTTAATCTAAGCCCTCAATAAGTATCATTAACCTTCTAATCAAGGTTTAGAGGCTAAACTCACTGGAATTGCTTTCCGACGAGTCCACAATGAAGACAACGGCGAGGCGGTCGATAAACCTCCACGCGGTAGCACCAAGCCCGGAAGGCACCTAAAACGGGCCTTGAAGATTCGGAGCTTGCTGGAATTCCAGCTATTGATCTTGGCTGGAAGAAGAGGCTTCGGTGGCTAGTTGGGTGGAGGAGGACCGACAGGTGACAGCAGCAGCTTGCATGGGTTTCCAGCGAGCTGGACGGTGGCTCACGGTGGCCAGGGGAGCTATTACGATGGAGAAGAGGCAAACTCGAGCAAGGATGACGGTGCTGGGACGAGTGAATAGACAGCACGGACGGGAGTGGTAGCGATGGTCTTGGCTGGCTTGTGACAGTGACGTGGCTTTGACGGTGGCTCCGGTAGCCTTGGCGACGGCAAGTAGCTGTTGACAACGCTGGATGACGGTTTTGGACAAGCGGACGAAGGTGGAGCAGTGAGCAGGTGAGTGAAGCAGCGTGCGGACGGACGAGCGGCGACGGTGAGCATGAATGAGTGGCGATGATGAGGGACTTCGGTGAGCGTGCGGGCGTGCGTCGAGTGAGGAGGGAGGCCGGTCGATCGCTGGTTTCCGTTCAGCTTTCTCTCTCCTCTTCAACTCTCAAGGAAATCTTTGATTTGAGAAAGAAGATGAAGTTTGATGTGAGGGCCCTTTTTGGTGAGCTAATGAGCTTATTCCACTTGTCAAAGCCCCCCAACTTGGCCCACCATGACCTCACATGACATCACCATCCACTCACCTCCAATCTTCCTTGACAATCTTCCAATAGGTCCAATTTGCCTCATCCCCCATGGCATACGAATTTTAAATATTTGTACATCAAATTCCTTCAATTCCATTCAATCCCCTTCCAATTGAGCCAAATTGAAGTCCATAACTTTATCCAATATCACCACACTTCAATTCGCTTTTTTCCTTAATCATAGAACCATCTTGGATCCCAAAAGTATGACCAAAAGTGGGCCTACCAAATTTTCCGAACCAAAATAACCATACTTTGATTTTTCACCGAAAAACTCGGTTTGTAGAAAAAACTTTTGAATATGAGTCAACGTTCCTAAAATAATTTGTGACATAACAGGACTTCCAATTTTTGAATTCGGTTTCAATTTCATAGTTAATTTCACTATGACACGATCCTAGCGCGTCCTAATCTACCGAGTAGCTTTTAGGAATTTTCATGCATTTGACCTATGGTTGATCATTTTCAAGCCACAATGTATATATTCAATATATTGGCGATTCTTAGTTGTCGTGGGAATCTCAAGGGTTCTCTTTTTCACCCGACAGCTCTCTCCCTCTCTTCTCACATTTTCTTTTTTATTCTTTCTCGATTTTCTTTTGTCCAATTTTTTCCCTTTAGTCTATTTTTTATTTTTGAAAATATTTGTATTGATACAGCTTATAAATACTTTCCATATACTACAATATGAGTAAAACGTCTGGCATATATAAAGATTATAATTTTACAAGTTTAGCTTAGTCGATTCAACACACTGAAAATTACATATAAGTATGGACTTGCTCTCCCTCCCATAGTATGAGCAGTCATAATTAATCAGTGGTGCTATTCATTTCCTAAAAAAATAAAAGAGATTCCACATACCTTTCACATTGGTTGGCTTTAATGTTAAAGGAGGCAAATAGGTAATTAAAGAAAAAGGATAATTGAATAATGAGAATTTGAAATTATTTATTAATATAACAGTATAGAAAAACTGAAGAAAAAAATAACTGAATTATTGATTTCATAGAAATCTTTGTAAAAAAAATAACTGAATTATCACACAGCAACGTGCAAATAACACCCGAGTATATTATTTACATAAAGTCATATTCTGATTCATATTAAGTGCCATCCACCAAAAACAATTTACAAAACACAAGTCCAATGCAAACAATAATAGAGAATATACCGACGGTATAAAGAAAACATTACACAAATAGTTTTATCCATCTTTGATTAGAACTCTCTCATTAACAACTAAATCAAGAAGGGATAAGGTTGCTTATAGAAAATTAATCTACACCGGCAATTAGGCTTAAAAATCCATGAGATACTCGGGGATAAATGGGGTTTTGACCGGCCTTTAATTACATACTAACAAATTCCAACAGAAAAGCTAGGTGTAGTGGCGGTGCTTTTACTTTGTTTTCTATTCTTTTCTTTTTCCTTTGTTTGAAATAGTTTTTTTTTTGGTAAAGTGATATCAACGTTTAGCTTTTATATAATATGGAACACTTGAAACCTTCAAAATCCAATTCTTAACACTTGAAGTGATTCGGAATTTTTGTTTACATTTTATAAAATCTTCTAGAATAATCCTTCGTCATTTTTAGAATTTGGGAGGGTAGTTCCAAAAAAATACTTCAATTTTTGGTATAACCAATACTTGAACTAACCTAACGCCAACAAACAGGCTATAAGGTGGTGAAACCATGCATATAATAAGGTCAATTTCAGTCATGTTTGAATAAAGGATTACACTAAGATTTAAGGTGAGTGATATCAAAGGCAAGCGTTTTAGTATAAAATTGTTTTTCTTTAACGATCTTCAATTATGACTGACTTTCAAATTAATATGACAATTTCTGTGACTACTCGTTTTTGTGTTTCCTAAAAACTTTCATTGTGACCAAATCTAGCTTTTTGAGTTGCACTCAAGGATAAGAGAATGGGGACAATCAAGTGCGGTAGCCTAGTGATAACGACGGCACACTATTTTTTATAAGATCATAAGTTTAAGTTACATCATGAATCGATAGGGTTGCAATAATAGGCTCTTACATTTCGTAAAGGCGTGAGATCTCTTAGAATAATGTACTCAAGCCAAACTATGCCATGGACACTCACTTAAAAAATGGCTCCCCAAAAATTTCTGTCATTATCTTTGGCCAGAGTTACTTTGTTATAAGAGGAAGAAGTCCCATCAATGTTACTTCAGTTCTCTAAATGTAAACATTTTCGATGGTTATGACAGCTTTTTCTGACATATCTAGATGGGCGGGAGTCATACATTGCATGTATGCACCATTCTAAACTCACATCTTTTAAAATTCAAAATGAAAATAGCTCTTCGAAAGCTTAATTAATTTCTGAAATCAAGGAGTCCAGAGCAGCTCCTATGTATTGTTAAGGGTGACTTCATCCTCCTACCAACTACTTCTTATTGGTAACAACTACAGTTAATACAAACATTATTTATATAGTCTTACCTAGAGTTCCTAAGAATTAATGCCATTAATTTAATTTACAACTAGTTCCATACCACACATGAAAGGAGAGTTCTTGGTAACAACAACTGACATTTAATACACATGGGTTAAAAGGTCCTCTCTTGGAATTCTTAAAATAGACTAGCAAACTGATCTTTACATGATTTATAGAAATTTGTCTGTACCTTTGTAAGAAAGGAGGGTTCTTAGGAGGGACGGTGTGGTCATTCCAAGAACTATACCTCCACTCAGTTCTCTTCTTATCTTAACATCTCTCTCTTCCCTCTTTTCCTTTTCTTTTAAAAAAAAAAAAAAAAAAATTCTTTCTCAATTTTCTTTAATCCATTTTGCATTCGATAACATTTTTGTTTTCGGAAAAACAATTTTTATTGAAAAATATATATTTTTTTCAATTTCTATTCATTGGAAGAGTTTTTAAATAGAAAAATGCGTTTGTTACAATTCTAAAATTTCTATTTTCGAAATAAAAAAAGAATTGAAAAACATTTGAAACAACCCTCAAATTATTTTGTAACATGAATTTGTTTTAGTTTTTAAATAATTTTTTCAGATTTTTCTATTTTTTTAAATTCTTTTTTCTTTTCTTTTTTTCCTCCATCCTTCCTCCTCTAGCTAGTTGTTTGGTCTTAGCTATTGTCAGCAAGGCTTGGCCTCACCAGCAATGGCTGGGCGAGGCTTGACCTCGCTAGATCTAGGTGAGGTCAAGCTTCGTCAGGGGCTGGCGAGGTCAACCTTGTCAACTCTCATCAATGGCCGGTCCCTATCCATTACCGATGTCCGGCAGCCAGCTAGATGAAGAAGAAGGAAGGAAAAAAAACGAAAGGAAAAAAGAATGACATTGTTTTGGAAATTATTCTTGAGAACAAAAATGTATGTATTTCTCATTTTTATTTCTGTTTCAAATCTAATCTATAGCCATCGATCCGGTCGGGAGAGGAGAAAAATTAACTGACATTATCAAATGGATTTTTGTTCTTTTCTTGCTCTAGAGAATAAAAGAACAGAAAAATAGATAAATAGGATGGTTACCAGTTAAGCTCTTAAATTATTTCTAAATCAAGGAGTCCAGCATGTCTTGTTTAGGGGGACTCCATCCTCCTTCCGACCACAGAGTGACGTTAACAACATCTGATGTTTAATACAAACATTAGTTATATAGTCTTACCTACAGTTCCTAAAAATTAATGACATAATTTACAACTAGTTCCATACCACACGCAAAAGGAGAGTTCCTGGTGACAACAACTGACATTTAATACACACAGGTTAAAAAGTCCTCTCTTGGAGTTCCTAAAATAAGACTAGCAAACCGATCTTCCCATGATTTATAGAAATCTATCTGTATTTTTGCAAGAAAGGAGAGTTCTTAGGAGGGACGGTGCCATGCTTCCAAGAACTCTCCTTCCACTCGTTTCTCTTCTTCTCTCAACAATTCCCTCGTCCCTCTTTTCGTTGTTTTATTCTTTTGCAATTTTCTTTTGTCCCTTTAGTCCATTTTTTTTTTCAATTTGAAAATATTGTTATTGATACAACTTACAGATACTTTCAGAATCATATTTCATAAGCTCACATATACTATAATATGAGGAAAATGTCTGGCATATCTAATTTCGATAAGAGATTTTTAATATGTCAAACTGAAAATTATATACAATAATTGTATAGTCGATTCAACAAACTGAAAATTACATACAATTATTTTCTTGCTCTCGCACCCACAGTATGAGTAGTTATAATTAATCAATAAGAGATTTTTAATACGTCAATGTACAGGTTTACAATAGTCGATTCAACAAACTGAAAATTGCATACAATTATTGTCTTGCTTTCGCACCCATGGTATGATTATAATTAATTCAGTTTGTAAAGAATTAAATGAGATAGTCCAGGTATCTTTTGCATTGGTTCAATCTAAAGTGAAAGTAGACAAATGTGGGATTATAGATAAAGAATTATTCATCCAAATCACCACAATTACATAGAAAAATCATGAGATAATTTTTGAAGAATTTTCTTTAACGATAATATTAAATTTGACGCACGTCAGTTAGAGAGCACAAAAGTTTGAGAGCCGCCTTCTCTTGAGTTAATCAAATAAACAAAAACCGAATTAATGGTTTGGAGAGAAAGGAGAGATCTTTCCGCAAGCATCGCTTGACTAACGACGAGGAAGGAAGAGGGTCGGGGTGGTCTCCTGCCTTGATCTTGGAGACCGTAGCCAGAAGCAGACACAGAGCGGTGTCTGCATCGGCCCATTCGAGCGGAGTGGAGCGAGATGATTAGGAGTCCCTTCTCCTCCTCCTTCTCTTTCTTTGCTGTGTCTCTTCCATATTTTCTCCACACCGATGGGAAACTCCTTAAAGTGATGACACCCTTTCAAAAGTGGAGAATGACACAAATCATCTCTAAACTTCAATTTAATATCTAATGTATGATTAAATTTTAGATTAATATTATGAAAAACTCCAAATCAATACACCTATAATAAATTTATTATAAATTAATTTTTTGACAACAAAAAATTACAAACTAGTACACTTTTAACAAATTTAGCCTAAATTAGTATATTTGTAATAAATTTACGTTCTATTGATTTCTCTTAAATTTTACAATCAAATTACTAAGTTGATCACACAAGACATTATAATCCTTGTTTTTTGGATCAATATGCAATGTCAATGCTTAACTTGTAATTGTTTCAAGGACCAACTTTAAAAAAAAAAAAAAAAAACTAAAAGTTTTAGGTTAATATTGAATAAATTAAAAACTAAGAGATGACATTGTACACTAAACCAAAGTTCATGGGCCATTTGTGTCATTTTCCTTTATTAAAAAATGTTGACAGTGAGATTTATCTTGAATAAGGATCTGAAATGGTCATTTAGTCTCAAATAAGTGATTTGATAGAACGGTCAAAGGAACTTTGCTCAAAAGTATTTGTTAGGCTCTTTCTCTTCATTCTCGATTAGCTTAGGCTCCCATTTTTATTTTTATTTTTTTTATGAAAGATCTTCATCATCTTCTTCCTCCCCCCTCTATTGTCGTGTCTTGATCCTCCGAGCATGTACTCATTTCTTTGCGATCAATTAAATAGCGACATTCATGACACATTGTCAACCCATTCATTTTAATGCGCATGCGGAAGTGAATAAATAATCCCCAGATAACAGCAAGATGGGATAGAAAAGCAGGCAATAATTTACTACCAAAACAAGCCTTTTATAAACACATAGATTTATATATTAAACCAATCTATTTACAAAAATATCGGTTCAACAAAAAGGGAACTGTCCTATGACCCACTAGTCAGACACATTCGCCGATTCTTCAATCTCCACCTTCCCAGACTCCGAGGCTTCATGTTCTCCACAACTGCCATCTAGGAACTTGAAAATGTTGTCCCACAACGGGGTGAGACGACGTCTTAGCAAGTTCACCCCCTAAGACCCGACTAGGAAGAAAATACACCCTAAGGGCTGCTTAAATGCAAGCACAAGTCAAAGGACTTACCTTCGCCTCGGTTTGTTCCTACAAGTCAATACGATTCATATAATTATTGAATCACATCAACCAAATCAAATCATCACAACAAATTGAGTCATCAATCAATCGACTCAGTCAATTGTCATGAAGATCATCACTTGGTCAATCTATCCAATACTATTTATAAAGTCCGATTATATCAAGGATTGCTCACTCTAAGCCGAAAATAAATAGTATAGCTTGCATTAAGCTGATAAAGTATACTAATCTTACTAAGCTGACATATCAAAGCCCTCATGCTGATATAATATACCAGTATACTGCTCTCGCTAAGCTGACATATCAAAGCCCTCAGTCTAATATAGTATACTCATGATGCTCGCTCTAAGCTAATGAAGTATATTGCTCGCACTAAGCTTATATCGAAGCTCGTAGGCTGATATAGTATATTGTTCTCACCATCTGATAATGCCATCATTTTTATCATTCCCGATAAAAATAATCATGTGTAGATATACGGTCGGCCTTAGCCAAAATACAATATTTTCTCTTTTGAAGATCCCACTAAATTCAATAGTTCATAAACACATTATTGGCATCGTAAACCGGCGCCTAATATTTTCTAATTAAATACCGAATTTATTAAATTTTGGAATAAATTTTCAAAATTACAAATCACACTCAAATTGCACAAAATAGCACTCAATTAATTAAACAAATCACACCATTGCAATCGACATAAAATTCCGGTCACTGGCTATCCCGATCTAATTTTTGGAAAATAATAATTTATTAAATAATTACGAAAATTAATTATTAAATACCAATAAATGCAACGTAGGCCGGAAAAGCCTAAATAAATACCAAAACGAGCTTGGAAGATTTCCAAACCTATATAAATAAATACTACAACTTATCTACTTGCTAATTGCACTACTCTAACCACCTAACATGCAATATCAAACGATTAAATTACTAATCCGTTCTAACTAACCACATAAACCATACTTAGTCTAAATTAATCAACCCTTAAACATGATTAATTTCCTAAGCAGGGATTAGTAAGTAAACTCATTGGATTAGCGATCCAAGGGGACCACGACAACGAAGACGCGGAGGCGGTCCACAAACTCCAAAGCGGAAGCACTTTTTGAGGTCCGAAAGAGCTTCAAAGTGGGCTAAACAGTGCCTAGCAAACCTAGAAATCTTGGTTTTGTTCAGTGGGCCGAAGACAGAGCTGAGCGGCTAGTTCGGTGAGCAAGGACCGGCGGAGGTAGCAGTGGGTCTAGGCAGGCTACTCCGGTGGCAGGCAGTGGCTGAACAACGGTGTGTGGTGGTCAGACAACCTCGGGCAGCGACTAGGATGGATGGAGGCGCGTGGACATCGAGTAGAGAGGCGGGAAGAGCGGGCAAGGCTCATGGGATGCGTCGAGCGAGCAAGTGGCTTACAGTGGCTCCAGTGGCATGTGACAGCTGCTCGACGGCAAGGGGGCTAGCTGCTGGTTCGTTCTTTGATTTTTCTCAGCTCAAAACAACAAGCAAGAAGGAGGGGGAGGGGTCGACGACAAGGGGAAGGAGAAGGGGGGACAAAGACCAACTTGGAGGGGGTCACTTGGTCTTCTTCTATCTTCTTGTCTCCTTGAAATGGTCCCACCAATGCTTTATGTCTTCCTCAACAATTTTCCAGACTAATAGCTTCCTCTAGAAGCCTTAGAAGCGGTCAAAAGGTTGGGGCAAGGGGGCTACGAATTTGAAGTGTTTTCCCCTCAAATTGAACTAATCTCTCTCCAATTAAAGTCAATTTGGCCTAAAAAATTCCACTGTTGAGCATAACAATATATAGAAAAATAATCGCAGCTCAAAATTATAATATCAACCAATCGACACATATGCATATTTATATTCTCTCCCCCTTTTTGTCATAATCAAAAAGCGATAACAATAGAAATAGTATCACATAGAAAATATAAAATGATAACAAATATATCTTGCATGAAACATAATTTTCAAAAAATCAGCATTTACAAAGTAAGTCGAATATGACTCACTTCGATCATATATATCAATATCCAATAAAAACCATTGATACATTATAAAATTCATTTACCCTTTTCCTTCCTTCCATCATAATCAAGATCACGATCAATTTAAAAAGATTTTTCCAAAATTAGTCAATGCTTCCCCTCAATTTGTTGCACTTTTGAGGTGATCATGATTCTTTTGCTTTCCTTTTGGATTCACTTTCTCCCCCTGTCATCATGACAATATTTGCAAATAGCACTAATTGTGGCTTGTGCACATTGAGCAGAATATTTTTCCATTATTTCCTTCGTAACAACAATATCCACAACAATCATTTGTATTTTGAAATTCAAGGCAAAAAATTATTTTCTTCAATCAAGCTCTTCTCGAATTCAACCTGCATAAACTTAACGAACTTTTTGCACAAATAAGCTGTAATAATATCCGTATAATATATAATGCCCTTTCTTCAAATAAATAAATTGAATAGCATATATAAAATTAAGATTCAGAACTACTTAACCTTTCGTACAACACATTAGGGATTTCCTTGACAATTTGCAAAAACTTTGCACAAGGAAGAGAATTTTTAAACCTCCAAAAAGATAGTATAGAATCTTCATAATTTTTAGATCAAGCTTTCCAAAATCCATATGGAATATTCTTTTGTCAACTGCAAATTCTTGTATAATGGATAACAATCCTTGCAAAAATATCACGTAATACCTTGTGGCACCCCTAAAGACCTAAGGTCACCACAGGTACCTATCGCTCCACCTAATGAATACCAATTGCATCTCTTAGCGGAAGGACCGTAGTTCATAGGCTTTTTTTTTTTTTTTTTTTTTTTTTTTTTTTTTTTTTTTTTGAAAACCGTCCCAGCGCAACTTATTAGCGGAAGCATAAACAAGTCTCACCATTTCTCCCTCCAATAACCATAATGCAATGCACACCAACTACGCATCATAAGAAAAGATAAAGCCGAGACACTTTTATTTATATTTTCATGATAGATTTCTCGGGTTGGTACAACCAAAAGTAAAGCCAAGACTTTTAACTAAACTTGGCCACAGCTCAAAAGAGAGATCTCGACCCCCTACATTGATCACGTGTCATCCTCCAAGTACAAGTGTCGGCTATCCTCAAAAAGTGTCAACTCCCACTCCTCACGCGGACCATCACACCCACCCCAGTGTGTCGGGCGGTGGTGGCGGCGGCGGCAACATCCCCCACATCACTCCGTCATGGCGGACGTGGACAGATAAGGACTCTTGGATGACCGGGCCCCCAGCTAGGCTCACATCATACATTACCAGCACACGAACCCGTATAAACGTTAGACCAAGGATAGTGACACTATCAAGCTCCATACAATCGACCTTCACGTTAGATGGAAGGTCGTAAAAGGTACCCCGTGTGACCAAAGGGAGAGGCATCTTTCTAATCTGAAATGTTAGTCCCCAAAGGAGTGAGTACAACCACTTAGCAGGTAAAAGATCCATTAAACTACTCAATGCATCAAACAGAACAATCATGACATCATAGTAGAGTGCATATCATTCAAGCATCCAAGCATAACTTACCTTGTAGGCATGCATACATCATCGTACCATATGCGCATACACCATCATGCACTCGTCATCAATCATTCATGCATATATCATCATGCCATAGGTGCATATACAACCATGCACTCATACAACCATGCATACATGTTACCATACCATGCATGATTCAATTTCTTCTCTTTCAATTAGATCACCACATTTTTCTTTCCTGGGACCAATAATTGCATCCCACATTTTATCGCTCGCACCCAACCCGGCA
This sequence comes from Eucalyptus leucophloia subsp. euroa, assembly GCA_017140325.1. Lineage (NCBI taxonomy): Eukaryota > Viridiplantae > Streptophyta > Magnoliopsida > Myrtales > Myrtaceae > Eucalyptus > Eucalyptus leucophloia. The sequence continues at coordinate 24,991,130 of CM029471.1, forward strand.
TCGCGAGGAACCTCCAGCACACACCACCGGGCATCCGGCACCCCCACATTTCAGGCATCTCGTATCCCAACTGGCATCATGAGGTATCCCCTCAGCACACACCTTCAAGGCTTACAGCACCCCCACATCCTAGGCATCTCAAAACTCCCGAGGACATCCGGCACCCCCACATCCCGGGCATCTGGCACTCCCCTTTCTGGGCATCCCGACACTCCCGGGGCATCGTTGGCTCACCCCTCTGATAGTATTCTCATTTATCATAACTCATATTCACAATTTATGTCTCAATATCAACATGGCACATGATGTGATGGCAACAAGGTCAATTTTCAGCTTTTGATTTTATATGTAATGCCAAGTACCATCACCTGTGCAGCAAGATTTAATCACTTAAAACAATACAATTTATGGGCTCATACAAAACAAAATAGTCCATGCATTACAGCTTTTGAAATTCACACAATCCAGCTTGCACAGTTTTAGAAAACATCTTATTTAAATGCCCAAATGACCTTCAAAATTCATGAAATTAAAATATGCAATAGTAAATACATAAAGGCAGGTATTTCACGCAGAACACTAAACCAAAATACCCTCATAAAATTCGCTATAGACCAAGCATCACAGCACTACTATTCCAACAGTTCAACTTGCACAGTTTTTGAAACATTTTTGGTTAAATAGGCAAATGAACTTCAAAAATTATGAAATTTGAATATGTTGTAGGGAAGTCATAAAGAGAGATATTTCATGGAGAACACATTGCCTAAAGAACCTCATACAAAACGATATAGTCCACGCATTGAAACTGACTAAGTCCGAACACATCAGATTGCACGGTTTTAGAAACATTTCCGATTAGATACCCGAATGACCTTCAAAAATTATGAAATTAGACTATGTGATATTCAATACCCTAAGGTATATTTTTCATGAAGGAATCAAAGTCAGATTCGTCCTAGGTAATTTAATATAGGTGGTTAAAACTTCTGTTCCTAGTACCGAAATTTCCAGATCTAACTACCTCCGAAAAACCACGATCTCACCCACCTATTCTTGTTGGTTTTCTCTAAATTTTTGATATGTTAAACCTCAGGATGTCCTTTACATATTTTGTTAAGAAATCAAAGTGAAATTCCAACAAAAAGTTAGCCTTACAGCCCATGCATTCATCAAAGGTAGTTACCAAAATCTCCAGATTCAGTCTTTCCAAAGAATAAATATTTCACCCACTTATACTTGTTCGTTTTGTCCCAAATTTGAGTATGTTATACTCCAAGAAGTCATTAACAACTTTCATTTAGAAGTCACGGCCAAAATCCAACTCGAACCTCACATGCAAAGCACTAGAACATCCAAGGTTGAGCTGTTTTCTCAAGAACAGTTTATTAACCTAGAACACCACTCTTAAAACTTCAACTTTTCACACTCTAGACATCCAAAATTTATCACCATTCAATCACACATACTAGGCACAACATGGCAAGAGTAGATCAAGGATCCCACTTGCATCTAAACCGAGCAAGCAACGAGCACAACGGCGACGGGACATGGCGGCGACGGAGGACGGATGCACGTCAGACGGTCGAACGGTCCTCCTCTTTCCTCTCTTCCTTTCTCTCCTCTCTCTCTTTCTCGGACGAACTCCTCTCTCTCTCGCTTAAACCGGCATCATCTTCCCCTAATTTCTTTCCCTCCATCATTAGCCATCATTAGATCATGCATGGAGGACACTTGGCAATTTTCTTGGGACAAATGGGGGGAGGCATGCAACCGGATGCCCCGTCCCCTCTTTTGCACGTCGACAACCCTTCATGGGCTTGGGCCAGCCATGGGCTAGCGACAGCTTTCCTCCTTGGCTTCGTGGGCCGGCCGAGAATGGGGTGAGGCAATAGGCTGGTTTGGGCCTTTAAATATCCAGCCCATCCTCACCCTAATAATCCACCTAATTCTTAATTAGATACACACCTAATTGAGATTTATTATTCACCAAAACTTTGTGAACTAATTTAATAAATTCCAATCCACAATCCCCATGGCCAAAAATAGAATTTTCCTATTAAATAATTACCCACCAAAAGCTTGGCCAAAATCTCAATGCAAGACATGAATTAGAGCACCCCTAAAGATTGGCAAGAAATTCTAGGATGCCACATACCTTCATTCGATTTGCAGATCAAACTTGCTAGATATAAGATATCTTCTAAGAATATAGCAAGAATATCCATAAATATGCAATAATATCTTTCAAGATCAAAAGAATTTTCTTAAGCATAAATCTCAAAAATATATTATTGATGCATTTCGCAAAAAGAAAGTAGGTATTTTCATCTCTTGCCAAGTCAAGCAATTTAAAAAAATGCTATGCCTTAACAAAAGATATTTGCAATATAAATCATATATAATTCATAGGCAATCAATTAAAATCATGATAAATGTATGTAAAGATTTGCAAGGCGGGATAAAAAAATATTCTCTTACCCAAGGTATATGATTGCAATATACCATTAAAAAAAAAAAAAAGATCATTACCAATCTTCACCTAAGATTCTTTTCTTATTGCACCAAAATCTGCGTAGATTCGCAATCATCTTGCCTTATTGAATTTCCTGCGATCAACTCATTTTCAAATTCTCTTTCTTCTTTTCTTTTATTTCCTACAAAAATAACTCACATTTTCTTTGGTACCCATTTTTTCTTGGGTCCATGAGAGTTAGTAGAGTATGCTGTTTTTACCCAATATCTTAATAGGTCTCCAAACTTTAGGACATTCTTTCTCAAAGTGTTATGAATATCCACAATTTGAACACTTGAGGGCATTTTGACCAACAAGTTTTGTAAAGATCCTTTGAAAATACTTCTTGTACACAAGTTTAGGAGGTCTTTGTCTAAGTCTCTCCTTGACTTTAGGAAAATTTATTAGAGAATCACTTTCCTTACTGAAACCAAGTCCCGACTTGGTATAGTAAGGTACTTGTATGAAAATGATATGCTCTAATGTTTTTGAACCCTTTGAAAATTTTGTCGAAATATTTGAAAATTTATTTTTTAAAGAATCATTTTCTTTGATAAGTAAATCTTGACTTTCTTTCATTTGTAGAAAATCTTTTTCCAAAATTTTAAACTTTTCTTTTCAAGAAAGATCTTATTACCTAAGCCAAGAATTTTTCTTTTTAAGTTCAGAGATCCTTTTAAGAGAAGATTTGAGATTTGAGCAAAACTCATTTATATACTTAAGAACTTTAGCAAGAATTTCTGAATGACTTACCTCGATTTTCTCATCGGATTCTGAGTCTGTGTCTGAGTCAGACTTTGATTATAAGTCTGTGTCTAAGTTAGACTCTAATTTTGAATTTGAGTTTTAGTTTGAATGTGCCTTCAAGCATATATTTTCTTCCTCGTCATCTTCTTTCATTGTTCTTTTCTGCCAATTATGCTTGTATTGTCTTCTTCCATCAAATTTCCTTCCTTTTCTACTCAGCTTTTTGAATTTCTTGATCATAAAAGCAAGTTCTTCATCATCCATGTTATTTTCTGAATCCGTATCATCAGAATTAGCCTATGATTTAAGTGCAATTTACTTCTTACCTTCGAGGTCTTCATCAACAATTTATTTCATTTCGTAGGATTGAAGAGTGCCGATCAATTCATCAACGGAAAGTGGCATAATCCTCTGAGTCTCCCGAATTGAGGTCTTAACATGGTTCCAATCTTTTGAGAGACCTCGCAAAAGTTTGTTGACCTTCATTGGGGAAGAAATTGACTGACCTTGATATGCTAAACTATTTACAATTTCTGTAAAACAACTGAACATATCTCCAATCGACTCTCCTTACTTCATCTTGAAGAATTCATATTGGCCAAGCAGGAGGTTTACTTTTGTCTCTTTTACACGATCAGTCTCTTCATATATAACATGAAGTCTATCCCAAACTTTTTTTTGTTATTTCACATGAAGAGATTCTGTTATATTCAGCAGGAGACAAGACCCAATATAAAGAATAAATGACTTTTGCATCAAGAGCTTCTCTTTTGGACATCTCTGTCTGAGACATAGGAGTGGGGGGTTTGGTTTCTTTGTCTTTACCATTCTTATTTGATGTAGATGCAACAGTGGGATTGATTCCTTTTTCCACAACATCCCAATGCAAGGGATCTCTGGATCTTAGGAATGCTTTCATTTTGTTCTTCCACACGTTGTATTACTTTCTATCAAAATATGGTAGCCTGGTGTTGCTTTGCCCTTCCATAAGTCCTTGTGCCAATATACTAGCCATAAAAGATCTTTAGCTTAGAAGTAAAACACTTCAATAATTAAGCACACGAGCTCTGATACTAAATGAAAGTGCTAGTGTGAACACCTAAAATGGGGTGAATAAGTGTAAGAAATTTTTTCGCAAAGAACAGTAGAAATATATCAATTTTGAAATCGAGTCTGAAGAGTAACAGATTTTGAGCGAGATCAGACTTTAGCAATTAAATAGAACTACGGAAAAAATAAAAAAGTTCAGGAAAGAGAATAAGAACACAAGCTTTATAGTGGTATGGCTTAGATCAAGCCTACGTCCAATCTCCCACGCTAATAGTCTTATAGATGGATTCCACTATGCAATCAACAAAATATTACAACTTTGAATGCAAATATTTAGTGGTAGATCACACTATCTCACTAAGTCACTCTTTTGATATTGCTCTCATGATCACAAACGTTTAAGCTCACCAAAGACGAGTGTATAATCGAAGGTCACTAAGACTTTGGAATTATAAATTTTACACTTCGTCTCTTACTTGCTCATCAGTCCTTAATCTCCTTAAATACTCATCCACTTCCAAACTAGCCGTTGGACAGTATCATAGAAGATCATCTTTCAATCTACCCATTAGATAGATCTGTATATAGAAGATTTATTAGCCGTTAAGTGATGAAAGTAGAATTCCAAATTGATTATGATCGTCCATATAAACAGAATTTTGGTTTCCATAAGTAGAGCTTCTTTGTATAACAAGTTCTTGTCTTCGATATCCAATTGTCACTAGCCGTTATATGTTTGAAACTTGTGTTACGTTCTGTCAAGTTCTTTTGTTCTGAATTTGCTACATTCTGAACTCGTGTCTCGTTCTGGATATAAAGTCTGAGAGTCTTCAAACTGAAATAGAGTCTAAGTGTCTTTAGATTGAAGTAGAGCTTGAGTGTCTTCAAATTAAAATATACTTTACAATCTGGACGTAAGCCTGAGCATATTTTGCTTCAACATAGAGTTTGTTTTCTGGTTGTTCCAAGTATAGACTTTGAAAATATCATTTACATGTTCTATCATCTGCATAGTCTATTACTCAACCATTAAATATGTTAGTAGCCTTTGATTTAGTTTGTCATCTTCAAAACATCATAAGAGATTTCAATCCTGAAATCAATCCTAGAACCTGTGATAGTGCAGGTTTTAAGTGTCAAAAAGTAAGGAACTTGTTCAAGTGGATACATTCTAGCAACCATACACAAGTTTAGGTAAAACTTATACGGAATCCAAAATCGTTCACTCTTACTACATAGAAAACCATTTGAGAATTTTCTCTCAAGAAATTATTGTTATTAGACAAAAATGCCTCTGACTATGTGACCAGAGCTCGCTAGCCAATGAAAATTTGGGCAACCAGCGAGCTCAGCCTAGTAACAACCGTTTCGCCTTTCTCTCTTGAATTCCTCCAATCCATGTTTGGTTCGGCTTTGGGGAAATGTACTTGGGGAAACGTAAAGGTCTTTAGCCTGAAGGGGTTTTGGCAAAATGCAAATACTGTTTGGTAAACTGTAATTAAAATTTGTCCTATGATGCAAATTTGGGAGAAATGCATGCTTGGTTAACATATATTTGGAAAGTCCTTTGGTGTGCCGATTGAATTTTTTTTTTTTCAACTTTGATTTGTTTAAAATTGGAAAAAAAAATAATGACCATAACTTTTACTTGTGCGTTAAAAGTAATGTAAAAGAGATGTATTAACAAATTTATAAATTAAAAAATCAAATCAAAATGGATCTTTCTCGATTAAAAGAGAGTAACTTCATTATAATAAACATGGTCACATATGTCCCAAGGAAAGATATACGTTATCTACGTTATCTTTATATATTAAAAACCTCTTTAACTATTTCTTAAACCTATGGCTATTTGATCATGTAAACATGCAATTTCAAGAGATGCATCATGATCAACTGAATATCCATAATTAGGATCCAAATCTTACTTTAATAAATATCAGGGAGCTCTTTCATGATCTGGAAATGCTTTGAATTTTTCGCAATCTTTGACACTCATAAACTTCTCTAATAACAAACCCTTCAGAATAGAAGAATGACTCAGGAAGGTTTCACCAAAGTCATCAATAGCTTCATATGGAGCTCAAACCACTGCAATGCTTCTACCATAGAACATACAAAAAATGTGATATCTTGCTCAAACGATGTCTAAGATGCAATTAAAGTGATAAAAGCGATGGCACAGTCCATTACTATATTCTTTTGTACTCTTAAGTTACAGAATTTCCCTTCTTTAGCCTTCAAGAAAAGATACATACATATATGCCAACAGTGACTTATTTCTTTTCATTGGCAGTAGATACGAGTGGTGGTTTGACAATACTTAGCTAACCGCTTTCCTTGTAGCAGTGGCTGCTTTCACTTCGTTGCAGTGGTTTATGAACTTGCTCATCTCCTACAGCGTTAAATCACAAGGGAAAAAAGAAAATACCAGGTCATTGTCGATTGAAATTGGAAGAACAGATGCATAGGTTAAGGGATTAATTTTCTCCCTTTTATCATATCATTGTTGATTGGAATGGTAGCCCAACAAATTCCAAAGTGGTAGAAAGTGCAATATTTCTTTTGCTAAGATCATCAACCAGGTGTACAAAATTAAAATCTCTCAATTTTGTGGATGTTTATAGCAATCCCAAAAGACACGCTACAATCTTCAGCTGGATCCAAGAGACAGGAGGGAGATCAATATGCTCACAACAGGGTATTCACATGACAAAAAATCTGCAGCTTTTTTGAAAATAAGCTAGCAGATTAACTGATCCAAAGAGGTAATTTACAGACTGGCACTACACAGTAATAAAGGGCTTTTCATTTGTATAACTTGATCTTATTAGCCACAAGATAGTATTGGCAATGTAGCTTGAAAGGTAATGAGCAATCTAAGATCCTAAGGAAGCAATAGCTAATTAATACGTGTATGTTTTTCCACAGTCCTCCAAAACAGATACTCTCATGTCATAAGTGCTAAAATAAAAATCAACCAAATGGGCACAACCAAATTTGCATTTATTTCATATCCAATAAAGGAAAATTAGAAAATTAAAGAAGATGCACATGAACACAGGCATTAGAAGCAAATAACTGGGCAAAAAGGAAGACTCTTTCTTAGGAACTCGAGTTCGAATGCAACGAGATCAAGAAAACAAACAGAAGATTGAATATAACATAGCTAGGAAGAAGAGTGGTTAGAATTGTCAAAGCAAAATAGGGGATCAAAGAGAAGGGGAATGGGTGAAATCACCTTTCTATTGGAACTTAAACCAAACATTTTGTGGGCACCACAAGCAAAATTATATTAATCTGGAGAGATCAAAGGACAAGCTTCCACACAACAAAACCCCAAAGAATAACTCAATGCCACCACAAAGGACAAGCTACACAGAAGAAAAGCTTGAAATGAAAAAGATTACAAACTTCATTCCCCCACAAACAAGAAAAGTGAAATCAACTTGATGCCAGCATTGCGAACTAGAAAAATATATGGATATGATGAAAAAAAAAAAAGTCTCCACAGAGAATAAACCAAACAAAAATAATAAAACCGTCGTTGAGAAAAACAAGAAAAATCTCTTCCACATCTTTTGAGAGAGAGATTCTTCCCTCTGACGTGTAGCGAAGACAAAGAGTTGTGTTCCAATGGAAAGATACAACGGGCGACGAAGCTGACGAAGGAAGAAGAAAGGACAAATGGGAGAAATGCAATCTTCACCTGAGCACCTCCGTGAGGAAGAGTGAAATCCGATGAAGAAGCTTCGTGAGAGGAGAAACTTATCAGTATTACGATGTTGTTTTTAATTAGGGTAAAATGGGTATTCTAATTATTAAATGAGGGTAGGATAGGAAATAAGAAAAATTTCATTAAAAATTTCATTAACTCCCCCTCAGTATTCCGAAAATGCTAGAATGTGAATGCTGCTCTGGAGGTGCATTGGCTCCAAGGCCTTTAAAGCCCATTGGAAATGCAATTGCATTTCTCTAAGGCTCTTCAAAAAATTCAAATGCTATTTGCATTCGTGCAAGGTATTTTAGAGCCCCAAAGGTCATTCCAAATGTTGAACCAAATAGGGCGCATTCTGTCTTTTTTATGGCAGCAAGCCAGCATCAAGTCTATTAACAACACTAGTATAATGGTGTGTTTGATACGATTTTTCCAGATAAATTATAGATTGAATAATATAAAAAATTATCATAACCTATAAAATATGGGATTAATATCTGGATAAAGACTCAAATAATTTGGGGTAAAAGCCACCATAAACCCCAAATCATGCCAACTGCGACACATTTACTCTTACATTTATATTTAACATTAAAAATCTCAAACTTATACTTACATGACACATTTACCTAAACTTGCCAATTGTATCACATTCATCCCAAATTTTTTTCGTGATACTAAAAATATCAAATTTGTATTCGTGTGACACATTACCTCCCAAAAAATTGGTGGCATGGAAAAGAGTTTGGAGTCTTTGGTATCACAAAAAAAAAAAAATGGAGTAGATGTGTCACATAAATATAATTTTGGGATTTTTGGTATCACAGAAAAAAATTTGGAGTAAATATGTCATATAAGTAAAAGTCAGTGATTTTTGGTGTCAAAATATAAAATCTAGAATAAATGTGTCACAATTGGTAAAGTTTGAGATTTTTTTAATGATTTTTTCTCAATAATATATTCAGGCATTCGGTGAGATGATATGTTTGGCGCACCATGGATATGATACATAAATTAATCATAAAAAGGAAAAAGTTAGAGAACGGATTTGTCTATTAAATTGACCAAATCCGTGCGCCTCTTAAATTTGGTCGTGTGATATCTCTGTGTTATATTTCTCTGCGTTAAAACTGTCGTGGCTTAGGAAAAAACTTGATCCTGTCAGACGCACTCTGCAAAACCGGTTTTCTGCTGCAACCGAATGACGTTAAAGGAAACTTATGGATGCAAAGTTGATGAAATTTAAAATGATTAAGAAAAATACGATGATTGAGGAAAATTGCTGACACACATGTTAAAAAATTTACAAAGTGTAATGAGCAATTAGTTATTTTACTAACAATAGCATAAAATAAATTTCTGTTAATTTAGCTAGATTCCTATTTTTGTGTAATATTACAACCATGGGACTTGGAAAAAGAACTTATGTCCTTTAATTAAAAACTGCAAAAGAATATTTTATAGATAACTTACTATGAGTGAGGATAATCACCTCGCACTATAGAAAAGTTACAATCCATTAGGTAAGGTGAATTATTTTATTTTTATGAAGTATTACAAATCATAAGATCCATAGAACTTATGAAGGCAAAAGGGAAATTATGGATACGCACATCACTTTTAAAAGTATGTTTCCTCATGCATTCTAGAATAATAGAGAGTTCAAAGGCATGATTGATAGACCCTTTATTTTCAATACAACATTGGTGTAACGATATTTCGTTCAAATTTCAAATCGGCAGGGGACTAACAAAGAGTGATGTGATATGCTCTTTGAGCTTAGTCTTGGAGTGGGTGTAATGATCTCCGTTGGCGTATAACACATCGATCACCCGTGAGAGATTGAGAATCAAGGTGAGAACTGACGTTGGGCCTGTGGTTGGACGAAGAAACTCTTCATTGATGTCCTTCCATGCATCAACAACTCGTTTCTGAAGTTCCTCCTCAGCTTCTTGCTCTGAGATGCGATTTTCTTTCATCAACAACTCCACCGAAGATGCTACGTGTCCCCTCTTTTGCTCAAACTATATTTCAACAACATTGGCGTGATCAGGTCAACATTTTCCGATCGAGTGGTGGTCAATCTAATTTTATTAGAGCATTTGAGGATGATTATTATTTTTTTTTATTATACCTTGTGAGAACTAATGTCATCCATGAACCTACATATGATTTGTGAAGCCCTCAAAATCTTGCAGTCACTGAGCAACCATTCAAAAGCATCTCTTGTAACCACATCGCCCATTCCTACAAGTGCTGTGATCGATAATGCTTCATATCCTGTCGTTAATAATGCAAGGGGCATGTATTCCTCCAGTGTTGGTGTGTAGCTGGAATGGAACCATTTGGCTTCATGAAAGTACCCTTTCGCTTGCTTCTTCATCTAAGAAATTGAACATGAACAGGAACGTTGGGTTCCTAAGAAAAATGAAATTTTTGTTGGATGCATGTAAAATGTGCCGACGATGCTTACGGCTTCTTTTGCATAGGCAAGGTGGTATGATCTTCCTTTTGTGGCTAGATCATTCCCAATTTCATCATAGAGATTGAGAAGCTCCTTATAATGAGCTTGCATGTACTCTGGTAGTCCATCCATGGCATCAACATCCCGCCTGAGTTTGATTCCTTAAAATTGACGCACTTACTCTACACATACTTGATCAAATTCAAAAGTAAAAAGAATGCGGATGACGTACTTCTCAGTTGCTTCGGTGTAGGGTACAGGTTCCTCCAATGTGCCATAGGCATCATAAATATCATCGAGAATGGAAATCAGTCCAGTCACTCTGGTAAGTATATTTCTGGCCATTGCAAATTCCGGTTGGAAATATGCTCCCACCATCCAGAAGAACAACTCCGCAATCCTGTCTCTAGCAAATGGGAACTTCCTTACAACATCTATATTCTTCCACCACCTATATTTATATGAATATGAGCATTATTGGAAGTACATTAGCCTGATAAATTCACATAGTTTAAACTCATCTTTTTGACTTGTAAAGGACTTTCAAAAGCACTATTTAGAAGGATAAATTGAAACCATATAAGTAAACCTTTGGAAAACACAACTAGAAAAAGCGGATGTTGTTAAAACATAATCTAGAAGCTAATTTTAGATTATATTATCATGTGAAGTTAGTTGACCTTGTAATCTTGCCGAGTTCCTTCTGGTGTTGCTCTTGCAGTAAGTTGAAATCTAGTTTAGCCAAGGTGAGCAATACCTCGTCATGTGAAGGCTTTTCTTGGCAGAGTATAATATAATGCCTTGCCTCAAGTCTCGGCAAACCTTTGCGAAGTGGCTGCTTTAGGGCATGACTCACTTCTTTCGCAGACTAGTGCTTACTTTCATTTCATCAATTGATTCAAGGTGAGTTATAGCAAAAGGAAGTGCTTCTTCCAAAATAGCATCGCCATGGCACCTTAAATGACAAGCTTCATATAGACTTAGCAATCCGCGCACATCTGTGATGAGTGATTTCTTGAAGTTGCCTTCATTGTCCTTAAAATTGTTAAAAACCTCTGTGCGACCAAACAACATGGGAAAAAATAGGTAATTGATTAGAAATTAGGAAGGCGATACACCTAGCTAATGTCCTGGATTTTCTTTCACTTGTTCTCCTTAGATTTGAATGAGCAATAATAATTTTCCGAAGAAAGAATTTTATGGGTAACTTATTGGATTGGCTCACTTAGGTTAAGACTTACCTGATGAAATATTGAAACCTTGTTGTCGCAGCAATCGAAACATAAGAGCAACCATGTGAAGGTCATCTCCCTTAAAATATCCATGGTCAAGTTGTGAGTAACTTTTGTGGATTCGTTCTAGTTGCTAATCTATTTCTCGTTCAAAATGGTAGTCAATTCCCAAGCGTTGAATTTGATCAATCAAGTGAAGCATTCGTGAAGGCTTATCCACAGCATTAGTCACCATCTTCCTCACCTCTCCTTTCAATTCCTCAACTTGTTCCTCCACTTCCGAGGAATTTGAACTTCTGCACATATATAATATGCCATTGTAAATAGAAGCAAGCATGAGATCCGTAAATTTCAAAAGACTCAAAGGAAAGTAAAGTTACTGTGAAAAATAATAATCATGTTATCTTGGTTACAAACCCATGAAAAGATATGAAAACAAGGCAAATTGTGCATGCTCATCAATACGACGAGCATGTACTTTTAGAAAAGTGAATTAATGATAAAGACCAAATCATTTCATTTCGAAACTTCCGAAGAGACAAAATCTAACATTATTATTTTTACTAAAAAAAAAATCTAACGTTATTCTCTAAAATTGAATAATCGATGACCAAATCATTCCATTTAGGTGGAGTTATACAATTGATCTTTCTGAAGGAGGGACTGTTGCATACATCGGGTGCATATAATATAGTTTAAACATGACCATATTTGGCATAATCAAACTCTTGAGTTAGGAAGAAATTAAACGTGACACACAGCGAGGGAACTGCCTAATGCGGCAGACCTAATTCAAATGATTTGGCAGCCAAAACGGTATTGATCAACTTCATTCATCAAGAGAATGAACTTCACTTCACTAGAAGAAGAAAAACCATGGTATAGCTCTTTCTTTTCTTCGTTGCTACCTTCTTCTTCTTTTTTAATCCAAGTAATGGATTGGAAGCATGTAAGAACCTATTTTTATTTTCATTTTCCGAGGACGCCTGAGAACAACTCCTAGATCAATTAAGGATCAAATGTTGGAACCTCATGGGTAAGGATAAGGTAATGGAATTGATAGAGAAATTCATAGACCTAGGTGGGATAGTCGAATCAATAAAGAGGATGGAGATCAAGACAAAAGCCGAATGCCCGAGAAAGCAAAGACAGATAAAAGTCAAATCCATGCTGCTAAGACTTTGTCCTAAACCAAAGAAACTAGAACACTGTATCCGCATTCTTTTTCTCCCTCGTGGGAAGGCTAAGAGGAAAAAAGTCCACGAGGAAGAAAACTTTTTTCTCACTCAACCCCGTACGAAAGGCTAAGAAAATTTTTTAAATTTTGGCTACGTTTGTATCATCGAAAATTTAATAATAAAGGAAATTATTTTCCATGAAATGGTTAGTTTTCACTTGTTAAGTGGTTTAGGAAAGCAATTTCTTTCTAGTCAAAGGGAAAATTGTTTCCACTCAATTTAAATTTGTCGTTTTCAATTCATGAAAAATGTTTTTTCATAGATCAATCAGGTTTCTGTCCTCCAAATACTGAAAAGTTGGAAAATACTCTCCCGAAAACAGGATTTTTTTTTTTTTTTTTTCTGAACTAACGGACCCTTAGATCTCTGACGCTATCAATTATCGCAAACACAAAGACTTTCATTAAGTCAGCAAAATGCAATTGCAAGAAAACGGAGGAAGTAGACATAAAGAAGGATTACTAACCGTTGAGTAGGAGGGGGAAGCGTATTTGATGAAGTGATCGCCCCATACGCTCTCATGATATTCGGCCAACGGGCGTTCGACCCCGCCACTTCTCCCTTTACTCGGAGAAGAAGATGGAATTGCCGAAACCTGAAACGACATGCTCCCCACTTGTTTCGTCCTTCGTCGGTGGATGTCGAACGAATGCGCAAATTGAAGACTGAGGAGAGGATTTCGCTGTGCTGCAGAACATCAACACTTGATGGGTATTTATAGGCAACATGTTCATAGCCACCTTGTCACTTTTGGACTTATTTTTAGAGCAAACCAATCACATTGTAATGAATATTAACGCGAGCGGAGATTATTTCATGGAGAAAAGAAGATATTCTCCTTATTGTATAATCGGTCCTATTCTCCCGTCTTTGTACAACATCGAATATTAGTAAATTTAGATGTAGTAAATATAATTTAATTTTCTATTAGAATGACTCACGAAAACTTATTTTTTATGAACTGGTGGATTTTGTGTGCCCATGACTAGATCTAGGGTCCTCTTTCGGGGAATTTGTATACTTCCATTAATGCCGGGTGATAATTAGCTCTTTTTAATAGGCTGCTTCTATTCATAAAATGTAGGAAGCATATCATTTTGACGTAAGTTGCCTACTCGGTGGTCGATTGGCCCTGCTAGGTTCTTGGATTTAGTTGTCTGAGTCACAACAAGATCTTGGGTTCTCTTTCGGGGAATTTGTATATTTTCATACATACTGGGCGATATTATCTCTTTGTGACAAGTTGAGTCTGTCCATAAAACGTACGGAGCATATTAATTTGACATAAATCGCCTACTTAGGGTACATTTGATAACGTTTTTGTTCAAAAATTGTTTTAGGGAACAGAAATAGAAAAAACTATTTCTGTTCCGGGGAATAATTTTTTAACAGAAGATCGCGTTTGGTAAACTTATATAATTTCTGTTCCTAGAATAGAAAAACAATAAAAACATATTTGGTAAACTTGTATAATTTTTTTGTTTCTTTTAATTTTTTAATATTTTTATTTTATTTTTTATTTTTTTCTTTTTTTTCCTTTTGGCCGATTGCCGGCCTCGGCCATGGCCGGCAACCGGCTGGTGAGGGCCAACGGCCTCGCCCATAACTTATATTTAGACACATGAAAAATACGAAACATTAATAAATTAAAAGTCTGAGCCATAAAATGAAAAGCTTAGATTAGTGGTTCTAAATTGTACACTTACTTCAAACGTCATGGAATACCGCACGATCATGCAAAAACATTAATCAAGAAAAAAAAAAGTTATTTCGAGTTCTAGTTTCCATGATCCATCTACATATAATATGGAACCTACCTATCGATATAAATTCTACAATTTTTGGAATTTAGAATCTATCTTGCATACATTGGAATTTAAAATCTGATAGGTTCCTATTGATCCGATTCTCAAGTCTTAGATTCTATTTTGGAACCATGCTCACCTCTACTCGTCATGTCCAATTTTCAAACCAATAATTTTGAAGATAGCTAAAGTCCCTTCTGAATTTGGAAAAAAAAAAAAAAAAAAAAGGAATGTTTGACAGCCTTAGTGCGTGATATTTTTAAAATGACAATTTTGAAGATAGCTAAAGTCCCTTCTGAATTTCGTCACATCCAATTTTCAAACCGACAATTTTAAAGATAGCTAAAGTCCCTTCTAAATTTAAGGAAGAAAATGAATGAAAGAAAGAAGGAAAAAAATGTTCAATATCCTTAGTATGTGATATTTTCAAATCAACAATTATAAAGACAAGTAAAGTCCCTTTTGAATTTGAAGAAGAAAAAGAAAGAAATAAGGAAGGAAGGAATGTTCAACAGCCTTAGTGAGTGATATTTTCAAATCGATAATTTTCAAGACAACTAAAGTCCCTTCTGAATTTTGTCACATCCAATTTTCAAATCAACAATTTTGAAGACAGCTAAAGTCCCTTATGAACTTTCGTCACATCCAATTTTCAAATCAACAATTTTGAAGATAGCTAAAATCCTTTATGAATTTGAAAAAAAGAAAGAAGGAAGGAATATTTGATAGCCTTAGTGTGTGATATTTTCAAATTGACAATTTTGAAGACAACTAAAGTTCCTTCTGAATTTGAAAAAAAAAAAAAGGAATGTTTGACAACCTTAGTGTGTGATATTTTCAAACTGACAATTTTGAGGATAACTAAACTTGCTTCTGAATTTCGTCACGTCTAATTTTCAAACCAACAATTTTGAAGATAGCAAAATCCCTTCTGAATTTGAATAAAAAAAAAAAAAGAAAAAGAATGAATGAATGTTTAACAACCTTAGTGCATAATATTTTCAAACCAACAATTTTGAAGATAGCTAAAGTCCCTTCTGAATTTGAATAAAAAAAAAAAAAAGGAATGTTCAACAGCCTTAATGCATGATATTTTCAAACTGACAATTTTGAAGATAACTAAAGTCTCTTCTGAATTTAAAGAAGAAAATGAAAGAAAGAAGGAAGGAAGGAATATTCAATAGCCTTAGTGGGTGATATTTTTAAATTAACAATTATGAAGACAACTAAAGTCCCTTCTGAATTTGAAGAAGAAAAAGAAAGAAGGAAGGAATGAAGGAATGTTCAACAGCTTTAGTTTGTGATATTTTCAAATCAACAATTTTAAAGACAGATAAAATCACTTCTGAATTTCGTCACATCCAATTTTCAAACCAACAATTTTAAATATAGTTAAAATCCCTTCTGAATTTGAAAAAAAAAAAAAGAAGAAATGTTCAACAGCCTTAGTGCGTGATATTTTCAAACCAACAATTTTGAAGACAACTAAAATCCATTCTTAATTTGAAAAAAAAAAAAATGGGAATGTTCGATAGCCTTAGTGCGTGATATTTTCAAATTGACAATTTTGAAGACAGCTAAACTCGCTTTTGAATTTCGTCACGTCCAATTTTCAAATCAACAATTTTGAAAATAACCAAAATCCCTTCCGAATTTAAATAAATAAAAAAGAAAAAGAAAGAAATAATGTTCAATAACCTTAGTGCATGATATTTTCAAACCAACAATTTTGAAGACAACTAAAATCCCTTTTGAATTTGAATTAAAAAAAAAAGAATATTCAACAGTTTTAGTGCGTGATATTTTCAAATTGACAATTTTGAAGATAGCTAAAGTCTCTTCTGAATTTAAAGAATAAAATGAAAGAAAGAAAGAAGGAAGGAATGTTCAATAACCTTAGTACATGATATTTTCAAATCAACATTTATGAAAACAACTAAAATCCCTTCTGAATTTGAAAAAGAAAAAGAAAGAAAGAATGAAGGAATGAATGTTCAACAGCCTTAGTGAGAGATATTTTCAACAACCTTAGTGAACAAATTTACCTCGAGATATTTTTTTGACCATGAAAAACTCAAATCAAAAAAAACAATTTTTATGAAAATTTACCTCAAACTAATTTATTCAACTGTCCAAATTTTTTGATTAATATCACAAAAAAATCACAAAAATTGTAAACTTGTGACAAACGAGCGTAAAATCCTAAATATCCAATTTTCAAAACTAACATAGGGTAAATTTATCAACAAAAGTTAAATTTTTATGATCAAAAAAATAGTTTGGGGTAAATTTGTCACAAGTGTACCGGTTTGGGGTTTTTTGAGGTATTAACTCAACAATTTTGAAAACAGCTAAAGTCCATTTTGAATTTCGTCATATCCAATTTTCAAACCAACAATTAAAATCCCTTCTGAAGTTGAACCAAAAAAAAAAAAAAAGAAAGAATGTTCAATAGCCTTAGTACATGATATTTTCAAACCAACAATTTTGAAGATAGCTAAAGTCCCTTCTGAATCTGAATAAAAAAAAAAAAAAAGAATGTTCAACAACCTTAATGCGTGATATTTTCAAATTGTCAATTTGGAAGATGGCTAAAGTCCCTTCTGAATTTAAAGAAGAAAATGAAAGAAAGAAAGAAGGAAGGAATGTTCAATTTAGGTTTTTTCAAATCAATACCGCCCGCGTGATATTTTCAAATCAACAATTATGAAGACAAAAAAAAAAAAAAAAAAAAAAAAAAGACAACTAAAGTCCCTTCTGAATTTAAAGAAGAAAAAGAAAGAAGGAAGAAATGAAGGAATGTTCAACAGTTTTAGTGAATGATATTTTCAAATCAACAATTTTGAAGACAGCTAAAGTCCCTTCTGAATTTCGTCATATCCAATTTTCAAATTAACAATTTTGAAGATAACTAAAATCCCTTCTAAATTTGAAAAAAAAAAAAAAAAAAAAAAAGAAAGAAAGAAGGAATGTTCAACAACCTTAGTGCGTGATATTTTCAAACCAATAATTTTAAAAACAAATAAAGTCTCTTCCGAATTTAAAAAAAAAAAAAAAAAAAAAAAAAAAAAAAGGGGGAATGTTTAATAGTCTTAGTGCGTGATATTTTTAAATCGACAATTTTGAAAACAGCTAAACTCGCTTCTAAATTTCGTCACATCCAATTTTCAAACCAACAATTTTGGAGATAGCCAAAATCTCCTCTGAATTTAAATAAATAAATAAAAAAAAGAAAAAGAAGGAATGAATGTTCAACAGCCTTAGTGCATGATATTTTCAAACCAACAATTTTGAAGACAACCAAAGTCTCTTCTGAATTTGAATAAAAAAAAAAAAAAAAAGAAAGAATGAATGTTCAATAGCATTAATGCGTGATATTGTTAAACTGACAATTTTGAATATAGCTAAAGTCCCTTCTAAATTTCGTCACGTCCAATTTTCAAACTAACAATTTTGAAAATAGCCAAAGTCCCTTATGAATTTGAAGTATTGGGCGCACAAGCAAAATATTGTTGCCTTAGCTAATAAATGTCATTTAGAAAACTTTCTACTTGTCACACGTGGTAAGATTATGGTATCCATATGACTATGAAGCCAAGATCTCCAAACCATCATGTCAAGCAAGCTCAGTTGAATTTTAAGTTCTTGAACTTTATTTCATCGGCTTTGTTTTAGAAAACAGACGCATGCTTTTTAATTCAACTTTATAGCATTATTTGCTCAGAGTGCTTCCAGTTACATGATTGAGACCCATTGATAGGTTATAATAATGAAAATCTCTACGTGATTGTTGTAACCAAATTTTTGGGTATAAATCACATAGGGTTTGGCTAATAGATTGTTAAGCCTAAACTTAACTCGGTTCTCCCAAACCCATACCAATTTGCGACTTAAGTTTAAATTTCTTAATATACAAATGGATTTTATCTAGAAGTCGCCACTAATCAGTTTACAGTAAATCGATTAGACACTTAAGTAAAATAATTTGATGATTATTTTACTCCTATGAACCAGAGATTTTGGGTATGGGGACTTTGTTACACTAAAATTTCTCTAATGCCATTTCGATATCATTTCTTTTTATTTTCAAAAATGTTTTTGCAGGCAGCTTTGGATTGATTTTAAATTTATTTCCTAACATGTGAGGTGATCATGCGAGTGCACAATCTACCAATTTAACACCCAAGAAAAGCAAATAAATAAATGTAGGGACTTATCTCGTAGTAACGAAAGTATTTACATTATTAGAGCATAATTCACATTAACGGCCCTAGATAATGATTTATACTCAACATGTAATCACTCAATTTTTTGTTTTTACTTTATTTAATAAGAATCAAATCTATATGCAATACAATGTTACTAATTTAATATGAAACGATATGGTATGACAATATGACCTAAACTATATGAATGAGTAAAGTAATTTTTTTGGTGTTTTCTTAATGAACATGCAATAATTAAATATGCAATCTAAATTAACCAAAATAACCTAATCTTAATGACGAGCAATTTCTAATTAAATGAACTTAATAACAATCATTAAATGATGTGCATTTCATAAACCTAATTTTATATGACGTGCACATGATTTTTCTATTCTCTTAAAAAGCATGCAATATATTTTAATATGCAATAATGTGCAAAAAATATCCTAATTCTAATTCTATTTTTTTTTATGAAATTCGAAGTTAAAAATTGCCAAATAATTAAATGTGCAATCCAAATTTAAAATTAAGATCATAAATGAATGCATTTTTTTGGATTTTTTATTTTTAAAAAATCGAAATAAAATCCCTATTCTAAATATGCAAGATAACCATAAAACAAGAAATATTCTAAAACAAATCTACTCTTAACTCAATTTTTTTGGGGATTTTTTCTTTTATGAAAATAAAATTAATCCAACTAACACGACAGCAGATTGACATCCATAAATTGATGAACCACATCTCGTGCGTGAATCGGATTGTTGATTTTTAAATAAATCATATCTTGTACGTGAGATCAGATTGATCAATTTTTAAATAAATAGAATTTCGACACGAAAATCAGATTGATAACCACAAATTTCAGAGGCTATTTCATATCAGGAATCTCAATCATACATCGAGAAATAATTCTACTAAAAAAGTAAAATAAAATAAAATAATAAAAAGAAAGAAAGACCACCTAATTTGTTTTTTTTTTTTTCCTTTTGTTTTTTTCCTTCTTTTCTCCCAAGCACGGCTTGTGCTCGCGTGGTGCCCAGCCAAGGGTGGCTGATCGGAGGTCTGGCGGGGAAAGCTCCGGCGACTGCAGGTGGCGGAGCTCGGCGGCGCAGGCAGCAGCAAGCGGATTTGCAGCGAGGGGACCCGGAACAGAGGCTAGACAGCCCGATGGCAGGGGCGGAGCAGGGCGTCGTGGGTGGAGCTGCCGGGCGGAAGGGCTGACCGTAGGCGGACCAGCGATGACGAACGAACCAGGAGCAGAGTCAGGGTCGTCGCAGATCGGCACGGTGGGCGTCGGAGACCGGCGGTGGAAATCTCGGCAGCGAGGGGCGGAGCTTCAGGTCGTCGCGGGTTTTGCACGGCTGGGCGAGCAGATCACGGACAGAGTGAGGCAGCAGCAGGTTCGCCGGGATCCCGCGGGTTGCAGGTGAGGCGGAGCGCGACGGTGGCTGGCGGAAGGGCGATGCGGCGTCCGACGAACAGGGGCATCGGGTCGCGGTGCGGGCTCCCGTGGGTCGATCGGAGACGCGGCGAGATGGGCTTGCGGACGGGCGAGCAGAGGCGTCGGCGAGGCAGCGGCAGCAGGTGGATACGTCGTCGGGCGCTGGGCTGGCAGAGGCGGCGCGGCGGTCGGCAGCAAGCGGTCGCGGGCGGAACGGCGTGCGGCTGACGGAAGGAGTCCGTGAGGAAGATGAACAGCAGCTCTCTATTTTCCTTTTTTTTTCTGCTGTTCTCTCTCCTCTCTGCAGCACACGTCCCTCTCTCCTGTCACTTCCTCTCTGCCCCTGTCAGCAGAAGGAAACACTAACTCCTGCTCAGTTTTTCTGTTTTTACTCTTGACCTTTTGTGTTTCCAAAGGAACGAACGGACCAAGGACAACTTTTCCTCTCTCTTTTCTTTTGCGTTGAATTTTCTTTCGACCTAGCAATAGAGAGAAAAGCCTGGATGTGGCCGTGTATTTCTAATGCGTGGCCCTCCGAAATCGTATACGAATAACCTTTTTATAGGTAAAAAATTAGGGTTTTAATTTTCTTTTCAAATCAATATCCATAAAAAAAAATTTGCACATAATATCACTTTTTATTTTCCACGCCTCTTCTTGATTTCATTTGCAAAAATGAATATTCTTTATTGACTTTTCAAAAATTACAATAAGATTTTTCAAATACAAGCTTGGGCCAATTTGCTCTTTTTATGGGCTTAGTCCGGCT
Organism: Eucalyptus leucophloia subsp. euroa; assembly: GCA_017140325.1. Taxonomy (NCBI): domain Eukaryota; kingdom Viridiplantae; phylum Streptophyta; class Magnoliopsida; order Myrtales; family Myrtaceae; genus Eucalyptus; species Eucalyptus leucophloia. The sequence goes on from CM029471.1 coordinate 25,012,320, forward strand.
TGATCAATTTAAAGCTTAGAACCATTAATTTGAATTCATCCTCCACTAATCTAATAAAATGCAAAAAATGTAAATTAAAAATAAATACACCTAAATCTATATACAATTGATATTTTTTTAGGGATAAAATTGATCTATAATGTTCTATGCAATAAATAAATGATTGGATCATCAAAATTTAGTTGTCAACAGTGATAGATCATATTGATCTTGGAAGATATTCAAAAAGCACAAATATCGACCATCAGTTAAAGCATTTCAATGCAGCCTGCGAATTCCATGATATGCTTTTGCTCATTTGCTGAAATTTTCGAAAGTTGTGCTTCTGTGGAGGGGAAGGAGTTGGAGTGTCGGTCTCAGCATTCTTGAAGGGTGCTATTGTGTACGAAGTAGAGTATTGTGCATGTTTTAATCTTGAAATACCTATCTTTTTGAAGCACAAGCCATTTACTGAGGGAAAGTTTGAGTTGCTCACAAATCCCAGAAAAATTGGCATAAGTTACTTGCCCTCTAGCAGGTTCTTTGATGGCCCATGATTGAAATGGTCAATTGCCATGCCATGATTGAAGGAAAAGAGGATCTAAAACAATACCTCTTTTGAACCTGCAATTACAGGGTGAGAACTTTTGGTGGCACGATTCTCCGTTTTGTGGTTGTAATAATGAGACAAAACTCATTAGAATGACGTCTTTGTTTATGATTGTTGTTGGTATTGATTATTTTACGACGACAAAAAGAGCTGTTTTTTTCAGAAGATGAATGGGCCTCCATGTTTTGCTGGGTGTTGCCCATTAGATGAATGAGCCTACTCCTCCATTTTTCTTATGTACTTCCTTGTGAGTCTACTACAACAATGTCAACTTGATGTTTTTGAGCTACACCTACTGAAAATTCTCCTGCAGAAACATTTCAAGTTGAAAGGAGAAGGATTGGCTTGCTAGTACTTTCAGAGCATTGATTAATTCTTTTTTGGATTCAAACGTATCGTTTGCAAATTATTAAATGCTGGCCATCGCAAGTAAAGTAATCTCTGCTGGAACAACATTTCCAAAGTAGAATTGTCGATGAAAACAGATATATCAAGCGGAAAACAAAATAGTAACACTGAAGTGTCCTGGTAATTGTTGAGTGTAGTTTTGAATTTTGTATTGAGTTGACTGTATGATAAAAGTAATTCATACAGCCTTTGCAATTTGCATCCCTTTTTTCTACCTTATTACTAGGTGGTTTTCTGAAATTGTTGTCAACTCTTTGATTAAGAAGCAGTTGTAACGTGTATTGGCACATCATGCCATTCGCGTGACGGAACTTAAAAGCAAGAAACGATGCTGTTTGAAACATGCAACATCAAAATGACGAAGGTACAACTTATCCTATTGACTATATAGGCAAAAGATATTATTATCTCTATGGGAATAAATCTCGAGTTATTCCCAAATGAAAGATGTTATTCTTGCGTTTGTTACACTATATTCTTTATTCTAGTCAAATCAATTTTATGGGAATAAATCTCATTATTCCTAAATGAAATAAATTATTCTCATTTTTTTTTATGATCAAGGAACCGCTGGAGATCATTTTTCGGGGATCACATGACCTTTTGATGCTTGTTAGCACGGTGGGGCCTTGCCACAAACCCCTATTTAGAAATAAACCCTCGGGGGTTGGCCCAGAAAACCACCCCTAAGACCCCCTCTTAAGTTGTAAGCATCCGGAGATTCAAACTCATTTTCTCTGTGATGAGATAATAAAGCCCAACCATCACGGCTACCTACGAATGGATAAATTATTCTCACATTAATCACACTATGTTCTTCATTCTTGTTCGTTTTGCCTTTTTTACTTATGAAACAAAAAGCACTCACCACGGTTTCTCATTTTTTTCCTGTAGTCGTTACCTTGTCTTTTAAACCAAACACAAAAGAATAAAGGGAAGAAAAAAAGAAAAAGGTCGTGTCCACGCACAAAGGTAAAGACGAATGACAAAAAAAGGAGCAAAAAATTGGTGGTACAGAGAATTCATTCCACTGGGCCGTGGCGGACCTAAGTGGCGCCGGGCCATTATCCTTGCACTACCAGGAGCGGCAAGTTTTTGCTGGGGTTATCATCTGTTTGGTTTCGAGTTTTAGAAAATCCAAATCAAATCATTTTGATATGCATTAACTTTGAAACAAATCGTGACCCGAACTGAAGACATATTTTTGTTTGGTTTTTCAGTTTTCTTTTTTGTAATATTAAGAAGGAATTTAGTGAAAAAGGAAAGAAATTGTGTAAATTATAATATTAAGAAGAAAAACGATTTTTAGTTTGATTTTGTTAACTAAACCAAATCAAAACTATCCGAATTGGAAAAAACAAATTTATTATCCGAGTGGAATTGAAATTTCGGTTTACTTTTTTACTCCCCTAGATTTCGGGCAAATTGGAAAAAACAAATTTATTATTCAAGTGGAATCAAAATTTCGGTTTACTTTTGGACTCCCCTAGATTTCGGGGCTGTGTGATTGATTCGGTTCGCTTTTTGACACCCCTAATTTTCGGGGGTCTTTGAAACCACACGCCCCTACAAGAATTGAATCCATGTCCCTCCACATCGATGCCCCACCCTGGGTTACAAACCCGCGCAACCGAGCTCGGCGAATGGCATTAACAACTACGGCTCTAATAAAGCGTGTGTTACCGTGATATATGCTCAATGTGGGAATTCTATGCACTTTGCATTGTTCCCTTTGTCACACCTCATGTCTCTCTTCACAAAATATGGAACTCAAATGGATTTCGAATTTTCTTCTACGTCCACTGTTCTTTCGATCGAGAAGTGGCCAATCCCCGGCAAAAAGTAAAACCCCGGCTAAAATCACGATCAAAAAGCACTGCAAAAAATGGATCGAGCATGTTCTTCTTAAAAGCACTTATTTATCAATTAAAGTTTAAGAATTTGGATATGTCAGTCAAAATGACAAGCAGATTATTGAAGATATTGAAATCAAGGGATTGATAGCGCTTATAATATAATGATCCTTTTATTTGTTATTTTATTATTGTATTGTTTTCTTATGAAGTGTAACACTTTGTAATATCCTTATATAATGGACATTATCCAACAAATTGTACATTGAGATCAACAATCAAACACCTTTGTTCTTTTTATTGTATCAGAGCATAAGTGATGAGTTCAAATCTTTTCATATCTCTATTTACATTCCCAATCACATTTCTATGTCTAAGGCTTAGGACAAAGTCCAACTTACACTTGATGGAGAGTTTTAGAGTAAATAAATATTATACCATGTCTTCATTTACGGTTTGAGTTTTTAGAAATCTAACATAATGATTTCAAAGAAAACCAATACAATAATTCAACTTAATAGTTTAAAAGTAGAGATAGTGAATGCATCTTAATTATATTTCCCTAGCAAATGAATATAGAAAAGCAAGAAGACAAACGGGAGAAATTGATGTAAATCCTCCAAAAATCATGTAAAATATGAGAATTTTGAAAAAAAAAAAAAAAAAAAGGCACCGGGAAGAGATCACTATTCATTGTTCCTATGGGAATAATTTAACAAAAGATATTATTCTTGCTCGCGTTAATTACGCCATATTCTTCATTCTAATTTTTTTTTTTTTGGCCTTTCCTCAGATGGTCATGAATCAATTCTCACCTTGGAACGAGCGGGCTAGGTGAGAGCCACAGCAAGCTCGACCTGCAGGAATTGAACCCATGTCCCATCACAATGATGCCCCCACCTAGGCTACAAGCTCCCGCAAGCAAGCTCCGCAGACGGCACTCATAAATTTGCTTCTTATAAAGTGTGTACTGATGTGATATGTGCCTAATGTGGGACTCCTATGCACGGGATCGCTTGCATTGTTCCCCTTCGTCACGCTTCATATATCTCTCTATGCACGATTCAAAAATCAATGGATATTTTCTTTTTTATCCACTATTTTTTGGATTGAGAAGCAGCCAATCCATGGCAGAAAGTGAAATCCCGAGTAAAATCATGATAAAAAAGCACCGTTCTTAAAGGCACTAATTTAATCAATCAAGGGAGAAGAATATGAATATGTCGATCAAAATCATAAGCAGATTTTTGAAGATACTAGAATTAAGGGATTGACAACTCTTGTGAATCGTTTCATTTAATATATCCATTGTTGTGTTGTGAACTGTAACAATAATAGTGGGCATCATCTCAACAAATTGTGCGTTAAGATCAATATTCAAACACCATTGTTCTTTTATAGTTAGATTATGAGTCTTGAGTTCAAATCTTTCGAGATCCTTATTTACTTTTCAATTACATTTCTATGTTAGGCTTCATAACTTTAAATTTAAAAATAATTGACAGTGATCTCACAAAATCTCACAGAATGATGTAAAAAAAATTGATACGATAATTCAATTTAACAACTTGAAAGTAGAGATAATGCATGCATTTTAATTATATTTCCTTAGTAAATTAATGGAGAAAAGCAAGGCGAGAAATGGGAGAGATTGCTATAAATCCTATAAAAATCATGGAAAAGTATCACAGTTTCGAGGGAAAAAAAAAAGTCAACAAGAAAAGATCGCAGGAGAAAAGAGAAAGCGGAAGTAAAAAACCGAAACTGGGCCAAATGCCTCACTGGTACTTCTTCAATCTTTTAATAACCAAGATAAGTGTGCTCTTTTTTTTTTTTTATAACTTTTTTCATGGAATGTCTTCTCGAAGAAAGAATTGGGCAATACAGTGGATAGAAGTTATTTTTCTGGGGTTGATAGCGTTAAAAATCATAAACTGATAGCCTATTATCAATTTTAACCAAAATTGATTTTCCTTCATTAAAAATAACTCAAATTGATAATTTTTATTTCACAAAACCATTGACCATAATCTATCCCCGTTAGCAATTTCGGATTTAACATGGAGGGTAAATTTGGGTGAGAGGCATCAATTTGAAGGTTTTCGTGAGTCAAAAATTATTATGGTATAAATGTGTCATCAGTTTAACATTTTTTGTAGGAGAAAAAAATTAATTTTGAATAAATATGTTATGGGTACCAATTTAAGATTTTTAACAATATTAACTTTTTTCATTGATATTTTAATTATGGGCGCAAGTAATTTTCGTGGCCCTAAAGGACGGAGGGAAAGGCAAATTCCCTATGCGGGCGGCAATTACAAGTCCTTTGACGTTGTGTTGGGTGGAATCAACATTAATGCCGGGACCCGCTCCGTGCATCAGCAAATGTGACGTCAATAAAGACAGGTTTCGCCTTTCACCTCCGCACTGAGGAAACGAGCTTTCGAAGCTTTAAAACTTCTTGTGCCTCTCTTACACTCCCCAAGAGCACAATCTGTCTTTACTCTCTTTAAAAAAAAAAAAAAAAAAAAAAAAAAACAGAAGAAAAAAACAGATAGGAAAAAATATGAGGGACTTGCAGGGAAGCCGAATGGTGGCGGTGAACCAAACCATCGCCGAGGCCAGCGGGGTTCTGAAGAGGCTCCAAACCCCAGAGGGCATCCTCGCGCAGATAGAGCTCTACGTGGGCTCAGTCGCCTTCCTGCTTCTCTTCCTTGCGGCTGTCGGGTCATTGAGACGTCGGAACAATAATTCGATGCTCAATGTAGTGCTGTGGGCGGCCTACACTCTCTCGGGCTACTTGATAACATACACGCTTGGGCTAATGCGCGAATCCCCATTCCGCAACCCACTGTTCCCGCTGTGGGCGACTTTCTTGATGATCTTTCTTGGAAGCTCAAACTCTCTCTCTCTGCATATAGTCTTGAGGACAACGAGCAGTGGAAGAAATATGCTTGGCAACACATGGTCACGTTCATAGGGTTACTAACATTGTGGACACTCTATCTGACCACCTTGCCGTCAAGGCTGGCGGTTTTCCTGCTCTATTTCGTCCTCCTAGTGCTTAAGACCACAGAGAGAGCACTATCGCTCGTGTCGGTGAGCGCGTTTGGCCAGCATCGAATGACAAAATGGGTTGCGGATTATATGAGCTCCAACCTCTGTTGCCCGGATTCCTGCGAAGTCGATCCAATCACTATGAAAGGATACAAATATGTGGTGAAAGTGAATGGGACAATACTCGAGAAAGTCTTTGGCGAAGTAGCGGCACCAAGGCAAACGGTTTCAAATGTCAACGAATGAAAAGGTGGGGCGTGCAAAGGGCAATTTTGAGCTCGTTGGAGGAACCGGTACGGCAAAGTCAAGGATGTTATGGGTGGCGAAGTAAAAAAAAAGCGGCACCAAGGCAAACGTTTGTTAAATTTTATTAAATTTTTTAAACATTTTTTATTATTTTTTATTTTTCCTTTCTTTTTATTTTTCTTTTTTTCGGCCGGTCACGAAAAGGAAGTCACCACCATAGAAAAGGTGTGGGCGTGCAAAGGGCGGCTTTTCGAGCTCGCTTGGAGGGGGAAAAAAGAGAAAAAAAGAAGAAAAGAAGAAGAGAAGAAGAAGAGAGAGAAGACCATTTTTGTTCTTTTTCTTCAAAGTCAAGAAACAATATTTTTTTGTTTCTTTTTTCTGTTTCTATTTCGTTCCAGAAACAAAAAAACAAAAAAGAACAAAAACGCAACCAAACGCGTTTCTTTTTTTTTTTCCAAGACACACTTTCCGTACGAAGTGTGCCGGAAACGTTTCTAAGAAACGTTTCCATGCACGCCCTATTTGTCTCTCTTATGCGCTTCTCCGTTTGAAATTTTCGCGCTACCCATTGCCAGAAAAAGCTGATCAGAAGGCCTGGTTGTTGATTCGAGATGGAATTATTCAGAAAGAAAATGGATGTGAGCGAGCATTTCGAGTAGCCGAAGTCGAGCTTGCCTTCCTTCACGATTTTTTCTACACCAATTACCCCATCATTTTCCAAGCGCGCCTCTGGCAGCTGCAAGTGGTGGAGCTTTTGTGTTTGATCGCAGGCACCATGCTAACAGTTGTATTCCTAATGCCCAAGACGACAAAGCCCCAAGATGTTGTTGTCCAATTGGTCACATCCAATGGGTTGAGCGTCGACGTTCTCTTGACTGCGGTCGTTCTCATGGTTTTCATATGTGTTGAGCTTGTTCAGCTCTTTCTGATGTCTATTTCTGATTGGGCGAAAGTAGAATGGCTTTGCAACTACGTGCAAAAGGAGTCTTGGCAACGGTGCAAGTGCATCGAGAAGCTGATAGAACTAATATGCCGGGTACATTTGAAGCCTTGGGAATGGAACCAATACTCTTTCCTCGAATCGTACAATTACGCCCCTTCCAGATTGCTCTACAATTTCTGCACAATCAATTTCATCGATGTGGTTAGGAGCGGTCAAAAACAAGGCGCTCCCGTTAGGTTGTCGGATCCAGTGAAGAAGGCCATGTCTGATTCTCTGATGAGCTGGAACGGAAAATTGGAGAATGGACAAGCTTCTTTGAGATGAAACAACGTGTCGGATGAGCTCTCTTGGGCGTGTAGGCTCAAGACGCATACTCAAGTTACAATGGTTTGGCATATAGCTGCGAGCTTTCTTGAACACAAGCTGTGATGACCCAGACCCAGGAGCAGTACGGAGGGACGGACTAAGATCGCCTCGGTAGTACGCGGGCGAGGCTAAGGGCATTTCTCTTGTCCCACATCACTTAGGGAGGAGTCACGGGCCTTGTTTATAAGGCTTGGGTCCCTTTAATTGTGTGATGCGTTTTAAAACTGTGAGGGAAAAGACCGTGGCTGGGATGGCGGTTCGTCCGCGCCAGGGCGAGTGACCCAAAGCGGACAATATCACACAGTGGGGCCCAGGTCCTTACAAATGGCATATACTTATAATGATTTTTATAAATTCACATAAATTGAATAGGCCTTAGATATCTTCATGAAAGTAGTAGGACATTGTATGACCAATGTTTTGTAGAAATTTCAAATTGAATGGGTTACTTTTGGATGATGTAAATAATTGCGAGCCATACGTGTTTTCTTGTGTGATGTTCTATTTCCAAAATGATATGATTGAGTTCTTTGATTTTTGGAAATTCATGCATGATGAATCTGCTAAAGATGTCTTCATGAGATTTACTTGGAACATGCTGAATTTCATTTTCAAAAAATTTCAGAAAATAAAAACGTGGTTTGCTATTTTTGCCAACCCAATCAAAGTTGCAAGGTTTGCTCGAACCCTGTTTTCTAGAAATGATTTTTGTACACTATTTGAGTTTTATAAATTCATATAGTCCAAATTTTTGAATGCATGCTTCATGAATTTGTTAAAAAGCTTTTCAATCTTTGATTTGGCATTATTTTCGTTAAGTTCAAAATTTTTTATTTTATTTAAAAGAGAGCTTGATCCGTATGTCATTAATTCCGCATCCAAGTTATCATTGAACACTAGAAAGTATTTCATAATTTTAACGAAGTTAATGATCTTTTCTAAAAATTCTCAAAACCCGAAAGTTTTAAACATCATTCTAAGCTTTCCTTTGATATTAAATTTGTCGAAAGTGAGCTATGTTAAATTGTTTGAAGGACCCAATTAGTGCTGCTCCCAGAAAAACTCTCTCGTCATGTAGAGCTCACCGTCTACCGTCAAGGTAGTTTGCCCTAACAAACCCTCTTCCGAAGATGATTTCCCCATAATCCTTAGCTTTTCCCCCTTACTCTCCTCATTTTCGTCATTCCCCCTTGTTTCTTCCGCCATCGCTTCTTTCAATGGATACAAAAGCTAATTGTTTGAAGCCCTCGACCTCCAATTACATGTGCTCGCGGCTGCTTTGTCTTCAATGAATTTCGAATTAAGGTGCAAATTTAGTATCCTTATTTGATATCATATCACGTGCAAATTTCAAAATTCTCCTTTTGTCCTCAATTGCAATTTTTCCAAACTTGTGTTATTAATTGCTAATCTTGAGAAGTTTAACTTATGCGGTTTTCTTCCTTTAAGATATAACTGTGTGTGTACTTGAGTGATTGTTTTCAGCTTGATTGTGTAAGTGACCCATTTCAATTCACTTTTATTGATTGATTGATTGAAAATCAAGATCTTAGGATCTAAGTGCATGAATCTATATTTCCTTTGCATGTAATATTTAAATGGATGGTTTAAGACCGATGCATGTACACATGTAAACCAAAGGGGTAAACCTAAACCCAAAATGTAGGAGTCTTTCAATCTTGACCATCGAAAGTGCTAGTATGAACACCTACAGGGGAGTAAATTGGTGTGAAGAAATTTTTTCGCAAAAAACAGTAGAAATAATTTTCTTTTGAAAGTGAGTCTGAAGTATAACAGATTTTGAGCGAGTTCAGACTTTAGTAGTTAAATAGAACTACGAAAAAAATAAAGGAGTTCAGGGATGAGAATAAGAACATAAGGTTTATAGTGGTTTGGCTTAGATCAAGCCTACGTTCACTCTCCCATGCTAACAACCTTCTGCTGGATTTCACTATGTAATCAACAAAAGATTACAACTTTAAGTGCAAACATCTAGAGGTAAATCACACTATCTCACTAAGTTACTCTTTTGGTATTTCTCTCACAATCACAAACGTTTAAGCTCACGAAAGACAAGTGTATAATCGAAGATCGCTCAGACTTTGGAATTATAAATTCTACGCTCCGTCTCTTATTTGCTCATTGATCCTTGATTTCCTTAAATACTCCTCCACTTCCAAACTAGCCGTTGGACAATATCTTAGAGGATTGTTTTCCAATCTACCCATTGGACAGATCTGTATCAAGAAGATTTGGTAGCTATTGAGTGACAAAAGTAGAATCCCAAATTGATTCCGATCACCCATACAAACAGAATCTTGGTTTTCATAAGTATAGCTTTTTCGTATAGAAAGTTCTTGTCTTCAAAATTTAATTGTCAATCAAATCATCCTTGATGTAAAATCTAAGCCAAATCACTAGCCGTTATACATTTGGGCTTGTGTTACGTTCTGTCTCATTTTGGATGCAAAGTCTGAGAGCAATAGACTTTACAATCTGAGTCTGAGTGCAATAGATTTTACAATCTTGATGTAAGTCTGAAAATAATTTTCTTCTGAACAAATTTAGTTTTAAGGTCTGAACACAGTCTGAATAAGTTTAGCTTCAACATAGAGTCTGTCTTCTAGTTCTTTATTCACGTTCAATTTGAAATTTATTAGAGTTGGCAGAACATACTTTGACACTAAACTTTGGTAGTTTTCAAACTTTGACATAGAAATCTTTGGACATGTGTTACTTTTAGTTTTCTTGCAGTCTTTAGACTTTGACAATATCCTTTACATGTTCTATTATCTGCATAGTCTATTACTCATCCATTGAATACATTAGTAGCCTTTGTCATCTTCAAAACATCATAAGGGATTTCCCTAACAATCTCCCCCTTTTTGATGACAAAACAATATTTGAATATACAGATATGTAATCACACTTTCTAAAATAATGATAAATTAATCATCAAATTTTAGTTTTCCAAAAAAATGTGATTTGAATCAAAAGACAGCAAATAAATTAAGCATAACAATACATAGAAAAATAATTGTAGCTCAATATTATGCAATAAATAATATCAATCAATCAACACATATGCATATTTATATTCTCCCCCCCTTTTTGTCGTAATCAAAAAGTGATAAAATGGAAAAAGTATCACATAGAGAATATAAAATGATATCAAATCTATCTTGCATGAAACACACTTTTCAAAAAATCAGCTTTTATAAAGTAAGTCAAATATTAAAGATATGCAATATAGTTCACTTCGATCATATATATCAACAAATATCTAATAAAAATCACGAATGCATTATAAAATTTACTTACCACTTTTGTCATAATAAAACGATAATGTCAATAACAGATTTGTTGATGACAAAAGGTAAAAAAATATGCACTAACCGAATTTTCTTTTTTTTTTTTTTAGAACTTAACAAATTCTATTGCATTTACCTTTTCCTTCCATAATAAGATCACGATCGATTTAAAAAGATTTTTCCATAATTAATCAAAGCTCCTCCTCAATTTGTTGCATTTTTGAGATTATCACGATTCTTTCCATTCTCCTGGATTCGCTTTCTCCCCATGTCATCATGACAATATTTACAAATAGCACTAATTGTGGCTTGTGCATTTTGAAATTCGAGGCAAAAATTTATTTTCTTCAATCAAGCTCTTCTCAAATTCAACCTGCATAAACTTAACGAACTTTTTGCACAAATAAGCTGATCCACATAATATATAATGTCCTTTTTTCAAATAAATAAATTGAATAGCACATATAAAATTAAAATTTAGAACTACTCAACCTTTCATACAACACATTAGGGATTTCCTTAACAATTTGCAAAAACTTTGCAGAAGGAATGGAATTTTTGAGCCTCCAAAAAATAGTACAAAATCTCCACAATTTTTTGATCGAGCTTTCCAAAATTCATATGGAAGATTCTATTGTCACTTGCAAAATCTTGTATAATAGATAATCTTCGCCAAAAAAGTCACGTAATATCTTTCTTTGATTTGCGGATCAAACTTGCTAAATATAAGATATCTTTTATGAATATAGCAAGAATATCCATAAATATGCAATAATATCTTTCGAGATCAAAGGAATTTCCTTGAGCATAAATCTCATATATATCTATTTATATATATATATATATATATATATATATATATTATTGACGCATTTCGCAAAAAGAAAGATGATTTTTCTATTACGTGCCAAATCAAGTAAAAACTTGCAATGCCTTATATTTATGACAAAAGATATTTCTAATATAAATCATATATAATTCATAGGCAATTATCTATAATCTTCATAAAATCGAGTAAAAATTTGAAGGCAGGTTGATAAATAAATATTCTTTTACCCAATGTATATGATTGCAATATACCATTGAAAAAAATATCATTACCAATCTTCGCCTGAGATTCTTTTCTTATTGCACCAAAATCTGCATAGATTCGCAATCATTCTTGCCTTATTGAATTTCCTGCAATCAAAACATTTCTTTTTTGGTATCCGTCAATTTGGATCATTCTATTTTGTTAAAGTAAAATAGAAAATCTCCATAGATAAACATATATTCTCTCTTAATTCATCATAACAAAGTATTTAAGGAAAGAATATCTTTGCACAATAAATTAATATCATATAAAGCAGATTTTCACTTTGCAAAATATGACAAAATTAGAGAGCATAAAGTTAGACAAAATAATTTACATTATCTCTAAGAAAGATATCAAATCAATCACACATATTAGATCAAATCTCGAATCACAAAAACAAATCATGCGATTCTTTTTTCAATAAAACAAAATATGATCATTATAAAACCTCAATCAACCAATGATATATCAAATGTCAAGTATAACGAGAATTATGTACCCAAATTAAAAAAAAAAAAATACATTCCTTACCAATTTCTTCTTTTCCTTTATTTCTTGCAAAAACAGCTTATCGTTTCTTTGGTACCTATATTTTCTTGGGCTCATGAGAGTTAGTAGAGCATATTGTTTTTGCCCAATTTTTCTTAATAGGTCTCTAGACTTTAGGACATTCTTTCTCAAAGTGTTATAATTCTCCACAATTCGAACACTTGATGGCATTTCAACCAACGGGTTTTGTAAAGATTCTTTAAAAATACTTCTTGTACGCAAGTTTAGGAGGTCTTTATCTAAGTCTCTCATTGACTTTAGGAAAATCATTAGAGAATCACTTTCCTTATTAAAATCAAGTCCTAACTTATTATAGTAAGAAACTTGTATGGAAATGATATGCTCTAATGTTTTTGACCCATTTGAAAACATTGTCGAAATATTTGAAAATTCTTCTTTTAAAAAATCATTTTCTTTGACAAGTAAATCTTGACTTTCTTTTTTTTTTTTTTTCAAAAAATCTTTTTGTAAAATTTCAAACTTTTATTTTCGAGAAAGATCCTGTTGTCTAAGCCGAGAATTTTCCTTTTTAAGTTTGAAGATAATTTTAAGAGAAGATTTGAGATTTGAGCATAGCTCATTTATATATTTTGAAACTTTGATAGGAATTTTTGAATGGCTAACCTCGATTTTCTCATCAGATTCTGAGTCTGTATTTGAGTCAAACTTTGATTCTAAGTCTAATTCTGATTCCGAATTTGAGTCTGAGTCTGAAGGTGCCATCAGTCAAGAGAGCGAAGATTCATCTTAGATCGGTATGAGATGGTCTAATAGAGTTTCTGATAAGTAGAGTAACCAACTTGTCTTTCTTAGACGTGTAGTCGTAGTCACCCTTTAACTTCCCTTTGTACCAACAATTCCAGTTCAACAATTGCGCAATGCCGAATTTAATCTACGAATCTAAATATGTGGCAGGCTGAGCATGACTGGCAAATCTTTGAACTGGATGGTTTCCTCATCTAGCAATGCTGCATGTAACGAGATGAAGTTCATGGCATGTTTGAATCATTTTCATCGGTTTCGAATTCCAAGCAACTCTATAGATAGATTAACCGGTGACTCTCGTTCGTCAAATTCTTCAGTAGGCTCCTGATTCTCATACAAAGGATTTTGATAAGCTTTTCTTTCCGACTTACTTTTGCACAGGTGCAACCTTTCGTGGTTATTTGACCATAAGTAGGTTGGAAATTAATTTGAAAGCAAACCAAATGAAATTATAGGACGTAAACAAATCATATATGGACACCCACAATCCGACAAATTGTCATTTGTGTCTGGAAAGGCATGATGTACGAGGCACGAACACAAAACGAAATAGAAATGTCTCTGTACACGTTTCGTGTGTCTAGACACATTCTACTTGCTTCAACCATAATGCTCAAGTGGTTCCATATGGTCTTAAAATATAATTTTCACCAAACCAACGTACCGTCAAAATTGGCTCGGTTCGGTTAACCAACGTAATATTCAAAAGGTCTTCCACGGTCAAACATAATAAACTTAGGCGTTAGTTGGGTTCAGTCCCATTTAACAGTTCAGGCTCATTAACTCGATCCCAATTGCCGCCAGATAACACAACTGATCAAGGGCTCCTCTTTAGGACCTTCATACAATCTCCAGCCTCGCGCTTTCTCTTGCAAAGCAATTGTTTCCTTCTTTTCTTCTTTTTTGTTTGGCCCCAGTTCTTCTTACCCAATAAACCCTAACAATGTCTCGGATCTATAAGATCCAAAACCCTCATTTGAGATTCAATTCAAGCATTATTTAACTTTTCTCTCATCAGTCATCGTTGTCAAAGCTCTTCTGGCAATTTCTTTTGGTTCTCACCGATCTTCCAATGCTGTCAGCCTCAGGAACCGTCCTCATCGCCTCACGAGTCAAACAGAAGCCCCCTTCGCCACTTTCGGCTAAATTTATGGAGGTTTGTGTTGGGGGGCAGCAACCAAAAAAAGAAAAGAGAAGAAGAAGAATAAGAAAGAAATAAAGAAGAAACAAAAATGCATGTAATTACATTAGATTACATAATTATCGAAGTTTTGTATAAAAAAGAAAAACCAAACCTCATCCGAAATCATTTCTCCTCCAAATCCTTTAAGCTCCAATCTATGCCATAAGGTAAATAAAGTATGAAGGGCAAAAAGGTGATTAAAAGACAGGCTTACTTTAAGAATCTGGATTCTAGACTTAGGAGTCAAAGACACATGTATATGAGCCTACAGAACATTTATCCCATTCAAGTAAGGTGAGTCGCTAGATGGCATGATGGTTCATGCTATTGTGAGGCAAGCGCAGGTGAACGACCAAGGTGAAGTGACATGTAACATTTGGAAAGTTCAGGACGTAAACTGAAACTTTTGAAAGGAAAGGGTTAGAGTGAGATGAGAGTTAGAAAAAAGGTTAAAAGGCCACTCATGATTGGGCCAAGAGATCAAAACAAAACTTTCAATCTAATCCAAGTCACGGTGCAGCGAAAGCATTCCATTTAAATATTGCTTCCTCACTATCCTGTACTTCTCCAGCAGCAACCTGTACATAGGAAGTACATCCTCCAACAACACTTGCTTACAGAACTCAGATTTCACCGTAAAAAATGCTGCTTCTAGTGTTTCCTTTTCCTCAGGATGTAAACCAAATAAGTGCTCTGCATCCACATCACATACATAATACTCATACCTTTCGTTGGCTTCTTCTTCTTTGCGGTTGAAACTTTCAAGCCATCTTATTCTCCTAAATGGATCTTCCTCCTTCTGAATCGACCTCTCCATACTCTGCAGTGTCTCCATGAACTTAGATGACTTGTTAATCTTATCAATTAGATCTCTGAAAATGGCAACCTGGCTTTTATAAAGCCCATGGTTGGTGTCCCTAGAAAAACATATTGAATTGACCAAGCAAGCTTTGCGAAACATTGGATCAGAATCACCAAGTAACATGATCATAAAGTGCAAAAGCCTAATGCAAGCTATGTATGGAGTCCCAGTCATCAAATCAGAAGATATATGTTGCTTCAAGTTCTGAGACCAATGATGCAAAGCAATGTGAATAAATCCCTCCCACCTGCATCAAAGCGAAGCTGTTAATCAGATGTCAAAAATCTTCACCTACAGGTACATTTTGAAGACCACAGTTACCATTCACCAACAAAAAGCAAGGATTTCATGTCAACTTAAACAACTGAATGCACGTTTTGGATTATTCATCATGTGATATGGATGGACAAAAACTTAAAGATGTGCCTCGTAACATAATTGAATGAGTGACAAGATGCTAGGCCAACAGGGTGATATGCAGAAACTGTTCTTAAGGCTAGGAGAAGAGTTTATCAGTGCAGCCTGCTAATGGTCACCCTAAAGTCGTTTCATAAGAAATTTATTTTCTTTTTGATCTCCTAATACAGACAGATAGGACATGTTAAGAGCAAAGTAATCATTTGTAATGTGTACTTGGACTTGTATCATAAAGTCAAGCGTCCCTCTCTTAATAAATCTCAAGTTATTGCTTGGAGAAGGAAAATATGATCTTTGCTGCAGATGCTTAGTGCAATAGCCACTTTGAAAATTAACAAACTAGTATAGAATGATTGGGCTTGTTAGTTAATTGATAGAAGATTATGCGTGATAATATCCTAAGGCAAAACATAGATTCTTTTCTTGACAAACAAGCCATCCAATTTGGTAATGCACGCATTGCATGTCCAGAAGGACAACTTCACTGAAATTGAACACTTCATTGATGGCAGATGTAGATTTCATATCATAACCAAGATAATCATCCAACAGAAGGAACAATAAGCTTTGGAGAACGCAGGCTAATGCATAAACATCCAATTTACAAGATTGCATTGACAGAATATCCTCATTTCTGCAAATATAAACACAGCATACAATATCGACTCAATTTTACCAGATACCTTTTATCAATAGCTGTAATGCTTAACACAGGATAGTATATCCTCCAGGAAAGAAATATGGTTACCAATCCATTGTTACATGGAAAATCTTAAAAGTAAAACTACTTACCATTGTTACATCTACTCGATGCTATATCATCACTATTTCAAAGATGCAAATATCCAAAAGCAGGTTTCTCCAAAAATCAGGAAAGAACCATATCATTAGCAATTATTGCATAAGCTACCCATCAAACTAGATAAAAGCATCAGCAGGCTAAGACAAACAAATTGGCAACATATAGTACTTACTCCAACATGAACTTTAAAATCATGGCAGTTTTAGTTAAAATTTCAGAATGGAACACAAAAAGAGTCTAAAAAATGCACACTTAACATAATAACAATAAACATGAGAAAATAAGGATATAAGGACTTCTCATTCAATCAAACAAGAAACCATGCGAACAAGAACTTACTCAAATGGAGCTTCAACTTCAATGGCAAGTGTTAGGTGTAAGGAAAGACCAGCAGAATCTTTTTGTACATCATTAGTAGTATGAGCCTCGTGAACATAACCTCTGGGAATGTACAATATATCTCCTTCCTTCAGCAGAATTTGCGTGCATGCATTTGGTACAGCATCAACATTTGAACCTTGGGAGCCATCAAGAGGTTCATATAAACGAGGTAAAAGCTTATTCCTTGGAGAGGAAATTGTCCACTGTTTCATTCCCACAAGTTGACACACAAGAACACAATGATCATCATAGTGCCGTGCCAACCCCTGAGAATTGCGTGGTGTCAAGTAAAGATTGGCACCTACAGACGGTTGACCAAACAAAGATGCTAAGCCTTCAGTGATAGCAGCAATGGACTTAAAGCGGAACTCCATACCACGCATAGCCACTGTATAACCATCTTTGTAAGCTTCATCACATCTGAATATATCATCAAAGCTAAGCACATGAGAAGACTGGGTGCAAGAACTCAAGCTCTCAAGGAAAAGATGTTTCTCAGTGTTGGAAAGCCTCTCTGCTTTTAGTACCCTTATATCCTGCTGGTAGATTATGGGCATACCCAAGCTATCTCTCTCGTTTTTTAGGAAATTGAAGATGTCCAACTCATCAGAAGCAATAGGTGGGCAGGAGACCACATAATGGAGGACAGAAGAGAGAAGATGGTGAACAACATCTTTAGGATTAATGCAATTCAAAAAAGAGTTGAGTATATTCTCCTCATCCACAGCCCTTGGGGTCCTGCTTATGAGAGAAGGCGATACTTCCCAATAGCCCTCTATAAAATCTTCGAAACTAGACTCTGGTAACCCAAAAATGCTTCTCCTGATTTGATCGATTGGCAGAAAAGTGGTACATTGGACTCTAATAGAAAGTCTGAAAATGCTCTCTGCCAGATTGTTCACCCTCATATTGCTCAACAAGTCTTTTTGCTGGCTGCACACCATCGAGTTGTACATTCGAGGATGCAGTTTAGTCCACAGCTCTTTCAAAAGGAAGAAGAAACTTTCAGAGAGCTCAGATGGAACTCTTTCCAATTGCTTGATATTGCAGGAGTTAACGAGTACAATAACAGCATCAAGAAGTGAAACAGGAAGTTCATGTTCCTTTGCAGCTGTAATGTGACTCCCAGCGAATCCACTGTCCACTGGGAATAATGTGACAGAATCCACAAAACATTTGGCCACCTGACGATAGCAAACCCTAGAGGATATGATGAGTCAAGCTGACGATAGACAAGGACATCGGCAATTAAATGTGTATTGAGTTAGAATAAGCCTACATTATCTATTAAATTCAAACAAGAAACTAAACCACACCACGTAAGAAAAAGAATTCTCAGCCGTATTCCACTAAACAGCTAAAGTAACAACAGTACCAAAACTTCTCCCAAGCTTTGCCGTATTATATCTACAAGTTCTTGAGTCAACCACAAGAGTTTTTTCATATATTCAAGTGATAGGTTGTAAGAACAGCAAACAAGATGGGAGATTGTAATTTGATGGATGGATATATAACATAAGTGTGTCCCCCACAAAGCCCATGCACAGATCATTTAAACCAGTTCATAATTAATTGATTCACAATAAAATGAGAAGCTTTTTCAATCCATATAGAACCTACATTATCATTATATAACTGCACATAACATGCTCAAATACACAAACAATAAGCCATTTGCAGGCCAATGTGCATAACTAGCTACAGCTTGATGAAAGAGTGTCATAAGTCTGAAACCTCAAGCCACTGAAGAAGGAAGAAAACAAGTACATGGAGAAGTGAACATAAGTATACATCCAGGAACTTGTCAACAATAGACTATGTTTAAAAAATGGGCGTGTTCCTTTCTCATCCTATGTCCCCTCTCAATCAAAGGAAAGACACCAATACAGCAACATGCATATAAACCATTGACAGACTTCATGCATCGTGTAATTATTCATACATCATAACTTCCCATGAAATTTACTTAAAAAGCCATTTCAAAGAAGCATCCAATGAGTCTGACAATAGGGCCTAGGTCGTTAATGACAAACGGTTTATTTGCTTAATATCATAAAGAAGAGAAGTTAGCAGCAGTCGACATCTGAAGCTTGATCAGAGGATAGATAATAGTGTGCCTATGCATCTCAACCAGTGAAAGCTTGACCAAATGAATCATTTTAAACAAGGATAAAGAGATCTTACTCATTTATCTCATGCACAAGCAGACTACACAATATGCAGAATAAAGCAACAAGGAAATTGTCCTGTTACATTAATTCTATCACATCAGTTATGACAACCATATCCCATCAGTGCATCTTAGAAAACACAGAGATGTAGCATAGTAGCAATTGCTGAGTTAGTACGTCATCCTAGATTTGATGCACCCAGGCCTCCATTATGATTAAGCTCTATGGATTACATTTTCTTTGTTTTGCAGTGTCAAGTCATGAATGAGCAACCACCATAACCAAGACATGCAGTGACAGCCAAAAACATTGAAATGACGCTGTATGAGCTAGCAGCATTGGTTGCCATAATAAAGTTTACCTAACGTCTGGTTGAACAAACTGCAAAAGCCCAAATCAATATAAGCTTCTCGGGAGACATTCATCCTCTAAATGAAGCACGAAAAAACTCATTTTCGATTGGAAAAAAACCCATAAAAACCACCTAAAATCCACATTTCCTCCACAAAAAAATGATCAGTTGCAAAGCCTGATGGTACAATCATGCTCCTTAACAAACATACAACTAAAATGATAGAACAGAGGAGAGAAATAAAAGAGGAAAAACTCACATGAGAGTCTCCAAAGCAGAATGCTCAAGAAGCCTCTGCCGCCCGACCAAACTAGTCGACAAATCCGAAACGGCACGACACGCACTCAATTTGACTCTCCTATTCGAACTCCTCAAACCCCATACCAGGCTTTCCAAAATTTCTGCATCCGAGGCGATTCGTTGGTTCATTTCGAACGAACAGAGCGAAGCCATTCCTACAACCTTAGCACAAAGACAGGCGATATCCGGATTGCTGTCAAGCACATTCAATCAAACGTCAAGCATATATATGCATGTCAAGTTACCCTTAAAGATAACCTCGCAGAGTGATAATGTGTGCTTGAGAAACAGAGAGAGAGAGAGAGCTCACTTGGATTTGAGCAGTACAGGAAGCACGGAGAAGAGGGCAGCGAGGGGTATCTTCCGAAAGCTGGGAACTGGGTCGTCCGATTTAGAGAGAAAAGAGAGAACTTTCCGCAAGCATCGCATGACCAACGACGAGGAAGGAAGTGGGTCGGAGAGGCCTCGGCCTCCCGCGTTGATCTTGAAGACGGAAGCTAGAAGCAGACACAGAGCGGTGTCTGCATCGGCCGATCCGAGCGGGGCGGAGCGACATAATTCGGAGTCCCTTCTCCTTCTCCTCTTTCTCTGCTGGGTCTCCTCCATATTTTCTCTGCACCGATGGGAAGCTCCTTCAAGCTCGGGGACTTCCGTCCGCCTGCACAATCTCAGTCCTCTGGGGCTATAGAGTGATGTCAATTTTGCAGACGGAGAGAATAATGTAAATGGCCACTAAACTTTTAATTTATTATGCAATATGTTTTTAAACTTTTGATTTGTGTGATATAATCCTTGTATATTAGCTGAATATGCAATACTGTTGCTTAACATTTAATTGATTTAGGGATTTGCATTAAAAAAATTAAAAGCTTAGGATCAATATCGCAATTAAATTGGAGTTAAAGTAAATGTATTGAAAAAATTAAAAGTTCATGAACGACATTACATATTGAACTAAAATTCATTGATTATTTGTGTTATTTTTTCTTTTTTTCTATTTTAAAATGATTATCTCAAATAAATGTTTAAAGTGATCCAAGAGATCCAATGTTATGATTAGGGCACTTTCATCGAAAATATTCATTGTTCTCTCTCCAATCTCAACCAACTTAATCTCTTTTTTCTTTTCTTTTCTTTTTTTTAGAAGAACTTTATCATCTTCTTCCTCCCCCTCTATCACACACAAAAGAGTTTCTTCTAGTTCCCTCCCCATTTTCCTCTCCTTGACGAATGCCTCCTCTTTCTTCTTACTGGAGCCGACGCAAATTAGCAAGCTCCCTCGACAAGATTTTAAATTTTCATCGGCTTCTTCATTTTGCTTGGTTGGGATACTATAGGGCGGGAGTGAATATGGTTCTAGAGTAGTCTATGAAATCAAAGAATTTGGCCAATTGAAACTTGTTTAATTCCAAGTTTCAAGATATATAGAGTAGGTTCCAAATTTCAAAAATTAAGAAACCTATTTCAATAGGTAGGTTTCAGGTTTTAGGTAAATGAAACCTAAAGCCTAAAACAAGTTTTTTTGTGTTTTTTTAGTTTATATTTTCACATGATCCCACGATATTTCATAACATCGAATGATGAGTGTATAATTTGGAACTGCTAATTTGAGTTTCCATTTTTATGATCGAGACTTTTATTTTGTCAATATTTCACATATTTTGTGTGTCTAAATATAAATTATGGTCAATATATGGTCATTAGATATGATGATTCATTACAATCGTTTAATTAATAATGCAAGTGTTGAATGGAAAATGGAATCGACTTAGGGTAGGTTCGACATTCCAAAAAATAATAAATATGTTCCAATAGATAGGTTCTGGGTTTCAAATGAAATATGTAAGAAACTTGAAATTACTCATCCTTACCATAGAAAAAACCAAATGAGAATGAGAATTTTCTCTCAAAATATTACCATTATTAGACGAAAAGGCCTTTGACTATGTGATTGAAGCTTGCCAACAAATGAAAATTTGGGCAGCCGACGAGCTCAACCTAGTCGCAACCACTTCCCCTTGTTCTCTCTTGAATTCCTTCGATTCAAATACTCTTTTAAGTCCCACCTCCTATCTTTTTTGTGGCAACAAGCCAGCATCTTGTCCATAACAACACTATTATGGGGGTGTGTATGATATGATTTTTCCGGATAAATTATAGACTGAATAATATAAAAAATTATCATAATCAATGTTGGAAAATTCCTCATAAAATAAGGGATCATTTTGAAAAGATTTGTATAGAGACTCAAATAATTTAGGGTAAAAGCTATAAAAAAAATTTCAAACTATGTCTATCTTGATATATTTACCCCAAATTTTTTTGTGACACCAAGAACCCTGAACTTGTACATATATGATATATTTAATCCAAACCTTTATAATACAAAAAACCTTAAGCTTGTATGGCACATTTATCCCAAACTTGCTAACAATGATATATTTACTCCAAATTTTTTTGTGACGTTAAAAACTCAAAACTTGTATTCATGTGACATATTTATCCAAAATATTTGGTGTCACAGAAAAATTTTGGGGTTTTTGGTGTTGAAAAGAAGTTCATGACAAATGTGTCACATAAGTATAAGTATTAGGTTTTTGGTGTTAAAAAAGAAGTTTAAGATAAATGTATCACAATTGGCAAAGTTTAAGATTTTTTGTGATTTTTTCCAATAACTTATTCAGGCATTAGGGTGAGATATTTTGCTTAGCCCCCCTTGGATATGATACATGAATAAAAAATAAAATGGAAAAACTAGAGAAAGGATTTGTCTATTAAATTGACCAAATCTGTGCGCCTCTTAAATTTGGTCATGTGATGTCTATGTGTTATATCCCTTCGTGTTAAGATTGTCGCAGTTTAGACCATATGTGACATCTTGATTTTCCAATTTTGTTTTCAATTGAATAAGTCGAGCATTTCATCTTCGCGCCTATAGCTCTCTTCACTAAGTTGGCCACTCACAAGATAACTAGTCTATTAGATGAAGTCGTTAAGGGATTCTAACGCATCAGATTTGAGAATTCAACCAGGAAACGACTTCTCGACCGAGCTAATCTACAAGGATCATTACGGCACAGTTAAAAATCGATTAGAGATTGGAGATAGGTCGACTCGACAAAGGTATGTGATTAAGTGTGGGTGATTCCACCTAATTGCATAATTCTTGTAGGCTGGCACTAGACCGATTCTTCTATGATTTTAGTACTTTGTGTCCGCATTTGAAACCTTAAGATTTTCATGATAATCGAGAGTCGCCAATGTGTCGAAAATGTACATTGTAGCTTGAAAATAATCAACCATAGGTCAAATGCACGAAAATTCCTAAAAGCTACTGGGTAGATTAGGAAGCATTAGGATCGTGTCAAAATAAAATTAACAATGAAATTGAACCCCAATTTAGAAATTAAAGGTTCTGTCATGTCACAATTTATTTTAGGAATGTCAACTCATCCTTAGAAGATTTTTCTACAAACCGAGATTTTTAGTTGAAAAGCAAGGTAAGGCCGTTTTTGTCCGGAAAAGTCAGAGGGCCAGTTTTGATCGCATCTTTGGAATGCAAGTTGGATCATATGACGTGGAAAATTCATGAGATGGACGAGGACACCTTGGCAGCTTTATTTGGACTTCAATTTGAGCTCAATTGGATTTATTTGGAAGAAGATTGAATGAATTTGAGTAAGATTGAAGAGGGAAATGTATCAAATTCGTATGCCATGGGGTGAATAACATTTTGGACCATTTGCCAAGCTTGTTGGGGAAGATTGGTGGCTGCAAAGGGCAGAAGGTGAGGACCATGGATGGTGGGGGCAAGCCAAGGGAGAGAGAGATAAGTGTTGAAGGCTAAGAAGCCTTTAGGGTCCCCCTTGTTCAGCAGCTCTTCTTCCTCCTTGAATTGAGGCTTTCTCCATTTTTATGGCTTGGAGAGACCTTGAGAGAACCAGAGAAAATCGAGCACACCAGCCTCTCCACCATCACACGCTCGCAAGGCCACCGTTGGCCGTTTTCCTCCTCTGTTTTTCGCTCGTTCCAGTTTCTACTCCAACCGACCTTTCACCAAAGATCTGAGTAAAAAGTTAACTTCCCGGATGAATCAGCAAACGAGTCACTCATCGCCGCAAAGAAGACATCTAGCCGGTTTAGAGCACCTCATTGCTCATCGAAACGATTCTCCGGCCGTCCAGTACGGCCGCCCGAAGCCACCACTCACCGGACCGTCTAGACTCGCTTGATTCCGCCTATTTTGCCCGTTTCACGATTTTCAGCCATTTTCTCCCTATTTTGACCCTACCTCCACCCATAACAACCACTAGCAGGTCCCCCTTGACCCTCAAGAGCCACCGGTTGTCGGTCAACCCCTCGCTGGAGCTCTGGCCAAGCCCATTCAGCTCTTTTTCTCCTCTAGCGACCAATTTTTCAAAGTTGTAGAGGGTGTACGAATTTGTGGCTGCTGTTCCAGCCTCGGGACCACCTTGGATTGCTATGGTTGAGGTTCCCGAGCCTCCTTGCCATTGTCCATCGGCCGTACGTTGCCCCCAAGCTGCCGGACTTTCATCTCTCGCCGTTTCCAGCCCTTTCCTCCGCCGATTCCAGCTTGTTCAGTCAAGATCAGAAGCAAAAAGCCAGCAAGGTTTTGAAGACTTTGAGACCCATTTTAGGTGTCTTTCCGACCTCCGTTGGTGTCGCTGCTTCGAGGTTTATCGATCGCCTTGGCATCGTGGTTGCCGTGGATTCACCGGCTCGCAAAACCGGTGAGTTTTTCCTCTAATCCTTGCTTAGTAAGTTAATTATGCTTAAAGGGTGTTTAAATTATTCTAAGTAGGTTTAAGTGGTTAGATTAGATTATTTAAATTTTAATTAGATTAAATGTATTATTAGTTTAGTGGTTGATTAATTGTGGCTAATTATTGTATGTTTAAATTGTTGTAATCTAGTTTAAGCCTTAATTAATTATTTTTAATTAAATAATTTATTTCAAATTTATAATTATAATTTTATTAAATTATATTAATATAATATAATATTTAATTATTTAATTTTCGGAATTAAATTTAATTATTTAATACTTTCAAAAATTTTGCCGAGATGGCCGGTCGTTAGAATTTTGCGCTGATCGCAGCAATACTGTCAATTTGTGCCAATTGTATGTTTAATTAAGAAACTGAGTGAAATGATGATTATGGTTAATTATTCCAAAGTGTGGATTTGAGTGAAATTGGAGAAGTTTTGGTATTTAACTTGAAAATACCCGGTGTTGGCTTTTGGCACCGTAATTGGTTTGTATGACCCAGTTTGTATCGTGGATCTAAATGAATTGTTTATCTAGTTCTTTGGTTTATTATTGAATATGCAGCTTTGGCGAGTAAATATTTATTTATATATATGCTATAGCTTGTGTGAGTTATTATATATGCTACAACTTGAGTGAGATTTACATCTTGAGCGAGCTACTATCTATCTATATAGCTTGAGTGAGCTACTGTCTATATATTATAGCTTTGGAGAGCATGTGTCGTATTAACGATTGGTTTGATAGACGGTATTGAATGATAGATAGTAATGGTTGATAGATAGTACGGATTGAAATAGAAAGATAGATAGTATGAATGAATTGAATCGTTGGATCAATTGTGTGATTGAGAATTAAACTGTGCTGATGTGCAAGAAGGGACTGTGGCAAGGTAAGTCCTCTGATTTGCGTGACTAGGCCACTCCTGAGTGTATTTTCTTCCTAATCGAGTCTTAGAGGGTAAGACTCGCTGAGACATTGTCTCACCTCATCGTGGGCTCAATATTTTCATGTCCTTAGATGGCGATCGTGAAGGAATGAAAGCCATGGACATCTGTGAAGGTGGAGACTGAAGAATCGGCGAACGTATTTGATTAGTTGGTCATAGGATAGTTCCCTTTTTGTTGAGCTAGTCTATTTTGTAGACAATCCAATGTTATATATAAACTTATGTGTTTATAAGAAAACTTGTTTGGTTGTGATTGATTGCCTACTTTTCTATCCTAAGTTAAATGTTGTCAGGGGATTTGTTTTGCTTCCTCATGCGTAATAAAAAGAATGGGTTGGCGACGTGTCCTGGGAAGTCGCATATTTCTATCGACCGCAAAGGGATTTTCGCATGCTCGGAGGATCAAGGCATGACACCATACCTACTGGGGAAGTCGTTGTCAACTAGGTTTTTCTTTTTTCTTTTTTTTAGGAATAACTTTTTTAGCATAGGCCATGTTAATTAGGTTTTCTTACATTCATTTGACCTTTCACAATTATTATCATTGAATTTCCATGCGTTTTTTTTTTTATTTGTCTCATTTTAGGCGTAGGAATCAAAACCCACACTTAAAACTAATTATCCCCACCCTCATCCCCTCAAGATGAAAATTCAAGCCTAGCACCTTCCCATGTCCATGTGGGAAGAGTGGCCATTGAAGCAAAACCCCAATGGTTAATTTCCAAGCACTCGGAGTCATGTAAATTCATCATTCCGTTCCAACTTGATTCGCACGCATTTCATGGCCTGAGCGTGGAACTACTAAGCAATCTCAATCAATCTCCGATCTTTTGTGGTTGATGGTTCATACAGGGTTTTCGTCAACAATAGTAAACAAGTATTGATGCAAATAGTTTTCTTTTGTATACTCTTGGACCAATATCCTACGAAAATTTCTTCTTTTTGGTATATTTGTCCGCAATCCCCACCATGTACATAATATTGTTAAATAATATTACCTCAATGTCACCTTGGAAAATTACCAAAAAAGTCATAAATTTATTACACATTTATCAATTCAATGTTAAACCTCTCAATTTGGTCAATTTATTTCTAAATATTTTAACAATTTGTCAATCAAGTTCTTACATCCAATTTTGGCTGGAAATCACCGACATGATTGGCAGTCATCTTACATGACATCACCGACATTGATGTGGATGATTTTTGTAATTTTGTAATTTTTTATTTTCTTTACTTTTTATTTTCTTTATGACTAGTCAGGGTCACCTGTCCACTAGTCCACTAGCGAGGCCCTCACCAACTGCTAATGAATGTAGCTCGACTTCTAGAAGAACATTTTTGTTCTTTCGTAATGGTCTCAACAAAAGAAATAGTTAACTTAAGTTGATAGATGTCTCGATAGTATTTTGTGGGAATGCTTAATAAGAGAATTTTTTTATTGTCCCATTATTAATTATACATATCATAAGAAAAATCAGAGCATTAAAAATTATAGTCCGTTTATCTGTTACCTAATAAATGCATAAACTTGTTAAACAGAATAAAATAAAATATCGCTATAATTTTCCTATAAAAAATTTTCCGAGAATTATTATGAGCATTTTTAGGGGACTAGTCCCGCATTCGAGGTGGATCATCATCGTTGGCTAAGAAAGGAAAAAACGTGGTCCCGTCAGATCTGCACTGCAAAACCGGTTTTCTGCTGCAACTTAATGACACTAAAGGAAACTTACGGATGCAAAGGTGATGAAATTTACAATGATTGAGAAAGTTACGATGAGCAGGGAAAATTACTGACACATAGGTTGCTAAAAATTTACCTAGGGTAATGAACAATTAGATATTTTATTAACAATAACATAAAAGAAATTTACTATTGACTTAGAGAGGTTCCTATTTTTGTGGAATATTACGAACCATGGGATCTGGAAAAAGTACTTCCATCAATAAGAACTTATGCCCTCTAAATAAAAGTTAGGAAAGAATATTTTATTATTATTATTTTTTGTAGAATATTACAAAACCATAAGATCCATACAACATACGATGACTAAAGGGATGCGTACATCAATTTTGAAAATAGGGTAACGATATTTTCTCTCATGCATCCTATAACAATAGAGTTCAAAGGCATGACTGATAGACCCTTCATTTTCAATACAAACAGTGATGTGACATGCCCTTTAAGCTTGAACTTGGAGTGGGTGTAATGATCTCCATCTGTGTATAACACATCGCTCACCCGCGAGAGATTGAGAAATAGGGTGAGAACCAGCGCTGGGCCAGCAGGGAGACCAAGAAACTCTTCATTTATGTCCTTCCATGCATCAACAACTCGTTTATGGAGTTCCTCCCCGGTTTTGTATTTCGAGACACCATTTTCTTTCGTTAACAACTCTACCGTAGATGTGTGCCCCCTCTTTTGCTCATATCGTATGTCAACAACATTGGCGTAATTAGGTTAACATCGTTTTTGATTGAGTGGTGGTCGATCTAATTTTATTAGAGTATTGGAGGATAATTATGTTTTTATTATACCTAGTGAGAAGCAATGTCATCCATGAACCTACAAATGATTTGTGAAGCCCGCAAAATCTTGCAGCGAACAACCATTCAAAAGCATCTCCTATAACCACATTGCCAATTCCTACAAGTGTTGTGATCAATAACTCTCCATAGCCTGTCGTTAATAAAGCAAAGGGCATGTATTCCTCTAGTGTTGGTGAGTAGCTGGTATCGAACCATTTAGCTTCATGAAAGTACCCTCTTGCTTGCTTCTTCATCTGAGACATTAAACATAAACAAGAACAGTGGGTTTCCAAGAAAGTATTCATCCAAATCACCACAATTACATAGAAAAATTATGAGATAATTTTTGAAGAATTTTCTTTATCGATAATATTAAATTTGACGCACGTCAGTTAGAGAGTACAAAAGTTTGAGAGCCGCCTTGTCTTGAGTTAATCAAATAAACAAAAACCGAATTAATGGTTTGGAGAGAAAGGAGAGAACTTTCCGCAAGCATCGCTTGACTAACGACGAGGAAGGAAGAGGGTCGGAGTGGTCTCCCGCCTTGATCTTGGAGACCGTAGCCAGAAGCAGACACAGAGCGGTGTCTGCATCGGCCCATTCGAGTGGAGTGGAGTGAGATGATTCGGAGTCCCTTCTCCTTCTCTTTCTCTTTCTTTGCTGTGTCTCCTCCATATTTTCTCCACACCGATGGGAAACTCCTTAAAGTGATGACACCCTTTCAAAAGTGGAGAATGACGCAAATCATCTCTAAACTTCAATTTAATATCTAATGTATGATTAAATTTTAGGTTAATATTATGAAAAACTCCAAATCAATACACCTATAATAAATTTATTATAAACTAATTTTTTGACAACAAAAAATTACAAACTAGTACACTTTTGACAAATTTAGCCTAAATTAGTATATTTGTAATAAATTTACATTCTATTGATTTCTCTTAAATTTTACAATCAAATTACTAAGTTGATCACACATGACATTATAATCCTTGTTTTTTGGATCAATATGCAATGTCAATGCTTAACTTGTAATTGTTTCAAGGACCAACTTAAAAAAAAAAAAAAACTAAAAGTTTTAGGTTAATATTTAATAAATTAAAAACTAAGAGACCACATTGTACACTAAACCAAAGTTCATGGGCCATTTGTGTCATTTTCCTTTATTAAAAAATGTTGAAAGTGAGATTTATCTTGAATAAGGATTTGAAATGGTCATTTAGTCTCAAATAAGTGATCTGATAGAACGGTCAAAGGAACTTTGCTCAAAAATATTTGTTAGGCTCTTTCTCTTCATTCTCGATTAGCTTAGGCTACCATTTTTATTTTTATTTTTTTATGAAAGATCTCCATCATCTTCTTCCTCCCCCCTCTATTGTCGCGTCTTGATCCTCCGAGCGTGTACCCATTTCTTTGCGATCAATTAAATAGTGACATTCTAGGACACATTGTCAACCCATTCATTTTAATGCGCATGCGGAAGCGAATAAATAATCCCCAGATAATAGCAAGATGGGATAGAAAAGTAGGCAACAATTTACTCCCAAAACAAGCCTTTTATAAACACGCAGATTTATATATTAAACCAGTCTATTTACAAAAATATCGGTTCAACAAAAAGGGAACTATTCTATGACCCACTAGTCAGACACATTCCCCGATTCTTCAATCTCCGCCTTCCTAGACTCCAAGGCTTCATGTTCTCCACGACTGCCATCTAGGAACCTGAAAATGTTATCCCACAACGGGGTGAGACGACATCTTAGCAAGTTCATCCCCCTACGACCCGACTAGGAAGAAAATACACCATAAGGCTGCTTAAACACAAGCACAAGTTAGAGGACTTACCGTTGCCTCGGTTCATTCCTACAAGTCAGTACGATTCATATAATTATCGAATCACATCAACCAAATCAAATCATCACAATAGATTGAGTCATCGATCAATCGACTCAGTCGATTGTTATGAAGATCATCACTTGTTCAATCTATCCAATACTATCTATAAAGTCCGATTATATCAAGGATTGCTCACTCTAAGCCGAAAATAAATAGTATAGCTTGCATTAAGTTGATAAAGTATACTAATCTTACTAAGCTAACATATCAAAGCCCTCAGGCTGATATAATATACCAGTATACTACTCTCGCTAAGCTAACATATCAAAGCCCTCAGTCTAATATAGCATACCCATGATGCTCACTCTAAGCTGATAAAGTATATTGCTTGCACTAAGCTTATATTGAAGCTCGTAGGCTGATATAGTATATTGTTCTCACCATCTGATAATGCTATCATTTTTATCATTCCCGATAAAAATAATCATGTGTAGGTATACGGTCGGCCTTAGCCAAAATACAATATTTTCTCTTTTGAAGATCCCACTAAATTCAATAGTCCATATACACATTATTGGCATTGTAAACTAACGCCTAATATTTTCTAATTAAATATCGAAATTATTAAATTTTGGGATAAGTTTTCAAAATTACAAATTACACTCAAATTGCACAAATGGCACTTAATTAATTAAACAAATCACACCATTGCAATCGATATAAAATTCCGGTCATTGACTATCTCGGTCTAATTTTTGCAAAATAATAATTTATTAAATAATTACAAAAATTAATTATTAAATACCAATAAATGCAACGTAGGCCGGAAAAGCCTAAATAAATATCGAAACGAGCTTGGAAAATTTCCGAACCTATATAAATAAATACTACAGCTTATCTACTTGCTAATTGCACTACTCTAACCACCTAACATGCAATATCGAATGATTAAATTACTAATCCGTTCTAACTTACCACATAAACCATACTTAGTCTAAATTAATCAACTCTTAAACATGATTAATTTTCTAAGCAGGGATTAGTGAGTAAACTCACTGGATTAGCGATCCAAAGGGACCACGACGACGGAGACGTGGAGGCGGTCCACAAACTCCAAAGCTGAAGCACCTTTTGAGGTCCAAAAGAGCTTCAAAGTGGGCTAAACAATGCCTAGCAAACCTAGAAATCTCGATTTTGTTCAGTGGGCCGAAGACAGAGCTAAGCGGCTAGTTGGGT
This sequence comes from Eucalyptus leucophloia subsp. euroa, assembly GCA_017140325.1. NCBI lineage: Eukaryota > Viridiplantae > Streptophyta > Magnoliopsida > Myrtales > Myrtaceae > Eucalyptus > Eucalyptus leucophloia. The sequence goes on from CM029471.1 coordinate 25,043,298, forward strand.
GAGCAACGACCGGCGGAGGCAGCAGCGGGTCTAGGCGGGCGACTCCGGTGGCAGGCGGTGGCTAAACGACGGCGTGTGGTGGTCAGATGACCTCGGGCAGCAACCAGGATGGATGGAGGCGCGTGGACATCGAGTGGAGAGGCGGGAAGAGCGAGCAAGGCTCATGGGATGTGTCGAGCAAGCGAGTGGCTTGCAGTGGCTCCGGTGGCATGTGACAGCTGCTCGACGGCAAGGGGCTAGCTGCTGGTTCGTTCTTTGATTTTTCTTAGCTTAAAACAACAAGCAAGAAGGAGGGGGAGGGGTCGACGGCAAGGGGAAGGAGAAGGGGGGACAAAGACCAACTTGGAGGGGGTCACTTGGTCTTCTTCTATCTTCTTGTCTCCTTGGAATGGTCCCACCAATGCTTTATGTCTTCCTCAACAATTTTCCAACTAATAGCTTCCTTTAGAAGCCTTGGAAGTGGTCAAAAGGTTGGGGCAAGGGGGCTATGAATTTGAAGTGTTTTCCCCTGAAATTGAACTAATCTCTCTCCAATTAAAGTCAATTCGGCCTAAAAAATTCCACTATTGAGCATAACAATATATAGAAAAATAATCGCAGCTCAATATTATAATATCAACCAATCGACACATATGCATATTTATATTCTCTCCTCCTTTTTGTCATAATCAAAAATCGATAACAATAGAAATAGTATCACATAGAAAATATAAAATGATAACAAATATATCTTGCATGAAACATAATTCTCAAAAAATCAGCATTTGCAAAGTAAGTCGAATATGGCTCACTCCAATCATATATATCAGCAAATATCCAATAAAAATCATTGATACATTATAAAATTCATTTACCCTTTTCCTTCCTTCCATCATAATCAAGATCATGATCAATTCAAAAAGATTTTTCCAAAATTGATCAATGCTCCCCCTCAATTTGTTGCATTTTTGAGGTGATCACGATTCTTTTGCTTTCCTTTGGATTCACTTTCTCCCCTGTCATCATGACAATATTTGCAAATAGCACTAGTTGTGGCTTGTGCACGTTGGGCAGAATATTTTTCCATTATTTCCTTCGTAACAACAATATCCACAACAATCATTTGTATTTTGAAATTCGAGGCAAAAAATTATTTTCTTCAATCAAGCTCTTCTCGAATTCAACCTGCATAAACTTAACGAACTTTTTGCACAATAAGCTGTAATAATATCCATATAATATATAAGGCCCTTTCTTCAAATAAATAAATTGAATAGCATATATAAAATTAAGATTCAGAACTACTCAACCTTTCGCACGACACATTAGGGATTTTCTTAACAATTTGCAAAAACTTTGCACAAGGAAGAGAATTTTTAAACCTCCAAAAGATAGTATAGAATCTTCATAATTTTTAGATCGAACTTTCCAAAACCCATATGAAATATTCTTTTGTCACTTGCAAATTCTTGTCTAATGGATAACAATCCTTGCAAAAATATCACGTAATACCTTGTGGCACCCCTAAAGACCTAAGGTTGCCACAGATACCTATTGCTCCACCTAATGGATACCAGTTACATCTCTTAGCGGAAGGACCGTAGTTCATAGGCTTTTTTTTTTTTTTTTTTTTTTTTGAAAACGGTCCCAACGCAACTTATTAGCGGAAGCATAAACAAGTCTCACCATTTCTCCCTCCAATAACCATAATGCAATACACACCAACTACGCATCATAATAAAAGATAAAGCCGAGACACTTTTATTTATACTTTCATGACGGATTTCTCGGGTCGGTACAACCAAAAGTAAAGCCAAGACTTTTAACTAAACTTGACCACAGCTCAAAAGAGAGATCTCGACCCCCTACATCGATCACGTGTCATCCTCCAAATACAAGTGTCGGCTACCCTCAAAAAGTGTCAACTCCCACTCCTCACACGGACCATCACACCCACCCCGGTGCGTTGGGCGGTGGCGGCGGCGGCGGCGGCGGCGACATCATCCCCGCATCACTTCGTCATGGCAGACGTGGACAGATAAGAACTCCTAGATGACCAGGCCCCCAGCTAGGCCCACATCATACATTACCAGCACACGAACCCGTATAAATGTTAGACCAGGGATAGTGACACTATCAAGCTCCATACAATCGAACTTCACGTTAGATGGAAGGTCGTAAAAGGTACCCCGTGTGACCGGAGGGAGAGGCATCTTTCTAATATGAAATGTTAGTCTCCAAAGGGGTGAGTACAACCACTCAACAAGCAAAAGATCCATTAAACTACTCAATGCATCAAACAGAACAATCATGACATCATAGTAGAGTGCATATCATTCAAGCATCCAAGCATAACTTACCTTGTAGCCATGCATACATCATCGTACCATATGTGCATACACCATCATGCACTCGTCATCAATCATTCATGCATATACCATCATGCCATAGGTGCATATACAACCATGCACTCATACAACCATGCGTACATGTCACCATACCATGCATGATTCAATTTCTTATCTTTCAATTAGATCACCACATTTTTCTTTCCTAGGACCAGTAATTGCATCACACATTTTATCGCTCACACCCAACCTAGCATCGTGAGGAACCTCCAGCACACACCACCGGGCATCCGGCACCCCCACATTCCGGGCATCTCGCATCCCAACTGGCATCACGAGGTATCCCCTCGGCACACACCTCCGAGGCTTCCGACACCCCCACATCCTAGGCATCTCAAAACTCCCGAGAACATCCGGCACCCCCACATCCCGGGCATCCGGCACTCCCCTTTCCGAGCATCCTGACACTCCCAGGGCATTGTTGGCTCACCCCTCCGACGGTATTCTCATTTATCATAACTCATATTCACAATTTATGTCTCAATATCAACATGGCACATGATGTGATGGCAACAAGGTCAATTTTCAGCTTTTGATTTTATATGTAATGCCAAGTATCATCACATGTGCATCAAGATTTAATCACTTAAAACAATACAATTTACGGGCTCATACAAAACAAAATAGTCCATGCATTACAGCTTTTGAAATTCGCACAATCCAGCTTGCACAGTTTTAGAAAACATTTTAATTAAATGCCCAAATGACCTTCAAAATTCATGAAATTCAAATATGTAATAGTCAAGACATAAAATCAGGTATTTCATGAAGAACACTAAACCAAAATACCCTCATACAATTCGGTATAGACCAAGCATCACAGCACTACTATTCCAACAGTTCAACTTGCACAGTTTTGAAAACATTTTTGGTTAAATAGGCAAATGAACTTCAAAAATTACGAAATTTAACTATGTTGTAGGGAAGACATAAAGAGAGATATTTCATGAAGAACACATTGCCTAAAGAACCTCATACAAAACGATATAGTCCACGCATTGAAACTGACTAAGTCCGAACACATCAGATTGCATGGTTCTAGAAACATTTCCGATTAAATACCTGAATGACCTTCAAAAATTATGAAATTAGAATATGTGATATTCAAGACCCTAAGGTATATTTTTCATGAAGGAATCAAATTCAGATTCGTCCTAGGTAATTTAATATAGGTGGTTAAAAATTCTGTTCCTAGTACCGAAATTTCCAGATCTAACTACCTCCGAAAAACCATGATCTCACCTACCTATTCTTGTTGGTTTTCTCTAAGTTTTTGATATGTTAAACCTCAGGATGTCCTTTACATCTTTTGTTAAGAAATCGAAGTGCAATTCCAACAAAAAGTTAGCCTTAGAGTCCATGATTTCATCAAAGGTAGTTACCAAAATCTCCAGATTCAGTCTTTCCAAAGAATAAAGATTTCACCCACTTATACTTGTTCGTTTTGTCCCAAATTTTATTATGTTATACTCCAAGAAGTCCTTAACAACTTTCATTTAGAAGTCACGGCAAAAATCCAACTCGAACCTCACATGCAAACCACTAGAACATCCAAGGTTGAGCTGTTTTCTCAAGAACAGTTTATTAACCTAGAACACCACTCTTAAAACTTCAACTTTTCACACTCTAGACATCTGAAATTTATCACCATTCAATCACACATACTAGGCACAACATGGCAAGAGTAGATCAAGGATCCCACTTGCCTCTGAACCGAGCAAGCAGCGAGCACAACGGCGACGGGACACGGTGGCGACGGACAATGGACGCACGGCAGACGGTCGAACGGTCCTCCTCTTTCCTCTCTTCCTTTCTCCCTTTCTTCCTTTCCTCCTTCTCTTTCTCTCCTCGCTCTCTTTCTCGAACAAACTCCCTCTCTCTCTCTCCCTCTCTCTCGCTTAAACCGGCATCATCTTCCCCTAATTTCTTCCCCTCCATCATTAGCCATCATTAGATCATGCATGGAGAACACTTGGCAATTTTCTTGGGACAAATGGAGGAAGGCATGCAACCGGATCCCCCGCCCCCTCTTTTGCACATCGACAGCCCTTCATGGGCTTGGGCTAGCCATGGGCCGGCGACAACTTTCCTCCTTGGCTTCGTGGGCCGGTCGAGAATGGGGTGAGGCAATAGGCTGGTTTGGGCCTTTAAATGTCCAGCCCATCCTCATCCTAATAATCCACCTAATTCTTAATTAGATGCAAACCTAATTGAGATTTATTATTCACCAAAACTTTGTGAACTAATTTAATAAATTCCAATCCACAATCCCCATGGCCAAAAATAGAATTTTCCTATTAAATAATTACCCACCAAAAGCTTGGCCAAAATCTCAATGCAAGACATGAATTAGACACTTCTAAAGATTGGTAAGAAATTCTAGGATGCCACATACCTTCATTCGATTTGCGGATCAAACTTGCTAGATATAAGATATCTTCTAAGAATATAGCAAGAATATCCATGAATATGTAATAATATCTTTCAAGATCAAAAGAATTTTCTTAAGCATAAATCTTAAAAATATATTACTGATGCATTTCGCAAAAAGAAAGTAGATATTTTTATCTCGTGCCAAATCAAGCAATTTAAAAAAATGCTATGCCTTAACAAATGATATTTGCAATATAAATCATATATAATTCATAGGCAATCATCTAAAATCATGATAAATGTATGTAAAGATTTGCAAGGCGGGATAAAAAAATATTCTCTTACCCAAGGTATATGATTGCAATATACCATTAAAAAAAAGATCATTACCAATCTTTACCTAAGATTCTTTTCTTATTGCACCAAAATCTGCGTAGATTCGCAATCATTCTTGCCTTATTGAATTTCCTGCGATCAACTCATTTTCAAATTCTCTTTCTTCTTTTCTTTTATTTCCTGCAAAAATAACTCACATTTTCTTTGGTATCCATTTTTTCTTGGGTCCATGAGAGTTACTAGAGTATGCTGTTTTTACCCAATATCTTAATAGGTCTCCAAACTTTATGACATTCTTTCTCAAAGTGTTCTGAATATCCACAATTTGAACACTTGAGGGCATTTTGACCAACAAGTTTTGTAAAGATCCTTTGAAAATACTTCTTGTACACAAGTTTAGGAGGTCTTTGTCTAAGTCTCTCCCGACTTTAGGAAAATTTATTAGAGAATCACTTTCCTTCGAAACCAAGTCCCGACTTGGTATAGTAAGGTACTTGTATGGAAATGATATGCTCTAATGTTTTTGAACCCTTTGAAAATTTTGTCGAAATATTTGAAAATTTCTTTTTTAAAGAATTATTTTCTTTGACAAGTAAATCTCGACTTTCTTTCATTTGTAGAAAATCTTTTTCCAAAATTTTAAACTTTTCTTTTTGAGAAAGATCTTGTTGCCTAAGCCAAGAGTTTTTCTTTTTAAGTTCAGAGATCCTTTTAAGAGAAGATTTGAGATTTGAGCAAAGCTTATTTATATACTTAAGAACTTTAGCAGGAATTTTTGAATGACTTACCTCGATTTTCTCATCGGATTCTGAGTCTGTGTCTGAGTCAGACTTTGATTATAAGTATGTGTCTAAGTCAAACTCTAATTTTGAATTTGAGTTTCAGTTTGAATGTGCCTTCAAGCATATATTTTCTTCCTCATCGTCTTCTTTCATTGTTCTTTTCTGCCAATTCTACTTGTATTGTCTTCTTCCATCAAATTTCCTTCCTTTTCTACTCAACTTTTTGAATTTCTTGATCATAAAAGCAATTTCTTCATCATCCATGTTATTTTCTGAATCCGTATCATCAGAATTAGCCTTAGATTTAAGTGCAATTTACTTCTTACCTTCAAGGTCTTCATCAACAATTTGTTCCATTTCGTAGGATTGAAGAGAACCGATCAATTCATCAATGGAAAGTAGCATAATCATCTAAGTCTCCCGGATTGAGGTCTTAACACGGTTCCAATCTTTTGAGAGGCCTCGCAAAAGTTTGTTGACCTTCATTGGGGGAAGAAATTGACTGACCTTGATATGCTAAACTATTTACAATTTCTGTAAAACGACTGAACATATCTCCAATCGACTCTCCTTACTTCATCTTGAAGAATTCATATTGGCCAAGTAGGAAGTTTACTTTTGTCTCTTTTACACAATTAGTCTCTTCATATGTAACATGAAGCCTATCCCAAACTTCTTTTGTTATTTCATATGAAGAGATTCTGTTATATTCAGCAGGAGACAAGACGCAATATAAAGAATAAATGACTTTTGCATCCAGAACTTCTCTTTTGGACATCTCTGTCTGAGACATAGAAGTGGGGGGTTTGGTTTCTTTGTCTTTACCATTCTTATTTGATGTAGATGCAACAGTGGGATTGATTCCTTTTTCGACAACATCCCAATGCAAGGGATCTCTGGATCTTAGGAATGCTTTCATTTTGTTCTTCCACACGTTGTATTACTTTCTATCAAAATATGGTAGCCTAGTGTTGTTTTGCCCTTCCATAAGTCCTGGTGCCAATATACTAGCCATAAAAGATCTTTAGCTTAGAAGTAAAACACTTCAATAATTAAGCACACGAGCTCTGATACTAAATGAAAGTGCTAGTATGAACACCTAAAAGGGGGTGAATAGGTGTAAGAAATTTTTTCGCAAAGAACAATAGAAATATTTCAATTTTGAAATCGAGTCTAAAGAGTAAAAGACTTTGAGCGAGATCAAACTTTAGAAGTTAAATAGAACTACGGAAAAAATAAAGGAGTTCAGGAAAGAGAATAAGAACACAAGGTTTATAGTGGTACGGCTTAGATCAAGCCTACGTCCAATCTCCCACGCTGACAGTCTTATAGCTGGATTCCACTATGCAATCAACAAAATATTACAACTTTGAGTGTAAATACTTATTGGTAGATCACACTATCTCACTAAGTCACTCTTTTGGTATTTCTCTCATGATCATAAACGTTTAAGCTCACCAAAGACAAGTGTATAATCGAATGTCACTAAGACTTTAGAATTATAAATTTTACACTCTGTCTCTTACTTGCTCATCAGTCCTTAATCTCCTTAAATACTCATCCACTTCCAAACTAGCCATTGGACAGTATCTTAGAAGATCGTCTTCCAATCTACCCATTGGACAGATTTGTATCTAGAAGATTTATTAGCCGTTAAGTGATAAAAGTAGAATTCCAAATTGATTATGATCGTCCATATAAACAGAATTTTGGTTTCCATAAGTAGAGCTTCTTTGTATAAAAAGTTCTTGTCTTCAATAACCAATTGTCAATCAATTAAATTGAGTCAATCAAATCTATCTTGATGTAGAATCCAAACCAGATCATTAGTCGTTATATGTTTGAGGCTTGTGTTACGTTCTGTCAAGTTGTTTCATTCTGAATCTGCTACATTATGAACACGTGTCTCGTTCTGGATGTAAAGTCTGAGAGTCTTCAAATTGAAATAGAGTCTGAGTGTCTTTAGATTGAAGTAGAGCCTGAGTGTCTTTAGATTAAAATATACTTTACAATCTGGACGTAAGCCTAAGCATATTTTGCTTCAGCATAGAGTTTGTTTTCTGGTTGTTCCAAGTATAGACTTTGAAAATATCATTTACATGTTCTATCATCTGCATAGTCTATTACTCAACCATTAAATATGTTAGTAGCCTTTGATTTATTTTGTCACCTTCAAAACATCATAAGAGATTTCAATCCTGAAATCAATCTTAGAACCTGTGATAGTGTAGGTTTTAAGTGTCAAAAAGTAAGGAACTTGTTCAAGTGGATACATTCTAGCAACCATACACAAGTTTAGGTAAAACTTATACGGAATCTGAAATTGTTCACTCTTACTACATAGAAAACCATTCGAGAATTTTCTCTCAAGAAATTATTGTTATTAGACAAAAATGCCTCTGACTATGTGACCAGAGCTCGCTAGCCAATGAAAATTTGGGCAACTAGCGAGCTCAGCCTAGTAACAACCGTTTCGCCTTTATCTCTCTTGAAGTCCTCCAATCCATGTTTGGTTCGGCTTTGGGGAAATGTACTTGGGGAAACGTAAAGGTCTTTAGCTTGAAGGGGTTTTGGCAAAATGCAAATATTGTTTGGTAAACTATAATTAAAATTTGTCCTATGATGCAAATTTGGGAGAAATGCATGCTTGGTTAACATATATTTGGAAAGTCATTTGGTGTGCCAATTGAAGTTTTTTTTTTTTTTCAACTTTGATTTTTTTTAAATTGGAAAAAAAAATAATGACCATAACTTTTACTTGTGCGTTAAAAGTAAAGTGAAAGAGATGTATTAACAAATTTATAAATTAAAAAATCAAATCAAAATGGATCTTTCTCGATTAAAAGAGAGTAATTTCATTATAATAAACATGGTCACATATGTCCCAAGGAAAGATATACGTTATCTACGTTATCTTTATATATTAAAAACCTCTTTAACTATTTCTTAAACCTATGGCTATTTGATCATGTAAACATGCAATTTCAAGAGATGCATCATGGTCAACTAAATATCCATAATCAAGATCCAAATAACTGAATATCCATAATCAGGATCCAAATCTTACTTTTATAAATATCGGGGAGCTCTTTCATGATCTGGAAATGCTTTGAATTTTTCGAAATCTTTGACAATTTAACTAGATTACACTATTTGCTCATAAACTTCTCTAATAACAAACCCTTTAGAATAGAAGAATGACTCAGGAAGGTTTCATCAAAGTCATCAATAGTTTCATATGGAGCTCAAACCACTGCAATGCTTCTACCATAGAACATACAAAAAATGTGATATCCTGCTCAAACGATGTCTAAGATGCAATTAAAGTGATAAAAGCGATGGCACAGTCCATTACTATATTTTTTTGTACTCTTAAGTTACAGAATTTCCCTTCTTTAGCCTTCAGGAAAAGATACATACATATATGTCAACAGTGACTTATTTCTTTTCATTGGCAGTAGATACGAGTGGTGGTTTGATAATACTTAGCTAACCGCCTTCCTTGTAGCAGTGGCTGCTTTCACTTCGTTGCAGTGGTTTATGAACTTGCTCATCTCCTACAGCATTAAATCACAAGGGAAAAAAGAAAATACCAGGTCGTTGTCGATTGAAATTGGAAGAACAGATGCATAGGTCAAGGGATTAATTTTTTCCCTTTTATCATATCATTGTTGATTGGAATGGTAGCCCAACAAATTTCAAAGTGGTAGAAAGTGCAATATTTCTTTCTCTAAGATCATCAACCAGGTGTACAGAATTAAAACCTCTCAATTTTGTGGATGTTTATAGCAATCCCAAAAGACACGCTACAATCTTCAGCTGGATCCAAGAGACAGGAGGGAGATCAATATGCTCACAACGGGGTATTCACATGACAAAAAATCCGCAGCTTTTTTGAAAATAAACTAGTAGATTAACTGATCCAAAGAGGTAATTTACAGACTGGCACTACACAGTAATAAAGGGCTTTTCATTTGTATAACTTGATCTTATTAGCCACAAAGATAGTATTGGCAATGTAGCTTGAAAGGTAATGAGCAATCTGAGATCCTAAGGAAGCAATAGCTAATTAATATGTGTATGTTTTTCCACAGTCCTCCAAAACAGATACTCTCATGTCATAAGTGCTAAAATAAAAATCAACCAAATGGGCACAACCAAATGGGCACAACCAAATTTGCATTTATTTCATATCCAATAAAGGAAAATTAGAAAATTAAAGAAGATGCACATGAACACAGGCATTAGAAGCAAATAACTGGGCAAAAAGGAAGACTCTTTCTTAGGAACTCGAGTTCGGAATGCAACGAGATCAAGAAAACAAACAGAAGATTGAATATAACATAGCTAGGAGGAAGAGTGGTTAGAATTGTCAAAGCAAAATAGGGGATCAAAGAGAAGGGGAATGGGTGAAATCACCTTTCTATTGGAACTTAAACCAAACATTTTGTGGGCACCACAAGCAAAATTATATTAATCTGGAGAGATCAAAGGACAAGCTTCCACACAACAAAACCCCAAAGAATAACTCAATGCCACCACAAAGGACAAGCTACACAGAACAAAAGCTTGAAATGAAAAAGATTACAAACTTCATTCCCCCACAAACAAGAAAAGTGAAATCAACTTGATGCCAGCATTGCGAACTAGAAAAATATATGGATATGATGAAAAAAAAAAAAAGTCTCCACAGAGCATAAACCAAACAAAAATAATAAAACCGTCGTTGAGAAAAACAAGAAAAATCTCTTCCACATCTTTTGAGAGAGAGATTCTTCCCTCTGACGTGTAGCGAAGACAAAGAGTTGTGTTCCAATGGAAAGATACAACGGGCGACGAAGCTGACGAAGGAAGAAGAAAGGACAAATGGGAGAAATGCAATCTTCACCTGAGCACCTCCGTGAGGAAGAGTGAAATCCGATGAAGAAGCTTCGTGAGAGGAGAAACTTATCAGTAGTACGATGTTGTTTTTAATTAGGGTAAAATGGGTATTCTAATTATTAAATGAGGGTCGGATAGGAAATAAGAAAAATTTCATTAAAAATTTCATTAACTCCCCCTCAGTATTCCGAAAATGCTAGAATGTGAATGCTGCTCTGGAGGTGCATTGGCTCCAAGGCCTTTAAAGCCCATTAGAAATGCAATTGCATTTCTCTAAGGCTCTTCAAAAAATTTGTCAAATGCTATTTGCATTCGTGCAAGGTATTTTAGAGCCCCAAAGCTCATTCCAAATGTTGAACCAAATAGGGCGCATTCTGTCTTTTTGATGGCAGCAAGCCAGCATCAAGTCTATTGACAACACTAGTATAATGGTGTGTTTGATACGATTTTTCCAGATAAATTATAGATTGAATAATATAAAAAATTATCATAACCTAAAAATATGGGATTAATATCTGGATAAAGACTCAAATAATTTGGGGTAAAAGCCACCATAAACCCCAAATCATGCCAACTGCAACACATTTACTCTTACATTTATATTTAACATTAAAAATCTTAAACTTACACTTACGTGACACATTTACCCAAACTTGCCAATTGTATCACATTCATCCCAAATTTTTTTCGTGACACTAAAAATATCAAACTTGTATTCGTGTAACACATTTACCTCCCAAAAAATTGGTGGCATAGAAAAGAGTTTGGAGTCTTTGGTATCACAAAAAAAAAAAAAATGGAGTAGATGTGTCACATAAATATAATTTTGGGATTTTTGGTATCACAGAAAAAGGTTTGGAGTAAATATGTCATATAAGTAAAAGTCAGTGATTTTTGGTGTCAAAATATAAAATCTAGAATAAATATGTCACAATTAGTAAAGTTTGAGATATTTTTAATGATCTCTTCTCAATAATATATTCAGGCATTCGGTGAGATGGTATGTTTGGCCCACCATGGATATGATACATAAATTAATCATAAAAAGGAAAAAAGTTGGAGAACGGATTTGTCTATTAGATTGACCAAATCCGTGCGCCTCATAAATTTGGTCGTGTGATATCTCTGTGTTATATTTCTCTGCGTTAAAACTGTCGTAGCTTAGGAAAAAACTTGATCCTGTCAGACGCACTCTGCAAAACCGGTTTTCTGCTGCAACCGAATGACGTTAAAGGAAACTTATGGATGCAAAGTTGATGAAATTTAAAATGATTAAGAAAAATAAGATGATTAAGGAAAATTGCTGACACACATGTTAAAAAATTTACAAAGTGTAATGAGCAATTAGTTATTTTATTAACAATAGCATAAAATAAATTTCTGTTAATTTAGCTAGATTCCTATTTTTGTGTAATATTACAACCATGGGACTCGGAAAAAGAACTTATGTCCTTTAAATAAAAATTGCAAAAGAATATTTTATAGATAACTTACTATGAGTGAGGATAATCACCTCGCACTATAGAAAAGTTACAATCCATTAGGTAAGGCGAATTATTTTATTTTTATGAAGTATTACAAATCATAAGATCCATAGAACTTATGAAGGCAAAAGGGAAATTATGGATACGCACATCACTTCTGAAAGTATGTTTCCTCATGCATTCTAGAATAATAAAGAGTTCAAAGGCATGATTGATAGACCCTTTATTTTCAATACAACATTGGTGTAACGATATTTCGTTCAAATTTCAAATCGGCAGGGGACTGACAAAGAGTGATGTGATATGCTCTTTGAGCTTAGTCTTGGAGTGGGTGTAATGATCTCCGTTGGTGTACAACACATCGATCACCCGTGAGAGATTGAGAATCAAGGTGAGAACTGACATTGGGCCTGTGGTTGGACGAAGAAACTCTTCATTGATGTCCTTCCATGCATCAACAACTGGTTTATGGAGTTCTTCCTCAGCTTCTTGCTCCGAGATGCGATTTTCTTTCATCAACAACTCCACCGAAGATGCTACGTGTCCCCTCTTTTGCTCAAACTATATTTCAACAAAATTGGCGTGATTAGGTCGACATCATTTTCCGATCGAGTGGTGGTCAATCTAATTTTATTAGAGCATTTCAGGATGATTATTTTTTTATTATACCTTGTGAGAACTAATGTCATCCATGAACCTACATATGATTTGTGAAGCCCTCAAAATCTTGCAGTCACTGAGCAACCATTCAAAAGTATCTCTTGTAACCACATCGCCCATTCCTACAAGTGCTGTGATCGATAATGCTTCATATCCTGTCGTTAATAATGCAAGGGGCATGTATTCCTCCATTGTTGGTGTGTAGCCGGAATGGAACCATTTGGCTTCATGAAAGTACCCTTTTGCTTGCTTCTTCATCTAAGAAATTGAACATGAACAAGAACGTTGGGTTCCTAAGAAAAATGAAATTTGTGTTGGATGCATGTAAAATGTGCCGACGATGCTTACGGCTTCTTTTGCATAGGCAAGGCGGTATGATCTTCCTTTTGTGGCTAGATCATTCCCAATTTCATCATAGAGATTGAGAAGCTCCTTATAATGAGCTTGCATGTACTCTGGTAGTCCATCCATAGCATCAACATCCCACCTGAGTTTGATTCCTTAAAATTGATGCACTTACTCTACACATACTTGATCAAATTCAGAAGTTTGAGAAAAAGAATGCAGATGACGTACTTCTCAATTGCTTCGGTGTAGGGTACAAGTTCCTCCAATGTGCCATAGGCATCATAAATATCATCGAGAATGGAAATCAGTGCAGTCACTCTGGTAAGTATATTTCTAGCCATTGCAAACTCCGGTTGGAAATATGCTCCCACCATCCAGAAGAACAACTCTGCAATCCTGTCTCTAGCAAATGGGAACTTCCTTGCAACATCTATATTCTTCCACCACCTATATTTATATGAATATGAGCATTATTGGAAGTACATTAGCTTGATAAATTCACATAGTTTAAACTCATCTTTTTGACTTGTAAAGGACTTTCAAAAGCACTATTTAGAAGGATAAATTGAAACCATATAAGTAAACCTTTGGAAAACACAACTAGAAAAAGCGGATGTTGTTAAAACATAATCTAGAAGCTAATTTTAGATTATACTATCATGTGAAGTTAGTTGACCTTGTAATCCTGCCGAGTTCCTTCTGGTGTTGCTCTTGCAGTAAGTTGAAATCTAGTTTAGCCAAGGTGAGCAATACCTCGTCATGTGAAGGCTTTTCTTGGTAGAGTATAATATAATGCCTTGCCTCAAGTCTCGGCAAACCTTTGCGAAGTGGCTGCTTTAGGGCATGACTCACTTGTTTCGCGAGACTAGTGCTTACTTTCATTTCATCAATTGATTCAAGGTGAGTTATAGCAAAAGGAAGTGCTTCTTCCAAAATAGCATCGCCATGGCACCTTAAATGACAAGCTTCATATAGACTTAGCAATCCGCGCACATCTGTGATGAGTGATTTCTTGAAGTTGCCTTCATTGTCCTTAAAATTGTTAAAAACCTCTGTGCGACCAAACAACATGGGAAAAAATAGGTAATTGATTAGAAATTAGGAAGGCAATACACCTAGCTAATGTCCTGGATTTTCTTTCACTTGTTCTCCTTAGATTTGAATGAGCAATAATAATTTTCCGAAGAAAGAATTTTATGGGTAACTTATTGGATTGGCTCACTTAGGTTAAGACTTACCTGATGAAATATTGAAACCTTGTTGTCGTAGCAATCGAAACATAAGAGCAACCATGTGAAGGTCATCTCCCTTAAAATCTCCATGGTCAAGTTGTGAGTAACTTTTCTGGATTCGTTCTAGTTGCTCCTCTATTTCTCGTTCAAAATGGTAGTCAATTCCCAAGCGTTGAATTTGATCAATCAAGTGAAGCATTCGTGAAGGCTTATCCACAGCATTAGTCACCATCTTCCTTACCTCTCCTTTCAATTCCTCAACTTGTTCCTCCACTCTTCCGAGGAATTTGAACTTCTGCACATATACAATATGCCATTGTAAATAGAAGCAAGCATGAGATACGTAAATTTCAAAAGACTCAAACGAAAGTAAAGTTACCGTGAAAAATAATAATCATGTTATCTTGGTTACAAACCCATGAAAAGATATGAAAACAAGGCAAATTGTGCATGCTCATCAATACGACGAGCATGTACTTTTAGAAAAGTGAATTAATGATAAAGACCAAATCATTTCATTTTGAAACTTCCGAAGATAGAAAATCTAACATTATTATTTTTACCAAAAAAAAAATATCTAACATTATTCTCTGAAATTGAATAATCGATGACCAAATCATTCCATTTAGGTGGAGTTATACAATTGATCTTTCTGAAGGAGGGACTGTTGCATACATCGGGTGCATATAATATAGTTTAAACATGACCATATTTGGCATAATCAAACTCTTGAGTTAGGAAGAAATTAAACGTGACACACAGCGAGGGAACTGCCTAATGCGGCAGACCTAATTCAAATGATTTGGCAGTCAAAACGGTATTGATCAACTTCATTCATCAAGAGAATGAACTTCACTTCACTAGAAGGAGAAAAACCATGGTATAGCTCTTTCTTTTCTTCGTTGCTACCTTCTTCTTCTTTTTTAATCCAAGTAATGGATTGGAAGCATGTAAGAACCTATTTTTATTTTCATTTTCCGAGGACGCCTGAGAACAACTCCTAGATCGATTAAGGATCACGCGTAGGAAACTGATAGGATAAGATAAGGTAATAGATTGATGGAGAAATTCGTAAACCTAGGTGGGATAGTCGAATCAATAAAGAGGATGGAGATCAAGACAAAAGCCGAATGCCCGAGAAAGCAAAGACAGATAAAAGTCAAATCCAATACGATTGTGTATTACTTCTCTTGAATGGACAATTGAATTAGGTGGAAATAATCAAGCCAACCATATTGTCATGCTGCTAAGACTTTGTCCTAAACCAAAGAAACTAGAACACTGTATCCGCATTCTCTTTCTCCCTCGTGGGAAGGCTAAGAGGAAAAAGTCCACGAGGAAGAAAACTTTTTTCTCACTCAACCCCGTACGAAAGGCTAAGAAAATTTTTTAAATTTTGGCTACGTTTGTATCATAGAAAATTTAATAATAAAGGAAATTATTTTCCAAGAAATGGTTAGTTTTCACTTGTTAAGTGGTTTAGGGAAAGCGATTTCTTTCTAGTCAAAGGGAAAATTGTTTTCACTCAATTTAAATTTGTCATTTTCAATTCATGAAAAATGTTTTTTCATAGATCAATGAGGTTTCTGTCCTCCAAATACTGAAAAGTTGGAAAATACTCTCCCGAAAACAGGATTTTTTTTTTTTTCTGAACTAACGGACCCTTAGATCTCTGACGCTATCAATTATCGCAAACACAAAGACTTTCATTAAGTCAGCAAAATGCAATTGCAAGAAAACGGAGGAAGTAGACATAAAGAAGGATTACTAACCGTTGAGTAGGAGGGGGACGCGTATTTGATGAAGTGATCGCCCCATACGCTCTCATGATATTCGGCCAACGGGCGTTCGACCCCGCCACTTCTCCCTTTACTCGGAGAAGAAGATGGAATTGCCGAAACCTGAAACGACATGCTTCCCACTTGTTTCGTCCTTCGTCGGTGGATGTCGAACGAATACGCAAATTGAAGACTGAGGAGAGGATTTCGCTTCGCTGCAGAACATCAACACTTGATGGGTATTTATAGGCAACATGTTCATAGCCACCTTGTCACTTTTGGACTTATTTTTAGAGCAAACCAATCACATTTTAATGAATATTAACGCGAGTGAAGATTATTTCATGGAGAAAAGAAGATATTCTCCTTATTATATAATCGGTCCTATTCACCCCGCCTTTGTACAACATCGGATATTAATAAATTTAGATGTAGAAAATATGATTTTATTTTCTATCAGAATGACTCACGAAAACTTATTTCTTATGAACTGATGGATTTTGTGTCCCCTTGACTAGATCTAGGGTCCTCTTTCGGGAATTTGTATACTTCCATTAATGCCGGTTGAGAATTAGCTCTTTTTAATAGGCTGCTTCTATTCATAAAAATGTACGAAGCATATCATTTTGACGTAAGCTGCCTACTCGGTGGTCGATTGGCCCTACTAGGTTCTCGGATTTAGTTGTCTGAGTCACGACAAGATCTTGGGTTCTCTTTCGGGGAATTTGTATATTTTCATATGTACGGGAATTATTATCTCTTTGTGACAGGTTGAGTCTGTCCATAAAACGTACGGAACATATCAATTTGACATAAATCGCCTACTTATGATGCGTTTGGTAATGTTTCTATTCAAAAATTATTCCAACGAACAGAAATAGAAAAAACTATTTCTGTTCCAGAAAATAATTTTTGAATAGAAGAACGTGTTTGGTAAACTTGTATAATTTATGTTCCTAAAATAGAAAAAGAACATAAACATGTTTGGTAAACTTGTATAATTTTTTTGTTTCTTTCAATTTTTTAATATTTTAATTTTCTTTTTTCTTTTTTCTTTTTTCCTTTTGGCCGGTCGTCGGCCTTGCTCGGCCACGGCAAGGCTCATCGGCCCCCAGCGAGGCCAAGCCTCGCCGAATCTAGGCGAGCTGGAGCTCAGCAGCCAAGCCTTGCCGGGGGCCGGCGACACTCCGGTGAGGTCGCTGGCCAAAGAAAAAAGAAGAAGAAAAGAAAGAAAAGGAAAAAATAGAAGAGAGAAAAATTGTTTATTGGAAGTGTTCCCATGAACAAAAATGTAAACAAGCACGTTTTTATTCTGTTTTTGTTCTCCGGAACAAAAGAATTGAAATTGTGTTTTAGGGAACAAAAATAAAAATAAAAAAACACAAACAAACAGGCCCTTATTTGGTGGTCAAATGGCTCTCTAAGATCTTGGATTCAGTCACTGAGTCATGACATTCCTACTTTTGTCCCCTGCATACTAATCTTGTTGTCGGTATTGAGATGACGGAAAATTAATCAATTTATGAAAAAATAATTTTCATGGACGGAAACCAACAAACCTAAATTAGGGGAAGACAACTTCCGCTTTTGACAAGAATGATATCATTTTTCATAAATCATTAAACAAATGAAAACTAGCTATTTTCTTTGAAAATGCTTTTTATGGAAAATATTTTCCTTTATCATGAAGATTTTAGTGAAATAAACACACCCAAAATTGAAAATTTATTTTGTCAAAATAACAAGAAGCAGGACAATAAACATTAGTTGGACTTGTTTTTCATTTTGTATATTATCATGCCAGCACTAGTGAACAATCTTTCAACGGTTCGATTAAAGAGCTCTCCTACCTTGAATGTGAAGATTTTCACCTATATAAAGTTCACCAACATCAATTTTGTCAATAATATCCACGGACAATCCCTTAATGAAAAATCACTTCCAAAATCAAGGAGTCCAGTGCTCCTATATCTTGCGGTAACTTCATCCTCCTACCAACTACAAAGTGAAATTATTTTGGTAACAAACAACTGAAATTTAATACACATTAGTCTTACCTAGAGTTCCTAAAACTAATAACATAATTTACAGTAAGTTATGATGATAAATAATGATATTCGGCTTTAGCCCCTTTTTTCATGGGAAAAGAAAAGGGGACCTCTTGGCACGTACCACAGAGTTCCTAAAACAGTACTAATTTAAAGAAATTTATCTGTACCTTGGTAAGAAAGGAGAGTCCCTAGGAGGGACGCTGTTGTCCTTCCAAGTACTCTTCCCTCTTCTTCTTTTTTATTCTTTCTCAATTTTCTTTTGTCCACTTTTTCCCTTTAGTCTATTTTTTGTATATCCAAATATTGGTATTGATACAGCTCACAGTTACTTTCACAATCATAACTCATAAGCTCACATATACTATGAGTAAAAAGTATGTCATATCTAATTCCGATTAGAAAGATTGTTAATACGTAAAATTACAAGTTCAGCTTAGTCAATTCAACACTCTGAAAAATTACAATAATTATCACTCCCATCGTATTATCAGTGGTTCTACTTATATTCAGTCGTAAGGAAATAAACGAGGCATTCCACATATCTTTCGCCTTGGTTGGCTCTAATGTAAAAGTAGGCTCATACTATGAGTGTCTAAACCAAACTGTAAAATCAAATTGAAACTAAAACCGATCTAAACTGAACCAAGTTTTCATACATTTTCGATTTGGTTCAAGTTTCGATTTGAATAATGAAAAGAAAAAAAACCATGTATCTACACTGGTAATTACGCTTGAAATCCATGAGATGCTTAGCGCATGTTTGGTGAAATCTGTTTTTGTTCCCAAGAACAAAAAAATTTGTTCTTTTGTTCCGGGGAACTAAAAAAAGAATAGAACTTGTTTGGTAAAACTTGTGTTCTCGGGAACAAAAAAATCTGGGAATAGATTTGGAACAGAAACAAGAAGTAGAAAAAAGTAACTTCTTATTCCCGAGAACAATTTCTAAAATCAAATTTTCTCTCTTTTTTTTTTTTCTTCTCTCTTTCTTTTCTTCGTCTTCTTCCTTTTGGCCGGTCGCCAATCTTGGCTAGGGTGGGCGCGATGACTAGCCAAACAAGAGCTGACGAGCTTGCTAAAGCGTTGCCGGCCCCTAGAGACACCGAGCCACACGAGGCTCATCGGCTCGAGCCTTGCCGTGGCTAGGCGAGGCCATGCAAGGCTCAATCCCGCTAGGGCTGGGTGAGGTCGACCTGGCCCAGACCTGGTGAGGCCGAACTCACCCAACCACTGGTGAGACTCGGCCTTGCCGAGCCATCTCTAGGAAGGCGTCGCTTGGTGATGGCCTAGCGAGGCCAAGTCTCACCGGTGGCTAGGCGAGCTCGGCCTAGCTGGATTTGGACGAGGTTGACCTCGCCCAACCAAGGTGAGGCCGAGCCTCGCACGGCCAAAGTTACTCTTGTTATAAGAGGAAGGAGTCTTTTCAATGTTAGTCAATTTTCCTAAATGTACATATTTTCGATGGTCATGACAACTTTTTCTTACTTAACTAGACGGCTCATGCACCATTCTAAACTCATCCTTTGAAATTCAAAATAAAAATAGCTCTTCAAAAGCTTAATTTATTTCTAAAATCAAGGAGTCCTCAGCAGCTCCTATGTCTTGTACAAGGTGACTTCATCCTCTTACCAACTACAAAGTGATCTTCTTTTGGTAAACTAAGAAACACCGACACTCTTCCAAAGTTTTTGTGTTGTGTTGGACACTCCGACACCTATCCGACACTTTCGGACACTCTCAAACACTCCATCAACATATGTTGAAAAATCTGATACGTGGTCAACCTTTCCGGCACTCTCCGACACTCAAGTCGGAATTCCGACATGTAGTTTCCGACTTATGATTCCAACACGCTAGGTTAGTTTTAAAAAATTTCAATAAATGATGAATCAAAATGTATATATGTGAAAATAAAAATTAACAACAACAACAACAACAACAACAACAACAACAATAATAATAAATGGCAAAAGAAGAAAAACCTAACATTCTCTTCTCTTCTGACTCTCATTTCTTGTGATACACAATTCAACCCAAAGTTTTTTTATTCTCTTTTTTTTTTTGATATGTCTAATACTCTCAGACTTTTGCCCTGCCTCCTTGCAGGACGTGATCCAGAATGTGAATTGCTTATTTTTTTTCCTTCCAAGTTTTATGAATTATTGGAAGGGAGTTGAATTTGTCAAATTGAAACAATGAATGATTTTAATAAATTGTGGATTAATGCTTTTAGTGTAAATTCATTCTAGGCTTTGTTATTATTTATTTATTTGTGAATTTGAATTAAATTAATTTGATTGAAGTAATCATAAAAATGATAATTTATTATCCATATATAAAAATACACACACATTTAATATACAACGAGTCTTAACATGTTGGAATTTTCTACTTTTTGAAAAACAACGTGTTGGCGTGTCGTGTCATGTCGTGTCGTGTCGCATATCTCCTTTCACGTGTGGTATGAAACCGGTTGTAAATTATGTCATTAATTTTTAGGAACTCCAGGTATGACCGTATACCTAATGTTCGTATTAAATGTCGATTGTTGTTACCAACCAAGTAGCAACAACTGACATTTAATACGCATGGGTTAAAAAGGACTCTCTTGGAGTTCCTAAAATAGACTAGCGAACCGATCTTAACATGATTATAGAAATCCATATGTACCATCGTAAGGAAGGAGGGTTCTTAGGAGGACCACCATACTTCCAAGAACTCTCCCTCCACTTGGTTCTCTTCTTCTCTTAACAATTCTCTCTTCCCACTTTTCCTTTTTTTATTCTGTCTCAACTTTTCATTTGTCCATTTCATCCCTTTTATCCATTTTGTGTATGGTAAATTTCTGTTTTTGAGAATAATTTCTATTCAAAAACAATTTTTTATCTTTTTCCTAATGCGAGTTTTTGAGTAAAAAAACGCATTTGACACAATCTTAAAATTTATATTCTCATAATAGAAAAATAATAGAAAATCGCTTAATATCATTCCTTCTTCTTTCTTCTCTAATTGGTCATCAAGCCTTGGTGATGGCCGGCATGGCTTGACCTCACCAAACTCCATGAGGTTGGCCTTGCCATGGCTAGGCAAAGCCAATCTACCTAGGCAAGGCTCAACCTCGCCAGATTTAGACAACATTAAGCTTATTGGCCCTCATCTCTAGCTAGTTGATAGCTATTGCCATTGTTTGGCAACAGCAAGAAAAAAAAAAGGAAGGAAAAAAAATCACATTGTTTTGGAAATTGTTCCTAGAATGAAAAAGTATGTTTTTTTTACTTCTTATTTTTGTTTCAAATCTAATCCTATCACTGATCTATTCCATGAAATAAATAAAAAAATTAGTTGATATTATCAAATGAATTTCTATTTTTTTTCTTTTTATACTCTTTTTCTATTTCGGGAACGAAAGAACACAAAAATAGGTAAATAGAACAGTAATCAAATAAGATTTTAATTTATTTCTAAAACCAAGGAGTCCAAAGCAGCTTCGATGTCTTGTTTAGGATGACTTCATCCTCCTACCAACTAAAAGTGACATTCTTTTGGTAACAACAACCAACGATCAATACAAACATTAGTTATATAGTCTTACCTAGAGTTCCTAAAAATTAATGACATAATTTACAACTAGTTCATTACCACACGTGAAAGGAGAGTTCTTGGTAATGCACATGGGTTAAAAAGTCCTCTCCTGGAGTTCCCAAAAACTCTGCCTCCACTCGGCTGTCTTCTCCTCTCGACAATTCTCTCTTCCCTCTTTTCCTTTTTTATTTTTTTAATTCTTTCTCAATTTTCTTTTGTCCACTTTGTCCATTTAGTCTATTTCTTTTTGTGAATTTGAAAATACTGGTATTGATTCAACTTACAGATATTTTCAGATTCATAACTCATAAGCTCACATATACTATAATATGAGTAAAAAATCTGGCATATCTAATTTCAATTAAAAAGATTTTTAACACATAAATTTACAAGTTTAACATAGTCAATTCAACAAACTGATAAATTACATACAATTATGGTCTTGCTCTGGCACCCACAATATTAGTAGTTATAATTAATCGGGGATGCTACTCAATTCATTTCCTAAAGAAATAAATGAGATAGTCCAAATATCTTTTGTATCGGTTCAATCTAAAGTGAAAGTAGACAAACATGGGATTATAGATAAAGAATTATTTTTACAAATCACCATAAATACATAGAAAAAATCATGAGATAATTTTAAAAAAATTTCTTAATCGATAACATAAAAGAAAGGCCAGATGGTTTTGAGACTATCAAATTTAACAAGCCCTACGACCTTAAATTTGACGCACGGTGGTTAGAGAGTACAAAAGTTTGAGAGCCGCCTTTCCTTGATTTAATTGAATATACATCAACCGAATTTCAAGTGAGATTAGAGTACCTGCTAAGATTAGATGATCCTAAGATGATGCAAAAAAATTTTACATCATTTTCATTGATGTGCTCATCGACAATCGCTCTGTTGGAGATAATGAGTCTCTTGAACTTGCAAAATAAAAATTATTCACAAGAGGGTTAGATTTAAATTGATTGAGAATTGTAAACTATGTTAAAACTATTGAAATTTCAAGAAGGTTTCATGAAAGAATATGTTTTTAAAGTTCCTTCAAGCCATATGATGGTACAGGAAAATTGTTGAAAATAGTAGTCATAATCGATAAATATTAGTAATTATATACACCTGAAAGCCTAGGAGAAGTGACAGGGATTTTACTTTGCTTTTCACTCTTTCGTTTTTCCTTTTTTTGGTTTGAATATTTTTTTTGGTAAAATAATATTTAAAGTTTGACTTTCATGTAATATGGAGCACTTTCCACCCTTAAGAAATCCTGTGATTAACATGTAAAGTTATCCGGCGTTTTATTTTAGAACCTTCTGTAGTGGATTTTTTTATTTTAAAAATTCTGGAGGGAAGGCAAAAGAAATATTTATATAACCCATGCTATAATTATCGCAACACAGACAAACTAAGCTATAAAGCTATGTACATGATAAGGTCCAGACTAAGATTTAAGGTTGGTTAAACTGAAAGCAAACGCTTCATCAAGAAACTCTTTTCCATCGACAACCTCCAATTTTTTACCAGCTTCGAAATGGAATTTGTAGTTTTTGTGACATTGATGGTTTTTGTGTTTCACGAAAGCTTCCATCGTGGCCAAATCTAGCTTTTTTTAGTCACGCTCATTAATAAGATAATAAAGACCGCTGAGCATGGTAGTCCAGTGATAATAGGGTCATATTATATTTTATGATGTCATAGTTCGAACAATGTCTCCCAATAGTTGGCCTATCTAGAAAGTCCTAAACTAATTGTACAATAGCCAATTTAGTCGTAGACCTTTTAATTTTACCAATTTAGTTTTAAATCTATGAGTTAATGACACACAAAAATTCTAAAGTAATATACATGTGATATATTTATCTTAAACTAATTTTTTGACCGCCAAAAATCTCAAACAATTACATCAGTAATAAATTTATCATCCATTAGTTCCATTAAATTCTACAATCAAATTGTTCAATTGGATGGCACGTGACAATTACTAGTTTGTGGTTTTTTTCTATATTAATCCAATTTAACAGAAATTAATCCAAGGTAAATTTGCAACAAATGCAGCAATCTGAAATTTTTTGAGGTTAAAAAATTAGTTTGAGGATAATTTGTAACCGATGTACTAATTTAAGATTTTTCATGGTATTATCTCTAAATCTTTTAATAATATTACAATTTAGTCCTAAACTTTTTGACTATTTGCCAAAATAGTCCTTCCAACCAATTGTCCAAATAAAAAGTTAATCGACAAAATTTCAAATAGCTTAGGACTAAATTGTCAAATTATTAAAAGATTTAGGATTAAATTGACACAAGTGAAAGGTTTAGGAATGAATTAGCCATTGTATAATAGGTTTAGAACCTTTTAGAGAATAATCCTCAAGCAATTTGTGTTCTAGGATATCGCCACTAGTGATTATCTCGACATATCTGATGCTGGATGTGAATAACTTTTCTGCTTCATAAGTTCATGCAAGATGTTATTGATTCTCATAGAACAGACTGAGGAATCCCTTCAAATTCCGGCGTTTGTTGCATGATTTGTCAATTAACCATTTAGCACGATATGCATGGTACCGGAAAATCTGCTTTCTACATTACGGCGCCAGCAGGCCTTAAAGAAACAATTATGCCTTTCTTATGGCTGGTGGAAGCGGAGTGCAGAATACATCCTTAGGGACGGCTCCCATCAAAGGCATCGTCCTGGTGTTTGCTTCAGGACGGAAGATATCAGTTAGTGCTTTGACCTATCAGCAAAATATTTCAATAAAGTAATACTCTTTCCTATATCTTTCCTGTGAGAATTACGCATATGGTGCAAAGAGAGAACAACAATGACAAGGATACTCCAAGTTTTCCCTAAAAATCATGTTTTGAGTGTCGAGACAAGACTGCATTTTGTTGTTTGAATATATTTTCAAATGTCTCGTTTCTTTGGCATATGAGTTTGTTTGCAAGGATGGATTTGGGGGGAGCTGGGGGGAAAGCCTTGCCCCTCCAAACATCTATGGGTCGATCTCCTTTATTTGGACCACACGTCGTTTTTCTCTACCTAACTTAGTTTTTGAGTAGGAATTATTGCGTTGGACGAGTTAGGCCGGTATTAAAAAAATCCACTATTTTAAGCCGAATTGACCGATTTACCCCTATAAACTATCGGGTCAAAGCCTATGTAGCACGGACACTCTCCGGAAGCCTTCGTGTCATGTCCGACACTCCGACACGTGTCCGACACACTTTGACACATCCCGACACGCGCTCAACGAGTGTCGAAAAATCCGACACGTGGTCAACTCTCTCCGACACGCTCCGACACGCGATTCCGACACGCACGGGGTCAATTTTAAAAATTTCTAATACTTGAGGGGTCAAAATATAAATATACACAAAAGAAGTAATAAAAGAAGTAATAAAATTACTATAAATATACACGCACAGGGTCAATTTTTTTATGTTTTTTTAGAATTTTTTTATTTTTTAAAAAGTCTTTTACTATGAAAGAAGTAATAAAAAATGCTATATATGATAAATAAATAAATAAATTTAAAAATATCATTTCAGCATTTTTCTTTAAACAATATTTGTTTCCTCTAAGTTTTGTGTATTATTGTAACAAATTAAAATAATGAATGATATTATTTAATATTTTTCGTGTAAATTAATTCTATGCTATTTTTATTATTATTTATTTATGTATTTATATATAAAAATATATTTAATATATAACGTGTCGGAACGTGTCGAAATTTTCTATTTTTAAGAAATGACGTGTCGGCGTGTCGTGTCGTGTCGTGCCGCGTGTCGCATATCCGTATCGGTGCTACATAGGTCAAAGCACTAATCGACATCTTTCGTTGGATCCGTAGCCAACATCTTAGCCCCCGTCTCTCCCTTATATGCTGCAACTTACTCCCAATAATATTAACCAAATCCATTTATCTCTGAAACAGCTAAGAAGTCATCTCGTTTGGCAAATGTGAGTATGATTCTCCAATGAAGTCGCTTTATCTCATATGGTAATGAAAGGGGAAAAATCAAACTATTGAGTAGCTTTATGTGCACACAAATTATATTATACAACTCCTTTAGAAAGCGACTTCCCTCCAAGCCTTAAATCCAGGAGTGTTGTTGTTGTTCCTTTTTTTTTTTTTGTAGTGGCGAATGGCTCAACTCTTGGGATGTAATGTAGAGCCCTCCAGGGTAAGGTTAACCCTAGCCAAATGCTCAATCCATGGCGTCCGATGTTGATGTCTTTTGATCTTTCAACGATAGATTTGTGAAGGCAATTTAGTCAACATAACTAACAAGTCGTGGAAGTAGAGTCGCTATAAACAAATTATAGCACGATTAGCAGGGTCGATATATCTCTTGAAGCAGTGAAGTTTGCACTATTCTCAATAAATGAAGCAGGGATATCGAAAAGTGAATGTTGTACAAGCTAGTGATTCAATTATAGACAATTTTAGCTAGCAATTGTTGATGTTGTCATTTATATTGATTATTCGACGTAGTCCGAATGATGTTAATGTAAATAATTTTTAAAAAAATTAAGCCTTTTCTTTTCTTTTCTTTTCTTTTCTTTTCCTTTGGATGTGTTACCAACCATCGCCACATTTCAGTAATAAAGAAAGGAAACAGAAGAAAAGAAAATAAAAAAAAAATCATAAAAATTCATCAAATTGTAAAAGAAATTATAAAGATTGTCTACATCAGTGTCAATGATCTTGCCATATCACATGAGATGATCAATATTTACATCAGTATTTTCAGTTAAAATTGGGCAGAAAGATTATTATCTTATCATCAAAAAGTTTAAAAATAATTTGATTAAATTGAAAATTTTAAAACCAAATTGACACTTATGCTATAGGATTAGGGCCTCTTTTATAATTACCCTAAAAATTGGATATAAGCAGTATGAGAATTTTTTTTTATCCAATCCTATTCTATTGCATCTGATTTGGTTCCTTGACCACCAAACAAAAGGTGAGCTTTTGTCGATGAACCGACATTTTATCCCCATCTGCATTGCTTACTTTATTTTTTATCAGACGTGAGAAAGAAGGAAAAAACACAAAACTACCTGTGTCAACCATGGGGGAGGAGCAAACGCCATGGTCACCTTCTTCGGTTCATAAGCTCTGATTCTGAGCAGTGTTGGGATTTACTAAATTGAGTTCGCCAGGGTGGTCGAGTTTAGGTAAATCCACTCATGAAACACCTTATTAACCTCATTCATGCGTTAAACTCGCATTGTGCTTGGGCTCAAGTGGACGTGATTAGAATCTAATTGCCACTTGTTTATGGCGGTGAGGGTAACGTGGAGTTACTCACAAAATTTATCTTAAAGTGTGCTTGTTTCCAAAAAGGTTTCATAGTAAAAGAAAATACTTTTTAAAAATTATTTTTCAGAAAAATGCCTTCCCCTTTTCATGTTAATCATTTATTCCTCTAACTTTAAGTATGCATATTTTCTTTGACCATAAATGATTTTTTATTAACCAATCATTTTGGGCAAAAGTATCAAAAAGATCATAAACATATTGCAATTGTATCAACCTAGTCCTAAACAATTTTACAATTTACCAATTAAGTCCTTGTAATCAATTTTGGCTAGAAATTGCCAACATAAATGCCAAATGTCTTATGCGGCACAATTAACAATAGCATGAATTTACAAGTTTCAAAAAATATTAAATTTTTTATTCTTTTTTTTTTCCTTTCATTTTGACCCTTGCTGGACATTGGGCAAGGGCCAACATGCGCCTGCCAGCCATTGGCAAGTGTCACAACCCTCACCAAGTTTGGGTGAGGATCGTCTCAATGAGGCTGCAATGGCCTTGAGCAAGGCCATCATCGCCTCACCAGTCATGAGCAAGGGTGCAAAGGCCATCACCTAAATCTAGTGAGGGCCTAGGTGAGGGCTGCAAACATCACTAACAGCTGGTGAGGCCTTGATGGCCCTCACCCGATGGCCAACTCACAAGCCAAATGAAAGAAAAAAATAAAAGAAAATAACCAAAATAATTAATAAATTAAAATTAAATATTATTAAAAATGTCCACATCCGCATCAGTTATGTCACATAAGATGGTCATCATCCATATTAGTAATTTCCAATCAAAATTAGTCAAATGGACTCAATTGCTAAAATACAATTTATGACTAAATTAACACAATTGAAAAATTTATAGCTGAATTAATACAATTGCAATAAGTTTAAGATTGTTTTGGTACTTTCTTGATTATTTTTAACAAATTAAATGTGTAAAAAAGTGCCAAGCCTTAGACCTTCCCTTATCACAAGAACACAACATTTGCCATGTCGGAATTAATTTGCAACAACTTAGGAGTCGTTGCCATCCCATTTTATCTTTCCATTAAGCACATGTGGAAGTGTGTAACTCAATCACCTAATCAACATCATCAAATGAATAGTGAGGAAAACACATAAATTATACATCTTATATGCTTCATTTATATAAACCGAAAAGATTCATTTACAAGCCCATTCCTTTAGGGCCATTCCGATTATCACCCCACACAAAAAGAGATACGGGGGAGGGGTTTACAACCTTCAAGGTGAGCCAATCTCCTCTAGCAAGATATTAACCAAAAGTGGCTCTCCTACGAGGACCAGCTACCTAAGCATCACCTACTGGATTTTTGGTGGGCCAACGTCATTGCTTAATCCGGGCGGACAACGGAACCCATGAAGGGGTCAGAAGAGATTCTCATCAAACCATGCATACAAATCTCGGTAGCTATGGGGGACGAGATATCGATAGCCTTCATCCACCCAAACAGTGGTAGTCATCCTTTGAAAGGCAGCATCCTCTTTGAACACATTCATGACTATGACCTCCATACTCATGGGCACGCCAAATTGCATGAAATGAGCTGGCAACAGATCCGTACCTATTGGCTTGAAAAAGGTTAAATAACAACAAATAAGTTGAAAACTCAATAAGCAAATAACCTAAATATCGTATAGGCGAATGCCTCGCATCAGAACCTTATGAACACTTGACACCAATATGTCAATGGCATATCAATAACAAAGCATATGCTTTGCCTTAACTATGAATATGAAGTAATTCATCCTCTACCTGGACAACCGTCCTATCAAAATCTACAAAGTATCTCATACTCACAAAACTTCTAAACATATCAATTAATAACTTTAGCATCATACATAAGTCTCTCAAGTCCTAAATAAAGGCATAAAAATCCATAGGTGCTACAAATAGTGCAATTAATAACCAATGATATTCCCACGTGTCAATTATTAGCATCCAAAATATTTCCATGGCCTTCGAGACACAATTAATAACTTTCAAAACATCCATGTACCTCTCACCTCATAGATAACAACAATTCTAGCATGCACATGCCTTCCAAGTTACTATAAATGACAATTAAATTATGTACATATCTCACACATTTCATATAAGGCTACATCAAACATGCACGAGCCATAAAACAACTTCCAAAGTATGCACATAACACTTAAATACTTCACACATATTTAGTGCCTTGAGAATCACATAATACCCTATAATATTATGCTATCTCTAGTTGAATTATGAATCACACATTGCCATAACCCTATGGCTCTTTTAGAAATATTTGGGCTAGTGTCTCGTCATATCAAGCACGGCATCCAAACCCCCATTGCGCATCCTTTCAGGCATCATTACATAATCATACCCGCAAACGTCATCCGGAATCCTTCGGGCATCACCCTTCGATGTCTCTCAATGGCAGCATCATCCTCCAAAATCTTCGATGATGGAATCCCTTGTATGACCATACGAATTAAACATACAACCGGTTTTATCTTCCACTTTAATCCAAAGTATGAGTGCTCCCAAGGGCATGCCAAGTGATGTGTAATTCATGACCTATTGGAAATGCATCAATAAAGTATGACAAGCACAAAACGAGAATCATTGCTTGACTCATTACGTTCGAGCACCAACATAAGTCAAACTCGAATCAAATAATACAACTTAATATCACTGAACAAAGAGAGTGACCTGGCCCGGCGTACTTACACACGTCCAAGAACCAACGCCATTCTAGCTTTGGAGACTTGGTGTGGTTTCAAGCATCGACCATGACCTATGGACGTCTATATGCAAAGACCGCATCCATATTGCAATAACAATCCTTTACAATCAGATATAGTAGTAACACATATTGAGAATTCAACCAACAATGATCATAATCTACATCACATAACGCTTATACATTCAACCATAATAATCAAACATTAAGACTAAAACTATGTATCGATAATGAATGGTCCACAAGCAATAATTACGGCAATCTTTCAAGCACAAGCAATCAAATCTAAATAGACCATTCTACCAATCAAGCCAATCTAAACAATCTCGATGGTCACATATCACTCCTTGTTTATTCCCGAACCTTATAGTAAAAGCATATCATGAACAAATTATACAAAATTATTCACATGAGCTCTTCTACTTTGGATAGCTCTAATAACACTAGAACTGAACCTAAGCCAAGTTACATAACGCAACAACCTAGCCAACATTCAGGAAATTTACTTACAAACAAACAAGATGTGAGACACAAATGGCTGGTGGACAAGGGCTCAAGACTCATAACCTAGCAGCAGCATGAGGACAGCGAACAACGAGACGACGAGTAGACAATGATAGCAACGACAGCACAATAGCAACATCGGTGCAGCGATGGCGGGTGAACAAGCGGGTGATGTCATGACCCCAACTCCATTCCTAAGGTCACGAGTAGCAACGGTTATTTTCGTAACATCCCAGGCACGTCGCCATCTCATTTATGTTTATCTTTTCATTAAGCACATGTGGAAGCGTACATACAACACTCGGACAAAAACAAGCAGCTAGGAAAGCAACCATTTATAAACACACAATTACATTAGCTACATTTACAAGACCTTTTATCACAGGCCATTATATTTACAACTACCACATCTTCAAAAGGTCGAGGTAAACCTTAGCTCCTTTAGCAAGTTTGCAATTCCCAAAATTGATGTGAGACTTCCATGCCTACAAGACTGAAAGGATGAAGGGTGAGTTTTAGGGAAACTCAGTAAGTAAAACCCGCTAATTTCTGGGTAGGAGGATGTCTCGACTATCAACAAGCATATAACGCATTCAAGACATTAGTCAATGTCAGATCAATAGCAAATAAAAGCTTTATCTCGGATGAAACATGAGAAATCCTCAGTCAACAATATGCAAGCATAACTCAATATTGACCCACAACATGAGGAACTCACACCTCACTCAATATTATACCAGCATAAACAAAATCCATTCCATAATACGAGGAACTCACGCCTCACTCATATGCAAGCATAACCAAAATCCATTTCATAATGTGAGGAATTCATGCACATGAGATTCATTTATTAATAGTTCAAATCCATCAACTCTTTTGGAATCCACCAGGCATCCGAACTTAATTGGGCAACGTCCCCTAATCGAAGGGTGACGGCTAGAATTATCACAACATCTCGTCCTTCTAACAAGGCATCTCGTTGGCATGGAGGCATCCCATTCTTATTAACGAGGCATCCCGTTGGGGTGGGGGCATCCCGTTGCCGTGGGGGCATCTCATTCTTATTAACGAGGCATCCCATTGGCGTGGGGGCATCCCGTTGGCAAGGGGGCATCGTCACCGAATTCATTGATCAACGGCATAAATTAGTCTATCGTATGTCCATGCATCAAGCATCGCAATCCGGTTCTTATTTTTGCTTTAAGTTCAAGGGCCCGAAGGCGTACCATGCATAAGTGTGTGAAATGACTTACCAAAACCAAGACGTTGAACATGCTGAGCACAAATTAAGGATCGTGGCTCAATCCGACATGTTTGAGCACGAATCTAGTACCTAACTTGGCTCGGGAATGATATACCTTGATATCATGCCGAAACCATGAAAGGACTAATCCAACATGATCTCACGTATGTTCAAGGCTGACGAAACCCTTTTTCAGAGCTTCGGGCGTGAACTAAAACATGCATTTGTGAAAACGGTTAGAAATAGTTTTGTAAGGAAATACCAAGCATTCACAAAAACGATTTTCAAATAGGTTTGTATCAAAGCAAAAATCAAAGTATATCCAATGAACATGTGAATTGGCTTCTTCCAAAGCAACTCAAACCAAAGCACAAGCCAAAGCTCATCAAACTAAAATCGAACTCAATCAAGAAACAAGGTCTAAACTGATCAAAGCAAACACAACTGACCCTCAAGCAAGAACATAGTCACAAAATTTTAATCAAGGACTCGCTACATGCTTGGATTAGCATAACACAACACCCTAACTAGATATTAGTAAGTTCTACTTATAACTTTCTAGACCGGCGGCCTCAAGTGGTGGTGAACGGCGGCAAGGACACCTAAAGAGAAAGCCGAGGAGAGAAAGCTGGAGGGGTCGGTGCGGATAGCCAAGGAAGAAGAAGAGAGGAAGAGAAATTTGTGTGTGTGCATGCTTGGGGGAGAATGAGCCTTCCCCCTATTTTTAGAGCACCCTTCATTAATGGTCTTGAGAAGGCATTTAATGTCAATAGCTTAGGTGGAAAGTCTAAAAGCAAGGTGGCAAGTCTATAGGTTCTTCCAAAGGCTTCTAAGTTCCAAGTGGCAAGCTCCTAATTAGTCCATCTAGATTTGTATTGATGGCTCTTAAAAAATGAAGTGATCCTCCTTATCTGTCCTAATAATTGTTATCCAATATATTCTTGAAGAGCTCCATTATTGGCCTCTAATATTTCCTAAGTCAAGAGTCATTTATTGAGGGTACTAAATGTAAGGCAACTTGGTCTTCTAGTCTCATCCTAGGGAATGATTAGTTCTATGCCATTTGGGACACCTCAATCTTGCCATTAAAGGACTAAAGTCAAAAAGTGTTTAATGCATCCTCATCCTAAATTAAGAAGACTCTAGATTAGCTTTTCTCCTTAAGTTGGGCGTGCAGCCCCTTCCCTTCCAAGTTGGGCATGTGGCCTTCTTATCCTAGGGTAAAAACAGTTTCAAGTGATTTTCTAAATCAGCGTTAATACCTTATCAAATGGGCTCGAAAAATTATAAAATTTTAATATGCTGTAGATAAGACCCTAAATAACATTTTTCATGAGAAATAAAAGTCCAATTTGTTCTGTGGAAAGAGCAGAAAATCACTGAACACAGTCCAAAAATTCATCCATCGAGCAAATTCAACGGTTAGAGAGAAACACTTATTTTGAAATTTAAATCTTCACAAAACTCTTTGAAATTTTTGTATGTTGTAGAAATGGATGTCCTTTAAAAAAATTTTGAAGAAAACATATTTAAATTAGAAAGAAAAAAATTTATAAAAAATCGAGAAGGCAATCGGGTCGCTGTTTTTGTTATGCCGGGCAAGTTCTGTATGGTAATTGATTGGGCCATTGTCCCAACCATTTCACCTCAGAAAAATTTGAATTTTAAGTATGTTATAGATTAAGATGTTTTGAACAACATTCATGGAGGAAGTCTCTCCAAATTCGAACTACAAAGAGCTCTGTAAAATTAAAAAACAGCAAAGGTCTAGGGATTTTGAGAATCAATAGTCAAAACCTATGGAGCCTTAAGTGGCAAGCCTAAGGAGAAGGGGTGGCGCCCTACTTGATCTTCAAGATCCCTTGTCATCATTTTTCTAGGCTATGAATCACTCCCTACCATTATTGAGCTTATGACTCATCCCCCTTTTAACATATAACCGTCCAAAATTTCATGATTACCTTTCAACAATAAGACTAATTGTGCCAAGTATCCTACTTACTCATCATACATTAAGAGGCTACCTTCCAAGCACATTAAATACACCAAGGGAAATATCAAGTTAGAAGATCATCTCATTGGACAGGAGACAATCGAGTCTAATCACGATCGGTTACTTTATTTGGTTTGAGGTTCGTGCCTAAGCCATAATTGAATAAAGCTGAACGCAACTGGGCTTAACTGGTGAAACCGAGTTCAGACTTCTCTCTATAAAGGGCTTGAAGTTGAGGATGTTACAAGTGAGCCGAGAGAGGGAGAGACAAAGAGGGAGACGTGAGGGAGAGGAAGGAGAGGGAGAGGTTGGCCAAATGAGGGGGAAAGGGAGAGAAATGAGAGAAATGAAGAGAACTTAAGGAAGAAGGAGAAGGAAATAATAGAGGAGAGAGAAAATATGTCACTCAAGCATTTAATGCAAGTTTGCATTATTGTCCTAAGCTCATGATGCCCTCTTGTTTTGAAGAGCAAGAGTCAATCTCAAGCCTTTATCTTGTCCAAGCTTGTCATTCAGGAATACTTGGCGAATAATGCACCGAATTCAAGAGCAACTAGTCCAGTTGCACAAACTAAACCTGGTCTTCCTCTTTGTTCTCTCCAAAGTGGTGCCTACACCCCTAAATAATAACCACTTGATTTTTGTCTCGCTCAATTTAATCTCAAGAAGTTCAGCTAGTTTCATCTCAAGAGCTACTAAGGTCTATATCCTTATATTAGCACATTTCTCCAATTAATGCGCTAATGGACTCACTAATATCCTTCAATTGGATAGAAATGTCTCAATAACATTCATAATCAATACCCATAATCAAACCAGGGTTTGCGGCTAAGTTTTGATTGAAAACAACCTTAACGCAAACCTATGTAACTTGCTCAAACTAAGTTCGACGCATGTCTAGAGTTTTACGAGTGACTTTTATTTGAGCTTGGTTGATCTATGAATGACCCTCGATTGTCATGTAATTGAATGAGATCAATTAACTTGCTCTGTACTCATGATCGTTCGGGATCAGATTAGGGTCGTTCATGAACAATACATTGACCATGCGGTGTGACCCGCGACTGGTATATACTCGAGCTCAATTGATTTATACCCATCCATTAATCGACTCATGATGGTGCGTACATGATTGAACACTTTGGTCTATCACAACCCTGATCCTGAGTCGCTTTCCTCTAATCAGCTAGTTAGCTTGTGAATAATCTCTACGATTGAGTCACAGCCTATTCTTGTTACTAGCATACTGATCCTTAATTCATTCTTCACGGTCTAGATAGGGGTCTAAATTGAGGATGTCATAAAAAGTTCTAAAAGTCAATTCGTACTCCGATAAACACCTGTTAGAATATAAAGCATGTGACTCGGTGCTTAACGACACCCATCAAACTCGACGAAACCCCCTCTCTTTCCAACTTGTGCCTTTTTCTCCAATTCATTTATGTTCTTTTTTTTAAAAAAATTATTTTCCCTTTCTGGTTTCTTTCTATATATTTTACAAATTTTGTTGATTTGGCAATGACATATAAAATCACATCAAAAAACACAAGTCCCCTGATGATGTTGGATTGCTAGTCAAATACCAATCTTACCAAATCAAACTAAAGAAATAAATTGGTCCCATTGAAAAACATAAGGACCAAAATTTTAAGTGAAGAAAAGTACATGGACAAATTATGGCATTGTCCCTTTAATTTCTAACCATTAAGTTGTCATATAGTCTTTTGAGTCTCTTCAATATTTTAAAAGAGCAGGGAAAATCTTTGAACAAAATTTTAGGTGCCAACAATAGCCCATATCTGTTGCTTTGAATTCACAAATTATGGTATCTCCATTGTAAACAGAAGAAGAAAGATTATACTTTGCAAACTTTTTCATGATGGCAAGTGTAGAAACCTAGACAATCCGGCTTCAATTCGAAACACAAATAGTCCAATTTATTGTTGGCTCAATCACAAGATATTGTACAGAACAAAGAAAAGTGCCACAAAAAGCAGAGACCCTAGACCAAACCCATCATCCCCACCATCATAGCTGGAGCTATTGCCGTGATGGAGTTTTGAGCTGCCAACGTATGTTGGGAAGTGGAGAGAGGGAAAAAAAAAGTGGTGAGGAAGTGGAAGAGGAACAGCAAGGACAGGCAAAGGAGAACCATCGCAAAAGACATTGCACCACCTCCATCATCCCTATTGGATTGAAACATTGGCAGCACAAGCTCCGCAAGCCACATCAAAGTTGGCTAGAGGATGACCACTCCTAATGCCCCAACCATCAGTGATGGCACCAATGGGGATGGCCCTCCTCCTCCTCCTCTGTCCATCTCTCTCTGTTTCTCTCTCTCTCTCTGGTGTGGTGTGGTGTGGTGTAAGTGTCTTTATATTATGCCACTGTAGGGGAAAACAATGATGAGGATATGTGGAAAGATGTGACCAAGAAGAAGGGTTAGATGCAAATGGAGATGATTTCTAGGCAATTTGGCTTACATTCTTTCAATTGGAAGTGTGTGGCTAGTTCACCAATGTAGCAAAAGCTCTTCCCTTTTGTCTTGTTGATAACCCACCAATGCATTAAAAATTCTTTTTGTAACAAAAAGGAGGGTAACTCTTATTCTTTGGAGGTTTTTATTCATTGACCACTCAGTCAACACAGTATATCTATCATGGACCTGTGATCACTTTAAGAGCTTTGGAGCACATTCAGGCAACAATTATGTTTTCCTCTTCTTGAGAGATTAGTTAAGTCTTTATATACGCCAGTTATTGCACGACCAATGCTTTTAACTTGAAATTTTACTACATTTTATATCTAATGAAAGGCATCTCCATAATTTTTAAGAAAAGGGGAGCATAGCATGTAATCAAATGTTTTTCTTTATCTGCATGCTCTTAGCTTCCTGTGAATATTTTTCATGGGTGATAAGATTCATAGTCATATAACTTCAATCTGCTCTTCTCACGTGTTCTATGGTACTAAATAGAGATAGGAACTATCATGTTATGATGCTATCAAATCTTCGAACATAAAAAGAGAACGAATCTAATCCTTGCTTTCTCTGCATCAAACTCCAATTCCTACAAATATGAATTGATTTTTTACTGATCTACCACCAAAGAGGTGATAGAATAAGCTGTTTGTGAATTCTGAGTAGAGGCCATCTAATATGAAGAATGAAATACTTGAAGCACTGTACATGTAGGTATCCATGTCTCTCGCTGTGTACAATAGGAAGGAGACATCTTTCCAGACCTCTGTCCTGTGACGGAGGAACTGATTCATGGAACTTACTACGTAGACAAGGATGACTTATCATGTCTAACCTGGAAATTCACAGAACAGAACGAACCCCCAGATCAAATTCGCCATAGACGGCAAACCAACTCAAGACAATACGTTGCCATATCAGAATCAGCTTACTATGTTAATCAGAAGATGGGAGTAGTTGTTCGGCTGTGTAATATTCTCATATCACGATCCGGACATGATTGCATAGTTTGTAAGATTCTCATATCACGATCCGGACATGATTGCATAGTTTGAATTCCCAATCTCATCGACATTTTATTTACATGAATTGCTTGCCAAGGTGACCATAAAAGAGGCACTGTATAACTCGACAAACATCGGACATGACTTAGATTCCAACGATGTCACAAGTTTCATTTGTCAAGACTTATTCAGAGTAAGCTTATTACAGAAGAAAAATCAAGGGGATAATCATTTATAAGCGCATAGACGAATATACATGTGCCACCAACTTCAAGAACTGAAGAATTCTCAAGTATATCATGGCTGCCGCCAAGTAAAATCAAATACTTATAACAGATCAACTTCTCTAGGTGCATATTAATCACATTTTCATCTTTCTTTTCTTCACCATTATCATGCAAACTGTGTAGGTCTCGCTCACCACCCCATTTCATTGGGGGGTATGAATGCTAAATGGATCTAAGGGCATCCCCGTCAACCAAAAAAATTGGTTTGCAATTGATAGTTTACCACCCGATGCAGAAAAAATTTAAACCAACATAGAAAGTACGTAGCACAACAAGTCCTAACTCTTAGGAATGTTCTTCCCCACAATCTTCGCAGGCGCTATCCGCAAAAGATTTCCTGGCTTTCCAGGAAGGGCGCCTTTGATCATGACTACATTCAGATCTTTATCAATTTTAACAATCTTAAGCTTCCTAATTTTTCTCTTTGTTCCTCCCATCCTACCAGGCATCTTCTTCCCAGGATATACACGACCTGGCGTTGTTCCCGCACCAATGGAACCCAACTGCCTGTGGCTCTTGGACCCGTGTGTCATTAGACCTCTTTTGAAGTGATGCCGCTTGATCCCACCTGTCAGGAAAAAAATAAATACTCAAGGTCAGCCTGTCTGATATATTTAATAGAAAAGAGTAAATATGAAGCATTTCCATGTTTCCTTGACCTGAATAATGAGGAGCCCATATCAAGAATTTTACCCCCAGAACAGGGAAAAAGAAGCATCCCCTCAATCGATTGACTCCATATTAGCAAGAATCAGGAAATTAAGGATTAAAGAAAGGCAACATACTAATTCTACAGCTATAGATGTCACTCACAGAAGTTCTCATTATCTGAAGCCTAAAAGAAGTCAAGACTGATGATACCATTTAGAAAACTAGAGAAAACCTTATGTCTGAGGAATAAATCAGAAGTCTATCCCCTTATTTAGGTGCTCTCCCCACATGCAAAGGGTAAAAGCCCATTGATGTCAAAAGCTCACGCCCTAGCTCGAGGGATCTTATTCATCATGAGTCTGATGTGTCATTACAGAAATGAGGATCCACTTTCCTTTTGATAGCTGGACAAGAAAACCCGTGCCTAACACTGAAAATTGCTTAATCTGCCTGTAAGACATACAATCATCAACTGACCTATGGAGTACAGATTTCAACAACTGTAAACTACTTCATTGCACCTGAACAAACTTGCGATGGTACAAACAAGCCCCAAGCTTCCATACTCCAGCAAACAGCCCACGTGCTTTTGCACAAAAGACTAGATCCACATCGATGAAAAACACAGAGCATCCAATTCATTTCCACTTGAATCACATTAGCTGACAACAAAACACAGGGACCACCACACAGAAAACACCAATCAAAATGAACTTAAGGCCTTATGCAACTTTAAGGAGTTGCAAATCCACTGCCATAAATCCTCTTGATGAGATATTATTTGAACTAAAACCACCATCAATCAAAATTTTGTCTTCTAGAGATAGACATGTCTCAACCAGTGAGTCTAACATGAGTAAGAAAAAATATGCTTAGTTAGGTGGAAAGGGTGAATTCTGGGGCTTTGAGTCATCTACATTCTGGATTGGCTCAACCAGCTCACGCATTTCAGTTCATGTACACAGGTCGAATGCATGGATACATGCATGTTACTTAAGTGCAGTGCATGCTCCTATTCACCCACGTGGAGAGAATGAGACAGAGACAGAGACAGACAGAGAGATTTTGACTCTCTTTTTTTCCCCCATTTATCTATGAAACTAAATATCAAAGCAAAAATTTCAATCAAAGAACCGATGAGTTAATGATGCGCCATTGTAATTCTACAGGTGAGACATGAGTGCCGCAATTTGAATCTGGCATCCATCTGACAAACAATGTAAACTTAGATATGCTCTTTCAAGTATACTATCACATCACTGAGCATATACCTAAGAAAATTACTGGTCAAAATTAAATCACATTTATCACCCACATGTTAGTATCTATCAAGTTATGATTCTTCCTGCACCTCTTCCACAAGACGAAAGACTGATGCAAAATCAATGTGAAACAGTAGTCTTTTCTTTTACTAGAATCAGTAACGAATTCTCCTATAAAGGGATTTGTTGGGACAAGTTATAACAAACTTCCATGCTGTCTAAGTTGGCAGCAGAAAAAGGCATAGTGCTTTTAAGTACAGATAGATCCGATGCACTGTCATCAAGAATAGCCACCAGAAAAGGCTTCATGGAAATTTGGTAGATTGAAAGAAGTCCTCATTCACAAAACAACCAACAGATATTAAATTAAGGGAACTAAAACACCACAAACTATATAGTCCCAAATAGGATCTTTGTCAAAGCTAATTTCAAGAAAACAGTGATGGATCCAAAGGGGGCTGGTGATGGCCGTTGCCGTTGCTGCCCCCGTTAACAACTTGATGCGTACTAAGTTTACCTTGTAAATTCTTTTCAAGTAAATCTTATGCATATTAGCTTTCATCTAGCCTCCCATAAACTTATCTTCCCAAATGGCCCCCACCCTTTCTTTTCTTCGCCTCTTTCCTACCTAATTATTGCATCCCCCATCACAACAAAAGATGAGACGACTCCCAAAATCCAGATTTTACATGGCACTCTTTAAATATTCAGCATTATGTGGTCTTTCAAACTGGTATCTTCTACGGTACTGCAAGAACAACTACATTATGCTACTGGAAGATGGTCCAATCCCTAATAACTGGACAAAAAGGAGCAGACACAACAGTAACAACCTAGAACCGCCTTGAAACCTCACCAGATGATTATTCACCCTCAAGTCAGAAAACTGCAGGGTAGACGATCAAAAGCCCCTCCCTTGTGTCACTAACTGAAGCAAAAGCAGTGAAGCTGAAGCCAAAAACTTAGGAGAAATGGACCAGACGTATGCTTGGACATCTTTTTCTTCATAATTAGATCAAAGGCTCACATTCAATGTTATTAAAAGTTGCAATGACTAAAAAAGCACCCTGCCCTGTTCCTCACAAGCATCTAAAAAGCCCAGGCATCTTCCTGCCTATCAGTTCAGAATAGCTTTTTGCACTTTCACAACCAAATAGATGAGTAAAATGTCTTGCTCAATTCCACACTAAGCTAACACTTAAAAGGTGAAGGTGATGACTCCATTAGTAATTAACTGAGGAGGCTCATTTTCAAGAGGTTGATGAACAAGAGACATCGTTTGACATGTAGAGTAGGGTGGGTGGGAGGTTGCATCCACAGATATTAAGGAATTGTCAAATCTGTGTTAGTCTTATTGAAATCAATTTAGCCGAGATTGCGATTTTCAGCAACTTTTTCTGTAACTTTTCAGATAGATGATGATGACTGCCGGTGCTTAAACCAGCAGGAACATATTCAAGAGCTCAACCAACAACAGCACATTGTTCCACAGTGTAATCTTTGTGAGCGAATTGCATCTGAATTCCTCTTCATGATTACATTTCC
This sequence comes from Eucalyptus leucophloia subsp. euroa, assembly GCA_017140325.1. Taxonomy (NCBI): domain Eukaryota; kingdom Viridiplantae; phylum Streptophyta; class Magnoliopsida; order Myrtales; family Myrtaceae; genus Eucalyptus; species Eucalyptus leucophloia. The sequence goes on from CM029471.1 coordinate 25,084,228, forward strand.
TAAAGTAATTTTAAGTTCATAAGACCTTATTGAATACAAATCAGCTGTATCGCTGATTCTTGAACAAGAAAATCACTCATTAGAGACCGAAGAAAAAACTACCCAGATGAAAAAAAACACTCATGAAAAACCAACAGCTTCAGTCATCCACAATCACACTGACACCCTTTCATGAACCTGCAATCACATATCTAGAAGACGCACTGCCACCTCACATTCAATTCAAATAGACAACACTTCAAAAATCTTGGAGAGAGATGAGAGAGGGAGGAACAAACCTTGAAACCCCTTGCCAATGGTGGTCCCAGAGACGTCCACGAGCTCGCCCTCCTTGAAGACCTCGTCTACCACGAGCCGCTGGTTGGGCTCGAACCCGTCCACGGCCTGGAGCCGGAACTCCTGCAGGTGCCTCATCGGGATGGCCCCGGCCTTCTGGAGGTGCCCCATCTCGGGCTTGGTGAGCTTCCGGTCCCTGACCCGGCGGTACCCGACCTGGACGGCGTCGTACCCGTCGGTGGCCTGGGTCTTCACCTGGGTCACGATGTTCCCCTCCCGGAAGCCCACCACGGTGACCGGGACCACCGTGCCGTCGGGCTCGAAGTAGCTCATCATGCCCAGCTTCGTGCCCATGACGCCGATCCCGGCCTCCATGCTCATGGCAACGACGGGCCGGTGCCGGGGGGCGGTGGGGATCCGGAAGGAGAGGCGGGGGGCGGCGGTGGTGTGGAGGGGGAGGAAGGAGGAAGAGAGCCTGCTGGGGAGAGAGGGAGAGGGGTGAGGGTGGCAATGGCCGATGGAGAGCGTCGAGGGCATGGCCATCTTCGCGCAGAGAGAGATTGAGAGTTGCAGCAGCGGGTTTTATCCTTCTTTCTTCGCTTTATCCGTTTTCGCGGTGGATGAGCCGGGAAGGAGCGAGGAGACGCTATCCAGCGGCGAAATTTCGATTTTGTCCTTGGAAGTGGCCTCATTTCCTCATGGACCGTCCAATAAAAGATTGTTCTCAGGAAGAAGTTCAAAATTGATGCATCCATAATAAATTTATTATTCATTCATTTTCATTAAATTTTATCATTAAATTACTGATTTGCACCGATTCGAGATTTAACCAGAAATTTCTCACTTCGAGTTTCTGGTTTTTTGTGAAATTAATCCAATTTAAAGGAAAATGGAAGGAAAATTTATCACAAATACACCAATTTAGTAATAGAAAATTAGTTTGGATTATTGATATACCGATTTGGCATTTTTTTTTGAGTTTGGAATAAAATTGTCACCTGCCATTTGTCATAGAAGTATGAGTTTGTGGTTTTTTGTGAAATTAATCCAATCTAACGAAAAATAGAAAGTAAATTTGTCATAAATACACAAATTTAGTAGTAGAATATTGGTTTGGAATAAATCTATCATTGATATACCGATTTGGTAATTTTTTATGGTCAAGAAATTAATTAAGGTAGATTTGTCGTAAATATACCAATTAGGAGATTTTCATAATATTAACTCTTAAATAAATAAGCAAAGAAAAATGAGTAAATATGGGATCACAATCTTTCACCCTTAAAACTTTTTTTTCTCGATATTGTTTATAAAACATAAATGTACCAATTAGGAGATTTTCAATCTAGTCCTTATATTAACTCTTAAATAAATAAGCAAACAAAATGAGTAAATAGGGGATCACAATCTTTCACCCTTAAAACTTTTTTTCTCGACTCGATATTGTTTATAAAACTCCGAATTCTCTTTATTTTTATTCCTATCCATATAAGAAGTTTTATAAACTTAGCTATCTTTATAGAATGTCTCTTGAAAGTTGAATTCATCCCTTGTTTTTTCCTTTTCATTCACTCGGATCTCTTCCTTTTTAATTCAATCTAGTCCTTATTAACTTATCTAAATTGGCTCAATCTCATCCTTCAATTAAATAATCCGCTGGCATTAACTGATGTGGAAGATGGTGTCATTGCAATCGGACACTTGCCAACCATAGAAAATCGACCGTGCATGCTTCGGAAGTCATTAGAAGAATTTTCCATTTCTTGGCCATCAATGCCAACATATAATTTTATGTGCGGGTGCAATAGGAAATTCCAGCAAGCTGAGATAAAGATTTTAACCTGTGACCTATTAATAAAGTCATGCCCTTTCTAGGTACCGATCCTACTTCGTTGGTTAGATTACTAGCAAATAAAGCTTGTATCCCATCATTTAACCAACGTGAATCTTCGTTCCATCTTCGGCAAACCATAAAAAATCTTGAACCTAGCTAGATGCTTGTTGAAGTAATTGTCACTTGAATCCTCCGCCCAACAAGCAAGCATACTTAATGCCTGTTAATGAGAGCATATATCTTTCCATTAAGCTGTGTTGTAAAGATACGGTTCCATCGTGTATTATGGAATCATCCATGATTTGACATTTTCGAATTTTGCCTGTAACTCAGTATAGGCTTGGGAAACAAAGTAAAAATTTGTATGAATGATATATGTAGCAACAAGGAGGAGGAAAAAGGATTGAATAGAGGAAATTCCAAACATTTAGAGATCTTATATGGGTCAATATTAATGATGACTCTTTATTTCAATGAATCATTTCATTGGGCAGAAGAAGATTATGTAAACACTTAATCTAGGTGCGTTCATTTTGTAAAAAATGAGTAATTTGAAAAAATCTTCGAAAAAATGATTGCTTATATGTTCAGAAAAATTAGTCAATGCAACATGCTTTCATCATTGATAACAATTTATGCCTAATTATTTTTTTAGGTGATAAAAAAATTTCCATTTATTTATTTTTATAAGTGATATAAGTGATTATTTTTCAGAATAAATGTTTTCCCAATCTCTCATTTTTCGTGAAAAGAATGCACCCCAAAATTTATCTTCTCATCACCTTTGGTAGACATATATATCGGTTGCTTTAATCTTCATAACAAATATGTTTCATTGTCACTTTAAGACCCTCGGATATGAAAAATAATTAAGCAAACATGTAGAATCTTATCAACACGTAAATTACTAGTTCGGCGCAAGGTGGCTCGTGCCTTGGCACCTAGATGTCGAGCTTTTTGTCCAAGAGATGGTGCAATAGGGTTGAGTTAAAAATTCATCTCTAAATTATCAAACAAGAGGTGTAATTGGTGCTACAAATCTTCTTCCACACGTATATGACGCGGCCATGTACAAGTTCCTAAAATAACACAACAACTTAGCTACCTATAGTATGACTATTAAAAAAAAAAAAAAAAAAGCTTCATATTGAAAAGGAAATAACGAGCAACTCTAAAACAACGAAAAAGGTCTCATGTAATACACATGGGTTTGACTCGATTCGATAAACAAAGTACATAATCACATCTCAAGCAACATTGTAATACAAATGGGGTAATGATAAAACCACATGTTCGAAGAAAAGATTACAACAACCTTGTGCAAATGATAACCAAGAAGGCTGAACAAAGCCAACCAAAGGAGGGTGAACCAATAGGATACATTAACCTTAACACGTAAAATTAACTCATATTAACAATTTTCAACATGTTAATTTAAACATGTTGATTTGTGTTTATATGGGTAGGGCATGTCAATTTGCTAGAGTACGATATTATTGTGTCATAAATGAGTTTAAATGTATCAACCGATGTTTAAACAACTTAAACGAGTCTAGTGTGTATGACATGATTTTTCTTGTGTCATCCCATTTATGCTAAATGGGAACTTATTTAATTACGTGCAATAATCATGCAAATGATTTGTGTTGAGAATTGATGGCCCTAACTTTTAAGTAATGTGGCAAATTACAATTGACTTTATGCCGGCGAGCTATATTTGTAACTAAATCTGTCACATCAATTAATATATGAAGTTTATAAAACTTCTCCATATATTTGGCCTTATTTCTTGAAATTATGTAAACAGCTACATTCATCTAATATAATGAATAGTTTAATCAACGTGAATTTCATTCCCCTTTCAGCAATCTATATAAAATCTTGAATTCTACTTAGATGCATCTTGAAGTATTCAGTATTTACCATTTGAATCCTCACCCAGCAAGCAAACATAGTTAATGCCTCTTAATTAAAGCACATATCGTCCTATTAAGTTGTGTTGCAAAAACACGATATAGGCTCTACTCATTTTCGGAATAAATATGTTTCATTGTCGTTTTTAAGATGCTTTCCTCTCAACTTTTTAAATGGAGAACAATTGAGAAAAGGTCTTGATAGTATGTAAAGGCCATCCCCCATCAAACCCTTTACTAAGGATGCAAATAGTAGAGATACTCCTATATAAAAATTAATTAGGAAAACATGTTATTCTTACTAACACGTAAATTAATAGGATTGAGTTAGAAGTTCCTCTATCAATTGTCAGACGAAAAGTGTTATTGGTGCCGCAATTCCTCTTCCATGCAAACATGACGCAGCCACGTACAAGCGTCGAAAATACCACCACGACTTAACTTCATATTGGAGAGGAAATAACCTACTACTCTTAAGACAATGAAAGAAAGGTCTCGTGCACACAACTATATACAATGAACAAAATTCTGAAACATGTAAAGTACGTTGGTACACAATAACTTATATTCACACATTTCAACACGTTAATTTAAACTTGTCAATTTGTGTCTAAACAGGTCATGTGGGTCAATTCACGTAAGATTGTGTCATGAACAAGTTTAAACATGCCGATTCATGTCCATACAGCTTAAGTGGGTCAACCGAATCGTCCCATTTGTGATACCAACCCATTTATACTAAACGAAAACCTATTTAATTCGTCTAGTAATCATGAAACATTCGTGCAAATGATTTGGGTCGACAATTTCTAGCCCTAACTTCTAAGTAATGTAGCAAATTACAAGTGAGACTTTTTGTAGATGAGTCATATTCTAATCTAATAAGACTTCATAAAAGTGCTGGCAAGCAGCCTCGACCTCTGTGCGCTCCTTGACGGTGCCGGCCTCCGGATCGAACTCCCAAATCTGCCTCCCCCACATAGTTGTTGGTGCTGGATAAGCAGGGACCGTCTTCTCCTTCTACTAACTTCAGCCTCCACATTCTGATCTCCTCTTGTTCTCTCTTCCTTTATACTGTGACTCTCTGTATTTGGGTACTCGCGAACCGTCCTTCCTGATGATTATGCAAACATAAAAAGGAAAGATATGAGTTTTGCTGCAAAATCAAATCTCCTCAGTGAACTTGTTCATTATACATTCATGAACGCCGTTCGTTTTCTGAGACTAATACTAATATCATCTCTTGCATGCATAAAGATGTCAAAACTCATCACGCCGTGATCTTATTCCAGCATAGAGAAAGCATGAACCAGTTACACGGAGAGTCATCTACTTCTTCTGTTTCTGAGAGATTTGAGAGAGCTGATGATAAAAGAATGGAGCTCTCTCTCCAAAACCAAAGCGAAGTTGTGTCTTCTGGAGAAGAAAGGGAACCTCTATTTATAGACCCACGTCTTGGGTGGCTAGCTTCTTCCTCTTTCTCTCTCATTTTATTCTGGTTTGACCGAACAAAAGCAAAGCAATCTGCCCAACAAAAATGTTAGATATAACTATCAGTGCAAAGAGCCATATTTTCTCATCTCATCCCTGATTGTGTGTGTGTACGATGAAAGAGATCCTTCGATATGTGTACGATCAGGTTCTCGATATTTGTCTATTTTAAATAATCCTAGTGAATATTTTGAGAATGTAGCTGCAGTTCTAAGTGGTATATAAAAAAAGAAATATGTGCTCTATCTTAATTTTGTAGGAGGGCAAAAATTTTTCTCCGGCCATGCTTCCGATGGACAAGTGGCAAGTTATAGATATCACACGCATACGAATTTAACTACATGAAAACGTGGGCGACGCTTGTATGCAGGCGTGTACAAGTTCCAAAATGGCACCACAGCTTAGCTGCATATTGGAGAGGAAATAACCAGCTACTCTAAGACAAGAAAACAAAGGTCTCTTGCACACGACTATATTCTATGAACAAAATTCTGAAACATGTAAAATACTTTGGTACAGTGTAACTCATATTCACATGTTTCAAGATGTTAATTTAAACGTGCTGATTTGTATATAAATGGATTAGGTAGGTCAACACATTAGACACGATATTATTGTGTAATAAATGGGTTTAAACATGCCAATTCATGTCTAAATGACTTGAGCAAGTCAACCACATAAAATGCGATTTTTCTCATGTCATCTCATTTATGAAACTAACCTATTTATACTAAAAAGATACATATTTAATTACATGCAGTATTCGTGCAATATTCATGCAAATGATTTGGGTCGAGGCCCTAACTTCTAAGTAATGTAGCAAATTAATAGTGAGACATATGCACTTGAGTTGTATTCCAATCTGATGAGAGTCTATCACATCAATTAATATATCGAGAGTTCTCTATATATTCAACTCTTTTCGCATCATTAATATGCCAATTTGATCAAATTAGCGTTATTCTTTAGTTGACATCTGGCTATCATGTTGTTTTGTACTTTCATTTAGTTACTGTACCAAATGTACTTCAACCAATTTTTATTTCGAAGGTGGAGTGTGTCATGACCAAAAATAAATTGATTAAGTCGATTTCCTAACTTCAAATTAAGGACACTCACATATTATTTAATATATAAACCCATCTAATACTAGGCAAGAGCTTAAATGCAGTTGCTTTAAACGGCATGTGATTTCAATGGTGCTTATCTTAATTAAGCAAGTATCATGTTATTAAAATAGACATTGACATTTAGCTGCAAATCCAAAGTTTAATCACACCTTAATATGCACTGTTCTCTATAGTAGCAGTACGAAATTAACATATTAAATTGGCTTGCATATATATTATCCATTGAAAATGCCATAACCTAATTGTTAGTCCAATGAGGAGATGTGACAACATACACTCATCAAGCTCATTGGAAAAAAATAAGAATATTGATCAATTAATATTTTCAGCTTAGCAAAAAATAAAAAGATTGATTTTAGTATCTATTATATATATATATATCAAATTAAGTAAGTGTTATTGATTATCAATAAACAAATATTTGAACATATTCAAATCTATAGCTATTATTAATCATCTGAATTTCTAACTAAAATAGGATAAGAAAATGAAATTCGGGGAATTTATTATGTCATGTCCACTATTTGGTGAATTGCATTAATAAAATTGAATATGTCCATATCCTATTTTGTTCATTATTTGGTAGAAATCACACATCAATATAAATGAACATAAAAATGGATATGGTAAGAGTCTCTCGTGATACACTACTAATAAAAGTACAAATGCACAAATGGAGACAACCTCTTGTGATTAATCCATGAGTTTTATATGATCTAAATCTTCAACAACAAAGGAGCTCCTTACAACATCTCAAAGCCACAAGATTGACTATAACAAGAAATGTAATATAGGCAACGACATAGACGATATCGATTAGTTGGCGAATGCCAAAACTAGTAAGAAAGAGAAAGCATGATAATTTACTTTCACAATTCCCAAAAAAAAAAGTGTTTTGGTAAGCTTTGACCTGAACTAGAGGGCTACGATGAAATAATAAAAATATGTAATAACTATACAAATGTACCTAAAGTATATAATAAATACCTAAAGTAAGAATGATTAAAAACGAAAATTGTTGTTATTTATGTTTTTTTTTAATTTATTTCATTTTTAGAATGTATATGTTTTCATATTTAATTATTCTTTAATTTTATTAATTTAAGAAGTTCATTTATTAAGAAAATGGCTTTTAGACCATGGAAATAAAAGAAAAAAAATTAAATCTAAATTTATCCCACCCTTACATGAGATATTTTTATTTAGGCTATATTCATCTTATATCCAGTCTTATCCCCTTTTTTTTATTTAAAAAAAAAAAAACCAAACATAGGATATGATATATTTCCAACGTAGCTAGGATAGCAAGATCAATAGAGACAGACACCCTTCTCCCTCCTAAGTCCTGAGTTTCCTCGTAACAAGATCGACGGAGGTGTCCTAAATGGCAACAAGAACAAGGAAGAGGCCAACAATCAAATATATGCCCGATATATGCACGAGATTTGCAAATGGGTAGTGATACTCTAGGCCCTGATCATTTAGAAAGGGATACCATGAACTATTTCTTATGCACAACAAATCACATCCAACTATTTAAAGAGGGGATGACGGCATGGCTGATCTATAAATTTTCATTTAATGTTCAATGTAGTCCTTAAATTTTATTTTATTTTATTTTTTGTTCAATCTAGCTCTTGAACTTTCAAAAATCTAATCAATGCAGTCCTTTCATTAGAAATTCCAACATCGTTAGCTGATACGACCCTAATTTCTGTTAACCTAATGTTAAATGTTGGAGTCCAAGTAGCTTCCATTTGTGTGCGTGTATATATGTATATATGACCCAAAGAGAGAGGTCAAAAATTGCTAATTCTTCCATTTGGGAAAACAGCGTGACAATTCACATCATTATTTTAGCCTAGTAGAACCTAGCTTGGCAATTGGCATCACAGTAATTCGCATCGCCTGTCAATATCCTCAACCAAATGACTACATTGAATGAAAATTTTGGAAGTTGAGGAATTACATTGAATTAAAAAAAAAAAGACACCGGCAATGACTCCTGATATATATGACATTCTTGATCCTTCCTTTGACTAGTCTTCGCGGCTGGAATTACAAACAATTGTCAGAATTTTCCTCTAAGGCTTCGTCTCCCATCTAGCATTCTCACAAATACCTTCTCTAAGAGATGCGCAGCTTTTCAATATAATAACGTCTCTATCATGAAAGCAAGTGAACGTGGGCAAGACTAGACCTGTAAATCCGACTCCAAAACCCATAGAAGTCCTCCTCATGATCATCTGAAGCTTTTTTTGTGGAGTAAGCGGGCGACGGTGGAGCCCTATAAACAAAAAAGATAGGAGCTGAATTGTGCATTTATTTCACAGAAAAAATAATTTTAAAAAAAAAAATCCTTAAAGTGATTACTAATATCGCTTATAAAATTAAAAGAACGAAAAAGTATTTGTATCATTCACGAATAATTTAAACATAAATTGTTGTCAATAATGAATATATTGTCCATTAACTTATTATTTCAAATGATACAAATGATCAATTTTATGAAAATATTTTATAAATCATTCATTTTTCTAAAATAAACAGACAGAGCCGAAAATGTCCTCTATGATACGAGCAAGAAAGCACATTGAAAAGGCTTTCCATCTCAAAGCACTGCCGTAGGTAATCAAAGGCGAGAATGCTCGACAACATCCAGCCCCCATGGCAACCTACAAGCAACAGCAAACAAGCCGCCATCGACTCCAAATTGCCCGAGATCTCAAAAGCGAAGCTCAGTATATTGGAATACTTCGTGCGAGCGGTCTCATGAAGAGATAAAGCGATGGCTCGATACACAAAACCCGTTCCAAAAACCCGTGAAAATCTTCTTTGTGATCAGCGAAGCTCTCTTTTTCGCGAAAGTAGATACTATGAGTGTTATGATAGGAACTGAAAGGCAGGAGCTGGTGCCACACCTATCTTCTCCTTGTTTTCGCCGCAGACCAATGAACTGAAGGTACCCATTTGCCAAGGAAGTAGATGGGATCTCAAGGGGAATGACGAATAAAGATAACCGAAAGACTAATCATTCCCGTAAAAGATCCCTTTCCATCATACTTTTTCGACTGTTTAGTACTCTGAAGTTCTCGACTTCCAAATTACCGAAGATTTGGAAAACAAAACTCAATATGCTGGAGTCCTCTGCGCAAGCGTTATCTACAAATCTCGTTGCAAAACCGGGAAAAAAAAATCCTCCCTGTGCTCAGTGAAACTATCTTTTCAGTGAAATTAGCAACCATGTGAATTTGTGCCAACAAATATATAAATTGATCTTATTGTTAACATTTTTGAGAGCATGTTGCTGTATCAAGGGCAAGAACTTTGCAATGAACGAGATTCTCAATTTACCGTTAGCTTTCTATTGGGTTATCTGAAGAAAATGGAAAGTTACATTGAGTTATCATGAACAAAATTCAAATTTCATTCTCAAAGCAAATAATCTTGTGTTGCTCGTCTTTCAAGATTAAATACGGGAGGTGGCTCTGCACAGGCACGATGGCCTGAACAACGACTTCGGCAAGCACAGGGGTGGCAGCGGCGAAATTGTCAACCAAGTAGCGAGGCAGTGACAAACTCGACAACTTTGTGACAGCGGACGAGGATGATAAAAGTTGGAGAGAGAGAGAGGAGAGAGAGAGAAAGAGGGAAGAGAGAAATGGTTAAGGTTGTATAATGTTGCATTGAAGTGACTACGATCGAGATTGGTGTTTTCTAGCCGTATAGAGCATGGAACTAGCCCCGCCCCAACACAAAAGCTATGAAGCTGCTATAAGAAAAATGAGCTGTACTTTTTGGTCAAACCCAAAATAGTATGTGAAATTCTGAGAATTATAAGGACAAAAATCCACATCATTTCAGACGAGCTATCACAGATTTCATAGAGTTTTTGTACATGTTCAACTTACACCGTAAACTATGTCAAGATATTGCGCTCGAAATTGAATCATGGATGGACCATATTGAATATGTTCACATAATTCAAGGCCTAAATTGAACATGTACAAAAAATGTAGGTGAGGTTGCCAGCCCTCGTTTGGCCGGTCCCTGGACCGGCAACCAACCACTTGAAGAAGAAGAACAAGAGAGAGAGAAAAAAATGAAAAAAAAAAAAGGAAAAAATGAAAAAAAAAATAATATTTAAAAATTAAAAGAAAATAATTTGGAGTAGAAATTTTGAACCCGATACCTAACACAATTCTATTTCAAAATCAGAAATTTTGGATAATTACCAAACGGCTTAAAATGCTTAGAAATTATTCCTGGAAGCAGAAAAAAAAAAAATTATTTCTAATTATAATTTATTTCTGAGAACATAATCGTTACTAAACGCGCCCTTCGATGACTTTTAATGGAAGGCAACTGAAAGCAAATTTTAGAACAGAGTGATTTTAGTGATGTCTGAGTCTGACACCGACGGTGTGGTCATCAAGCATGTTCTTGTTGTGGAGGGCATCGTATTCTCCTGAGAAAAAAAAAAAAAATTGTCTCAGGCATGTTGGGGAGATGTTGACGGATTTTACCTCGAAAGTGTCTGATTGATTTCGTGGTTTCTCCACCTGAAAAGGGCTTTGGACCAGTCTTGCCAAAATAGTCAACAAAGTGGGCATCATTCCCGTATAAAAGCGAATCACAGTCCTCCTCGAGTCCTCCTCTTTGCTTGGTTTCTCTCTCTCTCTCTCTCTCTCTCTCTCTCAAAATGCAGTTTTCAGCGATTCCCCGAGTTCCCACCACCACCACCGTCTTCAGCCTCCTAACCCTAACCCTCTCGCTCCTCCCCCTCCCTTCCCTCCCGCTCTCCCTCTGCCGCACCTCCTGCGGGGCCATCCCCGTCTCCTACCCCTTCGCCGTCGACGATGGCTGCGGCTCCCTGAGCTTCCGCCACATGCTCTCTTGCAACGACTCCGATCTCTTCTTCGCCACCCCCTTCGGCGGCTACAAGGTCCAGTCCATCGACTACGCCAAGCGCAAGGTCGTCGTCTTCGACCCCGCCATGTCCACCTGCTCCATCCTCCAGCCCCACCACGACTTCGCCCTCACCGACGTGCAGGCCGCCCTCATCCCACCCTCCGACGACACCATCTTCGCCATCCTCAACTGCTCCATCGACTCCCCCGTCGCCAACCACTTCAAGTACCTCTGCTCCCACGACGTCGGCGGCCACACCTGCGACGAGATGTACGGCTCCTGCGCCTCGTTCCGGATCTTCCGGCCGGCGGCCCCGCAGTTGGCCAACCAGTCGTTGCCGTCGCCGTCGCTGTCGCCGCCGGCGTCGACGTCGACGTCGCCTCCGTGCTGCTTCACGAGGTACGCGACGGTGAAGTTCATGACCATGAACATGCTGGACTGCACGCACTACACGACGGTGATCGACGCCGGGGGCTGGAGAAGTCCGGGCCGCTGGACTGGACGTACGGGATCGAGCTGACGTACGCCGTGCCGGAGAGCACCGCGTGCGACCGGTGCAAGCGGTCGGGCGGCGCGTGCGGGTTCGACGCCGAGTCGGAGGCGATGCTCTGCCTTTGCTCCCCCACCCTCAACGCTACTGTGGAGTGTCGTAAGTGCAACCAACGAAAGATATTGTCTTTTTCTTGGTTCTCTTTATTTTTAATATATATATATATAATCATAATCGTCCTTTAACAAATTTATTTTATTTTCGTGTTTTATAAAGAAGCTTACAGCAGGACCGGTTAATCAAATAAGGGAACGTAAAGAGCAAAAAAGACTTTTTTTTGTTGGGGGGGGGGGGGGTGTCATTTCCTATTCGTTAAGGACAGTTTAATTTGAATTGTTCAATTTTAAAGTAGTGATAATGTCATTTTTTTGTACTTATTAACTGAATAGGAATTTATAGCACCATAAGCTTGCTATTGATGGACAAATGCGAATTTTTGCTTATGGATTAAAAAAAAAAAAAAAAAGACAAGATAGTAAGGCTAATATAATCTTTTGTCTCGACTATCTCAATTAGTCCATGTATAAGTAGGAGGGACATGACATTATTCTAATCATTACAAGTACAGTACAAAATTCAAAGTTGATATGCCACCATGATTGAACTATTCAAGATTTGACTCGGCTTCTAAGTCAATTGCTTGATCTGCATTTGGCTTGCATTTCTTAATTTTGTGTGTTTCCACTAGTCTCGATGATGATGTAAAGTCTTGTGTTGGGTCCAGCTGCAGGCACTGGGACTGGCTGCGCAGAAAAGCTTGCTCCGAGGAGATCATTCCACGCAATCCCATTTATCATTTTAATCTCCTTTATTTTAAGGTGGTGATTTATATTTTTTATTTTATATATTTTACCCGTATCATCTATTTTTCTTTGTTTTGTATTGTCTCTAGAGTTCACGTGTATTTCCCAATGGCTCCACATAGAAATCGCTCACATCAGAAAATAAACAACAGTTCGTGTAATCCCTCTAGTCGTCATATGTACTTATGTGCCAGTTGCTCTTGCCTTTCTGCTTGTTTTCGCAATGGCGAACCTGACCAGATTCGATTCAATGGTGATGCCAATGTAGTTGGTGAGGCGTTGCCTCGGAGCGTCTTGTGTTCTCGAACACCCTTTTCTCGATGTAATGCCAACTTTGCTTCATCGGAGGCGTTCGTGGTTAACTTTAATGACTTATTTTGCATGTCGAGATGTGTCTCTTTGCCCGTTTCTGTTACTCGGCGCCGACTGCTAATGAACAAATTCAACACGTGCACGTACACTCAAACGAACGAACTACTGTACCAATCATTTAGTCATAAGCAGGTTTTTTAATCATTCTTTACCCATGCGGCTTTATAAATTTATTAAGAAAAATGGTTTTGGAATATCTCTGGACCATTAGATGAGCATGAACTTTTTGGTGGCTGTTGGTAACTTTTCATTGGAGCAATTTGGATTATTTCGAGCGTTTTTGCTTTCATCTCCTCTCTCTCCTTCGCTCCCTCCCTCCTTGGCCAGTCCAACTTGCGCTACTAGCCATTCCTAATCGTGGGTGAAAGCTTCTTGTTTTTTTTTTTTTTGGCCTTTATCTCTATTGCTTTTGTCATCTTTTTGCATAGTGCTAAAAGCATGATGCCGATCGAAACATGATCGTCGATGGAAACCACTCCGCTCATATAAGTTCCGCTTGAACTTTTTGTATGTGTAAAAATTTTGGTGATTGCTGTTGTTTGGTTTCCTGATTTCATGTGTGGGACTAGTAGTAAAGAAACAAAAAATGATGTATATTCTTCGATGGACTATTAATACGACTGAAATGTTCCGTGGCTAATGTTATAGGACTAGTGGTGATAGTGGAAACACATAAATATTTTTATAGGCACCGTTGAGAAAATGATATTAGCTCGTTTTCTTTTCTCTTTTTGATGATTTGCATTTACTAACTTGCATTGATCCAACCGTTAAGAGACCTCCCTGTTCCTTTTCTTATGCATTGATCCATGACCTCCCTGTTCCTTTTCTTTTGCATTGATCCATCCGCTGGAATTGCTTACTTTGCATTTGCTACGATCATCTTTTACATCAAGTCTAGCGTTTGAAACGTGAGCTTCGGCCATTGGAGGGGAGGTCAACAACGTGAAGCTGAGGTCTGATGTTCCAAGGAATTGAAAGGAGAAAATAGTTTTGGGAGGATCGAGAGACCGAGCCGCCTCCAAACTTGCTATGTGATGTCTGTTTCACCGTTACAGCTTGGGGTTTGTCGTGCTTGTACGCTTCGAATCCCTAGAGGCTTTCCTATTTCCAGCATGTCTGGTTTTCACACGACACATGAACATTTGGCCTCTTCAAATCCACGCATACATAGAATGTGTATTGCGATCCAATTAGGTTGCACGATAAGGTGAACCTCAACTCGAAGCAATTTTTTTTTTTTTTTGGCCAAAAGACAGGCGCATCAAAATAGGTTTTGCAAGCAAATTAGGTAACGTTTTTGTTTAAAAATTGTTCTAGGGAATAGAAATAAAATAAAAAACTAATTCTGTTCCAGGGAACGATTTTTGAACAGAAGAACGTGTTTGGTAACTGTACAAAATTTTTGTTCCTGGAATAGAAAAAGAACAGAAATACGATCGGTAAACTTGTATAATTTTTTTGTTTGTTTTAATTTTTAAATTTGTTATTATAATACGATCGGTAGACTTGATGTAAAAGATGATCGTAGCAAATGCAAAGTAAGCAATTCCAGCGGATGGATCAATGCAAAAGAAAAGGAACAGGGAGGTCATGGATCAATGCATAAGAAAAGGAACAGGGAGGTCCTTAACGGTTGGATCAATGCAAGTTAGTAAATGCAAATCATCAAAAAGAGAAAAGAAAACGAGCTAATATCATTTTCTCAACGGTGCCTATAAAAATATTTCTGTGTTTCCACTATCACCACTAGTCCTATAACATTAGCCACGGAACATTTCAGTCGTATTAATAGTCCATTGAAGAATATACATCATTTTTTGTTTCTTTACTACTAGTCCCACACATGAAATCAGGAAACCAAACAACAGCAATCACCAAAATTTTTACACATACAAAAAGTTCAAGCGGAACTTATATGAGCGGAGTGGCTTCCATCGACGATCATGTTTCGATCGGCATCATGCTTTTAGCACTATGCAAAAAGATGACAAAAGCAATAGAGATAAAGGCCAAAAGAAAGAAAGAGAAAAAAAAAAAAAAAAAACAAGAAGCTTTCACCTACGATTAGGAATGGCTAGTAGCGCAAGTTGGACTGGCCAAGGAGGGAGGGAGCGAAGGAGAGAGAGGAGATGAAAGCAAAAACGCTCGAAATAATCCAAATTGCTCCAATGAAAAGTTACCAACAGCCACCAAAAAGTTCATGCTCATCTAATAGCCTGATTGACACGACGTGAATAACTTTTAATAATATTTTAATATTTTAATTTTAATTTTTAATTTTTTTAATTTTTTAATTTTTATCTTTTTCCTCCAACCGGTCATCGAAGTCCGGCGACCAGCCGAGTCGACCGCCGACGAGGGCGAGGCCGACCTCACCGGATCTAGCAAGATTGAGCCTCACCGGCCATGGGCGAGGGTCGGCGAGGGCAAGCCTCGCCCATGGCCCGATTCGGCGAGGCGGCCATGGGCGAGGGCTCACCCTCGCCGGATCCGGCGAGGTGAGCCTTGCCCATGGCCGGCGAGGGCTGGCGAGGGTGAGCCTCACCCATGGCCTGATCGGCGAGGCGGCCATGGGCGAGGCTCACCCTCACCGGATCCGGCGAGGTCGAGCCTCGCCGACCCTCCCCGCATCCGGTGAGGGTGAGCCTCCCCATGGTCGATGAGGCTCAACCTCGCCAAATCCGGCAAGAGTGAGCCTCGCCCATGGCCGGCGAGGCTCGACCTCACCCGGATCCGACAAGGTCGGCCTCACCCTCGCCGGCGATCGCCTCTCCGGCGACCGGCCGGAGGAAAAGAAAGAAAGAAAAAAGTAAATATATTAAAATATTAAAATATTAAAATATTAAAATATTATTAAAAGTTGTTCACGTTAGCGCCGATCAGGCCACGTCAACCGGCCGGTGTCCAATCAGCAAAATCCAGCCAAAATTGGCTGGAAATGACTGAATTGACACAACTTAAAAAGGTTTAAAACTGAATCGACATCAAAAAAATGTTTTGGACTTTTTTGGCACTTTTCCCTCTAGAAAGGGATACCATGAACTATTTTTTATGCACAACAAATCACATCCAACTATTTAAAGAAGGGATGACGGCATGGCTGACCTATAAATTTTCATTTAATGTTTAAGGTGGTCCTTAAATTTTTTTTTTATTTTTTTTGGTTCAATCTAGCTCTTGAACTTTCAAAAATCTAATCAATGCAGTCCTTTCATCAGAAATTCCAACATCGTTAGCTGATACGACCCTAATTTCTGTTAACCTAACGTTAAATTTATCATGTTGGAGTCCAAGTAGCTTCTATTTGTGTGCGTATATATGTATATATGGCCCAAAGAGAGGTTAAAAATTGCTATTTGGGAAAACAGTGTGACAATTCACATCATTATTTTAGCTCAGTAGAACCTAGCTTGGCAATCGGCATCACAATAATTTGCATCGCCTATCAATATCCTTAACCGAGTGACTACATTGAATGAAAATTTGGAAGTTGAGGAATTACATTGAATTAAGAAGGGGGTTGGGGGGTGTGGGAATGAATTATAAACAATTGTCAGAATTTTCCTCTAAGGCTTCGACTCCCGTCTAGCATTCTCACAAATACCCTCTCTAAGAGATGCGCAGCTTTTCAATATAATAACGTCCTTATCATGAAAGCAAGTGAATGGGGCAAGACTAGACCTGTAAATCCGACTCCAAAACCCATAGAAGTCCTCCTCATGATCACTGAAGCTTTTTTAGTGGAGTAAGCGGGCGACGGTGGAGCCCTATAAACAAAAAAGATAGGAGCTGACTTGTGCATTTATTTCGCAGAAAAAATAATTTAAAAAATATTTTCCTAAAATTGATCACTAATATTGCTTCTAAAATTAAAAGAACAAAAAAGTATTAGTATCATTCACGAATAATTTAGATATAAATTGTTGTTAATAATGAATATATTGTCTATTAACTTATTATTTCAAGTCATACAAGCAATCGATTTTATGAAAATATTTATAAATCATTCATTTTTCTAAAATAAACAAACAGAATCCAAAATGTTCTCTATGATACGAACAAGAAAGCACATTGAAAAGGCTTTCCATCTCAAAGCACTGCCGTAGGTAATCAAAGGCGAGAATGCTCGACAACATCCAGCCCCCATGGCAACCTAAAAGCAACAGCAAACAAGCCGCCATCGACTCCAAATTGCCCGAGATCTCAAAAGCGAAACCCATATTATTGGAATACTTCATGCGAGCGGTCTCATGAAGAGATAAAGCGATGGCTCGATCCACAAAACCTGTTCCAAAAACCTGTGAAAATCTTCTTTGTCTTTTCTAGTGGCCGGCCACCGGCCACAACTAGCTAGCTAGCCTCACCCGCCACAGGCGATGCCTGCCAGGGGAGGGTGAGCCTTGGCGAGGAGAGACCTCGCCCAAGCGCGGCCCGGCAAGGGTCTCCTGGGTGAGGCCGACCCTGAGGCAAACCTGCACCCAAGCCAGGGCGGCCTCACCGGGCGATAACAACACCAAATGAGGCCGCCCTGGCCTAGGCGAGGGCCGGCCTTGCCAAATCTAGCAAGAGGAGCCCTCGTTGGGGCTCACCCTCGCCCAAGCAAGTGTCCACCTTGCTAGATCTGGTCTAGGCGAGGGCTCCCCTCACCAGATCTAGCGAGGCTAGCTCTCACCCAAGCCAAGGCAGCCTCGCCCGGCATCACCAACACCAAGCCGATGCCTAGTAAGGCCGCCCTGGCTTGGGTGCAAGTCAACCTTGCCCAGGTGACCCTTCCCGAGCCACGCCTAGGGGAGGGCTCCCCTCATCGAGGCTCGCCCTCGCCTAGCCAGGTCTCGCCTATGGCGAGCGAGGCTAGCTGGCTAGCTGTGGCCGGTTGATGACCATCACCTGTAGTCGGCTGGTCATTGGAAAAGGCAAATAAGAAAGCCAAAAAGAAAAGAAAAAAAAAAAAATATTAAAAATTCAAAAAGTATTAAAATATTATTAAAAATTGTTCACATTAGCGCCAACGGTCCTACATGGTACCATTGGCATCCATGTTGGTATTTTCCAGTTAAAATTGGTCGAATAGACTATTGGTAAAAAATGAAAAGATTTATGACTAAATTGATAAAGTAAGAAAATTTAGAATTGAATTGGCAAAAATGTAATAGGTTTAGAAATTTTTGAACAATTTTCCCTAACTTTGCAATGAATGAGATTCTCAATTTGTCGTTAGCTTTTTATTGGGTTATTTGAAGAAAATCGAAAGTTAAATTGAGTTGTCATGAACAAAATTCAAATTTCATCCTCAAAGCGAATAATCTTGTGTTGCTTGTCTTTCAAGATTAAATACGGGAGGTGGCTCTGCACAGTGACGATGGCCTGAACAACGACTTCAGCAAGCTCGGGTGGTAGCGAGGCAGTGAGAAACTCGACAACTTTGTGACAGTGAACGAGGATGATAAAAGTTGGAGAGAGAGAGAGAGGGAGAAAGAGGGAAGAGAGAAATGGTTAAGGTTGTCTGATGTTGCATTGTAGTGACTACGATCAAGATTGGTGTTTTCTAGCCGAATAGAGCATGGAACTAGCCCGCCCAACACAAAAGCTATGAAGCTGCTAAAAGAAAAATGAGCTGTACTTTTTGGTCAAACCCGAAATAGTATATGAAATTCTGAGAATTATAAGGACAAAAATCCACGTCATTTCAGACGAGCTATCACAGATTTCAGGCATCCAATCAGTTAAACAAAAAATTAAGAAACGAAAACGAGACTCGTTCCAATAAGAGCTAACCCATGCGTGACGCTGAAGACGGTCATGCCAAACGGCTCAAACTCCAAAAGTAGCCAATACAACTTATTGCAAGACCAGTGAGTTTGGCAACCATCTTTGGAGGGTTGAGGATGACAGATGAGCATACCCACCAGAGAATCGAACTTGAACTAAGCCGGTTTGAGCCAATTTTCAGGTGGAGCCAAGATCAATACTCACCCTTAAGCAAGACCAAAAAGTGGTAAAAATTTAATTCTTAGGATTTTTGGTTTATGGTCGAGCGTTATTGGCAATCTTGAATGCGTTCTCCCTCACGTTGACCTGGTCGATGTCCATTCATGAATTTTACTCGTAAAGCGCTTAGCCCAAAACCACTGGGGAAACACTAACTCTCTCAAAGCACACCTGATCGGGAGTAATTTTTTTTTTTTTTAGGGTAAGGAAGATCTCTTTTTCTTATTATATATCCATGTCATGCTTGATATGTATGATATTCCCAGAAATAAGAAATTTCTGAAAGCAAAATAAGAAAAGAGTTTCCATACAACCATAGGAAGCAATTCAAGTCGATATAATTTCATTTATTCTCTGAGAACTCATTAAAATAATCGTTGAATTATCCCTATAGGATTCAATATTTATAGGTATGCGCCTTAAGCTTACATTGCACATGTTGACGTGCCATAATGATTAGAACGCGTCTAATGGGCATTTTATTACTACCCACATTCCTATAAAATATTGCAATTAAATAAGCTTTAAAAAATTCAAACTAATGATCACAATATGAAAATATACATCAACCACATGTATCTTGTTCAAAAATATTTCTCATATTTGAAAAATACCAGGATGACTACCCATGTCAAATTGCAAATCGGTTGGATCAATGTGTAACCTGACAATATACATTATGCACATATTAAAGCCGTTACAAGCACGGATTAACTTACAATTGATCAAATGATAATCAAGAAAGTATAACTAAAAATAATGAAAATGGGATCTATCCAATAGATTCTGCAAATCCATGTATTGAAAAGTACATAAAGAAAAGAAAATTGTGTGGAAATATCAGTTGAAAAGTAATACCAGCACAAAGGAAATGAGTATATAATGGGAGAAATCAACAAGGTGGGGTTGGTGAAAAGAAATCCGCACGCACTCTCTAGACTCTCTCCACTCTTTCATGGTGCAAGATGAGGAACTTCCCCTTACAGTACATTGTAAATAGATAGATGATGGAAGGTTCATCAAGCATTTTAGCTGAAAATACAAGGCAGCTAGAAAAGGAATAAGAGACATCATCAAGCATATGGTATGATGACACTTGATACTGCCGAAGAACATCAATGGCAGGCTTATACCTGTTCAATCTCTCATGGGCAGTTCTCTACAAAATTACACAACTATTTTATGGAAAGACGAAAGACGAGTGATCACCAACCATGCAACAGCCAACATGATAAAGGAAGAGGCCGGAGGTGGGATATTCAAAGGATCCAGTCAGGGCTCGTAGCAACCACCTTCTAGCCTTCTATTGGCTTAGCTGCCGCCCCAATGTTATCCCCAGAACAATTCAGATCTCTTTTCTTGTCGCCAAGATATTCACTTTCGTCTTTATTTAATTGACATCAAAATTGCATTGCCTTGAATGAAAAAGTCGCCGAATCAGTTGAAAAGAAAGACCTCATCCTTTATGGGATCAAACACATGCTTGCTGGCACATAAATAGCCCTCTTTCAGCTTGTTGCTTGGGTTTTATTCCCTTATTTCACCGTATGTAGATATAAATTGAAAGTGAAAACATTAATGGGAACAAAACTATCCAAGAATAAATCACTTTAAATGAAAATGTTATGCTCTTACATTCCTTGAAATCATCTTCTCATATATCCTCAGGGCCGTTTATAAGCTGAATAATGATGCAAAAGAATTAGAGAGCAGGAACTGAGCTGAGTGAAAAGAGTACATCCATGACAAATCTAAGAATCCCACAGCCATACCTTGTTGTCAAGTACTACTCCATCAGGAATTTCAATCCTCATCCCAGGTCTTGCAACAATGCTGACATTCCCCTTTTGGTAGAAAAAAAAAATAAGAACAAGTAATAATTCCAAGAGACAACCCCCAAGCATCATTCTTAAGTTGTAGAATCACTATGAAACTTTGAAGTAAATAAGTGAAAATCCATTGCTATTTAAATGAGATCAACAATTATGGTACCATAACTACAAACTTATGACAATATGAAATGGTTATGACAATTAGTCATATGTACTAATTGATTAATTCACATGACAATTTAGACAAGATATGTCCATCCAGATATGTCTAAGTTTACAGTATATTCTCTTCAGTGATTGATTACAAATTACATCTGAAAGTAATTTAACACACGAGATAGCATCAATTCTATGGAAAGCGGAGTCTGCATGATAGTCTAGATCTAAATAGAGCACTATTGCCAATACTACATCGTTAAGCAAACATAGATTTTCTTGCAACTCATACTCTATAGATGGACTAAACAGAGTAAGTGAATCTTCACGGTTTAACCCATGGTCTGATGGGTTGTACTGTTTCTGTAGGACCCATTTCCTCCATCTAAAATTGTAGTGGGTCCTTGATAATCAGACAAAGTATATAAAAACAGATGCCAAGCACAGTGTCCGTACCTTGAGCTTAATGCCATTTCCAAACCACACATCACCAGTGACATTCAAGCTATCCAACTCAACCACACTGGGAATAGACTCGAAGCGGCTTGCAAAACTATCCAACTGAAAAAGGC
Organism: Eucalyptus leucophloia subsp. euroa; assembly: GCA_017140325.1. Taxonomy (NCBI): domain Eukaryota; kingdom Viridiplantae; phylum Streptophyta; class Magnoliopsida; order Myrtales; family Myrtaceae; genus Eucalyptus; species Eucalyptus leucophloia. Next base: position 25,106,059 of record CM029471.1, read on the forward strand.
AGATATAATGAAACATGACATTAATATCCATAACAGGCGGTATAAGAATACACAACTAAAGTAATTTTCACCTTATCAAATTCAGGTCCTAACTTGATAGAAGGATCTTTGGGATTAGTTCTGGTAGCATTTCTAATTAGAACTCCATTGGATGTGGCATATAGATCCGACTGCATATGAACATTAGAGTAACAGATAGCACTCATATCAAGTACAAAGTGCAGATTGGAGAATGTTCTGTAGTTTGTAATACCTGGAGAAGAAGCAGATCTGAAGTTGAATCCAGTGGAAAATAATGGGATGGAGGGACGGAAATACCAATTGCGTGCTCAAAAAACTGGATCAAAGGAAAGAAAATAATTTTCGATAAGAAAAAAGCACCAATCATATGCAACAAAGGTTGCACAAGAAACTCATATGAAGAAAGGTGTTTACTCGTATTATTGAACTAGCCGCTGTTTCTTGCATTAGAGATGAACCAGCATCTACTTCCTGCAGCAACAAGTGCAAAAAGTTAGCCATTTCTTTTCACAAATATGTATCTAAATATTAAATTCACAAAACAGCAAAAGAAAATGTCATAATATTAAATAAACTTACCCATTTCAGTGCATCAGTATCCACAAGTCTTTTGATGGCATTCAGATTGATCCACCTGTAAAACAAAGTAGAGAACTGAGCTTTAAGGCTTATTCCAAAGCTTTAGCAAGCCACATGGAAATGAAGTAAAATTTTACTCACATGTTTTTTGTATCAAGCAATTTGAACTTCTCTGACAACTTTGAAAAGATGAAGAAAAAGCTCGAAGTTAGACATGTAATACAATGATACGCCACAAATATGAAAGCAAAAATATTATAAGCAACCTTCCTTAGTCACAGTTTGGGATGCTTACTCTTTCAGAAGGCTTCTGAGCAATTTCTCCAAGCTGAGTGCACCAAAAAAAAGGACGAACTCATTATTATTCACATTGTTGAAGGACGAGCTACATTTCAGCTTTTGAAGAACTCCCCACCATAGGCAAAGCATACCATCATCCTCACACATTGTTCCAACAAGAACTAGAACTAACTATACTAAAAATGTCCACATGTTCATAGCATCTCATTTGAAGCAGAACCCAAATTCACCAAGTGTGTGGGAATAGTGTTTAAAACCACCAAAGAATGCTAAATTCATGGCACAGCATGCTAAGTTTTGGAACAAAATTATAAAGTGATCTGTTAGTCATGCAAACATTACTGACCATTAAAATTCAAGGTCTAGGAATTTTGTTGCTTTTGTTCTCTACTTGTGTGTGTGTGTGTGTGTGTGAGAGAGAGAGAGAGAGAGAGAGAGAGAGAGAGAGAGAGAGAGAGGAGAAGTGTACTGAAGATGGAATATAAAGCTTGGATATTATCATATGAATCCTGATGCAAATTCATTAACAAATGCTTGAATTTCAATTACTTTTCTTTCTCATCCCTGCAACAAACTAGTATTTTTTTACTATTTACTGTTTAGTGTTTGCTTATAATCCAAATGGGAAGAAACAATTTCCTATTCATTATTAATCAATCGTATCATTATTCACCAAGCTAATACAAGGGCACTTGGAATGAAGCAAATCCTACCAATGACGCACCTACACAAGAGAAAGTACAGCCAGTGGCATAGAGATTACAAAGCAGAAAGCTGTTAGTCCTTGGTATATGTACCCCCTCAGACCTGATTAACAAATACTTAAACAACTTTACTTAACTGTTTGATCCCAACAAACTGTCTTCTTTTTCCCTTTTTTTCCCCGAATTTTTTTTTGGTAAGGTTTTTTTTTTTTTTTTTTTTTTTTTTTTTTTTTTTTTTTTTTTTTTTTTTTTTTTTTTTTCCCCGAATTTGGTCTCTGAAGTTTCCAAGTTTTTCTAATTTGGGCACCTCCACTCCATTTTCTAACCACTTCATCCTCTTACAATTATCCAGACATAAATCAATTCTTAAAATTCGTTTCCATTGATTTTCCTTAAAAAAATTCTACATATCTTTGGATAAGGAAATTTTTCTAGTCTTTCAGCCTGATAAAAAAGCCTAATGTTTTTCCTCCTGGCACCATTAATGTTTGTGCTGCCGAGTCATTTATATATAGGGAAGAGGAGATTTACACTCTAACTGCACAACCAAAATTATGTTGAACTTCATCAGTAAAACAAAGCTTTTCCAAACAATTTAACAAGGCTTTCAATCAACATCAGCATTATGACCCATAGTTTTTAAAAAAATGGACCACAGGAGCAGTAAAGCAGTAATATACTACCCACCTGGAACTTCCTCTCTTGGAAATTTACAAAGTTCCCATTAACATCAATGGATGCCGTGGGCCTTACCTGAACAAAAAATTCCAGAGTCATTGTTAAAGAAACATAAAGAAAACAGAAAGCAATCTTGGCTACCTACCTCCATACAACATTCAACTTTGTTCTGACTTAGGTGGTTTAGTATCTCTGTAAACAGACATTAAGGATATCAAGTGATAGCACAATATCCACAAGCAGTCAATAACTGAAGAACCCCCACCAACACCCCCCCCCCTCCCGGGGCCCAGCTCAGGGGGGCAGGTGAAAAAAAGAAAAACACGAGGATCAAAGTCAAAGTAAATGTCGACAATCACCATAAGTACAAGGATACTTGGGTCAATGATTGCCCCAGCATTATCTGAGTTCACCACAAGGATATACTCCTTACCCTGAAAAACAACTCATTTTAAAACCTCTAAATCAATAGCTCACTTATGATTCTAATATCATTTATAGTATAAAACCAAAAAAGAAATAGCAACCATATAAAAAAAAAAAGGATAACCTGTGAAAGTAACACATCAAGGGTTCCATTTCTCATCAATGATACGATTACTGCACCCTGGTTAGCATATGCCCTACCACCAAAAGATATCAGTTGGCTTCTCCCAGGAGACAAAAAGTTAAAACAAATCAGCAGAATGACCAAGTAAAAAAAAAAAAAAAAGTAGAGTAGCTCAATGAACATGGAAAATTGGTTGATCTAACAACAACTTAATGTTAACATTGGCAATTTTTTTGTGAAATTACCCAAATTAATTACTTTATGACCAAGTTTCGCATCTGAATGGGTATGTTAATAGTAATGTATATGAATCAATGGGCAATGAATACAGCAGTTCAGCAAGATTTACTGAAACAGATAAATTCAACTGAATGTGTATTCATACCAAAAAAGGATACACAAATGAATTTAGTCCAAAGTGGTCCAAGAACTAAAAGGATTGATGTGACTATCAATTGCCGATTCTTATAAATTGGAGAAGAAAAAGGTGCAGCGTAACCTGATAGTCTGCTGTAGAACTGTATGATTCACAATCCAAGTTGTTTCAACCAGTACACAAAATGATTCAACTTGAAGGTGCAAATTGAAAAAGAACTAAGCTTGTGCAATTCGGTCTTGATTCTTTTACAAAATGATTCTTTTGTTAATTGCTAAGGAAAGCATGAGGTTGCAAGTACCTAGGCACAGAATTGATGTTTCTTTGCACCAGTCAAACCTATTAATTAATTGGAAACAGCACTTCTGGCAATGACAATCAAAAATTACTCTGTGCAACAAAATAACAAGCAGGTACATTTAAAGTAAAGAACAACATACAATTCATTGTTGCTGCTCTGCTCTCCAGATGATCTCAGTTGGGAGTTTTGGTTCTGTGTCAAAAAAATAAGGATTAACAAAATTCTTCTACAAAAGCTAGTATATCAGATATAATTCTTTGTGTACTGAGGCAAAACAAAGACTAGAGAACACGAACCATCTCAAAAGCATAAAAATCAATTTTTGGCTGGGAATATTTACCCCAAACCTGGATCAGGAAGCAAGACCATAGAAAGTTTCATGAGTCCCCAAAATCAAGAACTAATACGAGCAGATGAAAAAGTTGTCACCTCAAGGGTAGCATCATGTGTTCTTGATGAATTCATTAGAAGCAGGGGCACATTGCATCCATACTTTGAGTTAAGATGCTACAACATGCAAAAACAGAAGAATTAGACCTTTCAAGGCCAAGTGTGGTCAGTTTCAATTTCAACTACATATCACCGACAGAAACGGCAATATACCTCAATCTGAGTAGCTGTCAAGCCCAGAATTGTCATTCCGTTGCCAATTTCAATGGTAGATCTGCACTAGTAAGAAGGGAACTTGATAACATCACATATCAAACACTGCCGATGTACGTAAATGATTCTCATCATGTTTTATTTTTCCTCACATCTACAGACAATCACAGAATATGTGGCGTAGCTTTTGGAGAAAAGGATAAGCAATCTTGATCAACTTTAAAGATTTGCACGATCAGCAATACCTCAAGAAACTTTCTAGGGAATAGAAAATATCATATATGCAATACGCTCTGCATAGATTTGCATTCCCATCTCCATCAAATCACCATTCCCCAATCTTCACAACCCCAGCACAAACACCCCCCCAAAAAAAAAAAAAAAAAAAAAAAAAAAAAAAAGGAAAGGAAAAACAGAGAGAGAAAAACTCCAAAAAGGAAGGTAAAGATTCTCAATCTGATACCCCTACCTTCACAAAGCGAGAGGACATATCCATTTTGCAACAATTTCCGATTAAATTCATGCAGTATATGTGACTACTCCAACATAGAACCTTGGGGAGGCTGAGGATTCCTATTTTACAGCATACCAGAAAACTTCTAAAACAAAGAGTACCCTCAAATAAACGAAAGCCAACTTTCACAAAGAAAACCAAAAGAAACAAATTTTTGCCAACACGAATCATCCACCTTAAGTAAGATACAATTGCAATAATAAATTATACAATACATATTTCAGGCAGAGATCCAAAAATAAAACCAAGTTTTGAGAAATTTCCAGATAAAGAATGATGCTTACTTGGGACCATCAAATCCCATCTTTGTTCCCAAAGCTCCATTTAACTTCAGGACAACAAGTTTGTCCAAAAGCTTCTTAGTTTCAGCAACATCTGTATGAATCCAAGAAACAAAAACCTTCTTATGAAGATGGTCATGTTTTATTTCCCTTCTCTTTTGGGATGAAAAATGGGAGATTTTATCAGATTAGACAGGTTTATTATCGGCAGTTTCAGGAGGCGTACAGAAATAATAAATGAAAAAATAAAATCAAAGCAAACTAAACTAAACTATAGAAAATCAGGAAAAAGAAAAATGGAACATTGGACCGATATCATCCACAGTACAAGATATAGCCCATTATATCCATTTGTACCAGTGAAAAGAGCAGTACATGATGTCCATCATATCAGTTTCTAGATTGTAACTATGGAATCAGAGAAAACTGAATCGCCACAAATGTATACACAGAAGCTGCAGCAAAGGATTGGAGAATACCTTCAGGGAAATGAGCTAATTTTTCATAGGGAATTATAGACACTTGAATCTTTGCAAACTCGGCCCCACTATCACTCTCACTCTTGCTCTCTTCAATGCGTGGCGCCTCCTCCCTTCAATCCAGAACTCAATCATGTAAAAGCCAAAAACTCAGCCACTTGCTAACTTTAAGAACTTCTAAACATCCATGAACAAAAAATGAAACTGCAAAATGCTTATGACGCAGGCATTTGGCACACTGGGAGCTGCATGAATAAAGGAAAATGCTAGGCATTTGAAAAGATTTTACTTTCCAACATTCAAAAGAAAGAAAGAATAATTCCCCACATGAGCAGCTTTCACCAATCCTCATAATGCAGTCCCCAGAAATCATTTGGAGAAATTCAAACCAAACAAGAATGAATCACGCGGTCCATCAAAATGTAGAATTGCATACCGAGATTCAGTCTTTGGGGCAGAGGCCAGGGCAGGGGCAGAGGCGATGCCGAGCCGGTCCTTGGCAGCAGCGAGCTTCTTCTGCTCGAGCAGGAAAGTCTTGGTGATCATATTACAGAAGAGGTACACGAACTGCACCGAGTCGTTGGCCGGGATCGGGTACTGTATCTTCTGGAAGCACTCCCACGGCATGCTCGAGTCCACCAGCGCCACCACGGGGATCTGCAGCTTCGCGGCCTCCTGGATGACCGACGACTTCCGCTCGGTGTCCATGACCACGAGGCAGTCGGGGGGCTGCGTGGGGCCGAAGCAGATCTTCTTGTTGCGGGAGCGGAACTTCTTGGGGCTGCAGCTGTTGGTGAGGAACCCGCCCGTCCGCCACAGCGCGTTGCCGCTGGGGAGTAGCACCCGATCCGCCGCGTCATCTGCTCCACGATCTCGTCGAACAGCGGGTTGGTGTTGACGAACATGAAGCGGCCGCGCTGGCGCGCCAGGGCGGCGATGAAGTCGCAGGCGTTGCGGAGGCAGACGAGGGTCCGGTCGGAGTCGATGATGGTCATGCCGTTGCGGGTGCCGTAGGCGAAGAGCTTGAAGTGGTGGGGGGTGGCGACGCGGCGGCCGAGGTGGGCGTTCGTGCTCAGGAGCTTCTGGATGACGATCGAGTGGAGCGTCATCCTCGACGGCTTTGGCTCCGAGTTCCTTCTCGAGGTTTCGGGAATTTTGGCTCGGGAATGTCAGATGGAATCCATGGCGACTGGTGCACGGCGGGGGGTACTGAGGTTTAGGGTTTACTGCCAGGCGACGCGGCCGAGGGAGGCGGAGACGAAGAGCCGATGAGACGGGGGATGCCTGAGCTACGGGCGGTCACGGATCTTTGAATGACGGACCAATGAGTTCCTCGGAAAATCCCTCGATTACCTGATTGGTAGCCACGTGCGTTGCACCTGATAGCGGCACGTGTTTCGCCCATTTTATGTGAATAAGGGTATAAACGCAGCATATAGTCTGTGAAGTTTGGCCTAATATATAGTATAATCATTGAACATTTAACCTTTTTCAATACTATCTCTCAACTTTATTTCAATGTGCAATATTGTTCTCAAATTTTTATTTCATTTGATGTGGTTGATAAACTTTTAGTTTATATTTAATTTAGTTCTTAAATTATATAAAGATGTTTGATATTATTCATGAATTTCAATTAATATAAGGAAAATATTGAACATTCTCATATATTTTAGGAAATAAATTCAATATATACCAAAATTTCAAGGATAATATTACATATTAAGTTGAAATTCAAAGATAATGTTACATATCAAGCCAAATTTTAAAGATTATTTGTGTCATTTTTTCTACATAAATATCTCCCATGAAGGAGGAACTAGATCAAATTATGTTATCTAATCTGTTGGAATCATTCCTAAGAGATTTAAGCAATCTCAAGAATGGACAACTTGATCCTATAGATCCTATTGCCTTGAATACACACAATCAGCTTCCTCTAAATTGATCCTTTTGATCGAATCAAACTCGGAGCCAAATTCAGTATCGCTTTCATCTTCCTCTTCCTTCGCAATTCCTGCTATTGAATCCTTTTTTATTAGACTAGCCACTTCTTCGATATTTATGACTGATCCTCTAGATCAAGGAATGGAATCAAACCCTTCTAAACCAGAGGTTATTCAACCAAATAACACATCCTAGACTCCTACCTCCTCTTCCAAATAGTTTTTCACCATTTGTGATATTCCTTATTTCAAATGGTCAGAAAGATTTGAAAAATTCTACTCTTAGCTAAATTCCCAAAATCTCGCAGACCATAATAAGTACGAGGTTCTCCTCAAATTTGTTATAAGATTCACTAGAAGTCTTAAACATTTGTGACAATTAGTTGCAAAACAAAACCACGTTCAATTTCCGCTTTTGGCAAATTTTGGCCAAGCCATGACATTTGTCCATCACTTTTTCATTAGAAAATTTGCTGATCTCCTTAAGCTCAAAAGAAGAGAATTATTTTGAAAGAAAATATTACTCTCTCCAAAAAAGAAATCTCAATGAACATTATCGAAAAATGCTTAAACTTTTCTATGATCTTGAAGCTAATGCAAATCTAAAGGAGGTTTTCCTAGCCTATATTCTCAGAGAGCTTTCCTAGTAAGTTGAGAGATCCTTTCTCAACAAACAAAGGAAAATTGTGGATATTCCCTTTGGAGAAATCTAGTAAGAAATTCATCTTTGCCTTGATGATTTGTGTCTAAAATCCCAAATGATGAAAACCTACATTTGACACAATCGAGAAATTGATGATGCTTGTTCACACTAGCATTTGAAGATCAAATGTTCTAAAAACGATTGTGATGGCTCTTGCGAAAAACCCTCCAAATAGAAAAGGCATTTTAAGAAATACTAAGTGGGAAAATCCAAGCATGGATTTAAGCATTTTTAAAGAAAGAAGAAATGGTGATTTTTGCGAAGAAAGAAAGAATGCACGGATGCACGGACTATAAAAAAATCAACTCGGTGCTTCATCTAAAACAAGAAGGGTTATTTCGCCAAAAATTATTCCTAGGCAAAGAAAGATCCGTCTCAACGAACTTTTTATGTCATTCCTATTTTCAAACCCCTAACCAAACTAATTCTAACTTAGACTCTAAAGAATTTTATCATCTATCTCTAACATCTAATTCTGACTTGCCAACCATAGGCGAGGCTGCCCAACCCTCATAAGCTCTAAACAAGGGTGCATGCCACAAGGGAGGGTCAGCCAACCCACGCTGATTCTACGCAAGGATGTCATGGCTCTCACCATTTCTAGGCGAGGGCTTGTGCCCCCTCGCCTAGAGCCGGCGACAGTTAGTCGACCCTTGCCTATGACTAGTAAGGGTAAAAAAAAAAAAAAAGAAGTAAAAAACATAAAAGAAGAAGAAGAAGAAAAACCATAAAAAATTCAAAATATTATGAAAATATTATTAAAGAAAGTGCTATGTTAGTATCAATTGTCCATATCAGCAATTTATAACCAAAATTAGTCAAATGGATTGAATTGGCAAGAAGTGAAAATGTTTAGGATTGAATCGAAAAAATTGAAATGTTTACAATTAGATTGACAAAAGTGTAATATGTTTAGAATTTTTTGAATAATTTTCCCAAAGAGATTGTAATGATGATATCTCTCTATAATCAATTCTTTTCTTAATTTATTTTTCGTACAAAATTTGTTATGAGAGAGCATACTTTAATCTACAGCTTTGGAGGGGGTGCAATTTGAAAATTCAGGGGGCAAAAAACATTTCCTACTTTCAAATTTTCGGGAGACATATTCAAGATTAAAAAAGAAATGCAAGTCGATCTTTTAAATCACATGCATTGCACATATTAACAGAAAATATGGATGGATTTTGACGGTTGTGACGAAATAAAGTTCCAAGGGGTTCTAACGAGATTAGAGATCCTCAACCCCCATTTGTACTCTCGTTGGATGGCTAATCTCAGCTATAGGTTAACGCGATAGAGGTTAGCTTGATTTATCAATCATTACAATGATAAGGGAAGAGTATTATACGTTATTTTTTACAAAAGAATTTAGCTTGCACTACATTTTACTGCAAACATCCCTTATCACCTTAAAATAACCACCATATCACTTGCGATCCCAATTATGACTTTTACGATTATTTCTTACCTTGTTTTTCTTTTTCTTTTTATTTCAATTTTACCAAAAGGCAAAACTACTCTTACCTTGTATTATTTGTACTTGCTCAAATTATAACAAAAGGTTTAACTCTCGTGCCAATGGATAATGAAGAATATGCTCATAAGAAGGCAAACATGAAGGAAATATTGAAATATAATAGGTGTAGAAAAAGTAGCTATTAGCTACGGTGAAAAAAGAATTGTTTGAGAGGCCAAGGCTAGTTTTGTCTTTTAGTGAAATTGAAGCCAGACAAAAAAAAAGGGAAAAAAAACGTAAGACATAATCAGAAATCCTACGGGGATAATCTGATCACTCCAAGGTGGTAGGGGACGTCTGCAGTTAAAAAAAGTGGAAAAAGCACAGGCAAAAAATTTACTCTAAATAGACTTCAACCCATATTTTGCACGGATTGTTTGAATAATTTAATGATATGCTACCCAATTAAGTAAAAAGAGAACATATTTGTGGAATATAAGAATTACAATATAAACTTAATATTAAGAATTTGGAGCAATCAAACAAATCAATTAACAAAAAATGACTTCATTAGTAAAGATAGAGATACTTTTGAAACATAGAGATGTCGCAACTTAAATTGAGAAATAATGAAGATAGATTAAGGAGGGAGATGAGTAATATATAGGTAGTGTTATGATGGGTGAGATAAGTATAGTTGCCAATTAAGTGAAATGGCAAAAGAGAGAACTAAAACCCTAAGATCACTCTATTTGCAATACCTTCCATTATACATATATAGATGCAGATAAATATATGATGATGGCAATTGTAGTAAGAATTTCAAGAATATGATGGCATTAGTCACACCCTGCCCTTCTTTAGGCTTATGGTATATTCACACACTAAATTGCAGAAATCTCAAATAAAAGTATTTATTGCCATTAATGAAAACTATTCAAATTGTAAAAAATGGGATTTTCATAGTAAAATACACTACGTGCAAAGTTCCCATTCACACGTATCTTACATTATTAGCAAAACACACGACATTCATCCAAGCCACCATCCAGTCTACATGCAAATGCATATATAATAATGAAGAATCTTAACAATGTCTCGGATCTTCCCCTCGTCCCTTGTCGGAAAATCGGCCGAATGCTCCTTCCTTAGCTGGCAATTGTCAAAACTAATCCAGCGAAGCGAGAGTAGGACCAAAAGCTCCAGCCTTGGTTATTGTCATACAAAGATTCAACTCGTGTCGTCGTCGTACCGTCATGAGTGTTTTGGCATAGTTGCCGTCGCCAAAACAAAGCAAGAGCCCTAGGACTCATCGCTGGCCGCTTGTCTTACCTTGCCTAGGTTATAACCACATTCCTATGCTCGCCACGCCATCCACCACTCTTCCATAGTTCTCATCAAACAGCTGCTCGCTCGGCAAATGCAATGCCACGGTCATCCCTATCCACATACTCGTCGCCATTCCCACTATCTGCCTCGTGGACCAAGAAGCTCTACGCCAGCCTTCCCTCCTTTGGGGGCCGCCGGAGTGAGCTTTCGGCGCACTCCGACCTGACTGAGGAGAACCTCCAGGAGCATAACCGGAGGCAGGCCGTTGTCGACGTCCAGAACTCCAAATGTAGTCCTTACTACAAGGGCCTGACCGACCAATCCCTGGCGATAGGGCGCCGGAGGCCCTCAGTCTCGAGCCCCGGACGGGAGAGCCACTCGACGACCATGCACACCTCCTCAACCTCGACCTCGACCTTTGTGAGGAAGATGAAGGAGTGGCGCTCCCACTTCAACAAGAACAACAAGAGGTTGAAGAACGAAGAGCAGGCCCCCACTGCTGGCCAGCCGTCCGTGAGGACCAAGAAGACAACGCTGCTGAAGGAGATGGGCGTGAAGGGCGTGAAGGGCGTGAAGGGCCTCGACACGAAGGGCCTTGGCAGCGACAGAGGAGTCGTTGCGGTGGTGAATGACAACCAGAAGCCATTGAGGGAGAGAGTATCAGAACCGAAGTCCAAGCAGTCATTGCCAAGGTCTTCAAATGTCAAGTCTGAGCCAAAAGCTCAAGCTGGCGGTGATGTTTTGGCGACGGGAAAACCCTATCAAGGGATGGAGAGTGATGACAAGGTGTTGGAAGCATCTGATCAAAGTCCCAATTTGGAAGACATCGATGGGGCTATGATAAATAAGGACAAAGGGGCAGGTGCTGATGACATGCTGGAGGAGAAGGAGTTTGTGTGGGCGACCAAGTACAGGCCTAAGACCTTGAAAGATTTCATTTGCAATAGGGACAAGGCACTCTCTCTTCAGGCCCCGGTAAGATGTCTTCTACATAATCAAAATTACTAGAGATATATTAAAACTAAATAATCAAAATTACTAGAGATATATCAAAACTAACTTACAAAATTGATTTTATAAATAACTTGATATACTCCTATCTAATGTTGTCTAGTTAGGTAAATTAATTTCAGGCATATATGTATTGAAAGTCCTAAAACTTTTTAAAAGTACAAATGAAGTCTTAAAACTTATCATAAAGGTGCAATCAAGTCATAAAATATTCAACAAGTGGAATTAAGTCCTAAAACTTCTCAAGTTGGCACAATCAAGTCTTTCATGAACTCCAACCAACATGACAAATGAAAAACACTAACAAGTTTTAGGATTTAATTGAACCAACTTGATAAGTTGCAATATTTTATTGCATCAATTTAATAAGTTTTAGGATTTAATTGTGTTTTGTGATAAGTTTTAAGACCTAATTGTATTTTTTGGAAGTCTTAGAACTCAATTGCACTTTGATGACAAGTTTTAGAACTTTCAGTCAAAAATCAATCAAATATATCTAAGGTTAATTAAATTTTTTGGAAAAGATAGCAACTTCAGCAAAAAATGAAGATGACCATAAGTGAATTTGGATTTAGGAATTCAAAATGTGAGTCATAAGGGAATATCTTAGGTAAGAGTCGTGCGGTGGACTTGATATAATAAGTCAATCCTATTCTAATAATGTGATTATAGCAAAGTATGCTTTGTATTTTAAATTATTCTAATTCTAATTGATGATGTGCAATGATAGTGATATTTCTCAAAGTGATGGATGGAAATTATAATGCTCCGAGTCCAAGGATATTTAACTAACCAATGAAAAATACCGTCAAATAGAAATACTGTCTCTATCTAACTCAAATGCTTCTTGCATTTTTTTGACATGATTTTCTCTTTGATTAGTACTTAATTTTTTTCAAGCGAGAAAATAGGAGGAGAAAATAAATATAAAAAAAATGATTCGTCTTTTTGCAGATAAAAGATGGAGATTGTGGCCATTTCATATTTGAAGGCCCACCCGGAGTGGGAAAGAGAACCATGATTTGGGCATTGCTACGAGAAGTCTTTGGTGCTGAGAAAGTACAGGTGCATAATTTAATTTTACTTACAGAATACCAAATTTTACCAACCGATTCTACGTTTATCATTATCAATATTTGCGATCTTGCAATTTTCGTACTTCATCTCTTTCTTTATTTGTGTTCTCATTTAGCCTTTTTGATCCATGCCGTGAAGTGCATGAACGTGACAAGTTTAATAAATCTAATTTTCTCTTTGAGATTAAGCGGAATTAGAGAGTAAATTTGATATATTTAGTTCACAAGTCATGACAATGTACTTATCAAAGCTTGCTTATGCTTCTTCATTTGCAGGCTAGGGAGGTGCTTAAGGTTTTTGACTTGAAGGTGAGAGAGTTAGAATTACGTCGATTTATTTTTGATGCCAAATCTTGTTTGCTTCATCTATTCTTTCTCGTCAATTCTACTATATTAGAAAAAGAGCACATGTTGTCACATCCAAGGAAAGATAAGAGGGAAATTAGGGTTTTAAAAGGAGTAAGAGATATAATAACCTATGAAACTTTGATTCATTTTGGGAAATATGAGCTTATATGGTTGCGAAACTGGAACAGAAGAGGAGCTAATACTGAAAAGTTATCTTTGTTTGTTTTTTGTTTTTTTGTTTTTTGTTTTAATTTTGAAGTTGGGAGATTCATGAAATACTCGATAATTGTAGTGATTAGGTTTAGCTACGATATTTCATCAATAATTATATATATTACAGTTTATTTTAGACATAGACATGGCCTCTATTAATATACCGTTCCATTTTTTAATGAAAAATGTGGGTTATTATTTTTTAGTTATATTCTCTAATATTCTCTTCCCTGAATACCCCTACCAAAGTTAACTGACTTATACTTTCAAGTGAGAATAAATGCAAAAACAAATATTCTAGTCAAGAAGTCATATAAAACTCTCTTATTTTTGAGGAGATTTTTCCGATTGGTTCATCTAAAATTACTCTTTTAAAGTGGATTTTTACTTGCTCGTGATTGAGAATCGATGCGTAACTTCAATATTTTTGGCAAAATCAAATATAGCAGATTCACTTCTTATGTCTAATTAACTTTTCAAATATGTCTATTTTTTTCGCAAGAAATTTGGTATATTTACTATTATAACAAGACGTGGAATAACTTCTTCTGAAAAAAAAAAAAGGTAATTGTGATATAATGACACGTATAAATATAGATATAACCAATTTTACAAGTAGAACTTTACTTGAACTAAAGTAGTAATAAAAGTTGGTCATGCCACATGCACAGCTACACCTGTGCGCTAGACCTTATCATAGGCTAGGCAATCCATCCGAGCCTGCTAAAAATTATTAAAATTTTAATTGTAAGTCATATATAGCCCCGCCTGTCGATCAAGTCTAATGTGTACAGCTTCTCGAAATAGAGATAACAGTAAGCGGGTTCCTACTTCTGGGCTATCCGGTTCATTTTTTCCTCCTTAAAATATTCTTAATTTGCTATTTTCGATACATTAAATTTGAAGACAAGATGAAAATTAAGTATTTTTCGTAAAATAAAAAAACCAAATGTGCATAAAACTAACACCAGTTAAAGTACTTCCCTTTGTTTTCTTCGTCATCCTTTCCTTTCAATGTTACGCAGTTTAAGAAAATTGCAAACTTAGCATAATAAAAAAATGCCCAGACCATTTGCCATTTAATTTGTGTAAATACGTGCATAAAACCAATAAGCAACTCGGGCTTCCCCATGATGAGAGTTTTAAATTACAGAAAAATTGCGCTCTTATTTAATAGTAATTACAAAAAATGAAATATTTAATTTGTCTTTTATGAATGAAGTAACTAAATTCAAATAAAACATAACTCTGATTTCAAAACTAACTCAGCTTCGTACATTGAGCAAATAAAATTGAGTGTAGACCATTTAAAATGCTACCTCTACACTATATATAAAAGAAACTCAAAAGTTCCTTTTTTTTAAAACTCAAACTTTTCTTGAAAATATAGTACGGTTTGCCATGCTATTTTAGGATTAAAGTCAATCGCCCATTGTATTATAATGGGTACGAGAATAATTTAGTTGTAATCGTATAGCGTTAAACTATTCGTCGTTCTAATTTAAGTGTAAAATGCTATATCTTACATATCTACTTGTTTTCTCGCTAGTACAAGAAAAAGAGCGATACCGTTGTCCTTTATGATCTAATAAATCTGCAGACAAGTTGAGGTAATTTTTTTTTTTTTTTCTAATAAGGAGCTTGACTGAAGCTCTTTTGAAGACGGAAAGAATTACGAGGAAAGAAGAAAGTTAAAAGATGAAAAAAGAAAGAAGCTTATTAAATTAGTAATCATAATAATCACATGTAATCTGATTTATAGGAATAATTATTTTGACCGCACGATATATTCTTATAATGTCGTCCAACTATTAAATTCTCACAAAATGCCAAAAAAGGAATTTTCAAAATATGAAGATTTCAAAAGAGAAATATGATGAAGTGTGAAGTAAAAGAAAAGGTTATTTTTTTAATGCAACAGAGAGAAATTGGAGTACAATTTGACTTTTTTCCAACTAAAGGCAATAGTTTGTGACCAGACAGGAACATTCTTTCATAAGTTTTTAAGAACAAATGTCAACTTGGTGAAAAATCAAAACCCTCTTAAATTGTTCAGAGAACAGTTTTAATTACATGATATATCATAATTTTTTACGGCCATCCATTCACGAATCAATTAATTAAAAAGTTCTTCCCAACAATCATCGCATCGTTTAGAAAAATTAGTCAATAAAAAAACTTTGACTATCAATATCAATTTATGCTCAAACATATTAGTTGATGATGAAAATAAGCAATTAATATTAAAAAAATAATTTTCATATCATTAATTTTCTGAGAATACGCACCGTAGCAGCGCACAAAACCTAGAAGCACCTAAGAAAGTGAAAAACCTCTTTGTGAACTCAGCTTATTTATGCATATTCCTGTTATTCAACAACTGTACAATGCTCAGTGACATTCTTTTGCTGCGTTACAGGGAGAATCCCAAGCCTCTATTGAAGTCGTTTTTTGGGAGTCGCCTCAGCACGTAGAAGTAAGTGTCTCTGAACTCAAAGGGTATGAGAAACATGTCATTGTGGAACTCATTAAGGAAAACCATAACAGAATCTCCAAGAAGGCTCCCAAAAATCATGATATCTGCCGAGGTATAGTACTTTGGTTGGTTTTTTTCCTATGTTTCGACCCCTTTTCACCATCAAACATTTCGAAAGGAGCAAGGACATTTTCCCATCGACATATTCGATCGCCCATTGTTCCACAGCGATGATCTTGTACGAGGCAGACCGGCTATCAACAGATGCATTGCTGTACTTAAGGTGGCTCCTGGAAAGATACAAGCACACCAAGATCTTCTTTTGCTGCTTCGACGTCTCGAAGCTCCAACCGATAAGAACGCTTTGCACTGTCATCCAGTTGTCTCCTCCCTCAAAAGAGGAGGTCAGAAGGAAGCCCTTAAGCATCGAGTTTTGCGGTTATCAGTACGGTAATCCTACTAAGGACTTACGTTTTTCTGCATATGTTTTAGGTTGTTGAGGTGTTGGAGTTCATAGCTAAACAGGAGGGCATAAACCTGCCGAGCCGACTGGCAGATAGATTTGCGCCGACAGCGCCAAGAACAATCTACGTCAAGCAATCCGGTCATTTGAGGCAACCTATCAAGAGAGGTGAAGAAAAAAGCGCAATAACATTTGCAAAATCTCTTAGAATGCATTAGACCTTCTTTACAATATATGTCCGGAGAAGCGTCTTTTCTTCGCCCTCTATGTTAACCGAAGCAACTTGCAGGCATACGTTGACAGATGATCAACCGATAATGACGGGATGGGAAGATGTAATTGCGATGATCGCAAAGAGAATTACGGAAGAGCAGAGCCCCAGACAGTATGTTTCTTCCATGGATTTTATTGGACTAAAATTCAACTACTAGTTAGAATTGGAAAATCATCTACAACTAACTTCTAACTATTTTTCTTCTGTCAAATTATGTCACATATAGATTTAATGACATTCTAGTGCTTTAACAAGCGTTAGAATTGGTTAACGTCATGCACCCTCTCATTAGCCGCTATATAAGTGAAGATTGTCAAGCAACGGATTATTGCGTAAATTCTCAACCGCTGACGTTATCCTTGAAAGAACTCCGCAATCAGAATTAGGTCTGTTAGATGCATCAGATTCAATAGTCACTTTTATAACTGCGTTCTCCTTTTGTTATTCCATTACAGGCTTTTCATGATCCGTGGGAAACTTCAAACTCTTATCGAGCATGATGTATCGACCGACTTTATCTTCGAGGTAGTAGACTTGGGGCTTTACCTAATCAAACAATGTAAGTTCGATGTACTGATTAAGCATTGTTTATGGCGTGCAGTCTCTGGTAAAAGAGCTGAAGAAGCTTTTGAGCGAGTCGCTGCAAAATCAAGTCACAAGCTTGTACCAGAACCACCTTGTACGGAAACAACCCTCCTTCGACCTGCACAAAATTTCAACTCGCTGAAATATAGATCGCCTCATTAGGGCCATCTCTAACTTCTTTTTCTGGGGGCCTCGCAGATGCGCGAAGAGGATTTGTACAAGAACCACCAACGGAGGTCTTCCGCCGGTAATCCGAACGAGGAAAATGGAATGAGGTTCAATGACCCGATGAGGGGAAATAACGAGCAACTTATGACGATTGAAGGTAATATGAACAGTTATTTCATGTTCTTTGCACATGATTTAGGGAAAGCTCATAGTCATCTACAAGTTGTAGATCAGAAACATCCTCAGATGGACCCCCCCCCCAAAAAAAAAAAAAAAAAAAAAAAAAAAAAAAAAAAAAAAAACCACAGTTTAATATCTTTCTGCCCTTCATTTATCTTGATGATCCTCATACTACCTCGTAGTATTTCTGATTCACGACAACTAACATGGTGTTTGTATTTCTTTGCTCTTTTCTTCCTCTAGAGTTCATCGCCCTATTTATGAGCTGTTACAAATCATCAACGACAAACAGGAGCGGCGGTAACTTGCATCAAATTTGAATTTCCTGTAACTAGTTTTGTTTGGAATTGCAGTCATTTGGAGAGGTTCATCTATGGATGAACTCTGTTGTTGTATTGTTTGATGTACTGTTTTGTTTTGAGATCTTGGACCCAATAATATGCTGAGTTTAAGTTTGAAATTAATACGTTATATCGTGCAATATGTTATGTATTTGTTTGTAGAACGTTTACTTTTGCACTGACCTAGGAAAAACATGACACAATAATTTAGAAAATATTTTTCTAAAAATAATTGAATTGTAATCGCTTGAAATAATTAGATAATAGAAAATGTTTTTATTATTGACGATAATTTATGTTTAAACATTTCTTGGATGATGAAATATTTTTAGTATAGAAAAGTATGTTTTCCAAATCATTCATTTTTTTCCCTAAATAAATGGATTCTAAGTAGAAAACTATTCATTATGTTGTGCAGTGTGTGCATCATGACTAGTTGATATTAGGTCGGGTCAAGTTATGTTCTGACCTCGATCATTTGGGTTCATATCATAAACCATGTTGTTATACATAAATTGAGATTCTCTCATCCTGTATCGCCCCAAATGTAATTACCCATTTTTTATGTTAATTTTGCTAACAAGTAGTCTTTAGATATGCAAAAAGTTCATCTAACATGTGTGGCCAATAAATAGAAATCTACAAGTATTGATTCATAATAACTGAGAACTATATTGCGTTGCACAACCAACTAGAAATTTTTTAATAAATGTGGAAAGTTTAAAAAGGCTTTTAATGGATAACCGAGGCTTGTGGACAAATGGAATCTTATTTATATTAATGTGCAAATAATACAGCTTGATAATTAATAGGGGTGCAATTCATGTCCACTCTTCATGTTAAATGTGTACTACAATATAGATAACTTGAACAGGACACGATTAATTAGTTGTATGTACCTACTTGACATGAACACGAACCGAAAGTTAATTGGTTAACATGACATGATCTTCGTATCGACAACGACACATGCACGGATGGCCTACGACGGAGAGAGAAGAGTAGGCTAGCAATGGATGGGACATGCCTTCGCCCAAGAGCACGTGAGATTTGTGAAAGAGATTAAACGAGAGGAGAAGAGGAAGGCCGCGAGACCTCTGCCCTGTTGCTACCGCCCGACGCCATATGTTGCAAACTTCGGCGTCCACCTGCTTCGCCTAAGTCGAGTTGCATTTTCGCTTTCCCTCGACGACATGCCGTTGCCCACCAAACGATGGCTGTCCCTCTCGCATACTAGAGTTGAGTCGATGGCTATGAGCCAAGCTTCACGCCGTTGAACCCGTCGTCGTCTCTACCACTGCTCGCCACTTCACCGCCGTGTCTGCTAGTCTCGTGGTGACCGACGCCGCTCGCTGCGACTAACCCGCAACGAACTCGGCCATTCGCCACCATCTACTGTGTTTCGGCCCGATCGAACAGCTCACTGCTGCCACCTGGTTGTATTGCTGCTGCCAACGACACCGAGCTACCGCTGGGTGACATCCCAGTCACCCCTCATCGTCACCGCAGAAAGGTAGAGAAGGAGAGAGGCGCGAGTTGGGTCAATACCTGGGTACGGCGCGGGTTACAGTCGAGTAGGGTTTCCGGCTGTTAAGAGATAAGTGGGCTGGGCTTGTTGTTTTTGGGTCCTGGCCTAATTAGGGGATTGGGCCACGTCTTTCATTTCCTTAGTTGCAGGGGATTCGGCTGGGCTGGGCCCGTTCATTGAAAAGAGCCTAGCATAGCCTGGGCCACACGCTCGGGCCGAGTTCGATCAGGTTGGACGCGGAGTTACAACCCGGATCCGTTTCTATAAAATGATATATATAATTTTAATATTTAAAATATTTTAATAATAAAAAATAGAAAAATAAATAATTAGTTTTTCCAAAAAATCAGAAAAACCCAAAAATATTTCATATTCTTCAAAAAATCAGAAAATGCTTAAAAGATAGTTTCATTTTCCACAAATGCATGGAAAATCTTTGAAATTCCAAAAAAAAAAAAAAAAAAAACCTTAGGGTTAAAAAAAAATAAGTACCAGAAGGGCATTATGATTAATTAGTGTAATCAAGTCCGCGATTCTAATTTCTCTAGTTGTGCTGGAGTGAATTATTTTTCCCAATATTTCACTTGGGTTTCTAATCGATCCACCTCAAATCAATTAGTGGCAATTCCTTTTTTTAAATTGATTTATAGGTTAAAAAAAAAAACTCAAACCATAAGTTGTGATTTGGTGGGCTTGGGAGAGCTCAGGCTAATGCTAAGCCTAACACTTAGTGAGCCATTAGCCTCCGCACGCGCCTATACATAAGGGCACCCGAAAGGGAGGCCGCGACAATAAATATGATTGAATCTTGAATCTTAAATGAAACTACTCTTCATTAATTGATTTAGGAAAATCTAGATTGATTGGACACCTAATATCTAGTGAAATCTTATATTACTTAGATTTTTGTGTCTAAGACATAACATAAAAATCTTAGGTTCAGAGGTTCAGTCACAGGTGAGACGAATTAGCATACACAGAGGTGGTGACCCTATTTCGATGTAATTATGGAGTCCAATAGAGGAAAGTAATTTTTTAAGCAAATAGGCGTTTCGCCTTTAATTTTGTATGCCCTAAATTAAATTATTTTCATATATTGAGGCAATATCTCTTGTAATTTGTAACTTGACACTTTGATACTGATAGTGAAGAGATTACTTAGTGTGGTACTATGGTTTTCCCATTTTGATTTTTGAAAGGGTGTTTCACATAAAAATTTGCTTGTCTTCTTCTATCATTTTGCTCTTTTATATTTCCGTTGCTCTTTTATATTTGGTGCTTCTAACAATTGGCATTAGAGCTTGGCTAGGAGGAGCAGTGGGCTCGACAAAGATGGATGACATGAAGGTGAAGATTGATTGGTTTGATGACAATGAATTCTATTCTGGAAGATGCAAATTGAGGATTTGCTATATCAAAAGAACCTACATCAGCTTTTGTCAAGGAAGAACCAAATTGATTTAAAAAAAAAAAAAAAAGACGACTGAAAAATGTTAGATTGGCAAGCCCTAGGTGTGCTTTTTCTCATGTTGGCATGAGACATTGCCTTTAATATGCTAACGAGCAGACAACGATGGATGTGATGGTGGCTTTGTCCTACAAGTAGGACAAAGCTCTCTACGTTAAATAAGGCGTATCTAACATGTCATCTGTTTAATTAGAAGATGGATGAAGGTGCTTATGTGACGGATTGGATTGACAAATTCAACATGACCAAGACTTAATTGAGTTCGG
The DNA here is from genome assembly GCA_017140325.1 of Eucalyptus leucophloia subsp. euroa. Classification (NCBI taxonomy): domain Eukaryota; kingdom Viridiplantae; phylum Streptophyta; class Magnoliopsida; order Myrtales; family Myrtaceae; genus Eucalyptus; species Eucalyptus leucophloia. The sequence continues at coordinate 25,127,279 of CM029471.1, forward strand.
TGGAAATCAAATTTATTGGCAAGGTAAAAGATTTAATTCCATTAAAACGTGAAAAGTTAAGAAAACCCACCTAGATACTTCTATGGAACAAGTGTTTTCAATAAGTAAATGAGATGAAAGCGTCCTCTTTTGGTGGCCGACTGTCGATTATTACGTGGATACACTTCTTGATAGTGGAATCTGCAGACAAGGGTCTAGAATAAAACCCCCACACACAATCAGTGCTAGGAAGTAAAAATTCTTTTATACGAAGAGGACTAACCCTTGCTCAATCCGCACTAAGTGGAGTCATTAGATTACGCTCCTGCATATTTTTAAGTAACAGAGCCATTTCTATTATTGATGCACAAATTCATCGCACCAAATGGTCATTATCTCACGCCCTGTGTAGGTTCCTTAGAATAATTTTCTTTCTTCTGCCTTTCAATATCTCCGATTTTTGACATCTCCATGCCTTTGTTTTGTTAGCCTTATAGAAATGGTTGAGATTTCTTAATGATTCAAAGAATCAATGTCTAATAATGAGGAGATCTCAAATTATAGAAAACAAAATGCTAAATGTAAAAGCCATACTATCTGAATAGTACATCATTGATTTAGGGCATGCAGAAAAATGCATGTTTAATTTAATGTAGGGAAGATAAGGGTGATGAGTGCTTGAAGTTTTAAAATTTAAAATGTTCCTCAAATGGAGCTGCCTTCAATTGACACTTTTTTTTTTCTTTGTCAAAAGAAATATTTTATTCATTTCTCGTAGTAATATTGGAGAGATACATAAAAGGTTTTCAAATCTAGCAAATTCCAAATAACTACAAAACAAAACAAATGCCAAAATGCAAACAACAAGGCACAATCTACATCTAGAGGCACACTCTCATCCTTCAAAAGCAAATTTGATACTATAAGTTTTGATGACCCGATCACCTGATATGTTGATGAGCACATATTTAGATTTCCACTTCATTTTCAATGGCTTGTGGTACGAGATTAGATTCAACCTCTTCCTCACCATCACTCTATAGAGACACCAACATCAATATGTTGAACCAACATAGATCAAATACTTGTAATGAACTCCCAAATATATATCCAACTCTAGTTCAAGAAAGTAAAACCCTAAAATCTAGACATAAATCTAAATTGGGAGAGGAAAACAACCTAATCTTGGAGAGATTGTATAGTCATGTCATGAACATTCCCATTGGTGGCTATCGATGGATGAATGGTTGAATTGGTCCCCATGTTTACCCAAGATCAGTCAGAAAAATTTATTCACACGCACCAACTCCCAAAACGGATCAAGAGAGAATCACTAGGGATTATCCCAATGGCTACCCTTCTCACTTGGAAATGGAGAGGCGGAGAGTTTAAATCCCCACCTTCTTAGAGGGCAGGATTGGGGATGCATGAGTGAAGAAATAGGGCTTTGCAACCTATGTATAACACATATCATACACAATGGCTTATAAAATAGATATAGGAGAGGACAAGACCAAAAAAAAAAAAGATTAGGAGAGAGAAAGCATAGATAATCAAAGCAAAGAAAAAGAAAATCAGTAGGCTTTTACTTTAGAAACTGAAGTTGAGAGTTCATGATAGAGCTTGAAAGAGGGAAGAGTTTTTAGGAGATAAGGGGGAGAGAGACAAAAATTAGGTGGCAACAAAAGGTCCAATTGGCTCATTAACTATCCTCATAATATGATGTACTATTGGTCAGACATGTAAAATATGAGAAAGGGCCAAGGAACAATGAGCAACTCGTCAAGAAGTACTTGGTCCCACAATAAACGAAGGAACATCTATTTATTTTGCAAAAAATGAGTGATTCAAAAAATAATTTCTGAAAAATAATCATTTGAAATATTTTATAATGAAAAACATTTTTATTATTGATAACAATTTATGTCAAACATTTTTGTTGACCATAAAACTTTTATTATCAAATTCATTCAATTTTATAAGTGATACAAACGATTATATTATCCAATGTCCAATGTCTCAGTTAGGACTCAAACTCCAGATCATTACGATAGCTAGCAGATCTAGATGCGAAGTCAGAGAACCGGGAGAAGAGAGACTTACTCGGGTTTTAAAAAACTTAAACTACATTCTGATACTCTGATATCCAAACAAAACCTTAAGAACTACTAATAAGTCTAGCGACTCTTATTTAAGGAGCAAATAGTAGAAAATACAATGACACCATCCGGCTTTATGATAGCCTCGTCAATCGATGCCAACAAACCGGAATAGTTTACTGACATTATCATTGTACGTGAGTTATTTCGGAATGAGAATGTTTACGTAGCACAATATTAAGCAACAAGCACATGCTGAGTGCTAAAACCTGCCGCTACTTTCCGATCTAGTCCCTTGTTGCTTCACATGGCTGAGAGCACCAGCGGGCGGAACCCGTGCTGGAGGCTTGCTTCCCATGCTTTCTCTATGTCGAACATCATGCTTCCGCACTCGTTCACGTTCCATCCTTCTAATGCATGCACTATCCCAGCTACTCGCCATGCACTCATCACCCTTCTCGGCAACCAGTTCTGTAGACAAATAACTTGGAGTTAATTGTATGTTGTGAAATAATTTCACATGCCATTCGCGCATTAAAAATGGTTAGTTTCTCTTACTCTGTGTCTACGCATGGGTGGGTGTGACGTCGATTTAATGGGAGAGATCAGTGGCCTTATTCTACTTGAAAAACAAACTAAAGTGACCTACCAATTTGTGTAGCGATCGATATCTTCAAACAAGTACTAAGTCTCCCGTCTTTCTTGTTTGAACAATATACAAGTTATGGTTAGCCTTGCATAACAAATTAATGCATGATCCTGTTCACCGCATATGATCAAGCACTAAGTTTACATTTTTCTTGTTTGGACAATATACAAGTCATGGTTAGTCTCGCATGATAGATTAATCCATGCTTTGTTTGCCATTGTTATCAAGTTCTAATGAAGTCACCACAAATTGGAATGAGTTCAACAGATGTTAAAATCTTTGTAGCCTTTTGTTTTGCACTGTAAATAGAAACAGAGGACCAAAATCGTTGAGAGTCGTTGAGTAATGTATGATTGGAATCTACTAGTGAGATAGCCTCGCAGCATACCTTGTGAACTTACATGCTTCCAGTTTGCCATCTCCATTCTAAAACACATTGTAACTCCATAATACATAATTCCGTCGACAGAATTGAGCAAACGAACCTCACAGGAGTGCAAATTATTGAACGACTGGGGAGCGATCATCGCTGGAGTGTTCTGGTAAAGGCAATCTTTGCGGATTTGCTTTGGAGGGAATCGAGAAAAGGGTATGAACAACGTTCCCTTGGGTGCCTTTTTCTGTTCTTCATCGGCAAGTTCATCTCCTACCAACCATATCTGCAACTAATATTTTATTAATATCGTTCTTACATAAATTAAAAGTTGCTTACCTTCAAAAACTGCCTCGTCAAACACCTCAAGTCTCACCGAAAAAAAGAAAAAATACCTTTGGAGAAAAAGTTCTTGAAAGAATCAAATTGCCTCCTTCCTTTCCATTGAGACTCCTTTTGAGCTTCTCATGTTCGTCCTTAGAAGCTACATTTACCTGCCATATTTTTTGCATCAATTGGATGAAAAAAGAGGTGCATATAACTATATATTGATTGCAGGCATGTAAACCCTTTGAGAAAAATGCCTTGCATCACTTTTATATTACTAAATCAAATCAAGAAAAAAATAATCTCATTAAAAATATTAGCATCCTTATTTATACTTAAAAGACAAAACTGTAATAAATCTTTTCATTGTGGTTTTAGTTAATGGCCCACTCCTTTTTTTCTATTTTTTTTCCTCTTTCTATTTTGGATAGTTACCATGATTAAGAATTTCACATATTTTTTCTTGCCTAAATATTCTTATAATGTTTTACATGCTCCATGTAAAATTATCATGCTAATAGTAAGAAAATAAAACATTATTTGATATAATATAAAATTTAAAAAAATATCTTCTTCATCATTACTTTTATAACAGTCTATCTATTTGCCACTCCTCTTATAACAAAGCTCACTTTCCTGGTGAACCTGTTATTAATTTCATTAGTCTAAAATATATATCAACTCCTTTATTTACTATATCAAATAATTTATATTTTTTTCCTTACTATATTAGTGAGATACTTTTATATAGAACATGTAAGAAGTTAGAGAAATATCTAAGAACACACTAAAAACATTAGGCACAATTAGACATCTAAATATTTTTCGTAAACTATTTGTAAACTAATTTTTGTCAAATCAAAATAATGAAATTTCATTTAAAAAAAGAAAATCTTACTCTATGCAATGTTTTGATTTAATTAAATTTCATCATCTACTTAACAATGTATCCATAAATCTAATCGACAATGTAGAAAATAAATAGATATCTTGGAAATTTCTCTTTTTGACCATACAATTTTTATGAAAGTAATACTAACAATGAAAAAAAGACGTGGTGCCTCTAAATAATCTAAAGCTATCTAAATTCTTAATTATGTTATAGATCTTACATAGATATAGAAAAAAATAAAAATAAAAATGAATGTAATTTTGTTGCCAATTTAAATTGCAATTAAATGATAGAAAATTTTGTCTTTTTGGTGAAAATTGGGTGGATTTAGTCATATAGGGGTAATAGCGCCACCCAATAATAAAGAAATGTGTAAAATAAAACCAAAATGATCATATATAAAAAAGAGGAGGACTGAGAACCTGGATACCCCTTGCACATAAAGCGTGGGCAATGGCATAAGCAAGCTTGTTGAGATTGCCTCTGATGAGAACTTGGCTTGTCCCTTTGGGAATGCTATGAAGCACAACTGCCACTGCCAAGCTACTCCCATCCACCAACTTAGTCCTCAAATCACTGTGCTTTTGAATGAACAATTCACCATGCCCATTCGATTTCTCACCCTGAAAGCGAAAAAAAGCAAAAAATAAAAATAAAAATGGAATCAATAAACACTATATAATTTGGCTAAAGTAGAGACCCCGATAACAGAATTTTGAGTGTAAATTGACAAAGTAGGATCGGGCTCGCTGTAATTCTCGACAACATATAAATAGATTGACATTCATATTGGAGGGCTGCCTAGGGAAGAAGACAACATCTTGCCTGATTGAGAAGACCCAAAGTCAGGACCTTGACTCCTTTCTGGTTAGCATCCAGTATAGCTTCTTCTATCAAGGCATTAATGGCTTCTGTTCGCCATGGTAATTTATACTACAGGAAAATGAAGAACATGAAACCGAGTTGACACACAAATGGATATACATATGTCCCGGAGAAAATAGAAGACCAATAAACTCAAAACGTTCAGTCAACACCCGCATTAGATGTTTTGAACCATCCAATATTTGTTAGTAGGTTACATGGTCAATGAACTAATCACCCCATGGTTTTATGTGCAGATTTCTTAGTGGAATGAGATTTTCTTAGTGGCATGACAGGGCGGGACGGGGCTGAAGGATCAGTCCCCGTATCTGTTCCGCTCTCCCCGCCTGTCTCCCATCCCTGTTCCACCCTTTGAGGAAAACGGGCCGGCCGTTCACAAGTTGGGAGCATCGTCAGTCTCCCGTTAGGACGTTTTGCCTATCTTCAAGAATGCAATATCGTAACAAAGTAATTCATCAAAGTTGATGCCCCTAGAAACAACATGAGGAAATAAACACCAAGTTTGGAAACAAAACAAATTCTCGTCTTGGTTCTTACATGGACATTGTATCTTGGAATCACCCAGGATTGCAACTTGAGTTTCTTGAAGGCATTCCTCTCCAAGACGAAAGAGTGGCCATAGGTCCAAGTCCACACCACCGAGGCAAGCGTGAGTGGCCACACGATCCACAAGTACCGCTTGGGCGAGTAGGGTCGAGATGCGAAGGAGGCAAATCCCAGCCGCAGATGATAGATGGACTCTGGCGCTGCCAGGTGCGTTAGATACACCACATCCGGTGAATCTTCCACTTTCTGAAGAGATGTCTCGTATGTGGCATTTGTTGACTCATCCATCGTACCGTATATGTAGTCATAGATTGGCATGAAAAGGCTATAGTTTGTTCGGAATTGAGTGTGGTGCAACGAATGAAACCTGTCGATGGGCCATGACTCATGACTATGAACAGGAAATTATTTGGCCAATAAGCACTTGTATTGATCGAAACGTCAAATGAACCATGCATGAATTTCTATTTATGCCTTTTACTCATGCTTAAATACTTGATATTTTCCTCTTCCATTTTCTTTAGCCAAAATGTCCTTTTTCAAACAAAAACAACTGTTAATTTCCCCATCTTTCACCGAGAATCATATGTATCTCACATTTACATACACATATATTATTTTGGCCTGTTTTCTTCAACTTTGCGTAAATAATTTCACGAGCACTTTTTACGTTTCATGCTTATACTGGCATGGAAACAATGAGAGAGAGAGAGAGAGAGAGAGAGAGAGAGAGTAAATGAAACAATTAAATGAGAACAATTATTGCATTATGGGACTTACGATGGAGTGTACATCAAATACTTGAGAGGTGGAAAGATGGTGAAGAGCCTATTAGGGATGAGCTCGAAGTTGCAGTGACCCATGTTGTTCATGAAATCAATGTACGTGGTGTAGCCAGTGATGGATACGATTGAAGCAGTTCTCGTGATCACTGTCGTGTACATGGGTATCGCAAATAGCATTGCATACGCTATATGTTCTGCGAATGGATGAACTATGGCTACAAAAAGAAAAAAATGATAAAAAAATCAAAGTTTGCCTAACTGTATCATGAAATCAAAATTTAAACAACAAAAGCAAGAGTAAATTAAATGCAACATCAACTATGTTGGCTATCTAATTACGATGAGTCATCCAATCCCTACTAACTACCATGCATGCTAGTTCTCCAAGTTGATAAGTAGCTGTCCGTCTTTACTAAAAGAAGTCTAACACAGAGTTCGATCTGATCGGATTTTGTAAATCATCTTAGTATACCTAAGTCATGTAAAAAGAAGTTGCAGTAGATCGTTGGTCGGTCTGGGAGTATCAACACAGTTTCATCGTAGAAGACACGATTAAACTTTCAAAGACAAAACTGTCAAGGTTTGACAAGCCTTCTAATCGCATAATGGACTAAATAAAATAACGTTAAATTAAATGTGATGTAAAGCATAACTTACATGAGATGGGCTCGGTGACAATGGAGGAGTGGTGGTGAGAGTGATAGCGAGAGTAGAGAAAATGATGGTGCAGGGCTCGATGAAGCCAATAATAGAGATATTCCACAACCAATGCATGAATCAAGAAGGTGATGATCACACCGTCTGTTTTCCAAAGTGGCAAGTGAGAAGCTTGAGGGATTACCCAGTGAAACATGTATAATATAATTGCAGTGAGCAAAATCTGGTCGTCCCTGCATAGAAAGACAGAGAAGGGAAAAAGAAATTCACCTTAAAAAAGAGTAAGAACTGACTAAACTATAATGGCCCTTAATCACTACGTCCTGATTATGCCGTGTTATTGATCGAGAAGATAGGGCATTGTATGATACAAGGTTGTAGTTAAATTATATGAATAACCACTGTGCACAAGGGCCCGGCTCGTTTAAACATACATCCTAGAGAGTGAGTTTAACCGGCTACTGTTCATATGTAAACTTGACCACCTATTAATCTTGTTTGGAGCAACATTAATCAATGCATGGCTTCATTTAACAGAAAATACAAGAATGATATGCAACGGAGAGAGAGAGAGAGAGAGAGAGAGAGAGAGAGAGAGAGAGAGAGAGAGAGAGAGACCAGTTGCTTTCTCGGTCCACCTGCTCGAACTCTATTCCTCTGTCGAGGATCCGGTTGTTGCCTTTGGCAGTTCGGTGGCGAGAAAGGGAGATCCAAATCTGATTGTGAAGCATCCTCTCTAGAATAAATGGGAGTATAAGGAAGTAGCTGAAGTCCCTCTCCCCAGGCCCTTTCGCAATGAATTGGTATGTGCCGTGAACCACCCATGGCGCCAAAATCACGTACTGTTGAAGGGGAACGTTTCACGCGAGAATCAAAGGATGGTGAGCGACGGAAAGTGACTATGCGCAACTCGCAAGTGCATCCATGTACATCTCTCATTTAAACAAATTTGGGAGATTATTGGTTGATTTTATTTGATTCTGTGATGCGTGTGTGTCGATAGTTATCCAATTAATAGATTGAACCAGACATAAATATTGTTTAGAGGTACTTCTTGCGTGATATATAATTTGTATATGTTGAAACTAGTGTGCTATTTTCCCGAGTTATCAGAAGTACTACTCTCTATTCTATTTTCTAGATAGTTGAAATACTGATTTTTGTTATCTCACTTGTAAACTGATTTCTATTGTCTCACTCGTAAAACTTACTTTACAATAATATATTCCCGATACGATGTACCCGAGCACTATCAAGTGAAAATTCTTTCGTCTGAAAATAGATTGTGCATACAAAATGCATCTACACAACTCTAATATCGAGCAATTCATGTGGCACTCATGCCGACTTTTTGAGAAAATTCTAAATTCACCAACCTTAGGCAATGTCTTTGAAACCGGCCAAGAAACACGAATTAAAAGCGCAGTATACCTTGAAGCTCCCTAGAGGCTTCCATGGCCAGTCGGTGAGAATTCCTGGTTTGGAAGCCATTTCTTATTCTCTGCGTTTTGCCAGACTATAATTTTAGTGATTACCAGACACTTTGTGCTAGAATTGGACATGCCCGACATCTCTTATAGAACTCTTCTCTTGCTTTAAGTGAGTCCCACCGACCCCATGCGCATTTATGTTCCATCAACCACCGCTCCAAGATAGGGATACCCGGACCCCTAGAGTGCCAAAAGTTCGCACAAATTGACATTTAAGTGTTAAAAGTTATGAAAGTGACACTTAAGTGTCAAAATCAAAACAAAATTGATCATTTAAATGTCAATCCGACCAAAACACCGATTTGTCAATTTTCCGACGAAATAAGTGCAAAAAACGTTGTTGTTTTGGTATTGACGTGGTAAAAAATTAATATAAAAATTAATTAAATTAAATTTAAAATTAAATTTATTTACAACATTTTAAAATAAAAATAAAAATATTTAAAATATTTAAAAATTTTATTTTTTTTTAAAGTGAGGCAACTCGGGGCCACCGCCTCCCACCGCCGTCGGCCCTTCCCGGCAGCGATGGGGAGGTGGTGGCCCCCTTTATTTATTTTTTTTTATTTTTTTAATATTTGTATTTGTATTTGTATTTGTAAATGTTTTAATAAATTTAGTTTTAAATTAAATTTAAGTAATTTTTATATTAATTTTGTATCACGTTAGCACCAAAACAACATCGTTTTTGCATTGTTTGGCCACATTAGCGTGCAAAACAGCATCGTTTTGCACTTACTTACGCTGAAAATTGCGTACGTCAGTATTTTGGCTAGATTGGCACTAAAGTAATATATTTCTCTCTGATTTTGGCACTTAAGTGTCACTTTCGTAATTTTTGGCACTTAAGTATCCATTTGTATCAACTTTTGGCACTTGAAGCGTACTTTTGCCCCAAGATAGGACTAGACCAATCCAGTCGAACTGATCGCCGTCAACCGGTGGTACTCAATGTGATTTTGTTAAAATTTATTATGTAATTTTAGAAATTTTTCTCATAAAGTCTATATATCTCCCCATCCCTAAAATTACAACGTGTGGATTATTTTGCTTGCTCAAGTTGAATTCTTGTCAGTCATCAATCACGATGCACGAAGGATCATCAGATTTTCCGGAACTTAATTTTAGTGTCACAATAACAAATGTGATTGATAGATTAAATTGCAGCACAATTTTCCAGAAGAACGTGGGATTTTATTTAGATCAAGTGCAAGTATTGTAAAATGTATTTTGTTGACAAGTGCATAAAGGGCACTAATAAGTAACTATGACTAAGGAGTGCGTTTTCTAATGTCCAAGCCGCTAATGTTATGTGTCATTCATCGCTCTAAAAGCCAAAATGTTTTAAATGAAACATGATTAATAAGTTTCCCTCGAATATTCATTACCATCGTCCTTATTTTTTTTTTATTTTTTTGGTTGGAAGAAAATTATATTCATTACCCAAAAGGACACAGGAAAAATACATAGACTTTCATGACAAAACAAATTGAAGCAAAGGCTAGAATACTACAAAACAAAAACAAATCCAAAAAACAAGCAAGATAAACAAAACACCAACAGGGCTAAGTATAAACTAGTTTCATAAGAATGGATCTGTCAAGCAAAATAATTAACGGTCAATCTCTGGATCCTATATCATCCTTAGTGATGAGTGCATGTTGGAAATTCTTTTTCCAATAACTGTGGTGTTGCTAGTTGGTGGTGCATGCTTAGGTTTGACTTTCTTTACACTGTCACTGTATGCAGATAACCAAGATAGGTTGAATAAACACGGATTTAACTTTTGGAAACAAAAATCTTCGTAATTCAACAAAACACCGAGCTCGACAATTTTCATTGAAACTAGAGGCAGAGAACCAATATATGAACAAAGCATGGGGGTCTTGAATATTTGAAAACATTATTAAACTCCCAAATCTAAAGTGGAAAAAAAAAATCCTAGGTCTAGAACTAGATTAAGAAAGTTCAAACTTTCATATTTAGAACTAGACTGGAAAAAGAAAACTTCTATATCTAGATCAGAAGAGAAGAAAAAAGAAGAAAAAAAATAGGAAAACTAAAACAAAATCTACAACAGATGGAAATTTTGACCACATCCAATTTGTAATGGTTTTATAGCAACAGTTTGATTTATTTCTTTATTAACTCTCTCATTTATTTGCCTAGAAAGGGAATCTTAAATCATAACAAAAACATACAATGAAAAACAAGAAATGCTTTCTTTTCCTTCCATTTATCTGCTGGATTTTTAGATACGGATATTTTTCATGTTCCCTCTATTATAGTGGAAGATCTGTTATATACTAGGAGGGTGTTGTTCCTATTCACTCTACATCATCGCGTACGGAGACAATCAAAACATGTTGAATGAAAATGTATCAAACTTTTAGAAGAACAATTTTTCATAGTTCAGTGAGATGCAGAATTCTTGCGGTTATCATTAAAACTGGAGGAGAAGAACTTGTATACGGACAAAGCATTGGGTACGGACAAAGCATGGGCTATCGGATGCCTAAAAACATTATTAAAATCCCATATCTAGATTTGGAGAAAGGAACTCTTAGGTCTAGAACTATCTCAATAAAATTCAAAATCTCATATTTAGAAATAAAGCAAGAGAAGAGAATTCCTAATCTAGATTGGGAAAGATCAAGAAAGAAGAACAAGAAAACTCAAATAAAATTAAACATATGGAAATTTTGACCACAGTCAATTTGTGATGGTTTTATAATTTCTGATTTGATTTATTTCTTTATTAACCCTCTTATTTATTTGCCTATAAAGGAATGTTTAAATCACAATAAAAACACAAATAACAATAAATGCTTCTTCTTTTTTCTTTCCATTTATTTTTTGGATTTTTGTATACAAACATTGTTCTTGTTCCCCACCTTTAGGATTATTGATGATAACTTCAGGAACAGAAGGTTGCAGAGGAGCTGGGGCATTGATCCCATTATCTTCTTGAGGGACACTTAATGACCCATCATTTTCAGCCAACGCTTGAGGGAGCTGCTTTTGGTATGGAGCTGAGGTCTTTTCTCCTCCTTCGCTGAGGTGTTTATATCTTGAAGTTGATTGTTCATGCCATACTTTTTTTTAGTTGTTGTGTGTCCTTGTCCGTGTTGTTGGGTGCCATGTTTGTGGCTTTTATGTCATGGCATCCTTCCACTCATAATGATTTTATCATATTGAGTGTAAGTTTTTTGGTGCCGTGATCTTTTGTACATTTTGCCTTTTCTCAATATATTCTTACCTTTTAGCAAAAAAAAAAAGGAAAGGAAAAACATTGTTCATGTTCCCTTTATTATAGAGGAAGATCTGTAGTATTTTGGGAGGATAGACACTAGAACCCATTGCATTGAGTTTTATATTTCTAAAAATGATATCATGCTTAAAAATAGTGTTCACACATTGTGGATATTTTATTTTTATTTGCAACATTTGCCTCCAACAATGATAATTTTGTACAATTGCCGACTGGACTTGACAAGTGTAGCCGTATGAACTGAATTTATGAATGCTTGATGGTAATGCTGATTGTTATTGCTTTCGCATATGCTACAGACAAAAAAACATATGGATCCTTCGAGGATGACCAAGGATTTTGTTGTCCTAGGTTTACAATTAGGGTGGGTGGGTTGGGGGCGGGGGGTTGGTTTGCGGGCGGCGCTGACTTTCACACTTCTCTTGTAATCTTTTGAGTTTAGATAGAATTAGCATAATTATCGACATGTAGTGAAGTCAGATGGGGTCGTTCATGTTTAAAATGTATGTGCCCAGTCTTTACCCAAATGGATCCCCATAAATGCACAGGAGTGCTAGTTCATGCATTGGAAGTAATGAAGAGCTATTAGAGATTATCTACACATTGTAAGATTACTCTTAATTAAGTTTTCAATGGTAAATTCAATATTTGATCCTATAGTTATACGAAGAATAAGATATTGTTGGTCATCTTATCAATTTACTACTTGAAAGAGCATAGATATCTAATAAAGACAATGTAAGTTTCACTGAGCTTTTGCTCTTAGGACTCATTTGGGAGGCCGAATGTTAGGAGACACTAAACAAGCAAATAACTTATCTAGACACTCGAAGTGAGAAAAACCATAACCAAAATAAAGAAGAACAAGATAAAATGAAGAATGACAACAAAAGTGCACCATTGCATCATTGGCAACTTCACATTATCTTGATGGTCCCTTTAGATTTCTCTTCTTTGGATGGTCAGCAACCTAAAAAATTCAAGGGGATAATTGCCCAATTAGACCTAAATTTACTAATGAGGATGTTAATTTAGTCCTAACAATGCTAGCATCGTCCAAACCTTTGCTGACGTGATGCTGGCTATCCTACATTACATGCTGATATTGATAACTTGTATATTATCCCATCATTAATTTTTGGTGGCAATTGGCTGAAAAGACTACATTGGAGTTTTGTACAAAGGTTTAAGATTACATTAAAAAGATTGGAAAGTTTATGACTGAATTGTCATTTATACAATAAATTTTAAGACTGAATAAGTATTTTTTCCCAAATTCATAAATATGGTAAGTGATTAAATATTTTCTTACAATTAAGTTAGGGTTACTTATTGACTAAAAACTCTAATCACAAACCTTGTGATCGATGGCAAAGTTCACATAAGCGACTTGTGAGTTGCACACACAAGGATGTTAGGAACAAAGAAGTAGCAAGTTATGTATAATTGGCCCATAATTTATTAGCTTAAGTTTGTAAGTGAAGATAAATCAAACTGAAAATTAGTCACGGCTTCGGACCTGGGGCTCCTCCTCAACAATCTCCCCAAGTCAAAGTCTTCAAGTTTTGTTGCGCCACCTGACACGACTTTTGTCTCGTCCTTTTTCTTTTCTATAATTTGACTTCTTGTTTGTGGGCACGGCGAATGAGGAGTTACCGAAGGAAAATTATGGAAGCTATTTCTTCTTCTCCACTTTTTGCCAGACCATCCTTTTAGTGAGCACAAGGCCCTTTGTGCTCCAATTACACATGCACGACATCTTTCATGGAACCTCCTCCTGTTGCATTAAGCGCGTCCCACCCGGTCCACGCACTTTTTATGTTCCAAGTTCCATCTCCCAGACGGACCGAAGCAACGGCTAATCGGTTATGTTCGGTGTGCTTTTGTTAATAGTTCTTATATATTTTTAGAACTTTTATGAAATGCCCGTATTATCTCCCTCTCCCTGAGCTTATGTTTTGCAGATTAGTTTACTTGTCCAAGTTAAGCTCTAGTCCATCGTTAAACAATAACTTGAACTTGTCGAGGGAACACCCGATTTTGAACTCGTGGAATCTAATTTGAAGTGTTGCAATAACTAATGGTTACGTAGATTAAACTGTAGTGAGATTTACCGGGAAGGAACTTGTTGTTTTGTTTGGACCAATTGTGGGTGATTATAAAATGGATTTCATCGATAAGTGCATAAAGGGTATTAATGTATAGACTCCTCTCATGTTATGTGTATATTCATCATTTAAAAAGTCGAATTGTTCAAAATACACATCTCCAAATGTCCACAACGTCCTTATAATTGAGCACTATGCACGGGTTGGACTTGAAAGGTATTCTTGTACGAATCGAATTAATGGGTGCTTGATGTTTGCTGATATTCTTTCTTTCCTCTTTTGTAATAAAATATTTAAATATTGAAATATACCTATATTCAAACAGTTTAAGCTTTCAAAATAATTTACAGTAGTTTCACAAAATCGCATATGATATCAATAATAAGGCATGAGTTCAATTTTTCCAAATTTTTATCTTCCCTCTCAATTTATTTGCAGTGGTCCCACCATCTATTTAGATGGATTGCGGGAAATATAAAATGGATTTTGCTGAAAAGTGCATAAAAAGCATTAATAAGTAACTAAACTAGGGAAATTGTGTGGTTTCTATTGTTTAGACTACTCTTATTTGTGTAATTCTTTGTTTTATAAGTCGAATAGTTGAAACTTGAGTACATTTAAAATGGAGACAAGTACAACAAAGTGTCATAACTTTCGTATGTGAGCGTCATATCTTTTTTCTTGTTTTTATGCTCATTTAAATGCCACAAATTTGAAAATTTGATAATTTAAGTGCCATTAATGATTTTCCTTGCTAGAAAATTTGACACGGATGCAAATTGTCACTGCCAATGTTAATATGAACAATTTTTGTAATTTTTTTTCGCTTACTTAAGTGACACAAATTTAAAAAATTAACAACTTAAATGCCATTGACAATTTATCTCATCAGGATATCTACCATCGGCCTTGCTTAGATCTAGCGAGGGCATTTGTGCTCTCACTTTTGGCCAATAAGGCTGCCTTGGCCTTGACCTTGAGCAAGGCATCATGGGTTCATCGCGAAGGGCCTGAAGGCCCTCACTTGCAGCTTTGCAGCCTCGCTGGTTGAGGGCGAGGCCTTTGTGGCCGACATAGAAAAAAGGACAAAGCAAAAATGCAAATAAGAATAAAAACTAAAAAAGTCCAAAAAAATAGAAAAATGTAAAAATCCTACACCGAAAAGCTACGGCTCCTTTATTGTACCCAAATCCTACACCGAAAAGCTACGGCTCTTTTATTGTACCCACCCCTTTTAACGTTTCTCCCTCAAGTGTCCGGAAGTACTATAGGGACGGTGCTAAAACATGTACGAATCAAATTAATGAACCATGACTTTTTCTAATTTTACTGTTTTCACGCTGCTGATATGCTGCCAAAAAAAGATGTCGCGGTTCCCCTGACAGTTATTCCTTCAAACCGCCACAAGGACTAGCAGCCTAGCAGGGAACCACGTATCTGCTCATCCAAGGCTTATCAGGTGAGACGGCGATCTCCAAAATTTATTGGTCCCCACGAACTTGATTGAGGTAGCTGTAACCCGACAGCCACACCCGTCAAAATGTTGGCCCTCCTTTTTCCGATTGCTCTTTATAATTACTTTTATAAATGAAGCGAAGATGAGATGAGATCAAGGTGTAAGTGGACTTATCAAGAATCACCCATTCGAACTTTATAATAACTCATTTTTTCGATTTTTTTTAATGTGCTTACACCTTTTGAAAAACATTAGGATTATTTGTTGAACTTTACTCTTTAAGTTACCTGTTCAAAGTTATCTATGGTCACTTTTGCGATCAAATCAACATTGTGAAAGCAATATGACCAATTCATCTATGATTATTATTGCCACCTAATTTATAACCAACGCAGCATTAAAAATGAAAAATCGAAATTAGGATTTCTGATCGCAACAAAATTCATTTCTCAATAAAAAAATAAAAATTCATTTTTCAAGTCTTTCTTTTACCTTGTTATTTTTAAAGGATTTCCTATTCATTTTCCAAATAGTCAAATGGCTGACTTTTAAGTTAACTTTTCAGCCAACCCTTTAATCAAAAGTCAACTTTAGGTCAAAAATTGGTTTTTGCACAAAAAGATCTTCATAGTTTTAATTTCACTTTAACCAAGTTAATTTTCAAAATTTCAAATATTTAACCCAAAATCAACTTTTTAGCAAAATTCAACTAAAGGATTGATTTTTTTTTTTTATCAAATCTTAAACAAAAAAACTTTGAAAAAAATCAAAAAACCCACAAAACATTTCTTTTTCTTTTTCTTTAGTTTCAATTTGACTTTGTCATTGAAAATTTGTGATAATCAATTAAGAACCTTAATATTTTGAATTTTTTAGTTTTAGGTTCGAAATCGACCCAAAATAAAAGTATTTTTATTTTAGTCATAATTAGGCTTAGTTCCTTTTATGACATTTGATCTAGAAATCACTTCTCATTCACTCGTTCATTCAGTTTTGAGAATGGTCGTGTTGAAATGAGAATTGCCATTTGTAGTCCTGATTAGGGAGTCCAAATCAGTTCTTCATGATTTGCAAACATACACTTTCATTCCATTTATGTTCTTGAAATAAGTTTGAATCTAAGATCCATTTTAAGAGATTCACTTGGGAACTTTTCAATTGAAGGAATTCAACCTTCTAGGATATATGAAAACCAACCTAATGAGCGTCAATTAAAGAAATTTAAGTTCACCCATTTGAAATCAATGTTTAGTTTCACGAATGGTTCAATTTCACTATTAAACCTCAATTCATTTTTAGCATAAAAGTTGTGACATCCATTCGAGGTCAATTTGGATATAATAGGTTATCCTTAGCATGAGTAATTAGTCGAATAGTTGTCTTACAATATTAATTGAATTCAATTTTGATTAATTTATAATTACAATTGAGAAATTGTGTGAAATTGTTGGATTTGGCCTATAATATCCAATTATGTGTACCGTGGTGTAGGTCTACTATTTTTTATGTTAATCAAGCAATTAGGCCAATTGAAAATTATTGTATCGCAATTATATGATTTAATTGGGCTAATCTCTTTAGAATTGTACATTTTTTCCTTAAATTGAGTAAGTTTTCCTTTCAATTTGGTCTTTGAGGGACGAAATTGCATAAAATTTAGCCCCCAAAGGATTGGCTAGCCAGAACCATCCAATAACTGATCAAACTAGCTTGAATTAGTCCGACCGGTTTGACTAGCCACCGACAGAGATGGCCAATTTGGCCTTCTATCAAGCGGCTCTTGATCACCGATAACCACCCTTGCCTCCTCATTGCATGTATTTCATCCTTATACCTCTCAATTTTTCAAATTTTGTGAAAATACCCTTGGATTTCGTGAAATTACAAAATCCCCCTAATTAGGTTCTAATCATAATATGACTTTTTTTTTGGTCGGTAATCGTAATTTGACTTTAAACTCTTGATTTTCGTGCATCGATATCGGTTGAACAATCATGTGATGCATTTTGATTAGGATTAATCTCTAGTGAGCTTAATTAGGCCATTCGATCAAGTTTTGACTTTCAAATTGAACCGACGGTCAAGATTTGATCTCAAATTGAGATTATATTAGGTTTTTCCCTTAAAAAAAAAAATAGGGCATTCATTTTATAATTTTTTAGATTTGAACAGTAGAAGCTCTCTCAAAATTCTCTCTCTTCTTCTCTTTCTGCTCTCTCTCTCTCTCTCTCTCTCTCTCTCTCTCTCTCTCTCTCGCACATCCATGTGTTACTATGCTATCTGCCACTCACCGTGGCGACGCTCTATGACAACAACTCTCTCCGGCCTTCCTCCTCCCCCATCATGGTCGCTCGGCGCCTCAGCGAGCACCCAACCACCCTATCCAATGATCTTTTCCGCGACTGCAAAACACCGGCATCTACGTCGATGTTGATTCCAGCCGCACCTCAACCTTGATCGATGCTTCGCGCCCACCTTAATTGATCCGACCACTGCCTCCTAGAAGAGTTCCCGATCCTTTGGTGGTTGGGCCTTGGCCGGACAACCATAGTACAAGTTCCAGTGACTTGATCTTCCTCCAACATTGCAAACCGATATGAACTCAATCGGTTCTTCCTTGATTGCAAATCGACAGTTCGATCGCGACGATTCAACTTCTAGCGATCCACGAGGTCCATCTGACAATCCTCGAGGCTCGTAAGGTGATTTGGAGTTTTGATTCTCGATCGTTCGTGTTCCATTGTCGAAATTGCAAAAGGTAATAAATTGAAGTGTGAATCCAATGAAGCGAGATTAAAATAGTTGATTGGGGCTAGGATTCAAACTTAGGATCATATTTCATGCTTAGATCCAAAAATTTGGATGTTGTATGATGTGATGAGATTATGTTAATTGAGGATGAGTTTAAGCATGATTGTTCATGATTTACCTCGTTTTGCAAAAATTGCATGTTGATAAGTGACCATGTCAAGGCTAATTTGAGCCTTGAGGTGTTAAACCTCATTATTTGGCCTCGAGCTGTTGTAGATGTATGATTTATTTTCAACAATTTCATTTGATAGATTATAAACCCCAAATGGAGATCGCTTGATACCTGAATTACGCCTCAGAATTTGGTTTGTGCAATATTTTGCTGTTCCGATTTCTATAGATTTCTATGTTGAGATTTTGGAAATAATTTCTTCATGAAAGTTGTACGAAAATCTCTTGATTATATCATATCTCTTTTTCAGAATTTTTGAGTTGTTTTGGTTAGGCAAAACCTTAAAAAATCTTCCCTAGGTCATTTTGTCTTGGTTTGAGTCCAACCTATATTTGCCTTGAAATGAGGTCTTAAATGTGTTCATTTGAATTGACATCCTTCATGAAATTTGTAGTATGCATTACAAGTTTTTTAACTGGTATGATTTGCGTCGAATGCTCATCATTTACTAGGTCAATCTCATGTGTGAAGACATGCTCATGCTATTGCATTTTATGAAGTGGATTTCATTGTTCTATTTTGCCATTTTTGTGGAGGATTGTGTGAATCAAATTAGACTTAGGTGTTTCATGGAAATTAACCGTGACATTGCATTCTATATCTAGAATTTTTCATAAGATTTTAGCATCTCATTAAATCATTGAAAATGACTCATGTTTTGCAATATCTTTATTGTGATTAAAATTGATCACGAACCTATGAAAATGTCATTAATTAACATATCCTAACTGAAAATTTCCTTGATGACAAATCACCTTTCAATGTTAATAAATTCACGTGACTTTTTGCACTTCAATTTAGAGTTAACCAAATTTGATCATCACATTTAGCTCTGGGATGTGTGTGAATTTTATGTTTTTTATGCATTGTGTAGGTGGCTTGACAAGCCAATCATCGTGCATCATTTTCTGATTTGTTCATGGCTGATTTGCACACTTTTGCAAGTGTCTCTATTCAACCATAAATTCGACCTTAATCGGACTCAACACCCCTTAAAAAGTCACAGGACACATCTTAATCCTTCCGATGACACCAATTTTGTATTATTTGTATATCATTTAACCTGTTTTCTATTTTTGCCGAGTTTATTTAGAAATTTGTCTCTAGTGAAATTCGGAAATGCCCATTTTGCTTTAGTTGAGTTAGACCTCTTGTTATTTTTGCATCTTTTTTCTCATTAAGGATTCTAAGATCGGGTCCTTAACAAAATTTGTTTGTCCTTCTCTTTTATATGTTGTGATAAAAGTTTAGATTTTTCAAATTTTGTTTACTAGGGAAAATCAATATTGATCAGCCATGATACCTTGCTGTCTTGTTACATTTATGATGTTATGCTATGTGTTCTTGAATTTTTATAAATTCCTTCATAGCTCATCTAAGAAAACTCTCTTGACGAAAATTGTTCCTTGTGATGTTAGTGATGTTATGTAATTTTCTGGGAGCCGATTATCAATGAGTTCCTTTTCAATTGTTTTGATCTTATCTACCCTGTTCTATGATCTTTGCTGTGATTTTCTTTTAGAATGTTTTAGGACATTTTGCATGCTGAATCAAATTCACATGTCCTCACAAGATTTGATCCTTACTTACCTTATGAACTTCGTACATGAAAATTCTTGAAAAATAAAAAGGACTTTACCATGCTTTTCATACGTTTTGAATGTTGTGAAATCAATCTGATTTTTCATATTCTTGTTGATTTGCACTTGGTTTTCGTTCAAGTGGTGCTCATGCATAAAATTTTCAAACCTTCATGTTGTGCTTTGCATTTTAAATTTCCAAATCATGTTTTGGCTTGGCAATGATGTTATCTAGGTTTGGACTATATTTAGGGCTTCTGCAAAGCTCGATCAGAGTGCACAAGATGCACTTGAGTTAGCTTTGAGATTAAATGTGTTCCATAGCCGTGATGCAACTTTGCTATTCCATTAACAAATTTTCCTTACAGTTTCACTATCTAATTTTTCTTTAATGATTTTTTTAGCATCATTTGAACTTCCCTTAGTTTTTGATGTGTTTACTCTAGTCAAATGCCTATGATTGTATTTGCTATTGGTTGAATGAATGAATGATCTAGTGTTGGTTCATTGAAATTACTTGATTGATTGAAAACCAAGGCTCGGGAGCATACCTGCATGTTTACTTTTAAATATGCATATGATTTTTAATTGTATGTGTGAGTTCAATATATGAACCCATGGGATATCTTTGGGACACACTTAGAACTTGTTTTATGGGCTTTTCAGCGCTGGTTGCCACATGAGAATACATATGGTGATCAATAACTATAACTCATAAAAAATGAATTGGGGTAAATGTCCCAAAGGAATCATCGTATGAATTGCAAAGGTCGACCCCAAGGCCAATTTTGATCAATTTTGCATATTGCTTTAATTCCATGATTGTTCTTGTTTGTTTTGCGATTGTGATTGTTTTTGTATGTTTGTAATGTTGATTGTTTCTTTCATCTTGTATGTACCTAGTCTTAGCATTAGATTAGGCTTAGAATAGGTCCATGGAGATGGTGGCTTGTGGCTCCCTCAAAACGACCCACAATTCGTTAGGGTCGCCACAATTCGCTTACCTTTCACTTGTCCTAAGAACATGTCACTCTAATACCATTGAATTACAATGGGTCCATAAATCTTGGGGGTTTGTATCATTTAAATCGGTCCCAATGTAGTTCATATAACGGAAGCATATTCAACATCTCCCTAATCCATAGTCAAGCTAAATAATACAATGCAATGCACACCAACTACACCTTATATATATACGTTCGAGCTGAAACACTTTTATTTACATAGCTTGATCGGACAACAAGAGTCAGTACATCAAAAGGCCAAGGGTTTACCAAGCTCGGCTATAACCCAAAAGTACCGACCCCACATCGTCATGTACACCGATCCATCATCCAGTGTCGACTATCTAAAAGTGTCATCTGCTACCAGTCACATGCGCAATCACACCCAACCCGGTGCATCGGCTAGTGGCGGCAGCAACATCCCCATCATAACCTCGCGCGGCGGATATGCATGGATAGGAACTTCTGGACTACGAGGCCACCCCGAGGTAGACCCACGTCATACATAACTAAAACTTGAACACGGATAAACACCAGTCCACGAACACCAACACAAGGATGCTCCGAACACTCAACCTCAACGTCAGACGATAAGCCATGGAAAGTACCACTCGTGACCAGTGACAGAGGCATCTCCTAATCTGAAATGTTAGTCCCCAAAGGGGTGAGTACAACCACTCAGCAGTAAAAGATTCATCAAACTACACAATGTAACACGCAAGACAACCACAATTTCATGTGAAATGCACATATCATCCATGCAATCATGCTTATATTTCCATGAGATTCATTCATTAAGGCAATTTATGTTCCATGCCATATGCCCACACACACGCATGATTCATACCATCCATACAATCATGTACATATCTCCATGAGATCCATTCAACGCCTTCATGATTGCATTCTCAATGCCAAATAGTGCCAACTCAATTTCATAGGCAATTCATGCACCATGCCATATGCACACGCGCGCATGATTCGTTTCCCATTTTGATATTCAAAAGGATCTCTTTTTTCTCCAAGGACCAATCTTTGCATTTTTCGTGACTCTCGCACCAAACCTGGAATCGGGAGATCTGGCGCACGCCTTTGGGCATCCAGCGCACACCTCCGGGCATCCCGCACCCCAACCGGCGTCCCGAGGCTTCCGGCACAGACCTCCGAGCATCTCGAAACTCCCGAGGACCTCCAGCATAAACCTCCGGGCATTCGGCACAAACCTTCGGGCATCCCGACACTCTTGGGGCATCGTCGACTCAAGGGTCCGACGGTATCGTCAACATTATAATGTATATTCACATATATGTCTCACTTTCCAAAATAGCATTTGATGCAATAATGTCAAAGGTTTAAATAAGCTTTTTAATGTCATATGATATGCTAAATGTCACCACATATGCTGTATAAATAACAACCCAAGATATCACATCTCATAGAGCAATCATTTGTTCTTGAAAATAAAATAATTTTCGAATAAAACAGAATGCACTTCTTTAATTAAAATTTTGGAAGAATTAGTAAACGATCTTAATAAATTTTGAAAATTTAACATGTTATAAACGAGATCTAGAGAAAAAGGTTTCATGAAGAATACCATATCAAAAGAATTTTGTAAGAGCCACTACAGTCCATGCATCACAGCCTTAAAATTTCAAACATCACCCTTGCACAGTTTTATACATAAATCCAGTATAACCCCTAAATCAACTCAGAAAATTCTGAAATTTTAATATGTTATAAAAAAAACCTAGAGGTAAAAAGTTTCATGAAGAACTCAAAGTCAGATTCATGAAGATCGAAAGCTATAGTCACCATAACTCTTCCTAACCCTCAGTAACGGTTTCCAGATTTAACACTTTCAAAGAAAATCATTTCACCGACCAATACTTGTCCGTTTCTTCTCAAATTTTAGTATGTTACTCCTCAAGATGTCATCTACAACTTTTATCAAGAGCACAAAATCAAATTTCAACTGGATAATTTTATAAAATTCACGGAGTCGCAAAGGGTCGGGTTGTTCTTACATGAAACAGCTTGCTTGTTCTAGGAAAACTACTACCATTCATTCGAATTTCAGCATCCAGCATCAAGATACAAGCATCTCCAAGATCTACCACATTTCACTAGACTACCACAACATAGCATCAAGTATATCAATAGACTTCACTTGCCTTAAGTTCATGCAAACACAGCAAGCAAAACGGTGACTTGGGGGCTTCGCATGGCTCAACCGACGCGAGCTAGGCGGCGTCGACGGCGGTAGCTAGCACACGCATGGCAGGGGCCGGTCTCCTTCTTCTTCCCTCGCCAAAGCACCCTCACTCCAGCTCGAACTCTCATCTTCTCTTTCTCACTCGCTCGCTTGCTCGGTCTCCCTCTCTCTCTCGGCGGTTCTCTCTTTCTCTCTCGCGAACACTCCCTTGCTCACTCCACCCCTTCTATTTTCTTTCCCCCTCATGATTAGCTAGTAATCATTAGCTTTGCATGCAAGAGACACTTGTAGAATCCCTCTCGCCACTTGTCATTCTTCATGCAAAGATGATGGGCCTCATTCGGCTAGGCCTTGGTCAGCCGAATAGGGGAAATGTGGGCCGGTTTCGGGCGATTTTGGGCTTTAAGAAATCAGCCCACACCTTCTCCTAATAATCCACCTTAATCCCCACTTATATATACATAATTTCAAATGTTCACATGGCCAAAAAATTTGCAACATTAATCGATGGTAATCCAACTTATAGAGTGCACGGCCAAGAATAGAAAATTTCTCATCATTCCATCATTTAGCACAACCTAGATCACACATGAGCATATGATATATTCCCAACGAAACAATAGTCCATTAAATGCTCGGCCTTGTTTAATTGAAAACCGTTGGTCTAATGATTATAATATAGTCCGATGGTGCTTCCATCACCTATTCATGGGTCGTAGTGTGTCCAGGGGTTGTTATGAAATTTTAGAATGCCACATGGCTCCTAAGATGTGAGGATGATAAATGGTCGATGTCTGATCGAACCTTGTTACTATACCATTTGTTTCCCGATATATGTCTCAGGTTGTCTCATGTTGTATAAATACGCGACAAGAGGTGGGTTTGTTTCTTTGGATTTACTTTTTGTTTAGGCTTGCATGTTAGATTTATTGCTTTCCTTAAACTGCTTTCTTGGGTGTTTACTTCTCACACCGTCTTGAAATTCCAAATTGATTGTTTTCTTTCTTTTTCTTTTGATAAAAATACAATTGCATTAAATTGACTCTCCATGCATGATCACCTAGTTAGTTTCATTGGCATGAAAAAAAAAAAAAAAAAGTATGCATAGACACCTTAGAAAACATAACAAACTGTTAGGTACCAAAGATAATAAAAATATTAACGTAACCTAAGTTCATGAACCTGAAAATTTCTAGTTGCATAGATATTGAGGGATCACTCCTAACCCTCAACTAGGTTTTCTAGTTGACTCCCAAAAATGAGGCTAGTGGTAACTCTAACTCTTATCTAGGTTTTCTTAATCGACTCATAGATAATAAATGAATCCGTCATGAGGGATATGGGTTCCAACGAGACTCACTGTAGTTTAGCATACCCAATATGGAAATCTCCTAAAGGATGAAGTGATGCTATCTTGATTGATGAGAGTACTATTGGGGGCTACTATAGTAACAGAACTCATAAATTTGATATTCACACCCGATTTCATTTTTCAAGGTGTATCATTCACGTGGATACGAAACATGACAAATTCCATTATCATGTGAGGTATGAGCTTGGGAGAGCTCACAACTTTGATCAAGCAAACTCACAATGGTCAATCTTGAAAGATGAAGTGACAACATCTTTTGGGACATGTACCATGTGTCATGTCCTAATCCTTCGAGCACATGCCCATCCCTCTATGGTCGATTAATAGCCACATCCCATGACGTATCGCTGACCCATTATTTTTAATGCACATGTGGAAACAATTTAAAAATCTCCAGATTAATAACACGATGTGATAGAAAAGTAGGGCCACAATTTTCTTCAATTGAAAACACAACCACACTTATATATATATATATATATATATATATATATATATATATACACATAGCAAACCATGTCATATATAATACAAGTTGGTCCTACAAAAATAGGGGGGAGTTCTAGAAAACTAAGGGTCCTCGTCATCCTCTCCATCATCCTCGATTTCACCTTCTTCCACACTCCAACTGGAGCCTTCAACAGATTGCACCAGGGACTCCGGTACTTCAAGAGCTGGGTTAACCGCGTCTACGATTGAGCCTTGAGGTGGATCGGTAAACAGTGCCCTTTCCAAAAGCGACCTCCGAACAAACCAAGGTATCTCAAACTCCGGTATGGGACTCTCTCTCTAGCCATCCTGAGCCTGACCATACCATGATCAATATTGATGGGGAACCTTGTGGGTGAGGCCCGCATCGACCCAAACTATGGACCTTATCAGCTCATAGGTCCAGCCCTTAGGACTCCCATGCATCGGAATATAAGATGTATGCTTTGTGACCTTCTTAGGTCGTCCAAACAATTCACAAGTTGCCATCTATTGACCTAAAATGTTTTCCCACAAATGGGTGAGACAACATCTCAACGAGTTCTACCCCTAAGACCCGACTAGGAAGAAAATACGCCTTAAGGCTGCCTAAAGCACAAACATGAATCGAGGTCTTACCTTTGCATATGTTCCTTCTTGCAAGTCAATACAATTCATACATTCACCAAATCACTTCACTCAATCAAATCATCAAGCCGATCGAATCATCGACCAATCAAACTAGTCAATTCTATATCATCACGACCTTCCCATGGTCAGCCCAATCAATACTATATATAAGGTCCTATCAAATCAAGACTACTCACCATATGCTGAAGATAAATACCCACAATCACCAATCACCTTCAATTTGCACAAAATAAAACTCAATTAAATAAACATATCACACCATTGCAATCAGCATAAAATTCCGATCACTGACTATCTCAATTTAATTTTCTAAAATTAATTAATTAATTAATTACGGAAATAATAAATAAA
The DNA here is from genome assembly GCA_017140325.1 of Eucalyptus leucophloia subsp. euroa. NCBI lineage: Eukaryota > Viridiplantae > Streptophyta > Magnoliopsida > Myrtales > Myrtaceae > Eucalyptus > Eucalyptus leucophloia. Next base: position 25,153,420 of record CM029471.1, read on the forward strand.
TGTTAATAAATAGAACTTAGGCTCGTAAAGCCTAATTGAAAGCTGAGACGAGCCGGAAAATTTCCAAACCACTTTAGTTACATACTAGAGCTTGTCTAGACTCTAATTACACTACTCTAAACCAAGCTTAACTTAAACTAAACAACTCTTAGGTGTCATTAACCTACTAAGCAAGGATTAGTGAGTTAAACTCACTTGATCGACGAACTACTTGGTTCAAATCGACGGAGACACGGCGAAGGGCAAGAAACTCCAAAGGGGGCATGCCTTTCAAGGTCCGCAAGGGCGCCAAAAGCGGGCCAAACGGTCTGGAATACCCACTAGTTCTATCACTAAGCTAGGCTGAAAAAAGCTAGATTGAGCAGCCTGTTGAGCGGAAAACAACAAGCGAGGTTGTTGTGGCTGAAGTGGGCTAAGGCGAGGCTGCACGACGGTCGGAGGCGGCTAGACGGCGGTCTAAGCTGACCGAAAGACCTTCTAGACACACGAATTGAGCAAGACGGCACTGCTGGGACAGTGAGGGCTCACGGTGAGCAGGTAAGCACGAGGTGACTAGCGCAGTGAGCAACGGTGACACGGTGGTCCGACGAGCTACTTTGGTTGCTCTAGCGGCTTGCCTTGATTTCTTGGTCTTCAAAGCTTTGCATAGTAGTTGGGATGCAAGAAGAGAGGCTTCGACAAGTTGAGGAGGGGGGGAGATCGATTGTGGGCTGGGTGGGGTCACCTAGGCCTCCTTCTTGTCCCTTGGTCCCTTTGTAGGGCTCCACCTTGCATGGTTGGCTTCCACTCCAATTTTCAGCCACCAATGTTTTACAACAAGTTAAGGAAATGGTCCAAATGTCATAGGTAAGTGGGCATACGAATTTGCACATATTTCCCTCACTTTGGACTTCAATCCATCTCAAATTAAACCATTCGGGCTTCTAAAAATTCCAATAATCAAATTGGTATTTCTTCTCACCAATTGATCCCACTTGCATCCTAATTTCGTGATAAAAACGATCCTTGGCATTTTACACAAAAATGGCCCTATGACGACTTTTTTTCCCAAAAAGTCTCGGTTTGCGGAAAATCTTCAAAAATGCGAGTCAACATTCCTAAAATGATTTGTGACATGACAAAACTTTCAATTTCTGAAATCGAATTCAAATTTACGGTTAATTTCACTCGGCACTTTTTAACGTAACCTAGGCTGCACACGGTAGATTTTAGAAATTTTTAGTGCAAATGAACGTGGTCGATTTTCTTTAAGCCACAATGAATCTCTTCGATACATTTGCGACTTCGATTATCGTGAAATTCTCGATAATTCAAATATAAACATAGGGTACCAAAAGACAGAAAAATCAGTCTAGTGCTAGTCAACAAGAATTTTTGTAATTTAGTATAATCACCCATGTTTAGCCACACATCTCAATTGAATCAACCTATCTCTGATCTCTAAGCTATTTTTAACTATGCCATAATGATCTCTGTAAATGAGCACGGTCAAGTAGTCGAGTCCCGATTGAATCCTCAAGTCTATTGTATTAAAATTCCTTAATGACTTCCCCAGGATAGTCTAGTTATCTTAGGAGTGATCAGCTTTGAGAATAACACTAAAGGCGTGTCGATGAAAAGGCCCAATTAATTTAATTGAAAGCATGAATGAAAATCTAGGATGTCACACCGTGAGGAGCTCTTATGGTCAAGTACCCCTAAATTCGACTTTTCTCCCTTAGGAGCGAAGGGGTTAGGTCATGACCATTATTAATTGAGCTGAATATTCAAATATCTTAAATAGAAAGATTTTTTTGAAAAAGAAATTAGAGAGAACTCAAATTGTATTTCAATATGATGTTAAACAGGTGTTTAACAATTGAAAGAGTGCATGCATAGTAACAATTGAATTATTGCATAGATCACATCCATGTTATGTTGAAATGCTTGTTAAGAGGTGATGGTAAAATCTCATATTAGAGAGTTGATATAATTTAAAATAATTGATATATATTAGTTCGCATAAAATATTGGTTCAAGTTTTAAGTCAATGTAAATCTAGTTCGATATATTAATGGATTTAGACTTGGGTTTTGTCCTAGTAATTTCCTCATATGAAGATGTTGGACTTTTGTTTGACAAAATGACAATATTTTTCAATTTTGAGCTAAAAACCGAGAATGAATGTCATTTGGAAAGGAAAGCTCATGCATATCATCGTGCCATGGGTGATCATCATTATGTCATATCATATCATGCATGGTTTAATTTCCACTTTTAACTTTCAATTTGATCACCACATCACCTTTCCTCGGATCATCAATTTCATCTCATATTTTACACTCGCATCCCATGCGAGAAAAACCTCCGGCATTCAGCCATTCCAAGGCCACCGGCATCCGCCCCCCACATTCCGGGCATCTCACATCCCAACCGGTATCGTGAGGCATTCCTCTCGGGCAAAGACCTTTGATGGGGCTTCCGGCATTTACGCTCTCTGGCCGGGCATCTCGCATCCCAACTAGCATCGCGAGGCATCCCCCGGGCACAAACCTCCGGGGCTTCCCGAATTATGTACCGACATACCACCAGGCTTCCTCCCGGAATTACGTACCATATACCACGAGGCATCCGGACTCTCTGGGGAATCTCCGGGGCTCGCCATGAAAATGGTTTCCCCGCCCTCCGGGAATTACGCCACTAGGCCACCGGGCATCCCGACACTCCGGGGCAATATCATCCGTCACAACAATCTCCTCATTTTTCATTATCCATGTTCACCAATTTCGGTCTTAATTTAGTATGGCATATGATGCAATAGCAACCAAAAATCATGTTCAACATTGAATTCACACATGCATCTCAACGCATACATCAAGACCTCATCACACATACTACATGGTGCGATTATTTATATAATAAAATTCATGGAATTTATACCAATTAAAATAATCCATTTATCATGCCCTTTTTACATTTACTTAAATTCCAGCTTGTGCCATTTTCAAAAATATTAAATTTAATTATTTATATAATCTCAAAAATCATAAAATTAAGGCAAGTAATAAATAATACAATAGGATAATGATTTCATGCAAAATACACGGCCAATGAGAAATCCACACAAATTCATAATTCACACAAAATAGCATGAAATTTTCGGATGAAACCAGAATGCACAGTCTCCGAAGAAATTCGATTAAAATATCCATACGACCTCCAAAAATTACGAAATTTTACCAAGTTATATCCAAAACATTTACGTCTTTCATGAGACTTCCAAGTCAGATTATTTTTAGATTATTTTCTACAGTCACACGAAGCTTCTGGATCCAACACCGAATCGCGTCCAGTACATGCTTCTCCGAAATACTGAGTTTTCACCTACCTTTTCTTCTTCGTTTCCTCTGAAATTTAGATATGTTTACATCAAGATGTTCTCTAAAAGTTTCATGAAGAGATCTAAGTCAAATAACCAAAGTATAGTCATCATTTAGGTTCATGAAGTCTTGGGTGTCCTGTAATACACCTCCAGAATTACCGTCTCCAAGATTTAGTCGATTTACTAGGTTATACTTGTTCATTTCACTTCAAATTTGATTATGTTGTGGTTTAAGATATCCCCTACAACTTTCATGAAGAAATCGAAGAGAGATTCTTAGCACAAATCAACATGCAACCACAAATCCATCAAGAGATCAGTGAAATCGTTCCAGATCTGAGGTCTCCATAGTATGAGAGTTTAACCCCTTAAATCTCCATAATTTTACACAAATTTTAGTATGTTGTAGTTTAAGATGTTAGCTACAACTTTCATCAAGAAATCAAAGCCAAAATCGAACTCTAAACATGCATGTAAACTCTCACAACATTCTGACTCAGCGGAATCAAACGAAAACAGCAACCTTACTCAAAAACAAGTCATCCAAGCTTTGGTTTTTCTCTCCCATAATCACCCAAAACTCGACATACATGTAGCACACACGCATGCAAGAGCAGCAAAGGACCCCAACTTGCCTCTAGACCGGACGGATGACAACACATGGCGGCGAGCACGGCGTTTAACGGACGGCGGCGAACGGCAACTCCCTCCTCGGCTTCTCCTCTCTCTCGGCCGCTCTCCCTCTCTCTCGCACAATCTCTCTCTCGCTCTCTTTGGGAGAATGGCTAACCGGCCATTCTCTCCTCTCTTCCTTTTTATCCCCCCTAAACCTCATCATTAGTAATGATTAGGCTGCCTCCTAATTAGCCACTGCATGCCATCCCTCTCTAAGCCAATGCATGAAGATCTCTTGCCACTTGTCTCATTGCATGCATAATGGGCTTGGGCTTTTGGAGCTTGGGCTTGGGCCTCCCTTTTTTGCCGGCGACAGCCTCAAGTGGGCTTCCATTTGGGCTGGCCATTCGGCCCATAAGCTTAGGCCAATGGGCCTAAGGCCCAACCAAATAAAAAATTAACTTTTGCCCCCCCTTTTTTTTTATCTTCCATAAATTTTTAAATTTTAATTTTCACATGGCCAAAGTCTTGTGACATTTTATTTAATTCATAAGGTGCATGGCCAAGCATAGATTATCACTATTAATCTACAATATTTAAAATCTCATGACCATAAGCACAAATCACCTAATCTTAAAAAGACTAATGACTAAAGCATAAACCATAAGGAAATTTCATTACCCAATTAGAGACTTTAACACACCTTATAATTTGACTTTGAATTTTTTGGGATGCCACATTGGAATGAGAATAGGACCGGTTCCCTCAAGAACCACCGGTTCGGGCGGATCCGGTTCTTTCACACTCTAGACAACATCTCATATGTTGAATACAATTAGCTTCCCTATTCAACAAATAGTAACCAAGCCTCATGATTTTTCTTGCTAGGAGATGACCATTCATATGAGGTCACATTCTCATTCATGTATCTCTTTTATTAGGACTTTAGCTTCTTATGCATCCACACATTCTGTAAAACTGAATTGAAAGACCTTTTATAAAGGGTTCCTCCGAGGAAGAATTTGGCCACCAACTTCATCGTAGTATTTTCGATCATTGGCCTAACTCCCTTGGAGAAATTTGCCTTCTCAAATGTAGTTCATGATATCATAATACCAAGGTTAGCCATCAAGTTCCACTTCAATCATCGGGCAATGAGCAAGCTTCTTCCAAGATGTCGATTTGCAAAGGATCAATGCCCAAGTTGTCTACTACTTGTAACATTGATGAAAGGTTGTTAGGGCATCGGTAAATTGATTTTGCAATCTTGGCAAATAATCAACGAGATTTAGTCAAATTCCTAGATAAGATCTTTGAGAATATTCATGGTAAGGAATCAATTTTACATCTCGTGTTTGCCATTCACCTCCCATCTAGAGGATGATGAATGTAGAATCACCTTAAACTTGAAGCTTTCTAACTTTCATATCGATGGCTAAATGTAGACCAAGGATGCAAGCTTCATATTTAGAAATATTGTTGGTACAAGGGAATACCAACTTTGCAACTACTGGGTAATGTTGACCTTCTGGGGATATTAACACTGCCCTAGTGCTGAAATTAGAAAGGTTAACAGCACCATCAAAATACATGGTCCACTTTTCAAGTGAGACCAAATAAATCTATTCATCAATTTCATTTAAGTTATCAGACTTCTCGAGATTTTTAGCTAACATATTGCTTATGGATCGCCCTTTGACAAACTTAAATGCCATGATTCGAATATCAAACTCGGAGAGTAATATTTGCCATTTAGTGAGCCTTCCAACCTATGCAAGCTTCTTCAAAAGATATTTAATTAGGTCATTCTCAATCACTAGCAGGATGCGGTGGTGAAGAGTATATTGTCTCAATCGATGTAAGACCCAAATCAAGGCTACATAAGTCTTTTCCACTTCTAAATATCTGATCTCGAAGGTAGTAAACTTCTTGCGAGGTAGTATATGGCATGCTCAATTCCATCCTTTGGTCTTTTTTTTGCCAACATGGTTCTTAAAGACTCTTCTTGAATGGTGAGATACAAAATTAAGGCACGCCTTGAATGGGTAGTACCAATACAAGGGATTGCAAAAGATATAAAACATGTTCTTCAAATGATTTATGGCATTCTTCATCCTAATTGACCTTGGCATTCTTCTTCAACAGCATGAAGAACGGCTTAGTGGTTTTTGACAATTGGAAGATGAATCTCGCAACATAATTCAATCTTCTTAATAGGCTTTGGACCTTAATAGTAGAAGGAGGTTTTAGATCGTGTATGGCATTATCTTAGAAGGATCTATCTCGAGCACCCTTATTACTAACCATAAATCCAAGAAGCTTCCCAAACTTTGCCTTAAATATGCATTTGTGAGGTTAAGCCTCAACTTGAATTTCCTTAATCGATTAAATAGTTTTCTCAAGACTTCAACATGGTTTTCACCTTGTCTTGACTTTGCAATCATGTCATCAACGTAGACTTCAACCTCTTTATGCATCATGTCGTGGAATAATGCCACCTTAGCTTTTGATGAGTTGCCCTAGCATTCTTCAAGCCTAATGGTATAATTTTGTTGCGAGATGTTCCCCATGGAGTGATGAAAGACATTTTAGTGAAAGTCATCCTTAGGATTTGCCTTAGTCAAATCACGATAATCAACGTAGACTTGTGTGTCGAAAACTCCTATCCCGGTTTTGAAGTTGACAAAACTTTCTTGTTCTTGTTCTTATAGACTTTTGAGCTATATCGCAAACTTTTGTCAAAGGCTATTTATTCCAAAAGTCTTTCCCACTATCACGTGATCTAGAATGAAACTAAGTCCAAAAAAGATACAATCGAGACTTAGGATTATTGATCTTATGATAAGGATTCAATATGAACTTTCGAGAGATTTATCTTTAATGTATAGCTTTCTAGTGAAAAATCTCATTTATCTTTTATAAATACATTGATGGAATCAATCACAATTTGATGAAATCAATCTTAAAGACAAGTTCCTTTTTGAGAATCATCTACTTATGGAAACCTATATTTTGATTGTATGGGCAACCGAATCAATAGATTTTCATCTCAATCTTCAAAACGGATACAAGATTTACTTAATCAATTATGTCCAAAGAATTGATTGGAAGAAATTCCTGCGGAAAATGCCAACAGGTGGCAAGGCATAGAAAAGTATTTAAGGAGGTCATTCAGTCTATTTGAGATAGAGCGTGAAAATTGAAATTTCAAAGTTTGAAGCCTTTCCAACCACTTGTTCTTCAACATTAGCACTTACAAATTGTATTCAAGAGAAAAAACACAAGAAGAGTGACTTAGTGAGAGAAAAAGAAATCTTCCTTTGAGTATTCACACTCCAACCATTGTACTTCTCTATTAATACTTTAGTGAATTTCAGCCAAAAGGCTGTCAACGTAAATTGGACGTAGTCTTGATCTAAGCCAAACCACTATAAATCTCGTTTGCAATTTTTCTTCCCTTAACTCTTTTCAGCTTTATTAGTTTAATTTTTCTTTAAATTTCTCAAATTTTTAAACCCTCTCTATTTGAGTCTGAATTTTCTTGAGAAGTAGGTGATGCTTTTAGTTAGACTTTGACTCTTCGCCAAACTTTGCTCACAACATGATTTATTCTGCATTTAATTGTTAAAAAAATTAACACTTATTCACCCCACAATATGTGTAGCATTTTTCAATTGGTATCGAGCATTGGTGCTCATTTTATTGAAGTGTTTTTTCTTCTAAACTAGAATCTTCTATGGCTGGTATCTTGTATGGTTGATTGAAGGACACGGTAATACCAGGCAACCCTATTTTGATGGAAAAATACATTTGTGGAAGAATAAAATGAAGGCCCATTCCTGAGATCTAGAGATCCTTTAGAATAAGATGTTGTAGAAAGAGGAATCAACCCAAAGGCAACTTCAACTTCAGACAAGGAAAAAAAGTCTTAGATAAAGATTTGAGGATTCCAAATCCGGCGGAAATTACTAAGAGATGGGCTTTTGATACAAAAGTTATTTATTCTTTATAATTGTGTCTTCTCTCTGCTTGAATATAACAAAATTTCTTCATATGAAACAATTAAAGAAGTTTGGGATAGGTTTCATGTCACTTATGAAGGAAAAAAATCATGTAAATTAGACAAAAAATAAACATCTTACTTGACCAATATGAATCTTTCGAGTGAAGCACGAGAGTCCATTAGAGATATATTTAGCCGTTTTACGGAAATTGTAAATGGATTGGTATATCAAGGTAAACCAATTTGCTCCAATGAAGGTCAACAAACTATTCACGAGAACTTTCAAATGACTAGAACCATGTGAAGACATAAGTCACGGAACACAAAGGATCATGCCTCTTCTAGTTGACGAAACTGATAGGCACTCTTCAATCGTATGAAGTGGAAATGATCAATGACAAAGAGGATCCAAAAAGGTAAGGAAGTCAATTGCACTTAAGTCTAATGATGATTCGGATAGTCAGACACTAACAATGACATGGATGATGAGGAGTTGGCTCTAATGATAAAGAAATTAAAAAAAAAAAAAAGAAAGGAAGAAGATTGAGCTGGAAAAAGCAAAGCAAGTAAAATTCCCAGAAAAGATTAATGGAATATGTGGAAACAAGCAAGGATGTAATATGCTTTGAGTGTAAGAAGAATGACACACTGCGCCAACCGTCCCTTGTTGAAAAAAAGTATGAAAAATACAAGAAAGCTCTTAAAGTAGAAACTTAGAGTGACACCAAATGAGGAAAGTGAAGAGGAGTTTGCAAATATCTATCTAATGGCTCACTTGGAATCAAAGTAAGACTTAGACACGAGACTCAAAATTTGACAAGAACCGAGGTAAGTTATTCAGAAATTCCTCTTAAAGTTTCTAAATATAGATGAATTTTGCTTAAACCTTAAATCCTCTCTTAAAAGGATTTCCAAACTAAAGAATGAAAATTCAAAGCTCAGAAACAAGTCATGATAATTCTTGGAGAGAAAAGTTTGAGAGTTTGAAAAATGATATTTGATGGTTTGAAAGAAAATATTGATTCTCTTTCAAAAGAAAATGAATGTTGGAAAAAAGAGATTTCAAATATTTCTACAGTTTTCCAAGGGACCAAAAACTTTTAGAGAAATCATTTCGATTCAAATAGCCTATTATAACAAATCTGGTTTAGGCATGAATAAAAAAGTACTCCCTCGATTGATTTTCCTAAAGTTAAGGAGAGACTTAGGAAAAACCTCCAAATCCTCTTACAAAAATCATTTTCAAAAAATTTTGTAAAAATGGATTGGAATGCACTTAAATATTTTAAGTGTAATAGCTCGGAACATTTTGAGAATAAGCGTCCTAAAGTTTGGAGACTTGTTAAGAAAGATTGGGCAAAGGCTCTCTCTAAATCTAACTTGTCAAGATCTAAGAAAATTTGAGTACCAAAGAAAGTTTAAGATTTCTTTTTTTATTGCAGGTAATTGTTAAAAGGAAAAACAAATGGTACTTGGACAGTGGTTATTCTAGATATATGACCTAGGAGATTCAAGCAATTTCGTAAAACTAGAAAAAAAAAAAGGAATGTTTCCATTTGGTGGGAACAGCAAAGGAAAAATTATTAGACATCAAATGAGGATTGGAAGTTTAATCATTAGCAATGTTTCATTGGTAAAGGTTTGAATTACAATCTTCCGGGGTAAACCAATTATGTGATATAGGATTTAGAAACAATTTCTAAGAAGATGTCTGTTTTGGAGTTAGTCAAGACTTGACTCAATCCTTCATTAGGCGAAAACATGCGAATATTTATCTTCCCGAACGTGAGTCTAAGAGCTCTTAATGTCTTATTTCAATTTAAGATGAAGCATATCTCTGGCATTGCAAACTTGGACATGTGAGTATGAAACAAATGGCTAAACTTTCATCTAAGAAGCTAGTTCGAGGTCTTCCCAAAATGGTATACCAGAAGTCTGAGTTGTGTACTTCTTGTATCTTGGGAAAACGGGTTAGAAGCTCATTTAAATTTGTAAATCAAGTTTTCCACTAATCTTGTCTTACAACTTCTTCATATGGATCTCTTTGAACCAACTAGAATACAAAGCATTGGTGGTAAGAAGTACCCTTAGTAGTTGTGGATGATTATTCAAGATTTATTTGGATTTTCTTCTTAGCAAAAAACAAAAAAACAAAAAAAAAAAACCTTCTCATATTTTTCAAAGTTTACTAAGAAAGTTTCAGAACGAAAAGGTTATGCCATTTCAAGCATAAGGCGATCATTGGGGAGAATTTGAAAATCAAAACTTTGCAAATTTACCGCAGCGAGAATGGTCTTCAACATGTTTTCTCCTCTCCATACACTCTAGAATAAAATAGAAGTCGTAGAAATGAAAAATAGGTCACAAGAGATGCCAAAACTTTGCTAATAGAAAGTAAAATCTTTTCGTTTTTTTGGGTAGAAGCAATCTCTATTGCCTATTATATAATTAATAGGGTATTTTTAAGGTTCATCCTAGTAGAAGACCCCTTATGAAGTATATAAAAGGAAAGAAGCCAAATATCTCTTATTTTATGTGTTTGTTGTAGAGTGTTTCATTTTGAAGAATGGAAATGAGCGGCTTGGAAAATTTGAAGAAAAATCAAATGAATGAATGTTATTGGCTACTCTATCTTAAAAGCAAAGCTTACGGGATCTTCAACAAGAATACACAAATCAAGAAGAATCCATGAATGTCAAAATATTAGAAAGTATTCGAGAACCAACAAAAAGATCAAACTCAACTTGAAGAGTTTAAACTAGTTCCAAACTTAATAAAGTCTTATTCCTCAAGAAACCTCGACTCCTAGTGATCAAAGTCAAGCAGAACAAAAGTCAGAAGAATCAAAGAAAACTAACTATCAAAGAAATCCTTGGGAAGTGACGAGACCTAATAGTAAATCGGAAGCACAAATTAAGCCATCCTAAAGAACTCATCATTAGCAATATTGAAAGAGGGAATCCGCACGATTCAAAGTAAAAGGAGGCTCAAGTGCACTAGCACTTATTTCGAAATAGAACCTAAAGGGTAGAGGAAGCTTTATCGGACGAAAGCTAGATAGAAGCAATGGGGAAGAGCTCAAACAATTCAGTATTAATGATGTCACGGGAGCTAGTTCCAAAACCAAAAGCAAAATGCTAGTGATTGGAACAAAATGAATGTTCATAAACAAGATGGATGAAAATGGCAAAGTGACTAGGAACAAAGCAAGGCTTATTACAAAAGGTTATATGCAAGAGGAAGAAACAAACTATGATGAGAAATATGTACTTATTGTAACATCCTGAATTTTGAACTCGTCTCGATAAAATGAAATGGGTTTTTCACCTGATGCACCTATGGTCCTTTTTCTATAAGCTAATCACTCACGAGTTAACTAACCTATTAGGTGAAGTCATTAAGGGATATAAGAGGCGCTAAAATCCTTAAAAGCTACCTAATTGGTTTGATTGTACTAAAATCACGTCAGTTGATTTTAACCACGAAATTGAACTCGGTTTTGAGAATCGAACGATCAAGCATGTCAAGATTTATTTTTAGAATCTCATATCATCTTTTGGGAAAATTTCGTCCAAGCTGGGAAATCTTGGAAAAATTGGAATTGGGCAATTTAAATTCAAGAAATTCGAGGCCATTTCTTTCGTGGATTTTGGCCTCCAAAAAGAGTTATTTGGTGAGGGAAGTGCAAGGAATTTGTGTGGGCTGCTACCATGGCACGAGGGACTATTGAATTGAAGTTGCTTGGAGTAAAATTGAAGATGGAATTGGTGAAATTCGTAGGGGTGATGGGCTGCTGCAGTTTGGTCCTCAATTTGGCTTCAATTGGTGTGGATTTGTGAAGAATTTGGCTCTTGGGTGACCCATTGGAAAGGTTGGCTGAAAATAGGCATGATTATCTACACCAAAATGACTTAATTTTGGTAAGATGGGAGCAAATTCTCCATTGGATGGGCTAAAGACTTTTGTGGACATTTCCACTTGATGAATTAAAACATTTTGGCTTGACTTGTTGGCTTCTTCTTCTTCCTTTTATTTCTCCTCTCCCCTTGCATACACCCCTCCTCCCCTAAACACTTCCTTTTTCTCTTGTTCCTTTCTTGATGTCTCTGCCCATCTCACTCACACGCCCATCTCTTCCTCTACACCTTCAACAGCCCCAGGTGCCTTCCCCTCCACCCCCACTCTCCCTTTCTCGGCAGCAATAGCAAAAACTCCACCAGCCGCCACCTTGCCACCGGCCACCAGCAGAATAGTCCACCTCTCGCGTCCCGTAACTCTCCATGCCAAGCATTTCCTCACCACCAGCGTCAATCTAGCTCCGGCCAGCATCGAACCGCTGCATCCTCTTCACCAGCTCGCCCCCTAGTCATGTCAAGCTCGACAGCGACTCAAATAGAAGCATAACTAGAAATCGCAATCCTAGCTAGAGTAAAGACTTGCAAGGTGTTTTCACCCCTTCCAGCCTCCTTGAGCCACCGTAGACACAGGATCTCACCACCGGGCCGCAATGGACTCGTTATTCGCTAATCCGTGTGAGTTAACTCTTAATCATTAATTAGATTGCTAATTACATTTAGGAGATTAGTTTAGTGTTAATTAATTTAGTTAAATTAGTATTAAGTGAGATTAGTCCTAAGATGGATTAATGCTAATCTAGAATGGTTAGATTAGCCTTAAGATGGTTACATCGCTGATCTAATTGGTGAGATTAGCACTAATGAGAAGGATTAGTCCAATTCAATGGATTTTCTTAAAGTCGGGTTCCTGGACCCTTGCCGTTTGCCATTTTTTGGATCGAAATGTGCTGATATTTTCAGGTTTATTTCTTCTTGAAAAATGTTTTAGAAATCCTCAATTAAATATATTTTATTCAAGATTTTAGGGATTTCAAAAAAAATGAGATTTTAGCTCCTTTATTGAAAACCAAACCTACATTTTTGCTAGAACTAGTGACCTTTTTGGGATTCACTGAATTTTTATCAACTTTTAGAGTTGAATTTCAAAAAGGTTTCTTCATAAAAAAAAATCACATCTTTTAGTTTAACATAGTCAAATTTTTTAGATCAAATGAACAATTTTTGGACCTCAAACCAAACTAATTTTTGGAAAAACGGATGACTTTCTAAAAATAGATCTAAGGTTTTTGCAATTGATTGAAGCATTTTACTTTATTAATTTAGAAGGATATGGGTTAAGGTGTATTTATAAAAAAAAAAAAAATTCTTTTATGTGTCCCTTCAACATATTAAAATTTGATAATTTCGGCAAACTCGTTTGTTTAGGTTTTTAGATTTAACTGGAGATGCACAAGTGGACCGTTATGATTAGTAGTGGTTTGGTGATTGCTCTGATGCTATGCTTGTTGAACCATGCCTATTTGGTGATGTGATTGATTTGTGATATGCTTAGAAGTTATGTGCGGCGATCGTGAATGGTTGTGTCATAGTTGTGGTTTATTATTATTGCTTTATGGTGACTATTGAAAGAGGATAAGATGTGTTAAGGAAAAGCCGAATGGGTTGTGAGCGGGTAAAGTTATGCTATATGGATGACTTGAGTCACATGTGAGTCACCTCTAGAACCTTGTACCATTGCTTATTATAATCTAGGGCTAAGTGTTACATGTTGAATTGAGTCACATAGGAAGCCACCTTTAGAACTTTGCACTCTTGTCGTACATAGTTGGGGCTAAGCTGCTACGATAGCGTGACTTCATGAGAGCCACCTCTAGAACCTTGTACGGTTACTATATGTGGAAAAAGGACTAAGTGCTACACAACAAAGAAATTCTGTGTGAGTTACCTCTAGAGCCTTTAGCTATTGCTTATTGTGGTCAAGGACTAAGTGCTACACAATAGCGTGACTTCGTAACCATCTCTAGAACCTTGTACGCCTTGCTAATGGTGGTCGGGACTAAGTGCTACACGATAACGAAACTTTGCAGGATCACCTCTAGAACCTTGAGTTTGAGTATTGAGTTGGAATGGAGTTTGGATATTGAGATTGAATATCGTGGATTAAACCATCGATATGAGTTATTGGCCGATTATGGGATGAAATTGTGTGGCGAATAGGACGTATCATAACGATTTTGGCCATATTTTAAGACTTCCTAGTGAGTGTTATGAAGTGTTCCAATTGTTGATTATGCATGCTACGTTTTATGAGTGCATATGAGATGTACTAATGTGTAGGGATGCCTTAAGCTTAGTGTAAGTTACGATGGTGCATGTTTAGGACGCCTTTGAGTGAATTCTTGCCCTAGTCGGGCTTAAAGGTTTAACTCGCTGAGATTTTTATCTCACCCCATCGTGGAGTTACCATTTTCAAGTACCTAGTGTGAACTCGTGAGCCAAGACTTCAAGTCGGAGTATAGGTAGTTCGTAGTTCTTTCGAACCAAACTTATGTATAGACCGGTAGGACCAACTTAAGATGTTTGTAAAGTGTGTTTTGAGAAAAATTGGTTATCCTTCTTTCCCATCTCATGTTTGTTATTATGCGATTTATGAGTTCACTTCCACATGTATATAAAACAAAAGGGCAACGAGGCATCCTAGAACGTTGCAAAATTTTAGTCGACCGCCAAGGAATGTGCACACGTGCGTCGAGTTCGGGTCGTGATAATAATGCTGCGAACATCTAGATCTCCTTCTAACAAAACAAGGAGGTTGTTCGTAAAAAGACCATGGTCCGCTTTCTACAACTCTTCTTATTTCCTCCACTCAATTAAACATAAAAGAGAAGAAAACCCAGTTCTATAACTTCACACTTTATTGATTCTACCTTCCATGCTTTTGTCATTGTACTAACAAGCTTTATCGAGTGTAGGGGTGAGTTCCCGGTTTCAAGTCTTCATGTTCAGCGGAACTCCTGGAACTTACCCTCGGTACGGTGTTCCTCATTTTTTTGGAACCTAGAACCTATCCGTGAGAACTAAAGAACATGGAACCTACCCCCCGTCATAGGTTCCAACGTCGATTCCAAAGTTTCAACAGTTCCAACAAGTTCTATTTTTTTTTCATTTTTAGTTTAAAAAAATGGAAATGAATGCAAAGAATAATAAACAAACTTGTTATTCATCAAAGAGAATATAACACAAACAGCATTTTAGAAGCAATAATAAACAAGTACCAAAAGAGGGATCGGTTTCATGATAGAGCTGTAGATTTTAGAACGATGTTTCCTTACGTGATAAAATAGATTAAAAATATGAAACATAGCCTCCATGTTGAGTCTAGACTAGAACTTACTACCTGCATTAAACCATGAATTTTTGAATCCTTCAAATTTGCACCAACTTTTTCCAAACCAACCTTCGTTTCTCACAATTATTTTCCCACTATTATCTCATGTCAATCATCTTGAACATTTCTTTCGGACCGGCAATTTCTTCTTCCGAAAGGATCTCTTCATGACCTATATTAGATGCATTCATCGGTGGAACACTCCGGAAATGTGAAAAGCCAAAGAGAAATGCATTGCAAATGCAAGTTTTTCTCCTTATGTAAAATTCCAAGTAATTCGAGAAGTCTACTTTTTAATAATTTCAAGTGGTGACGAGTGTAGAGAGACATTGTGTATAATACATAAAACTATAGACTAACGATCAGCTTCTAACATAAAGCCTTATTTCTGTCAATTGGACTAAAATTGCGACTCTAATTGCTATCTTCTTGAGCTTGTCCATGACGGAACTGCTTCAAACTAGTCAAACCATAGAATCGAAATTTGTCGGAGCAACACCATCAACCCGAACCCAAGGATGACTTGCATAGGGCAAAAGCATGTTTGTTTATGTATTTGTTGTGAGAAGCATGGAAGGATGCAATAAGGCTCTTACTTGAGTACGTATGAAGTCAGGACAATGAAGCTCTAGTATTTCTAATGATAAGGACCAAAGAGAATTGGAAACAGAAAGCAAATCCCACAAAGTGTCAAATGTAAACAAGCTAGATGTAACTTAGAAAATTTCAAATAGGAAGGGCGAGGCAAGTGCTTTGCACCTTCCTCGAGAATTTCCTATGCTGCCACATTGTGCTTTTGCACTTCATCGATGCTATGGACATGCATCATGATATTTCTTTACAACAAACAACAACAAAAGACAATAACAGGTGTAACAAATTATGGCTTTGAAAGAACTAAGAGAGTCAAAATACATGGTGTAATTTCCAAAATATCAAAAGTAATAAGAATTGTTACTTACAAAGAACTTCATGGGGCGTAAGCTTCTTTTTTGGGTCCCTTACGAAGGCATTCGCTACACCAAATCCTTTACGCTCTCGAGATATGTTGGGCCATGGTTCGGATATAAAGTCAAGTTCTCCTTTTAAAACCTGCTCAAATATCCCGGCTCCATTTATGAACAAGAAGGCAACACATAATTTCAAAGTCTTAGTTTTAAGGGTCTACATACACTGATCATTTAAGGGAAAAGTGTAGGTTTAATAAGATGTTTAAATGTTGAACATTCAAGATTGATAAAGTAGACCAGCCAACTCGAATGTGCATCTAACAACTCGAATATATATCACTTACCACACGTACGACGCACGCACGCACAAACACACACAGTATCTAGCCTCGACACTGGGTTGGCTTTCGTTTTGAAAACTAAAAGGAGAGATTTCATCATATATCACACCCTAAGATCTTTCCTAATGCATTGTACTAACTTGACTATCAACATATGGCGGATCTTATATTACTTAATGCTGTTCAACAAAGAACTCTCTCCCTTGCTCGTGGGTATAAGTTAAGAACAATAAATTCAAGCCTTTCCACTAGTAGTGTGAGTTTCCCCAAATTTTGAGAGAAAGAAGAATGAAGATTATAACCAAAATAACTATCATTTTCCCCTCCGTTAACCATCAGTGGGTCGAGGCAAGTGACTTAGTCATGTATGCCAGATTGAGAAAGCTCTGATTGTTACGTAGCGTTTGAGGCAAAGCTCGGTTAGGCGAGGCACTGCAGTCACAAGCTTTGAGGCATGGCGAAGGCGAGCAGCGGCGTCGCGAGATCACAGCAGTGTGGGTGAGCAGCAACGTTAGGCAGCAGCAGCGAGCGAGTAGGAGCGGTTGGGTCATCGCAGTCAAGGGCTGCAAGCGAGGCGCGCAAGGCTTGGGATCTACTGCAGAGAGCTTCTAATGTCGGTGCAGCGAGGGGTCACTCGAAGACGGCGCCGGCCGAACCGTAGCGTGGATGTGGCGAGGAATCTCGTGGCATCGAGAGCAAGGGCGAGAACGGGCAAAGAGACGAGAGTGAAAGTCTAAAGCGTCGTGTGTGAATTTTGAAACACAAAAGGAATGAAAGTCAATTTGGGGCTGTTTTTAGCCCTAATCGGACCAATTACGGCCCGGTCGCATAGCCCAGCTTCGGAACCAAGAACCAGCGATTCTCAAAAAGGGGAACTAGGAACCGAACCGATCCTTTTAGAATCGAGAATCGAACAGAACCTTCGGTTCGATTCTCTAGTTCCTGTTCTACCCGGAACTACGCTCACCCTAATTGAGTGTATGGGTTTCGTGATGTTATAAGGAATGGGATTGTGGAGTGAATGGAGCTCTAAGGATTTGAGAATGCCACCACTATGATTATTGGATCTCGAGTTTTTCTAGTTATGGAAGGGTGATACTCTAGGGTTTTAGTAACATATAATAGAGGAGTGGCTACCCAAATACAAAGAAGGGAGGATCGTGCAACATTTAGGGCACCTAGATTTGGGTCAAATCATGGATAACTTCAAATAACCCCATTGTTCTAATCTGGTTTCTAGGCGACGTAAAGGAGAATGGTTGGGACACAATGGTTGAAATGGCTGAGTGGGTTTGGTTGATTGGTTGAAAAGAGGAGATGGAGAGGCCTTATAGAGAACTAACCTAGAGGAAAGGGGTTTGAGGTAGCCATTGGAGTGATTGTTAAGGTTATGGATTGGGAGTTTGGGGTTTCAAGGAGGGATAAACTATCACCAAAGGGATAAAGAAGAACTCATGCCAACATTGAGAGGGCAGTGCATGAGTATGGTTTTTGCATGCTACCTTTTATGGTACTATATGTATATGTATTTTCTAGGGAAAATTACTAAAAAAGCCCTAAAATTATTATAGTTTTTCTAATTCAATCATAAACCTTTATTTGTTCACATTTAAGTCACAAACCTTTTGCAATTATATCAATTCAATCCATCCGACTAAATTTGGCCATCGGTGCTAATGTGGACGTTAATCCAATGGTGGACAATTTTATTTTTAAATTTTTTATTAATATTTTATTTTTTGCTCTTCTTTTATTTTCTTTTCTTTTCCTCTCTCTCTCTCTCTCTCTCTCTCCTCCTCCTCCTCCTCCTCCTCCCCTCCTCCCTCTCCTTTCTCTTGCTCTAGTGATCGACTAGAGGAGAGGGTCATCACTAGCTAGTGGTTAGCCACAGCAATGTGAGGTCGAGCCAAGCCCCTACTAGATCTAGGAGGGCTCACCTTGCCCATGACGGCGAGGCCGACCTCACCTAGATCCATCAAGGCAAGTTCTCCCCCATGGATCAATGAGGCCGACCTCACATGGTTTGGCCACCTCGAAACTTCTAAGAAATCCTCGCATGATGGAGGAGACAAATCTGAGTGCATCGGTAACAATGTCACGAGACCATCTTTTTTCCTCTTATCGATGATGGGTGACCCTCCTTTCAACATGCGATGGTCGATGGGCTCTCTCTCTATTTTTTCTAATTTGCTCATCATCGAGGGTTCGTCCATCGCCACCTTTGCCAAGCCACTAGTGAGGGCTTGCCTTGCCGAACTGGGCAAGGTCGGCCTCACCAAATCCAGCAAGGGTGTGGCATTCGAGAATCCTAACTATACCAATTAAGTATATATGGAATAAGAGAGGAATTTGGACATTGGTCAATTTAAATTTTTGTGCCAAAGGGATGGAATTCGGCCATGCATGAGGGACACGCCTGCTGAAAATTAAGAATAAAATTTTGAGGAGTTGGACTGCACACAAGAATTTCGGTTATATCCTTATACATGAAGCAAATTGATTATGGGAATATTTATTGATTTCTATGGAAACCAAAATGCCTTATAACCGTGCAGAAAATTATGGGCTTATTATTATTTTACTATGGGCCATTTAAATTGGACATTTTGTACTCAATTTTTCGGGCCCAAGCAAGCCCAAGAGGCCCACAAGGTTGTCAACCAAAAGAGGGAGGGAGGAATCGGATGGGGAGGCCACGCCACCCTCCATTTGCTCTTTTCTTGAAGCCACTTGTCTTCTTCTTGGAGCCACTTGTCACCTACATGCAAGAAAATTAACAAATCAATTAACCAAAGAAAGCCAAAAGCATTCGGATGAAGCAAGAGAGAGAGAGAGAGAGAAATTGAGAGAGTTCGAGTGGGCAAGCAAGCAGAGTTGAGAGTCCACTAAGAGATGGACAATGTTGATAAAAAGATGATAAGAAGTGTGACTACCTGGTCCAATGAGGATAGAGAGTAATCGTCGGTTAGTTGTCGGGCTTGCTTCTATTGGACCTGGTTGGATGGTACCAATTAAATCGAGTGCTAATTATTCGATCGATTTCCGTATCGCTGATGATATATATCATAGACTCTTGGCAGGCTTTTAGGATTGTAAGGAGGTAGGAAAGAAATGAATTATGTACTGAAGACGGGGAGAGTGATTATGAGATATATATATGAGGGGAGAGCTATTTTGAGATATATATATGAAAATTGGAATTAAGTTCATGGATGTGTCTTTTAACGTAACGGTATACTTTGTTTGGGGACTCTAAAATTAAGCGAGCCTACATAGGAGTATTATTAGGATGGATGATTTCTTAAGAAAGTGTCTTCTAAAACTGTGAACTTTGACATGAGACGGACCAAAGCAGATAAGTTCATGTAGAACAAGGCTTTTTGATCAATGAACCCAAGTTTGATTTTGAAGTTGGGATATGACGCTTCAAGGTTAATTCAATCTTCTATGACCATATATGAGAAATATCGCGTACTCTTACGTTGAGGGCTTTTCTATATTTTTAAAGAATAGTATATAATTCCACTCGATGGACGAAAATGGCTATAGAGTTGAGGGCTTTTCTATATTTTTAAAGAATAGTATATAATTCCACTCGAGGGACGAAAATGACCACAGAGCAAAAATTTAAGCCGATTTTAAAATGTCACACGTTGTATACACTTGGCATCATTGTTCAATCAAACTTCGCACATGTCCCAAAAATTACTAATTTCACGAGTCGATTAAGTATTGGTCAATCAAGTCAAATTGCTGCTGTGTATCATCGTATGGATGAAAGATCTTAGCGGTCCTTTTGTCCCTCGAAAAGAAAATGTACAACTTTTTTGGGACATTCGAAAAGTGATGCCTTCACTGTCCTCAACTTGCTTTTTTCCGACATTTTCTAAGGGAGCCATTGTAATTGACTAATTGGGATTGGGCCAACTTTCTGTAGCATTAGATAGAGAGTTTCTTCTCTATAGTTGGTGGATGTACTGGGTTGGAACCGCGTGACTACAAACCCGACCTTTCCGTTTACTTTCTTCACTAAGAGAATGTGTTTTCCTAAGGAGTAAGGGCTTTTGTCGATTGTGCTAAAAACACTGGAACAACATAAAATAGTAGGGGTAAGTAGTTTTAGATTCTGTATAAGTTCTATTTGGAACCTGGAACTTACTTTATCACAAATTTTAAGGTCAGTTGTAGCTTCTATTTAGATCACCTGTATTATTAATTTGATGATTGTAATGAATTATCACATTTAATAACCATTACTTATTTTCATAATTCATTGACCACAATATATAACTATAAGAAATACTAACAAAGTAAAAGTCTCAATCATAAAATGTACGCTCAGAATAGTGATGTAAATTATACACTCATCATTGGACGTTATGGAATACCACAAGATTGCATGAAGACATAGATAAAGAAAAAATACAAACTTGTTTCAAGTTCAAGTTCTAGGTTTTATCTACTTAGAATTTGAAAAACACCCGTCAAAATAGCTGCCATAATTTTTGGAATCTTGAACTTATCATGCATAGGTTGAAACCTAGGATCGGACATGCTCCCATTTGTCCGGTTCTTTGGTTCTAAATTCTATTCTGAAACCATACTCACCTCAATAAAATAGGCCTTGTCCACCTACTATCCCCGCTAAATGAAACAAAACTCTTTCTTTGTCCCACAACCTATTTTCATTTGCTGAAAACTCTATGAACTTGGTCTTTGAAGGAAAAATAATGGGGTGCTTAACGTTAGCCCAAGCGACATATTTATTACAGGTGCGAAGGCAAGCCTTGGACTCGAAATGAACAAAAATCAAAAACCTACTGAATCGAATCCATGCTTGTCTGCTATGAAAGAGTTGAGCCTTGCTTATCTTGACACTCCACTTTTTAAACGAGACTTTTCCTTTTAAGAGGAACTTTTTATTTTCATCATCATCAAGCAACTCTCTTTCCCTCTCACCCAATAGAGTTTCCAGTTCGACGTGGACTTGCAAATGACTACCATGTAAGCTTACAACCACTCCACCCTTTTAAGTCACTGGAACTAAAATATTTTGGATTCTGATGGATGACCATCAATCCCGAAGACTTAATGAGCTAGCTTTGCGAATTTGAGACCGCAGTGGGGATCAAAGTGAGAAATCTTTGCTAATTAAGGCCATCACTTCACATTCTGCCATATCTTCAGCAATGTAATAAGCTCCCGTTGTCACTTCATATTCTTCATCCTGTATCGTGCGTACACAACGAGAATCCTATGGAATACTGACGCCCTCAAAAAATTTCCTCTGTTGGCCACTTAGGTGTGTTTTTATTCTACAACCAGAACAAGAGCTCCATTCCGAAACCAAAAAGAGCACCTAGACTTTTCATCTCCGGAGGTCAGGATCTCATTGAACGTACAGCCCACAAAATGCATGAGGGACAATTTTCCTATAATGTCTAGGGTCATTAGGGATTTCATGAACTCGCAAAAACCATTTACAGGAAAACGGAAGTGAATGACAAGGCAATACGAGCTTCAATAGAAAGATTCCTCAATCCTTGCATATAATTGTTGACATATCAACACCAGTGAAGACACGCTATGAGTACTAGAAAATTTAGAACCCGATAGAGCCAACGAGAGGACCACTATAGCAATGAGAAAACAACAAAATGCGAAGCAACCATGTCTAGAACTAGGAAATCCAGTTGGGTTTAGAAACAGCTTGCCTGAGTTTCTTTGAGATTTGTATCGCATCTAACACTAATGCCCTATCCGAATTAAATCATAGGATGCTGCAAGCAGCAAACCAAGGAAATAGCGTTATGTCATTCAAACTGAGCTTGTTGCATTTCCAAAGAAATTTCCCCTGCTTTGTGCTATATCACTTCAAATTGAATCTGGCAGTATTATGTCCGTGGTCCAAAGATGGGAATCATTGTATTGGTATGTACGGATCTAATGTGATAACATCATTTACATTTATTTGCTGCTGATAATAGGCCGATGCAGGAAAATGCAAACAGAGAAAAGAAAGAGAAAGATGAAAGAAAAACAAAATCACATGCAAAAAACTCAATAAATTGAGACATATAAACAAATCAACGAAAGTGACGCCTGCCAATCATGTGACAGCAAGGAAGAGAAAAGAGCATCGGTTGCATAGATGATGGAACAAGCTAATACAAAAATGCTCACAAAGTTTGAGGTAAAATTCAACATACAAAGATCACAAATACAAGGAGTAGACTAAGAAGGTCGACATACATGCTGTCAAAAGAAGAGTAGGGTCCCCAAGCACAAAAGGAAAAGGAACGAAGAGTAGCGTCTTTCCAAATATAAGATCTTTCTTTGTTGGATCATGCGTCAAATCGTTCCAAAGATGCTTCAATTTCTAGCTCTTCAGAAACATAATTTGCAATCATTCATAATCATTAATGCAAACTATGTGGCTTTGACATCAGTAGAGTAATCTGTGAAGAAGAGCAGTTAGAAGAGCATTTAGATAAAGTCAACTTTCTCTGTTATCCACTTGCTCGTCTAAGCCCGCATGAATAAGAAATTTCCAAAACATACCTTAGTTTTCCATACACGGGATCATCTGCATTTTGTCAACAACAAGGTCTGAGCTAAAGCAAACTTATGAAGCCATCTGCCCATTGTCACCATCATCTAACTCAAGGGTGCAGAGACGAAAATTCCCATTATCTCTGGCGAGCACGCGAAAAATTCTCGTGCCTTTCAATCTCAAGATTCTTAAAAAATCCAATCCTGTAATGATGCATTCTCCCTCCATACTTCCGCAGTGGGTGAAATCCAACTCTTCAAGCTTGTTAAGATTTTTTATGGCCTCAGGAAATCGTTTTAGGAAAGTACCAACCATCTTTAGCACTTGAAGATTGTCCAACTTGCCGACAGATGGAGGTAATTCCCCAATTAAGGTGCGCGACAGGTCCATTTCCTGTAGCTTAGTAAGCGATCCAATGAGATCTGGAAGTTGTTTTAGTTTTTCACAACTTCTTAAACTAAGCTTCCGAAGGTTTTCTAAAATTGTAATGGTTTTGACGTCAACCAAATTTATACATTTGCAAGCACTGAGAATTTCAAGTGACGGCAGACAGCCTTTCTTGAAATCAAGTGTTTTAATATTAGTTTCATCGATGAGAAGCTCTTTCAATGCTTTTAGGGGGAACAGTGCTTCTGGCAAAGAGGTAATTTGTATGCAACCCTTCATATTCAAGGTAACTAGATGCACTAAGCCAGAAGTCGATAATTGAGCTGTTGGAATTACTAATAAACAACCTTCCAGGATCAGATGTTCTAAAAATACTTGTTTTGGGAATTCCAGAGCTGCTTCGATCCAACGACAATCTTTTGTGTTCAAGACTTTCAAACGTGTAGCCTTCTGCAAAAATGACATGATTCATATGTTTAGTTACTCCTTCAACTATAATGTCTTAAGATAAAGTGGAGAGTGCACGTGTATCAAAAAAGGCAGATAAGCACATAAATGCCTTACCCTCATCAATGTCCTCCAGTCTTCCAAGCTCAATTTGACTTGGCTTGAACACAAGTCGAGAATTACCAGTTTCTCCATACTCAATGCAAATAACTGTGATTTCTCCCTGCATTCATGCCAATTAAGCCATACTAGGTCCCAAAGAACACCCTCAGTATTTCCTCTAATATCAACACTGTCATCTTCAGAATTTCCTTTAATATCAAAATCGTCCAAATCAAGAAACCTCAGTCGCGGTAGATGAAGAAAATCTTTCCAATGAAAATCCAACGATTTCGAATCTTGATCATCCTTGGGGGTTACACAGAGAGCATCGACCTTTTTTATACCCTGCCAATTTGTGGAAAAAAGGGAAGGGTGAAATTACAACAAAAGATATATGCAATGAAACGATAATATAATCATTGCATCAACAGGAAAACTTGACAAGAATGCTGGAGAAATCTCAGCGTGATTCTACCTGCTTTTCCCGCAACACTGTCCGGACATCTTCATAATCCCACAGCCTGCTGCGCTTCCAGGGATCTTTACAATTCTGCTTGACAGTTTTTCTTCCAAAAATTTCTAGTTGGTTGTGCATCCGAAACTCATTTTCTTCTCCAATATTTACAAAGGATAAGTCTTGAAGCTTATCAAAACCAGTATGTGGGAAACGTTGTTGAGCATCCCACATATAATATGGGTTTCTCTTATTATCCCCTCTAAAGAAGCATGCTATATCAAGGAATATTTCTTTCGTGTCTTCGCTCAAAGAGTCATAGTTTTCCTTATATAAAATTTCCAGTTGCTTCTCCAGGTCCCCTTTAAGTCTATCCGGAGCCTCCTCCCATATTTTATTGCTCTTCCCGCACAAATATTTTCCCACAATTTCAATAGCAAAAGGAAGACGTCCCACCGCAGAAGTGATTTCCTCAGAAAGATTTGTCGGGAGATCATCCGGTTTAATAATAGCATGCTTATAGAAAAGTTCGAGAGCATCATCTTCATTCATTGATGAAACTTGATGGTCAAGCTTACATAAATCCTCAGGTTTGCTATTTTCTGGAACCTTAAAATGTTCAATGATATCTCTTCTTCTGGATGTGAGGATGATTATGCTTCCTAGACCAAACGAAGTGACATCGTTAGCCAATTGTTCGATTTCTCCCCAGTTCTCCACATTATCAAGCACAATTAGAACTCTGTTTTCTTGGAATAGGTGTTGTATCTTTTTGGTACCTTGTTCGGAGCATTTCACTTCCTGAACTCCTTTTCTCCTAAGGTCACGAATCAACTTGTTCTGCAGAGATTCCACGTCTTTATGTATAGTCTTGCGGCAAACATTTTCAAGAAAACTGCAACCATCAAAGAGGTGTTTGATATTGCTGTATAACTCCCTTGCGAGAGTGGTTTTGCCTATCCCGGCCATACCCCACATTACAAACACCGCCCTCCCATTCATCTCCTGTTTTCGGATGACTCGTCCATCCTGATAGTCGAAACCAAGCATTCGCACCAATTGTGGCACGCGTCTGTGTACTCCAACTAAATTTTTAGTCTCCTCTTTCTTTTCCATCAAGAAATCCCTAAGTCGGAAAATGAAATCCTCTAGTTCTCGGAACCTACAAAATGAGAAACGAAGTTTGTCTTTCAGAGCGGTTAGATTTCAGGGAAGGTACGGAGGGTACCGGTGACATCAATCAACCCAGAAAATAAACATGAGGAAAACTGCATAGAGAAACTGCACGATATGCACACATGCATGGCAATTAAAAACGTAAGAAGAAAATGGAATCTCCAGAAGTTAATTGAATCTCAGAAAAAGCGTGGTGAGCATCTTAATATTCAAGCCAATTCTCCAATCTTTCCTTTCTGCAAGCTAAACAAGTAAAGCAATGTCAAAAGAGCGATCACATTACCCGCTGAAGAGATCATTGTAGAATCGTCCCTTTGTATCGCCCACATCTCCCAGACCAGCCTTCTCGAAGTCCGGTCGCTTTACAACACCAATCTCTCCAAGAGCAGCCTCCAAAGCAGCCTCCAGAGCAGCCTCCAGAGCAGCCTTCTTGAATTCCGGTCCCTGTATAGCATCAGTCTCCCCCAGAGCAGCCCCCAGAGCAGCCTCCAGGGCAGCCCGCAGAGCAGCCTCCAGCGCAGCTCCCAGAGCAGCCTCCAGAGCAGCCTTCTTGAAATCCCGTCCACGACCAATCGCTCCCAGAGCAGCCTCCAGAGCAGCCCTCAGGGCAGCCTTCAGATTAGCCTTCTTGAATTCCAGTCCCTTGATACCACCAATCTTTTTCAGAGCAGTCTCCCACTCTTCGATGGTTGACTCAAGATAATACTTATCGGCCCTGTGTTTTTGGAAGGACTTTCTATATGTTCCCCGCTGGTGGCGAACGTCGCAGGGCTCGACGAAGAAGAAAATGGGGTGAATTTCTTTACCCGACTTCACCATTTGAGCCACTTCCATCAGGCAAGCTGCGCTGGAAGCGAAGTCCTGGGAGAAGACTGGGACGCAGATGTCGGAATGCTCGATGGCATCCACGATCTCGGTACCGATCTCCTGACCGAAGTCGATCTCTTCGCTGTCCAGGAATGCTTCAACCCCATCGCGTTTGAGCTGGTCGTACAGGTACTGGACCAAGTTGCGGCGTGTCTCTGGCCCTCTGAAGCTGAGGAACACTTGATAGCGAACCATTGGAACACGAACAACTAATTGCGACACAGGCTCTGGCTCGAATGGAGATGAAGATGATCAAAACTTGATTGAAGTCGTTTGGAGTTCACAAATCTGAATCTGGAGCGTTCACTTCATTACGCCCCTCTAGCCTTAGTCTTGAGTCTTGACCCGAGCGAAGACTTGTCTTAGTCGTCTCCTCTCTCTCTTCTTTTCTTCTTACTTTATTCGGTTCGATGTTTTTGGCAGTTCTATCCTTCGAATCACCGGGTCAGGATCTGCCGAAGGGAAATGATTACGCTGCCTACCGCGTTTAGCAAAATCATCACATCATTTGTGTGTATATATATAAAATAGAATTCGAATGATGGTCTTATAATGAGTTTTACTAAACAGTCAAAATTAGATAACAAAACAACAGTAAGTCAGACAACAAGGAGCCCGGTAACCGCACACAGTTGGATTACCCACGTGACTCTAAATATCTTCTCATTTTGCATAGACCTTTGCCCCGTTTTTTTTTCTCCATAAACTTGTGGTCCGCACTTTGTAATCCTCCTATACATAAGGTCTTAGAATGTGTGAGCTTTAAAAAAAATGGCATTTCAACGCCTCCTCCTTGTCCACCTCTATTTTTTTTTTTGCTTTCTTGTTTCCATAAGTTGGAGGCAAAAACTACCCAAAGAACCAAGAACACCTTACCCGTCGAACAGGTTAAGTTCGGGTCTTTGACTTATGTAGGTGGTCTAGATACATAGCAATTTATACGTAGTTGGTAGAATTTAAACAGGGGCAATCTTCAGTTTCTAAGTTAAAAACTTGATATTACAACCAACTATTAGGGTATCCTATCATTTTCTTGTGCTTTTATTGTATTTTTGGTCAAAATACACCAACAACTTCCTCTCCAACCAAGTTTTTTTTTTTTCTTTTTTGGATTGATAATTAATTTATTGTTGAGTTTATCCCGAAAATAAGCTGAAATTGATCACATCATCCCAACCAAACAGTATTATACATGGACGCACGCAAAAAGAGGCGTTCGAATTGGATAAAGAGGCATTCGAATTGGATAATTCATATTAGGATCATTCTATTTTAATACTTTCCAAATAGTATATGTACCTCCAAGCTAATAACAGTAGAAGGCATTAGACTTCATCCTGAAAAACGGGTTATCAGCTCTACCTGATCTATGAACTTTCAATACCACTTATTTGGATGATGCTATGTTTCATCTAAGTATAGGGCTCCATATTGTGCCCCAAAAAAATACTTTCCAAATGCTAGTCAAAATAAAGAAGATGAATCATACCTATCCAATCACCTTGTTAAAGATGATTTTATACTTAGCCAATCGATGTTAAAAGAAGAAAATACCATCATCTTGACAAATACAGGGGATTAAAATCGAGTCCCCGTGCCACCAAGTCCAATTCTCCGTCCGTGACGTTAAAGATTTTTGGGGATCCGTCTTCTCCCTGAACGGAAGTACACATGGCATCGCAATGAAAGGACATCGGTGATCCTCCGGTATTACCAAATCACATCGTGCTTAGGCGATGTCAGTCAATAGGGCTCAATTGAGAAATTCTGCTTCTCTTTTGAAAACCAGTTGGAGTTGAGATGTCCAAGAGTTTGTTTGGAGTAATGACGTGAAGTCTCGTATAGGTAAATAATTTTGGGACGTTTTGTTTGGAATATATGGATCTAATTTGGAAGATAAAACAATCCTACGAAAGTCCACTAGAAAGACAAATTAGGATTATGAGTTTGGGAAATAATTAACGTTAAAAGTTTTCCGGAAGAGGACAAATTAGGATTAGTTAAGAAACAATTGATATTGACAATCTACGGGAAGAGAAGGTAAGTGGGGATTAGTTAGGCATTGAGGAACTTTCAAAGTTCACCACAATAAAGAGGTGGATCGGGATAAGTATGTTATGGTTCGAACTTGAGTTGGCTATTGATATGAAGATAAATTAAATTGACATACCTAATTGGATTTTTTTTTTTTTTATCTTTAATTGGCATAATATTTAGAAAAATTCAAAAACAACACTTTGACAACGTAGAATTAAGTTATTGTACTAAAACGTCTCGCTTTCCCGTCACCCCAAAAGAGTCATACTTTTATTTGAACTTTCTATTCTGAAAATAATTTCGCTTGTCCTTATTCTGATTTAAAGCTCTGAAGAGATGCCTGATGAAGTTGTTATGTACCTCAGTGCCTCTAAAATTCAAGAAGACGTCGTAAATTCTTTTTGGGTTTCGATGAAAAAATCATTGGACGATGGAGTTTAACAATTGATGACAAATACTAGCTTAAGATTTGGTACAGCGTTTAACTAGGCAGCTCGTTCATCACTTGTTCTTCTTGTTAATTTATTCTTATGCTAGAGGACAGAGACGGCCGACTTTTTTTAGTACCTTGGAAAATGGTGGTGCTCACGGATGGACCCGCATATGAAGGTGTGAACACATGGACTTACTTTAATTGAAGACCGCATACCACCGCATTATTTGGACTGTCAGAGTGACACAAGCCTTTTCTTGTGGCGACAAAAGTAGTAAATAGTATAACAGATCGGTACTGGTCCTATTGAACTCAATTATCGCACAAACCGTCAAACAACTTTTAAGGTGGTGGATTCTCGGTATCTAGGCCGTGGGCTCACTGATTAAAAAAATAAAAAACTTTGTTGGCTTCCTTGAGATTTCATCCCCAACCTTTGAGAAGTTTTTTTCTTGCTGTATAATAATTTACCATATGATCACTCAAGACGTATATAATTACATGCACAATTAAGTGTACCACAAGAAAAATGGGATAAGCAAAAAAATTTAAAAAAGAAAAGAAAGCACAGCTTTTTACTCTTACTTAAATTCAAATAAAATGTTTTTCAGTGCATGGTCCAATGGGAATTTACTAGAATAACGTGCCATCACTAGTTTAATACTCGCCTAACTTGGAAGTGGACTTGTAGGAACTAGTTTAATACGATGTTGTTAATTAAGCACCAGCCATGATTGACCTCCTTCACCTCTGGCCTTCTCACCTCTTGTATTGACAAAAATCGTGTGTTTTGACAAACTTCCTAATAAATTTTGAAGCTGACAAAATTATCCCTGAATGTTTGGTAAGTCTGATAAATGTTTTGAAATATCTTGAATCAGGAAAATACTCTTGGAAGAGAAGCCTATAACAATCTTGATCTTGTTCGGACTTAATTTTAGATTGCAGAATCTACTTTGGATGTGATAGGTTCAAAGTTTATGCTGAAAATGAAGATTTTCAGATTTAGAGAACTACTTATGTTCCCATTCAGACACATGTCCAAAATGTATATAACGGTTAGTGATTTGACTCGAATTTCACACTTAGGAATCCAAACATGCTTGTGAAGAAGAAGACGTTGCAGATGGTGGACTAATAGCGGACCGTGACCATTGAGATGCAGCCCAACCCCCAACACCACAGCCACGGAGGTCATCGGCCTCAATTGAAACGAATCAACGGAGGTCACAACCTCCATGGCCGTGGATCTCTGTGTCACTCCAAAAAAAACAAGCGAATTGGACCTAGCCAAGCCTCGATGCCACGGCCACGAAGGTGGGCCGACCTCACACAACTACAGATATGGGGTTGCGCGAGGTGAGGGACCTCCATGGACACAGTAGCGACCCCAGATCAAGGGTTGCCTGCAGTCGACGAGGTTAGATCCAAACTTAGTGGTGTTGAATCAGACGTCCTGAGCTCGAATCCCACCTCAATGGCGTTGAATTTGACCCGAGCATCCTTGCCTCGGTCGCCCTCCAATAACTGATCACAACTCGATCTTCTTCCTTGGCTTGAGTCAATCTTCTTCCTCGACTTGACTGTTGGTTCCTCAGCTCAAGTCTTCTTCAGAGGAATATCAACAGATCGGGCTCGCTGGGTTGGCCGCACCTCCATTGAGGTCGAATGGTGTTGAATTTGACACAAGCTTGAATTAGGTGAGAGCGACCCTTGTCCAACCCTCCCTAGGCATTGCCGGTATCCAGCCATCATTTGAGACTAGCCACTTGAGAAAAGGAAAGAAAGAAAGGAAAAGAATAAAAAGACAAAAATGCCCTTGATTAGTTGAAAATGTTAACTTCACACTCTTATTTAAAGTCAGGTTCACTTTAAACAGGCTTTTATTTGAAATAAAATTCAATTTTGAATTATTATTTAAGAAAATAATAGCATTTCGGATCCTTATTTAAAATTAAGAAATGATTATATTATGAAAATAACCGTCCGTTCTAAACCACAAAAAAAAAAAAAAAAAAAAAAAAACTATAAATTAATATGTGGTCAACTTTTTCAAGAATTTGTGATTCATAATAAGTTGTTATCCTACCATCGCCTTGATAGCTGCGATGGTTTGGGCCAGCTCTCTCCCTCACAAAGAGGAGGAGTTCGAATTCCTCACGGTCGCTTGGGGTTTTAAATATGACGTCGGGGTGGTGGGTCCTCCGCTAGCGTCACTCCAGGGTTTTGCCGCCACCGCTGCCTATATACGGGTTTATACGGGTTTCCTGGGTATCAAAAAAAAAAAAGTTGTTATCCTCTTAGTAGCTTAAAGATTGTTATAGTAACAAAGTCCTTTAAAATTTTCCCAATTAGTTATAAAAAAAAAGTTAAGATGGACAAAAAGAAAGCATTCAAATTCCATTTCAGATATGGGTTCAGTATTCTTGCTAATTAAAGCTTTAATTGATTTCATTCAAGTAAAATTTGATTTAGTCCAATAGAAAAATTACATTGAATAATTAAATTGACTTTGAGAAATGGGAATAACTTCTGTTAACATATAAGACGATCCATTATTTTTTTCTCTTTTGATTGTACAGATTGTCAAATGGAATAAATTACACCTGTTACTTTGATATTAAAAAATAGATATTTGTCCCAAATATGCAATATAAGTTCGAAGAAAAACAAAGTGTACATTGCCATTCAGTCAATAAAAATGATCATTTTATATTTCTCTTATTTTTATTTTGTACTTTTTCAAATATAGATTTCATTATTATACATGAAAGATCAATTTTTTATTAATATTTTATGTTCTCAGGAAACTCAACATTATGACGTTTATTTATATGACGTAAACCTTAGACCTTCATAAAGTATGATATTCTTTTTCACAAAATTATAAAACAGGTTATACAAATCTCATATTTTTCTCTTACATGGCGCATCATATCAATGGATTACTAATAATTCAAAAATATGCACAATGGAAATGCCCGCGCTAGTATCAAATGAAGCCCCCGTTTGCTCGATTCCTCCTCGGCATCAACTTATTACACAGTCCCCAACTATTGCTTTAATTAGTCTTTCATTGTAAATTTACCACAACTATTGAAAAGTCTTTGAGAAAGACTTACGAGGGAGACCGCGGGCACCCCAAGGGATAAAAAAGTAAAAAGATCACCGCCAGGCAGTGTCAAAATGAGACCATCGTCTTTTGAATGATCCACTATCAGCAAGTGTAGAACAGCACGCAGTACTTTGGGCCTGAAAAAAAGAAAAAAACGACCATGCAAATATCAGAGGAAGCTCTGATACTTTAAAAGGAAATATCAGTAGATACAATAACAATTATCCGGATAACTTACAGAGCATAGCCAAGGCTAAGTAGAACAGAGAACGGTTTCAATGACCTTGTTATCCAAGTTATACAGTGATGAAACAATGCTTGTCCCAAAGGTGAGACACCTTTTCCTTCAATTCTGGATTCAAATACACAATAACCAAGCTAGAGGGAAGTGTCGGCAACTCATGAAGCATGTTGCAGTGAAGTACATCAAGAGTCTCCAGCTTGGGAAGATCCCTGATTTCAGAAGGTAGGCTGGAAATAGACGAATTTTGCAATCTCAAGATCCTCAGATTTTTTAAATTCCTAATATCTCCAGGAATCTCTCCTTCTATATTCATACACGAGGAGGCATGTATTTCTTCAATGCTATGTAGATGCCAAATAAAACTAGGAAACTTGCTTATGAAGCAATGGTCCATCTTTAACACTCTCAACCTCCGCAAATTACCAAAGGAATCTGGCAATTCAAAAATGCCTGTTCCCGAAATATCCAGCTCCTCTAAAGGGCTTTGACCAATGGACTCTGGAAGTTTTCGTATCCAATGACAATTCCTCAATGACAAGTGTCGGAGTTTTACCAGCTCTCCAACTCCACTGGGGAGACTCAATGACACACAATTGGAGGCAGAAAGAGTTTCAAGTTCCTTTGAATCACTTCCCAAGGGAATAATACGCACAGAAGTCTCATCAATGAGGAGCTCTTTCAAAGCTTTCAAGGCACCCAGTTCATCAGGCAACCTGTTGAGTTCAATGCAGGACTTCAAATTCAGGCAAAGCAATTTTTTGAGACCCCCGACCGAAGGATCCAAATGGACCAACTGAGAGCATCGCTCTAGAATCAGTATCTCCAAATTTGGAAAGCTAGAAAATGTAGGACTTATCAGTAAGTCAGTGCAACCAGTGAGATTTAAGACTTTCAATTGCTCCATCTGTAAAACGGGAGAGAAAAAATCATAAGGTCAACTGCCAGATAATTAATAGAATAAATGCATTAGAGCAGTAAATAGGAAACCACCTTGATTAACTTCCAACCTCCCCAGTCTTCAGTGACCTTGCTCCATGAAAGGTCAAGAATGACCAGTTCCGTCAGACTAAATTCTGTTGCTATGAAATCTGTCGAGCACACTTGCCAACGAAGCCACCTCAACTTTGGAAATACATTTGCAAAATTTCCAGTCATACTTGCATGGTCCAATTTCAGGAACCTTACTCTTGACATGCCCTTGAAATCGGTTTCTGTAAATGTATGGGGATGAACATTTTTCAAGTCAAAGGAAAGGGCTTCCACCTCTCCCATTCCCTATATTTGCCAAGAGTAACAAATCAATCCAAAGCTATAAAGCACAATGAAAATTTTTTACTATGTGATAAGGACTAAGGTGGCTTCTTTTTTGTGCATGCAAAGAAGACCTATAGATGGTAAAATAACTGAAGAACTAAATAACAAATTACACCTCAAGCGTCAAGGCTTTCATTTTACAGAAGAAAACAAACCATTGAACCAATAGCCTTTACCTCTTTCCCACTGATTCCTTCCAGGTCTGTAACATGCACGTATTGTCTACTGAGCTTAGTTTCTCCTTGATCTATAGTACTGCAGAGGTGTTTCAACAGTTTATGCATCCGCAGCATGTTGTCTTCGCCAATTTTTGCTAGGGGCATCGGAACTTGGTAAGAAGGCAAAAGATCTAGATCAGGCCACATATATGATGCAATTTGGCTATCCACGCCATTGGCAAACCATGCTATGTCCTGAAATATTTGTTTCTGCTTTTCATCTAATGCTTTGTAACAGATTTTCAAAATCTCCCTACAATCCTTCAAAATCTCTCGGGAGTGTGGTTTTATCATCTCCTCCATCTTCCTCCAATCTTTTATTGTTTTTCCATGTAGAAGTGAACCGATAACTTCAATAACAAATGGAACCTGCCCTGTGGCTTTGACAATGCACTTCCCAATTTCAGGATACCAAGGTTTTGAAGCATGCTTGTGAAAAAGTTCAAGAGCTTGACCATTATCCATCTTATTCACCTCATAGATATTAGCCCTTTCTGGAAAAACATCTGTTTCTAGAATTCCAAGATTTTCTGACGTAACAATTATCCGACTTCCAGGACCAAACCACTCAAGCTGGGTACCGACTAGATCATAAAGATGAGACAGTTCTTCCACATCATCTAGGACAATAAGAGCTTTTATGTTGCTTAATACATCCAGGAAAAACTTGATTCCTCCTTCAAAAGAAGCAACATCACCATCTCGATTAAGAATATCACATATCAACTTAGTTTGCAGAAACTGGATACCGCCATTAATTTGCGCTTTTTCCCCAATCTCTGCAAGAAAGCTACAACTATCAAAACAAGAGGAGAGTCGGTTGTATATGGCCTTTGCAATAGTTGTCTTGCCAATTCCGTTAGTTCCATGGATTCCAACCATGCGTGGTTTACCCCCATCATCTTCTATTGCCAATAACTTGATTACCTCCTTCACTCGATCATCAATACCAATTACCTGCTCAAT
The DNA here is from genome assembly GCA_017140325.1 of Eucalyptus leucophloia subsp. euroa. NCBI lineage: Eukaryota > Viridiplantae > Streptophyta > Magnoliopsida > Myrtales > Myrtaceae > Eucalyptus > Eucalyptus leucophloia. The sequence continues at coordinate 25,188,248 of CM029471.1, forward strand.
TGTGGCAAATGAGGTCTGCAAACTTTCCAACTCCTTAAGATCAAGAAGTGGTGGAATCGATTTCAAATTAGGACACTCCCAGATCCTAAGTGCAGAGAGATTAGGAAGTGATGAAAGGGCGTGAAGATCACTTTTGGTGCACTTCACTATAGGTAGCGCACCAATTTCCAAACGCATGAGGCTAGTAAGCTCACCAAGTGGTGGGAGACTTTTGCATGCTGTGCAATGAAACAACCGTAGCTCAACCAACTTAGGCATGCGAGATATCCAGCTTGGAAACCCTGCCCCCATAGCCCCTTATTTCTAAGCTTCGAAGATTTAAGCTTGGCTGCAGCTCTTCGAGTAGAACTTCATCACTTTCTTTTCCAGCAAACTGTAATACAAGTGATACTAAGGAATCCTTCTTCTTCAAGTTTGCAGCATTTGATTCTGCTGCCGCATCTGCTATTTCTCCCTTAACTTCTATTCTTATGCTTCCTCTCAAATTGCTTAACCTATTCAACTCCCCCAGCCCACCGCAATTCTTTGAACAAGAATCATCCCCGGGCAGAAAAAAATCGGTTAGAGTGTGCAAAAGAGTCAACTGGCCCAACCCTTGTGGCATATGAGATAGGGCATTACAATCGCTTATCTCAAGTTGCCTTAGGTTGACCAATTTTCTAAAATCATTAGGCAATTCTATTAGCTTCTTACACTTATTGAGTTTAAGTACTTGCAAGGTTTGCAATCTTGTCATAAAATTAGGAAGCCTTACAATTCCTTCATTTTCAGAGAGATCTAGAAATGCCAGGTGCTTCAACTCACAAATGGAATCTGGCAACTTTTCAATGCCACTATCATGCCAATCCAAGACACGCAATAACTTGAAATTAGAAAGGAATTTGCGAAGAGTTTCTTCATCCATTTGAGTTCCACATCTCCCACTTTTTGTTTGATCCGTTTTGATGAATGTCCTGAGACCTTTCACTAGATAAGATGGAAATTCAGATGATAAATCTAAAGTTGAATCCCACGATAGATGGCGAGTTCCTTTATAAATTGACCACATTTTCTCATGAGTTGCTTGAAAATACTCACCTTTAGTAATGTTGCACACTAGGTGATATACTGAATCATGCATCTTACAAGACGTCACATTTCCGAATTCATCTTTAGTGCAGTCTTGAAAGAAATTCCTCCAAAGTAGATCCATGAAATACTCATGAGCAATATCTTCCATATCCTGATCGATGTTGTCTATGGGCTGGACAAATCCTTCTGCTATCCAGAGACTCGTCAACATTTGCTTATCAATCACCCAGTCTTCAGGAAACAATGAACAGAAGGCAAAGCACTGTTTTAGATGGCATGGGAGATAAATATAACAAGACCCAAGCATTGAACTTAAGCCACCTGAGCGTGCAGAAACTTCTGAGATCTCATTCTGAAATTTAGAACGCTCAGCTTCAATTTTCTTGAAGAATAATAGACGTCCGATCGTTCGTATTGCCAAAGGGATTCCATCACACGTTTCGACCATCCGCCTCCCGATGTCTACCTTAATTGGATTTCTAATCTCTTCTTCCTGGCAAGCCATTTTCATCAATAAATCAACAGAAGACTCTGTTCGAAGGGCCTCAAGACGATAAGATGGGGATGTACTCATAGCTTCCGCAATGTGCTGATAGCATGTAGTTATCAGAATCTTGCTTCCTTGGGCACCTCTCATCAATAAATTTGTCAAGCTCTGCCATTGTTCAGGATCCTTATGCCGCAGATCATCAATAACTAGGAGAAATTTTCGCAATTGCTCCATGTCATCTGCTCTCTCTGTTGTCTCTCTTCCTATGATTTTTCGCACTTCCCTTTCCAGATCGTAGAAGTCCTTGTTACCCACACAGACCCATATCCTTAAATCGAAATGATTCTTGACCATGTCATCTTCGTATAGACAGCGAGCAAGAGCCGTCTTTCCAATCCCACTCTCACCCCATATTGAAAGGACGGAAATTTGTTCATCAGTGTCAGAGTCTAACAAGAAGTTCATAATTGCGCTTTTATCATCCTCTCTCCCTATAATCTCATCATCGTACACAAAGGAGTCCAACCGCTCTCTTCTCTCTACACGCACAACATCCGCGTACTTTCGCAAGCGCAAATCCCTCCCTTGAGCAGCGATGGCTTCTAATTTCTCCCTGATTTTCTTCGCACGGGCGCTCATCTCCAGCCTTAAATGAGGTTTTTCAGAAGGCGAAGAGGAGGAGGGAATTACCTGCTTCAACTTCTCATCTTTGCTCGGCGATTCTCGTAATTGCATAACTCCCAGGTTCCATTCTTCGAGTAAGTCCTCCGCATCATAGAAAGCATCTTTGAGACCGGGAAGCCATCGTTCGATGAGCCAGGGACCTCTGAGGCTCCGCTTTTCCGCATCGGGCAATATACTTTGGAGAAAGGAAACGGTTTTCTTGAACTCGGAAAAATCGCCGCCAGCGCCCCATAATTCTTCATCATTTGGGAAATCATCCAGAAGTTTAACTACTCTCAAGATGAGTGCTTCCGCCATGGCTCTTCGGAGGTGAAGGGGATCCTGCGCCTCCTCTTTTTTCCTTTGGGGAGGATGCTCTGCCGATGCCGAGTCACGACCTGTTTGGTCTCCTCCCGTTCTATGCAGTATGCACAGCCAATCAGTATCAAAAAGACGAAAATACCCTCATTTGACAATACACGGATTAATAAAATCGAGCTTACTGGGCCACCATTTCCCATTCTCTCTCTCTCTCTCTCTCTCTCTCTCTCTATGACTTTATTAAAGATTTTCCAAGGACTATCATCATCATGAACGGAAGTAATTATGCGAAAAAGTCTAATATAGTAAATAATATTGGGAGATATCTAATGTGGGACTTTTGTTTGAGTAGGGATCTAATATGGAAAGAAAAATGCTGCTAAAAGGTCCACCAGAAAAACAAGTGAGGATTAAGAGCTTAGGAAATAATTAACGTTTATAGTCTTCCAAATTTGTCGTCAACACACCCCATAATTGTGCATCATTTGCCAAATCATCCAAAAGTTTAGCAAACTTGGATAAGATTGCCTCCGCCATTGCTCTTCCCTTCTCTTTTTCTTTCGGGAGGATGCTCTAGCAATGCTAGGTAAACATGGGTGGTATGTCTCATCAACATTTACAGTATCCAAAAAAGCTCACGACACAGCATACACGACAACACAAAGTAAAACCGAACCATGCGTTGCAGCATCTCGTTCAAATGTAACCTGACGAATTTAAGAGACAAGATGGTATATGTAATGCCATGGAGGAAAACATCTTTCCTAACTAGAGAATTTAGAATATCAGAGGAACTGTCCTTTTAAGACCACCGTTTACCAATAAACTGTCCGTCCCTTCATTGTATGCGAACAGCTCAGTTCATCCAACAAAATTTGCTTTCTAGAGTATAAAGAATAGCTCAAATGTTTCTTGAAATCTGCAGCATCCAGGTTCATGCTTTAACATGTTAAAGTGGTTTTATTTGTTTATAGGTGGCTTCGCAAACTAATTTGCTCAGGTACAATGCCAACCAAGTTTGTTTTCTTTGTGCTCCCGTAGGAATAGCTATTGGCAAGTGAGATAGAAATACTCACCACGAAGGAAAAGAAACTTGCACTGCAAAACCCCCTGCGATCAGCAAACAAACTAAAACAATTAATAAAAATACTCACCAAAAAGGAAAAGCAATAATTTGCAATGTAAAACCCCCATGCAATGATGCAATCAGCAAACTAACTATATTGGCAAGTTCCAATTTTTTTTATGGTGTTCTCTGTTCTGTAACCGAAAGGAAAAGCAGAATAGAAAATATGAAAGCTTTTGTCTTCCTCATAAAACTCTCTCTCTCTCTCTCTCTCTCTCTCTCTCTCTCTCTCTCTCTCTCATCCTCTTTGTTTCGTCTCTAAGCTAAGCGTCGGAAGATTTGCTCGTTTCTCACCAGTTGGGTATCTCACCAGTCTCTCTCTCTCTCAACAGAACAATCTTATATTTTAACTTGGTAGCATACAACGCAAAGCCCAGATCAGCCAATCCTTCGAAATCAAACCTTCAACCCTTCCAAAAAGACAAAGAAAAAAGGAGTTTACCCCAAAAACATTAAATTTCGGACTCACCTCGGTTGCTCTGAATAGCTGTGTCGGAGTTGCGAGCTGCAAAAGAGAGGCGATGGTGATGAGTCTGCGTCCAGCGACAAGAAGTTGGGTTGCGTTCTTACAGAGCAAATGGTGGCGACAATGAGAGGCAAACAGTTTTTTTAACAATGGCTAAAAATCGGTTCCAAAACCGGTCTGGCTCGTGAGCGCTGGGTAGGTCTTTACTTGGTACTGGGACCGGTTCCAATCGGTTCCCAAAAACTAGAACCGGTCCCCGGACGGGTTCAATCAAAACCAATTCCCGGATCTCCTCCCGTTCTATGCACAACCAATCAGTATTAAAAAGACGAAAATACCCTCATTTGCCAATATAGGGATTAAAATCGAGCATACTATTACTGTGGCCCCATTCCCCATCTTCTCTCTCTATATTAAAGATTTTTCAAGGACTATCATCATCATGAACGGAAGTAATCAAGCGAAGTCTAATAAAGTAAGTAATTTTGGGAGATATCTAATGTGGGACTTTTGTTTGAGTAGCGATCTGAGGTGGGAACAAAAGTGCTCCTAAAATGTCCACCAGAAAGACAAATGAGGATTAAGAGTTCAAGGAATAATTAACGTTTAAAATCTTCCAAATTCATTGCCAACACTCCATAATTGTTCATCATTTGCCAAATCATCCAGAAGTTTAGCAAACTTGGAGACGATTGCCCCCGCCATAGCTCTTTGGGGGTGAAGGGATCCTCTCCTCTTCTTCTTTTGGGAGGATGCTCTGGCGATGCTAAGTAGACGTGGGTGGTAATCCTATAAGTCACACAGGCTCCTATTCTATACACAGCCGATCAGTGTCAAAAAGACGAAAATACCCTCACTTGACGATACGGGATTAATAAAATCGAGCCTTCCTTGCCTAAATTCCCCATTCTCTCTCTCTCTCTCTCTCCATGACGTTAAAGATTTTGCAAGATCTATGATAAGTAAGCATGGGTGGTAATCCTACAGCATTTCCAAATCACATTGCTCTTAAGCAATTTTCAATCCTTACACATACAATTGGGCTCAATTGATCTATGATAAGATGTTTCCCGTTCGATTGGGCTCAATCAATTACGTATAAGTTGTTCTCACATTCAATTAATTAGATGTAGAGCAATCCATAAGAGGGGGCAGGGCTGGATATGAGGAAAATTCAGCCAAGTCCCAACCACCATTCTCTTTTGAAAATTTGGTGGAGTTGAGATGGTCAAGAGTTTTGCTTGGAGTAGCGATCGAGATGTCTAATATGGTAAACAATTTTGGAAGATATGTAGAGTACGTTTGTTTCGCAAAATATGAATAAAAAAAATTATTGCTTTTCTCCTCTTAAAAAGGAATAAAGGAAAAGTATTTTCATTATTCGTTAAAATATTTATATATAAATTTTCATGGGTGTTAAAAATATTTATTATTACTAATTATTTCAAATGGTATAAATGATCATTTTTAAGATTCCAAATAATTCATTTCTAGTGAAACAATCGAAGCCCTAAATGGGAATTTTGTTTGAGTAGGGATCTAATGTGGAAAGAAAAATGCTACTTGAGATACGTTTACAATGTTTACAAAAAATATTTTTCCAGGAAAATGCCATTACTTTCTGTTCGTATAAAACTTGAAAATGAAGTGGAAAATATTTTTCACTATTCGATAATTCTCTATGCACTTTTTTTCAATAATTTTATTACTATTTTAATTTTAAAATCAATTTTAAAATTATATTTTAAAAATCGATTTTTATTTTATTTTTAAAACAAATCAATTTTTTGATTATATTTTATTTTTCTTTTCTTTCTTTTTTATCTTCTTCTTCTTTGGTGATCATCGGCCATAGCGATCGCCGACAATCGGCCAAAGGCTAGCTTCGCTGGCTCCCCAATCTGGGCGAGCAATGAGCTCGAGCTCGCCAACCTCGGCCTTGCCCGGATCGGCAAGTTAGGCAAGGCCCAAGGTCAGGTGGCGTGAGCCTCAACTTTGAGGCTCGCTTGTGTCCGATCCACGACCATAGTCGTGCCAACCGACGACTGGCCAAAGAAGAAGGTGAAAAAAATAAAAGGAAAATGAAAAGAAAAAGAAAATTAATTTAAAATTCGAATTATTAAAAAGGAAAACAAGAAAGAAGGAGGTTAGTAGAGTATGAGACAAGAGAGAGAGAGTGAGCAAGGAAAATGTTTTTTTCAATTTAAAAAGTGGAAAACATTTTTCCTCTTTTTAGAAGACTTTTTTCCTTGGTGGAAAATCTTTTCCACAACTAGTTCATTTTCTGTAAAATGAACACAAAAAAATCCAGAAAATATTTTTCTAGAAGTTATTTTCCGTGAAACAAATGGACCCTAAGAGTTTAGGAAATAATCAACGTTTAGTTAGGATTTTGTTAAGACATAATCAACATTGAAAATCTATCGAAAGAGAAGACAAATGAGGATTATTTAAGCAATGAGGATCGTTCAATACAATAACGTGAGTACACAGTTTAATGGGTAATTAGAATAGCATGACCTGACGGCATCATCATCACTAGTTTAATACCTTTGGAACTTGAAAGTAACCATTGGGATTTGCTCCAGTGGCCACCCTTTCAACGTAGAATGGAGAGGTAGGGAGCTTGAATCCTCATAATCTTAGTGGGGTTGGGATGTAACGATTTAGTTTTAAATGTGGGTTTTAACTCCCACGCCTTGCAATGAGGCACAGTAAAAAGTCTAAGAGTAAGAGTTAGAATAGGAGTATGGTAGAGTAGAAAAAAAAACTTGGAAGTGGTCTATACAAATTTGGTGGACTACTTATATGAACTAAATTAGTATAATGTTGTTACTTAAGCACGGCCATGGGTGACCCCCTTCATCCCCTCTCATTCTCACCTCCCATGTTGAAGAAAAGTTGAACGAACATTGCTCTAGTGTCCTGTCATGTGGGTTAGTGCCAGAATGACATCGATACGGTTCGAATTCCGCATGGCGTTGGGGAAAATTCTGATTTTACCTTCATAAATTTTGTGTTGAATTGCCTCGTTGGATCCTCCACCCATGTCATGCCAATCACCCCCATCTACTTCTGAGTGGGTGAATAAGGTGACTTTGGGCCTACACCAGTCACTTTACTATGTGATTCGTGCAACTTTGATCCAAATGGCCTCTTTGCTGATTCTGAGTATCTGTTTGATTTTTAGAGTATATGTTTGATTCGAAGTATCTCTTAGATCATGATTCTAACTCTAAGCATATATTTGATTCTAAGTATCTCTTATATCATGATTACATTTGATTGCAATCTCTATTGTAATATTACGTCACTTTAGATGGCCATTTTGTAAAGCTTATAAATAGGCTCATATAGTTTAATGAAATATACAGAAACTTCCATAGCTTTATTTTCCGCTTTACATTTATCATGGTATCAAAGCGTTGTACTCTCAAGATAACAAATCTAGTCTCTTCAGTCAACAACTCTAAGACAATTGCTTCAAGATGAAATAGTTGATCTTGACGTGGAAGGGAAGCTCCCACGGGTTCAAATTCATCATTAAGTGCCATCAAAAGTTGCATGACATGTATGCAATTGCAATATTCAACGAACTTACGAGCATTGGAATCCTCATCCTATTGTGGTGCAAATAATGCTAGTTGATCCCATATAATATGCATTGATGATAAAAGAAATCATTGATGGACTGACCTACCTCTTGATGCATGCGATGTAGATTTCCCAATAGCTTATATTAATGGGAAATATCTAAAGTAGAATATCGGCTAGCAAGTAAATCCCAAGCGTCCTTGGCCATATTAAGACAACAAATTGAAGTATGATCGAGGGAATTGAAGTATTCCAAAACCATGTAAGGATTTGATAGTTTTTGCTATCTCAATCCTCTAAGCATCCGCTAAATTGTGCCAAAGTCGGCGTCCTTTCAAAAAACTAGATGTTTCTTAAGTCCATAAAATATAATTGAGACCATTCAAAATGGTCTGAATGGGTATTGAAACTTCCAAATTTTCCATAATGTGCAATAAACTAGTATAAACCTAGGAGATTATTTACTGAGTTCAAGGAAAATAGGTACTTCTAGAGCTAATATGTAGCAGAAAAGGCCACGGATAGATTCAGAACGTCAAACTACCTCAGCAACTTATCGAAAACAAGTCAAACCGGCCCGAAAGTAGTAGGTGAACTGGTCTAGTCAACGTCGGTCATCTGGTCAACGACCGGGCAACAGTAGTCAACGACCGGTCAACAGTCAAGGTCAGAGGCTGACATGTCAGATGATGTGGCAATTGCGTAGCAAATGACATGTCAATTACGTGGGCAAATGATGATGTCACTCTGAGGTTGGCGTGACAAATCACGTGAGATGCAGTGGCGAGTGAAGACCACTCACATAAGCTGCGGCAGTGTGAACGCATGAGGGTAACACCTCACCTGTTATAGAGTCGTGAGACAAACAATTCCATCGTGAGACGATGACTGGCTTTCCAGATCCTGACTCCTAATGCGAAGTAGAGGCAAATGGTTGTGTTGGTTTGCTGAATTATGGTATGAAAGATGTCAAAACAGCACCAAAATGTGTCAAGGTCAATGAATCCCGAGAGGTGGCGGCACAGACTATGTATAATCTTGTGCTCACTTATGTTGGTTTTTTGAGTATGACATTGTGCACAAAGGGTATAGATATTGAGATCTAATATCTAATTGTCTATGTGTGTCTCGTCATATTACTTTTTGGGAATATAAGATTTCTCTTCTCTCCATCTTTTTCAGTCATCTCCAACTATTTGCTTCTTCACCAATCCTTCAATGGAACTATTTCTTGAAGGTGACACATTGGCATCTTCCTCTTCGGAGTTGTCCTTCTCTTATCCTGATGCAAGTACATCTGATGATCCCATCTCGACAATTCCTAATAAGTCTATGCCATCCGCAGATTCTCCACCCTTAAAAATACCTTCTTCTCCTGCTCGTCATTCCACATGTGTAAGTCAATCTTATGTTTGGCTTCATGACTTTCATTGTTACTCTACCATTGCTTCTTTTCACAAGCCTCGTACATATAGAGAAGGTCTTACTAATCCTGTTGGGCAACAAGCAATGGTGGATAAGTTACAAGCATTAGATAAATCTCATACTTGGGATTTGATTGATTTGCCACATGGAAAGTCTGCTATAGGTTATAAATGGGTATATAAGATCAAAACAAAGATAGATGGTACAGTGGAACACTACAAAGCTTGAGTTACAAAAGGTTTTATTCAAGAGTATGGGATTAATTATGATGAGATATTTACTCCAGTTGCATGTCTTATGTCTGTTCGAAGTTTGCTTGTTGTCGTCTCTATTAAGCGATGACCTTTGTTCCAAATGGATGTTAAAAATGCTTGTATCAATGGTGATCTTACTGAGGAAGTATATATGGAACCTCCTCCTGGATACACTACTTTTGATAAAGTGTGTTGATTACGTCGAGTGTTACATAGATTGAAGGAGGCTCCTCATGCACAGTACTTTCAGTTTAACTCTACCATGGAACGCCTTGGATTTAAATCCAATCCCTATGACAATGCTTTATTTGTTCAATGAACATCTCATTGGTATATTCTACTACTTTAAGATATGGACAACAAGATTATCATAGATGATGATTCTACTAGCATTACAAAACTCTAGTAGTATCTCAGTAAATAGTTTGAATGAAAGATCTCGGCCAACTTAGTTATTTTCTATGCTTGAAGGTTACTTCAGATTCTTTTGACTATTATCTTTCTCAAGCTATGTATGCCCTGATCTTCTTTCTCGAGCAAGACTTACTAATAATAAGATTGCCACAACCCCCATTGAAACCAATGCCAAATTTAATGACAAATATGGGACTCCTCTTTTGAATCCTACTCTTTATCGACAGCAAGTTGACAGTCTTGTATACCTGTGACTCGTCTTAACATAGCCTACACCATTCACATTGTTAGTTAGTTCATTACTGCACCACGAACCACTCATTTCGCTGCTGTTCTTCGCATGCATCGCTATGTTAAGGGCACTTTATTTCATGATCTTCATTTTTCTGCTCAATATATCTTGGAGTTGAAGGCTTACTCTAATGATGTATGGGTTGGAAACCCTCTTGATCGTCGCTCCGCTACTGGCCATTGCTTTTTTAGAAACGAACAATTGTTGCTCGATCTAATATAGAAGCAAAATATCGTGCCATTGTTGATACAATAGCAGAATTATTATGGTTGTCAATGGTTATAAGAGGACATGGGCACTCATCATCACGATTGGAACAATATTCTATTGTGATAATCGGTACTATCTAAATAGCACATAATGATGTTTTCCATGAACACACCAAGCATATCGAGATAGATTGCCATTTTATCCGTTCTCACATGCTTGAAGGCAACATTTGTCTTTTTATCAATTAACCAAATTGTCTCCACTTTATCAATTAATTAAATTGCCCATGTATTCACAAAGGTACATCCACCACGGCGTTTTCAAGATCTCTTCTCAAAACTCCAGTTGACTTCTTCCATATCACCTCGAGTTTGAGAGGGGATGTTGGACAATAAAAATATATTTTGTTCATTCATTTTTTTTAATGATACTAGTGATCATTTTTTTAAAAAATATTTTCTAAATTATTTATTTTTCGACAAATAAAGGCATTAGATAAAAAAAAAAATTGTTAAACCAAACTTGGATTGAGACGCGTGCCAACTTTCTTGTAATCAATAAATATCATCGTCATATTAAAAGAATAATAAAAACGCTAAAATTTTCAATAATTGCTAATATGCAACATTGAAGGTCATTAGAACTATTTGTCTTTGTTCAACAAATTCATGGTATTGAATGAGAGAATCACAAATCTTAGTTGGAAACAAAATTAAAAGAGAGTGATAAAGGTATTACTTGCCAATGATCAATTTTGACCCAAAAAAAAAAAAACAAAAATAGAATGATCAATCCCTTACCATTTAGAGTCGTATGTAGTACTTTTAGAGGCAATCCTTAAGAACTTGTTGTTATATATTTTTATAGCCAATATCTTAATTAGATTAATATCACTAGCTGACAACTTGTTGAGAGGAAAGTTGTTTCTAAGGGTTAGCGTAATTCAGGTTGGACAGTCTAACAGTTAACCCATGGACCAACCCACCAACACTTAACCTAGGAGCCAACCCACATAGTGTTGGTCTCCAATTTTTAGGTTTGAAAACTAACCCTTTTGAGTCTGGAACCAAGGACCAAACTGACCTTATGGGTCTAGTTTGGTTTTAGGGTCAATTCAAAACAAACGAATTATTTTTTTATTTCACTTTTTGTTTTCCTTGAAAGCATAATGTGACTAATTGATTAAAAATGCGACATTGAACAACGAAACTATGTACATGTTATATATCAAACATAAATCTAAAATAATGTAACAACATAAATCTTCATTTGCGATTGTTAAGCTACATTTGTGAGCTGGGCTAAAAGAAACAAATGATTGCACTAGGTGAGCTATGCTTGTGAGGCGAGCTAGGAGAGGTTAGAGGCCAGCAGCGAGGCTAAGGCGAGTGAATAGAGCAAGGCGAGTGAAGAATCAAGGTTGATTTATACTTTCTAGTTTACATGGCAAAACCGCAAAGAAAATAACAGAGGCAAAGGCTTTAGAGTATATCATATATGTAACGTATAATATGTACAAAGTAAATTTTGGTTGGACAGTTTAGTTGACCTTAGGTCAATGCTCACACCTAGTTATTTCCAATGCTACTCTCACAGTCACCTGCTCTCCTTTTCTACAAACTTTTTATAACTTTTTTCTTTTACCATTTCCTTATTGTTTTATGAATTGTCTAAAACTATAAATTGATGTATACACATACCAAAATGCTGTAAAGCTGGGAGACTTGACTTTGCTGAGGGCTTTACTTATCTTTTACGAGCTGTCCCTTTTGACTTTGTTGAGCGCGTGTCCCCCTCCCATGTCCTTTTCACTGTCATTTTTGCTCCTTCCTTGAGTGCTTCTTTCTTTATCTCGCGTTCCCCTCCCATGTCCTTTCCCGATCATTTCGATTCCTTTGTCTTTTTCCACTATAGCTGCACATGCTGCATCTCTGACAAGGCGGAATCCAATGCTAGACTCACGTGGCTGGACCCTACTTTCTGCTCTATCTTTGGAACTTTTTCCTTTTCCACAATAATTGTACCTTTATCACAGATGTACGACCAAACTTTTAACGGGATCAGACAGTGAATTTCTTTCAAGAACAGTAAGTCTTCAGCCCGGACCACTACTTAATACAAAAATTCGTTATGCACATAATGTAGTAGATTACAAGTAAGCACCACTCAATCTTTCGGCCAATCTCGAGAGCACATCTTCAAAGCTCACTCATGGGCCAACTCGTCGGATGTAGCATTGTCCTTGGGCTGATCGTCTGGTACTAAAATATGTGGAAACCCAACTTCTGCACAAAGTGCAATCTAAGTCCGGTAGTTCTCGCATGAGATGTAATCCTAAACCTTCTCGAATAAATGTAATATGACCTTTTCGATTTTTCAACTCTCCCTGCGTGGCCCGCAGGGTTACGATGAGCCTTCGCTTTGTTTAGAAGTAGATATTCTCATAAACCTTCACGTCGTTCCCATAATCGACACTTTATTTGGTGATCAAATATAAGCCGCAAAAAAAAAAAAAACTACTCCGTTTTTACCTCCTATTTTATTTTCACAAATAGAAGAAAGATTTCCCTCAGGGTTATCATGACCCTCCATTGCTTTTTGCTTTCATCAATCCGAATGCACTCCGAGTCAAACATTTCTTACGTCATATTTTACAAATTGAATTTATAAGGAACTACATCTATTTAATGACTTGACTGTTTGATGATTCCTTCTGGAGTGACGATTTCCTTGTAACATCGACTTCAATATTGTATTTTGCTACATGTAATAGATGAAACCAAAGTCAATTTACTCTCTACAATATATAATACTGAAAGCGGCAAAGTCAATTTCTTTTGTCCGTATTCTTCTATAGATGTTTGAGTAGATCTTTTATATAAATCTACCACATCTAGGATCATGCATAGTAGAGTACGTTAATTATAAATATGATTGCTTTCCCATTCTCGTAGAGCTAATTTCTATATAGTTCATTAGATATTAGAAAATAAATGTAATATCTATAACTATGTCAAGTTTTTCTTTTTAAATAAAATATCATTGTTTTTCAAAAAATATTTTCTCATCCCCACCAAGGGTACTGGTCAGCACGTCAGATGATAGACACCAGCAGAAGCCCCCACCACCCCCGCCCCTCCCCGGCGCGGGGAGTTTATGAGAGTGTGTTTGTACCTTACCCTGAAATAGTATATATGAAGTATAATTTTATGAAGATGGTGATGCAAGAGAGGGTGAAGTTATCAACCCATGATGTCAATCTAGACTTTTGTACATGCAGTCCTTTGGAACATAGTATAGTACGAAGATAGGTGACCTCGACCTACCATGAACTTTTGTATTTTGTATTTTTGTGTGAACAATGTTGTAAATTTGCGTTCTTTAAAAAGGATATTTGGATGTTTGATTTCTCTTTTGCGTGCTATTACTTAAAATAGGATTTAATTATAAAGGATATGTATCACTCGCGACGTTTTAGGGCTTCGCACTTTAGGCATACACCAGTCACTTTTTGATACAACTATCTGACACAGACATTGCAATGACGACTTTGCTGGTTGAGGGGTATTATCGTCCAAACTTCGGTTGGCTATTGATTTGAAGATAATTCTAAAAATAATACCTAAACGAGTTTTTATTTTTTATTGGCACGAAGTTTAGAAATCCCAAAACAGAATTGTTTTTGATGTTAAATTTTGTTGGACTGAAATGGCTCCGTTCCGCCCCTCTATCATCCTAAGAAAAATTGGTTAATAAAAAGTAACAAGGAAATAATCCGCACCACCAATAAAATGGAACATGCTATTTCATGTGGTGCCAGAATACTCAAAGACATGGACTCAAACAAACAAGAAAAATAAAAGGGGATCCGTCACGGTGACGCACTCTTACGAATCTAAGATAGAGGAGTCGGAAGTGCTGTCGTTGCTTTAAAGTCAGCTGGACCTTACTACGCCCTTGCACTGCCACATTTAAATTATGGGACGTAAAAACTCAGAGGTATTCTCAAAATAAGGGATGGAAAACTTTCTCTTCCGATGGGTGAAAACTGCGAATATCGATTTGTTAAAATAAAAAATTGCAGTGAACAGATGGCAGAGGAACTTGTCGATGGCTTCTGTCATCCTTGCTTGGGTGAGGTGCCCTCGGTGACCACCACCATGGATCGAAGCCCGTCTCAATCATCCCTGGATATTCCATTGGACATTCAAGCGCTTTAGTTGCTTTAAATTCAGCAGAAAGCAAGGTCTTCGGAAGCAAATTGCCTCCAACTCGTGCTTTCATTAAGGTGCGTTTGCACGGAAAATAAATAATTTTAAAAATATTGATTTTAAAAATGATTAATTATATCATTTGAAATAATTCATTAAATATTTTTATTAACAATAATAATTTATTTCTAAATATTTTCGTAAACGATGAAAATATTTTTTATTCATTCATTTGTATAAATAATACAAGTAATTATTTCTAAAAAATATTTTTAAATTTTTTTTTTGTGAAACAAAGGCATTAGATAGAAAAAGATTTTCAAACCAAACTTGGATTGAGACATACTGTCTACTTCCTTGTAATCAATGAATATCATTGTCATATTGAAAGAATAATTAAAAATGTTAAAATTTTCAATAATTGCTAATATGCAACATTGAAAATCATTAGATTGATTTGTTTTTTGTTCAACAAATTCATGGTATTGAATGAGAGAAGCACATATCTTAGTTGGAAACAAAATGAAAAAGAGAGTGTGATAAAGGTTTTGCTTGCTAATAGAATGATCAATTTTGACCCAAAAAAGAAGAAGGAATGTTCAATCCCTTACCATTTTGAGTCGTACATGGTACTTTTACAGGCAATCCTTAAGAACTTGTTGTTATATTTTTATAGATATTTTTATTCGATACCTATCATGGACTAGTTGATATCTTAATTAAATTAAAATTGGTGGCTGACAACTTCTTGATCAAATACAAGGAAAAATTGTTTATAGGAGTAAGCATGGTTCAAATTGAGCAATCTAGCACCCAATTGAGAGAACAACTTATACAATTTTGATTTCAAATTTTGGAACTAAGGACCAATTTTGTTGAGCCTAGGTTCGTGGACCAAAGTATAGATTTGGTTCTATGCCAATTATTTTTTTTTTGTACTCTCGAAAGCACAATGCGATATATCGAGATCAATAATGGGACATAGAGCAATCAAATTATAAATTATTATTACATATTAAACAAAAAATATAAGATAATGTAACAAAATAAATCTCCATTTGTGATTCAAGCTAAAAGAGGGGAGCGATTTCTCCAACTGAGCTATGCTCGTGAGGGGAGTAAGGAGAGGCCAGTAGTGAGTGACAAGGCCAAGGCGAGCAAACAAAGTAAGGTGAGTGAAGATAGTTTCTATTTATTTTTTGGTCGAATTAAGGCTTTGTTTATACTTTCTAGTCTACATACAGAATGGTAAGAAAGAATAGAGGCACAGGCTCTAGAATTTGGAGTAGCCAAAAATATATTATATAATATTATATATTTTCTATGTAATGGTTGGTTCGGATTAGATGGTCTAAAGCTCCGAAATCAAGGATTAATTCACACGGTGTAGGGTCTAAGGTTTTTAAGACCAAGAACCGGTCCAATTTTCTTGATAATTGGACTAGGTTTGATTGGGTTCGACTGGTCTAATTTGGACCCTCATGTCTTGTCGTTTCCAATGCTACTCTCATGTTCACCTGCTCTCATTGTCCACTAACTTTTTAAAACTTTTTTCTTTTACTTTTTTATGTAACTTTTCATTATTGTTCTATGAATTATCTAAAACTATAAATTGATGTACTCTACAATATACACTTGACATACGAAAATACTATAAAAGAGGAAAACTTGACTTTTCTGAGTGCTTGTTTTGGTCATCTTTTATGAGCTGTCCCTTTTGACTTTGTATAAGCAAAGTAACTTCGTTGATTGTTTGTTCCTTTGTCTCGCGTTTCCCTCCCATGTCTTTTCCCGACCATTTCCACTCCTTTATCTTTTTCGCTACAACAACCCATGTTGCGTCTCTGACAAGGCAGAATCTAATGCTAGACTGACATCTCTTAATCCCACTTTCTACTCCATCTTTCAAACTTTTTCTTTTCCACGATGATTATACCTTTGTCGCACACGTGTTCCATACTTTTGACAGACAGGACAGTGATTTTTTTTCAAGAATAACAAGTTAGACCTTTTTTGGTAACTATTCAAATATATCAAATTCTGATTTTTTATTCTTAGAATCAGTTTTAATACATAATCATATTTGATAAAATTTTTGTTTCCAAGAACAAATTGGGAGTAGAATAAAAAAAATGTGATTATTGTTCCGAAATTAGAAAAAAATCAAAACCAATTATTTTTCTTCTTCTTCAATCACTCGGTTGCTGTCCACCACCATCCGCCACTGTCCACCGCCGTCACCACGGCCGCCCTGTCGCCACCGATCATCGTCATCTTCCGTCACCAATCGCCCCGAACCGGTCTCGCAAGCTTGCTAGAGGCTCGCCGGAGCCAAGGCGAGGTCGGCAAGCTGCGGAGGCAAGCCTAGCCACCGGCAAGGCTCGGCCTCGCCCGGATCTAGCGAGATCGAGTCTCGGCGGGGGCTAAACCTCGCGACGCCCGGCCCCCTAGTGGCTAGGCGGGCCTCACTCGGCCGCGGCGAAGGCTCATCCAACCCCGTCGGTGGCTAGGTAGGACTCGCCCAGCCCCTACGAGGTCTACCTAGCCATCGGCGAGGCTCGGAGGCGACAAGGGCCCTCGGCGAGGGCCTACGACACTCGGTTAGGTTGTCGCCCTCATTTGGCCGGTCGCTGGTCCAAGTGACCGGTTTGGAAAAAAAGAAGAAGAAGAAGAAGAATAGGAGAAAAAAAAAAAAAAAGAAAAGAAAAAAAGGAAAAAAGGAAAAAAAGTATAAAAATTATTTAAAAATTAAAAGAAATTAATTTGGAACATAACCAATTAGACGATACCAAACACAATTTTATTCCAAAATCGAAATTTTGAACAGGTTACAAACAAATTTAAAATGCTTAGAATCTATTCCCAAAAAAATAAAAATAATAATTTATGATCGGAATCTATTTTCGGGAACAAAATCGTTACCGAAACGTCTTTCTTAATACAAAAATTTGGTATGCACATATAATGCGGTAGATAACAAGTGAGCACCACTCAATCTTTCGGCCAATCCCGAAAGCACATCGTCAAAGCTCACTCATGTGCCAACTCGTCGGATGTAGGGTTGGTTTGGGTTCATCGTGGTACTAAAATACGTGGAAGCCCAACTTCTGAACAAAGTATAATCTAAGCCTAGTGGTTCTTACCTTATGAGATGTAAGATAAAATTAGGTCAGATAAATGAGGTACAATATATCAATTACCATTTTACCATGTCGACTGTTTGTTCCCTCCATCCACTAAATTTAATTTAGATTTATAATATAGAAAAGGTAAGATTCGGGATAACTAATTAAGTACTTAATTGAACAATCGGAATCCTCCCACCTTTTTTTGACTTGTAAGTTTTCATTTTGTTTACTGTTTGTCCTCTCCCATGTCTTTTTCACCGTCCCGCCCATTGCTCTGTTGAGCGCTTGTTCCTTTTTTTCCATTCCCCTCTCACGTCTTTTTCGCAATTATTTTAATTCCTATGTTGCGTCTTTGACAAGGCGGAATCCAATGCTGCATTCACATTACCTGCTCGCTTTCTACTCTATCTTTGATTTCTTTTTCTTTTTTTGGCAATTATTTTAATCCCTTCATCTTCTTTGATTCCTTTTTATTCTTTTTCTTTTTTTTGGCAATTATTTTAATTCCTTTACCTTCTTTGATTCCTTTTTTTCTTAAAGTAAGAAAAAAGGAATCAAAGAAGGTAAAGGAATTAAAATAATTACCAAAAAAAATAAAAAGAAATCAAAGATAGAGTAGAAAGCGGGCAGGTAATGTGAATGCAGATAAAGGAATTAAAATAATTGTCAAAAAAAAGAAAAAGAAATCAAAGATGGAGTAGAAAGCGAGCAGGTAATGTGAATGCAGCATTGATTCCGCTTTTCTTTCTACTCTATCTTTGATTTCTTTTTCTTTTCTTGGCAATTATTTTAATTTCTTTATCTTCTTTGATTCTTTTTTTCTGCTGCATTCACACTTTAAGAAAAAGGAATCAAAGAAGATAAAGGAATTAAAATAATTACCAAAAAAATAAAAAGAAATCAAAGATAGAGTAGAAAGTTGCATTCACATTATCCCGCTTTTACTCTTATCTTTGATTCCTTAAAAAAAGGAATCAAAGATAAGAGTAGAAAGCGGGGCAGGTAATGTGAATGCAGATAAAGGAATTAAAATAATTGTCAAAAAAAGAAAAAAGAAATCAAAGATAAAGTAGAAAAAAGCGAGCAGATAAAGGAATTAAAATAATTGTCAACGAGGCAACATGTCCATTCCTCTCTCACATCTTTTTGGCAATTATTTTAATACCTTTATCTTTTTCACTACGCCTTTTGGCAATTATTAACCAATTAAAAAATCTAAAACTGGTACATTTGTGATAAATTTACCTCAAACTATTTTTTTGACCATGAAAAACCAAAAACTGGTAAATTTATGATAAATTTACCCATCGATCTAAAAAATCATAAACTGGTACATTTATACAAGTTTACTCAAAACTAATTTATTCGATTGCAAAAAACCCTAAATTGATAAATTTGTAACAAATATACCCTATGTTAAATTAGATTAATACCAAAAAAATCATAAAAATTGTAAACGTGACAAACGGAACGTAAAATCCTAAATTGGTATACTTGGTTAACCGTTAATGCATGTCATTTAACTTTAATAATTTGAGTATAAAATTTAACGAAAACTAACATAGGGTAAATTTATCACAAGTGTATTGGGTTTTTGAGCAAATTTGTCAAAAGTATACCAGGTTTAGGGGTTTTTGGTAGTCAAAAAAATAATTTGAGTAAATTTATCACAAAGTGTACAAATTTTGAGTTTTTAGGGTATTATCCCATTATTTTAATATCTTTTGTCTTTTTTGACTATCCCTCTCACGTCTTTTTGGAAATTATTTTAATATCTTTATCTTTTTCGACTACGTCTTTTTGGCAATTATTTTAATATCTTTATCTTTTTTGACTATCATTACACATGTTGCATCTTTGACAAGGCGGAATCCAATGCTGCATTCACATTACATGCCCTGCTTTCTACTCTATCTTTTTTTTTTTAATTTTATTTAATTTTAGTTTTTTTTTTGTGAAATTATTCATAACTAAAACCTTTATGTAATTGACAATATATAATTGACACATCAAATACGGTACATTACAAATAAAATACGATAAACAATTTGATCTTGACATAATATAAGTGTAATTCTTCTCACATTAATCGTATTTTTGTAACATATGTAGACTTGCACTTACTTTTATCTCATATGCACCTGTTGTTAATTTAACAAGGTGTATTCCATTATGACTGGATTCCTGTTTTAATTCGACATTTTAAAGTCATATGTACCTCTAAACTTATATTAGGATGATATGGCAATTTTTTTCATGAACATGAGGTTATCGGCTAGGTATATTTAATATGTAGATTATCAATTTAAATAAGTAGAGTCTCGAACTTCTTTAGCTATAACTCATATATTATAAAATCTTTGTTCAAAAGATTAAAGAAAATTACTGCTCAATATATATGCACTCATCTCACTTATGGAAATATCAAATATATTTGTGATAAGTTATTACGAAATACCAAAATTTTTTGGCAAAAAAAAAAAATAATTCATTGCATATATGTAATTGGTACCTTGGCTTCACTACCTGAGCCAACAAGGAGCACTAATTAATACAAAAATCGGTGTGTACATAATGTAGTAGATTTCAAGTGAGCACAACTCAGTCTCTTGGCCATTCACAAAAACGCAATTTGAAACCTCGCTCATGGGCCAACTCGTCGGATGTAGGATTGTCTTTAGGTTCATCGTCCAGTACTAAAATATGTGAAAGCCCAACCTCTAAACAAAGTGCAATCTAAATCCAATACTTCTTATCTTATGAAATATAGTCCTAAACATTCTCAAGTAAATGTAATATAATCTCTCCTCTTCGATTTTCCGATTGTCCCTACGTGGCTCCCTGTTCCTGCGACCGACAATTTGTTTGTTGATGAGATATGAGCCGCAAAAAGAGGTAGTTACCTCATTTTTATCTCCTATTTTGTTTTCCCAAATAGAAGAAAGATTTTCCTCTGGGTTATTGTGACCCTTCACACTTCTTTTCGCTTTCGTTAATCCGAATGCTCTCCGGGTCAATGTTGAAAGTTGTTTCGAGGGAGAATTTTGGTGCTATATGCATCTTTAGAGAAGTGTCTAGGATGACAAAATAAAGAGGTTTCGAACTTGACTACATCCTGCCCAGAAAGAAGATGTCTAGCACCTCAGCCTCCAGCCAGAGAGCCTCCACTAGGCATGTTCACGCGAAGTTTGTCATGTGATTGGGCCAACAACCCGTCCACATGGCAACTGACAAAGTTGTCATTGGAGCCCAGATCGTCTAAGCTTAATTTTGATTTTGAAACCCACATTCTAAGGTTCTTCCGGGCCAAGGCTGGACGGGTAATAGTCTTCAGAGAGGTTACGATCGTAGAAATCAGCCATATTTAATTTTGGTTAAATTTGTAAGTAACCTAAAAAGGGTAGGTGTAGTCCAAAACATCCCAAATGAGCCCAAATGTCTCGTAAACAACCTTAAATCATGATGAGAACTCTCAATCCATCGATTCTTCCAAAGAAACCGTTCTTTCTTTATAAGGGAAAAAAATTCAGGATATGAAGTGGTAAGTTATTCTATTGGAATCTAGGATGGCATTGTATTTTCAATGCGTACTCTGAAGATTAAGACTACAACTGTGGCCCTAAATTTTCTGATTTAAATTAAGCAAGGAGCCATGGCCTGTGTGCTCGATCAATTAACTGCCATGTAGATGCATAAATATTATGATTTGGGATATCACACTAGACTATTGGCAATAAGTACTATCGCAACTTACATAATTTCCAATTGCATTTTTAATGTTAGGATTTTTAATTAAGATGATAATAGTTGTTAATACTTGAGTTAGGTGTTTTGACTCCCCGGTATTTGTTATTGGGTTATGTGAAAAAGAGAAGACGCTATTATATATTTATATAGAGCTTGTTATATTTACGTAGATGTTTTCTTATTCTATACCTAACATGATCATGTCAATATCTTAATACATTAAAGGGATATATATATCAACACACATTATAAGTCTTAAAATTTGTCATGAAAATGCAATTAAATTCTAAAACTTTTAAAAAATGTAATTAAGTCCTAAAATTTATTACGGAAGTACAATTGAATTTTAAAATTTTCTAAAAGTGGAATTAAGTTTAACATTATAAAATTGATCTAATCAAGTCCTTCAATTGATTATGCTTTTTGAAATTTTTAAGACTCGATTACATTTTTAAACGATAAATTTTAGCGTTGATTGCAATTTTCAAAAAATTTTAAAACTTCTATTGCATATTCGTGACAAGTTTTAGGAGTTCCAATGCACTTGTCCCTACATTAAAATTGGTGGATTGACAATGAAAGGGTTCCCCATTTTGCTTACAGTCTTCACACATTTAAGTTATCCTTTTTGCCCAAATTTTTACCTACCTTATATTCTTTAAAACACGCTTTGAGGAAATCCTACTCTACCCTAATATAGGTTCTATAGCCCTGAACATTATCCTCCTTTATCTTCTCTCCTTTATTGGTGAAGTACTTCAGCTATAGCAAGATGTTATCTTGTATTTGTCTTCTTTGCACCAAGGCACTTTGGTTAGGCATTATCAACTCAGGAAGCCATGGCTTGAGCCTTTTAGCCAACGCTTTTGCGGTAACATTGTGTGCAAACCTGCATAAGCCTATAGGACGATATGGATCAAAGGCTTTCAGGGGTAGGGACTTTAGGAATCACAATAACTTGCGTTCCGTTTAACAGAGGATGGAGGGTCCTGATACAAAGAACTACTGTACTTCTTTGAAAATATCCTCCAGTACCACATCCCGATTCTCTCTATGAAACAAAGCATTCATTCCATTAGGCCTAGCTGCTTTGAGGGATCCTAGTTCAAAAACAGTCTATTTCACTTCTTCCAAAGTTGACAGTTTGAGTTAGGGAGTTATCCAAGTCCTCAGTTACAAAAACAGGACACTGATCAATTACTGCAAAGAAATTGCAACATCCTACAGAAGTGAAATAGCTCCTGAAATACTGCACTGCCATTTGTTTTATCTTTTGGAATTCTCTACACCGTCATCAGGAGTGTGGAGAATAGAGAATCTGTTTCGCCGTCCTCTTTGAAGGTAGTTGCATGGAAGAGTTTCGCTTTATCATTTCCCCTATGCAACAAATTAATTTGAGCCCTTGTACCCCAATACGCTTCCTCTCTGCACCACGGTTTCTCTTCCCAGGATTTAAGGTAAGCATCTCTGTCCCTATCATCCATATCTATATTGCTATTTATCAGACGCTGTTGCTCAGAACTCAGGGCCTCCTCTGGAAGTCTTGCATTAGACAATTTTGTAATACTCCAACTAGCTAAATTTCTCTTAGACATGTTCTATTATTCCGAACAAAGTTTTTCCACAGGAATAGCTGGAATTCCAGGCTTCACAAACGATTTTCTGACAATCTTCAGGATTCGCTATATCTGGTAACAGAACTAGTGTTAACACAGGCTATATGTGCCGAAGTCTCCTATAAATGCACTTAGAATGATTACTGATCATGATGATGCTTTTAGTAATTGCAGATGATGAACCATACTTGGATTATGAATAATAGGTGATGCTTTTCAGAAACATGTGTAGAACCCCAGCAGAATAAGTTCACAAGGGAAAAAAGAAAGAACAGGAAGCAAACAATAAGGAAAGAGTATCTGCCAAAATCATTTGTTTTTAAGTGCAATAAATTTAGCTAACATTATATATGCCATAAGGGTGTCTAAGTTTTTGTATACATGATGACTGATGAAGTCCGTCTTCAAAATCACTCCCCCTCTACCGGAAAGACAATGCTATGAAGAGCAAAGCACTTTCGCACCCGACCCATGATTTCTCATGACGAGCAACAACCGGCCTTCTTGACGGCCGAGACATCGTCCCTGCTCCTGACGTTGATGGTCTGTCCCTTTGGCAGGGCTGCAGGGTCGTTGCCAATGTCGAGGGCTTTCCTGCTGACCACGCGGTAGATCTGAGTCAACACTTCCGTGAAGGCATTCTCGACATTGAGCGCCTCCAATGCAGATGTCTCCATGAAGAAGGTGTGCTCTTGCTCAGCGAACGCTTTGGCATCATTGAGGGAGACGAAACGGAGATGGCGCAGGTCCGCCTTGTTCCCAACGAGCATGATCACGATGTTGGCCTCCGTGTGGTCTCAGAGTTCCTTTAGCCACCTCTCCACATTCTCGAACGTGACGTGCCGAGTGATATCATATACTAATGAAGCACCCACCGCACCTCGATAATACGCACTTGTGATTGCACGGTAACTATGTTGAACACAGATTATCAGAAAAATATTACCGCCTAAAAAGATCAGATATAATTAAGAAACAGAACATGAACAACTTCCTGTTCACAAGCAGGCCTCTACTCGCTGTAGTGTTACATTAGCCAGTAATGATCTTTACCAAACACACAAACTCTAACTCATTCCCAAAGCTGGCAATTAAACTGCCTTCTTATTCAATGATCACGACAACTTGTATTAGCATGTTTCTTTGTTCGTGTAAATCCATGCCAGTTCAGAATTGCAATCCAACTCTTTAAATGATTTATTGGGGAAGAAGCAAATTGGAATAACCGCAATTGAAGGCACGCAAAACGTATCAAGCGAGTTGGCCAGACAGAACTTCTTGCACGCGACTTGCAAACAAACTATGCTAGTGTAAACTTTTTTTCCCCCACCCATAATAAACTTGCTTCATCGATTTTGGATCCCGCAACAACAAATCTTTCATCAAGTGTTATATTTTGATTTTTATTGAAGAAGACTTAGATTCTGTATTGGTTTTGGATAGAGATGATCAAATGCGAACAAGATCATATACTTTACAATGTTGCGATTAGAGAAGTTGCTGGCCTGTCGCACATTCGATACCAGTGATAATCAACATTGAAACTAATTAATGATATTATTGAGACCCACTTTACATAATAATGAAAGCCCATTAAAATTAAAGTAGTCTATACAATATCAAGACACTTTGACAGTGCTAGCTCAAGTAAGACATCTAACAAAAACACGACTTTCTACTAAGTTCAAGGACACAACGTTGAAATTTAATCAATAACGTTGAGCAGTGGTGAACACCCAGCAAGCCACAGTCTGAGATAGATATGAGGACAACGTTGTAATCTCATCAACGATTAATCGACAGTGGGTGACAACACCTAGTACACACTACTTTGGATGCGTATATGGACACGACAAGAATCTAATCGACGACGCTTAAACCCAAGCAATGCCTAATGAACACCGCCTTTTGATGAGGATAAGGACACAATGCCGAATCTAATCAATAACGCTTAGATAATGGGTTAGCATTGGAATCTCATGACAGCACTTCCCAAGATTTAGATACTCATTGGAATTAAATCTATGACAAAAATCTTAAGTTATAGCTAGCCTAAGACTAAGTAAAGATAAAGGCGATGTAAAGTAGTTTTGTGTGTTGTTTGGGGGATTCTCTATTAGATGGCTTGTGGTACTTATAGATTAATTTGGTAATCGTCACTAGTTGGTTACTTCCACCTCAAAAGTCACTCCACGTTTCAAGCTGAGCCAATTTATCCATACTCGTTCGACAACTGTCATGACTTGCCTGGCGAGTATTAACCGCTCCTCCTTCGAGTTTGGCGTCTCTTAACCTTTTCCCATCTATTTTCATAGCCAAGGTTGCGTGTTCCTCATTGATCATCAGCTTTGACACGTGGTGCTCTATCAATTCATCGTGATATTACTTGTTTTGATCTGTCCAAACTCAGCCCAGAAATCCTCAAAAATCTTTAATTATCTTCATGGGCTAGGCCAATGTAAATTACAGCCCATATATGATTGTAATGATTGCTTCAAGATTTTCTATCCCTCGTGCCTTACACGTGCCCGCAAAGGTATATTTGGGTGTCAACAAAATTTAATCATTCGCGAATTCTTGGCATATATTAGTTTGCATATGAAAACCGATCATATACAAATTCTCATCTCTGCGCATACACGAATCAAGGTGGGTCATTACATCCGAACATTGTCAATCTTATCTACCACGCATCCACACGAATCGGCCATAAACCATGTAATAGCGCTGGTCAACAACAAGTTAAAGGTGGAAGGAAAAATGTTGACTTAGTCAACGGAACAAGGAAAAGTGGACGCTAGGTTTAGAAGGAAATCGAGAGCTCGCTCTCGAGAAAGAGAAAAGGAAGAAAAAGAGAGGAGAGGGAAAGAAAGAAGGAAGAGGAGGAAAGAGGAAAAAGAGAGCGCTTTCCGCGAACATGTTAAAACTCTAGATTTCGTAACTGATAAACCAGGACAAGTACAAGAAAAGCGGCCGGTAGATTTTTAAGACCAGATAGCAGTACACATTTTGGGAAACCTACTATGATTAGTGAAGCGATTGCCAGAAGCAATCCTGATATCGGCAAAGAACCTCATATGACTCTCAAATAGCTAGCTAATCATCCTATTGAAGACCGTACAATATATAAGGAGCAGTGAAGAGAATTGGCTGTAAGAATAAAATACATGAAATACTATTATTGTCTTCTAAGCTATAAATCTTCATTGGTCCTTATCTATAAACACTTCCTGTATTCGGTTTGACACTATAATAACTTTAGTCAAGTGTATAAAAGTGTTTGTGTTCTTGTATCCCAATAATATGATCTATTAAGTGAAGAGACCTACACTAGCTAATTGCACTAGCTAATTGTAACTTGCACTGCCAATTATTAGTAGAATCTAGTCACTAATAAGGCCATTAGTCTAAGAGTAGATGTAGGCTTGGTCATAAATTGATTCAATTATACATCTATGGATGTCACGCCCGATCCCCTCGGCACGCACACATCCTTCTATTTGGTCGATTTTAAAATGCGATATCCCAGACAATGTATCGCACTAATTTCATTTATTAAGCACATGCGGAAGCAATTATAAATCCCCAGACAATCAAACAATGGGATAGAAAAGCAGGCTATATTTTTCATATTGAAATCTACAACCAAACTTTTATACATGGTAATAGGCAAAGCACTTTACAAACTATTCACATCACAAAACTTCGGTCTCACTCTATCTACACATAAACAAAGGCTACTCACAAAGAGATGGGATCTCAATCATCCTGGTCATACTCAGGTCATCCTGATCCTCCTCCCGACTCCCTTCACCCCCATCATTCTCCAAAATCATCATCCTCTTCCTCGGCTCGTCCTCCGCTCGCACGCCGGCTCATCTTCGCATCTCCTCACCGCCCCCGCCTTTCGTCTTCTTCCGGGCCCCCACCTCTTTGTTGTGGCATCTCACCGTTACCTTCATGCCCATTGTCCTCCTCGCCGAATATACGGAGCACTAGTCTCGGCCTCCCCCTTGTGGGTCCCTCGCGTCCACTACCGATCCATCCACTCGATCGGGCCGGTCTTCTCCGAATGCCTTTCCATCACGTCAAAAGGCACATCCTCTTCCGGAATAGGACCTTCTCTACGTCCATCAAAAACAATCACGGTACCAAGACCGATACTTTGTGGGGCCTCCGATCTTCCACTCCCACATTAACCCAAATAGTCGACCGAACTAATACGTACACTAATCCTTCCGGATGAGGGTGGACATGGAAATGGGTCTCAAACTCCGAAATAGCTCTTTGGGACACCATAGTGCATACGAGGACGAGGAGGTGGGAGGTCCCGTCATTCTAAGGGCTCTGAAATGATATCCCACAACCGGATGAGACTACGTCTCAAATGCCTCACCCCCACTAAGACCTAATAGGGAATCAATACACCACATGGTTGCCTAAACACAGCACAGTAAGAGGACTTACCTTGGCCTCAGATCCCACCCTCGCATGTTAGCATCACGATCAAATAGACACCCAAGCAATCACGCTATAGATTGAGGCATCAATCAAATCGCCTTAGTCGATTTCAAGCCAACAAGACCACTCACGGTCATTCCCATCACCAATCAATTCACAACATCCAACCCAGGCAATGAATCACATCAAGTCACACTCAGATCGACTCCCGATCAATCGATCTAGTCGATTACATGTCATCACGACCCATGCTTGACTCGCATATTCAATACTATCTATAAAGTCCTATCAAATCGACTCAAGCCACCCAAAGCTGATAAATAGATAGATGGCCACCCAAAGCCGATAATAAGGTATACCGCTTCTTCACCCAAAAGCCGGCATATCGCCCAAGGCCGATATATACCGGTATACCGTTCACCCAAAAGCTCGACATATCGCCCGAAGGCCGATATAGTATACCATATGCTCACCCAAAGCCGATAATATAATGCTTGCCAAAAGACTGATAACAATAAGGTATACCGGCTCACCCAAAATCAACATATCGCCCGTAGGGTCGATATAGTATACCTGCATATACACCACCCAAAGCCGACATATCACCCGAAGGTCAGATATAGTATACCATCTCCACAATCCAATATTCACATTATTTTTATTATATTACGCGATAAAATAGTCGTGTGGATAATGATCGGCCTTAGCCAAAATATTATAATTTTCTTCTCATAATTATCACCATTCTCTACAGCCCACCAAAAACACTTTTTAAAGGCAATCATTAATCGCTATTTTCCAATCAATAATCAAAGATTATTCTATTAAAGGATAATTCTCAATTTCATAAATAATTCAATTCAGCACAAACTACAACTCGATTAAATAAACGAACCGTACATGACAATCAGCACGAAATTTCGGCCGCCGGCCATCTCAATCTTAATTTCTGAAAAAAATAATTAATTAATTAATTAATTTCGAAAATTAATTATTTAATATTAAAAATTCGGTTTAACTCAAAATAAGGTCCAATTAAATAAACGGACTTCACCACGGTTATCAGCATAATTTTCCGGTCCTGGGCCATCCTAGTTGTATTTTCAGGAAATAAATAATTATTTAATTAATTTCGAAAATTAATTAATATTAAAAATCAATTTAGCTTAAAATAAAGTCCGATTAAATAAACGGACTTCGCCACGATCATCAAGATAATTTTCCGGTCACGAGTCATCCCAGTTGAATTTTCGTAGAATAAATAATTAATTTATTTAATTCCGAAAATAATATTTAAATGCCAAAATTCACTTAGGCCCGAATCATCAAATTGAAACCCGATTAGGGGTCCAAAAATTCCCGAAATGCCTTCAATAAATAGTAGACCCGCCTACTTGCTAATTACACAATCAATTTATCAAATTCACATCACAATTGACTAATAAATACTAATCAATACTAATCTCACAACCTAAACCTAATTAATCAAGACTAACCAACCCTTAAGCTGCAATTAGTTCACTAAGCAAGGATTAGTGAGATTACTTCACCGAATCGCTACAGTGCAAAGGTATCAATCCGGACGGAGCGACGCAGGAACAAAAACTCCAAAGCGGGTCTCGAGTTCCGGCCCTAAACGGCTCAATCAGCCACGAACCGGCTGGAAACTCCACACGACGCAAGCTGCTGGTTCGCTGCAAAATAGAGAGAAATGAGAGGGATGGGGCGCAAGAGGTCGGAAAGATGAAGAGCTCCGGAAGGCCGCGGCGGTGGCCGATCGGAGCATGACAACCATGGGTCGACGAGGCCGAACGGAAGCTGCAGGGGTCGGGTTGCAGAGGGAAGCGGCGAAGATGGCCCGCCAAAGGGAGACGCGGCGGCGCGGGTGGCGACGCGCAGCTCCGGCGCGACGGCGTCCGAGCAGTTGGGCCAGCCCTTCGCGGTGGCCGTCGATGCCCGTCTGGGCTTCACACGAAACAGAGGGAGAAGGAGAGAAGAAGGGCGGCACGCCGTGAGGGGGCGGCGAGAGAGACGAGGCGAGGCGCGGACGGGGCACGCGAGCGGTGCGCTGGTGGCGGAGCGCGGGTGGCTTACTCGGGGCTTCGGTTCCTGTGCGTGTCTCCTGCTTCGTCTTCGCTTGAACCGAGGAGGAAGAAGACTTTCGAGGAGAGAGAGAAGGAGAGATGAGAGAGAAGTTAAGAGAGACAAGTCTTGAAAAGTCAAAAAGAAAAGAGAGGAGAAGGAGAAAAAATTGAAAACGGCAAGGAGGAGTCGGGGGGTTCTCGACGTAAAAGAGAGAGAGAGAGAAAGAGAGAGAGAGAGAGAGAGAGAGAGAGAAAGAAAGAAAGAAAGAAAGGAAAGAAAAAGGGAGAGAAAAAGCTGAGTGCTTGGCCAAAGGGAAAGAATTGGGAGGAAATTTTTAAAGAAAAGAATTTCTCAATTAAGAAATTCTTATCCCAAATTTTTTGAATTTCTCTCAATTAATTTCTAAAATCACTGATATTTCCATTATCAAATTAATTATTTTCTTTATCCAAAATTCCCCCACACTCCTCGACTTTACCATCAAAATTAATCCGCCGACTTCCAATTGGATGAAAAGCATAACCTTTGACTTTTTCCAAAAAGTCTTGCTTTAATGGAAAAATCTTCCGAGACTCCGTCGGATCCTAGAATTTATTGTGACATGACAGAACCTTCAATTTCTGAAATCAACTTGAATCGATCCAGTTAATTTCCACTTGGGCTGCGTTTTTAGCGAATTTAGACTATCGGGAGCCAACTTTACAAATAACCCGTTTGATTTTCTTGAACCACTATGAACCCATTCACTCAATAACGACTCTCATTGTCGTGAAAATCTCAAGATTCAATCACGGACACAGGGTACCAAACGATATTAAAATCAAATTAGTGCTTCAATACGAGGAATTTTCCAATTTAGTGGAGTCACCACGATCGTCATACATCTCGGTCAAACAGGCGCATCTCGATCTTTTAAATCGGCTTTTAATCGCATAATGGGTTCTAAAGATGAGCATTTAATGAGAAGTCGAGCCTTAATCTAACTCTCAAGTTTATTGCCTTAAATTTTCTTAAATTACTACCAGCATAGTCTAGTTATCTCAAGAGTGATCGCCTGCTGAGAATAGCCCTATAAACGATCAATGCCTGCAATTAATTCAGTAGACAATAGGTTGAGAAATTCAGGATGTCACATGTGTGATCTGTTTATTCTACACTAATTTACTTACTAGCATCACACGTACCACTTTGTCTAAAACACCATCTTGAGTGTTGATTAGTTTTTTTTTTTTTTGGGTCTAACAATGTTGATTAGTTGATATGCCACAAAATTTTTTAATCCGTCAACACTCAACCTATTCAACCCCCCTTGTATATTGTATTCTTAGCCTCAACACATGGATGTTATACTAATATTTGAGATTTCATTTTCATCTGTGTAGAACACTAACGATTAGTCATATCAATTGGTGATTAATCCTATATTTGGATGCGAATTCAAGTTTTAGCTTGCTTCTTATAGACTCAGCAATCCGATCAAGGTAGGTTGTGTGTTTTGGTCAATATAGATCTCGTTAGTAAATATATTATTTTGAACAGATCAAAATTTGATCAACCTATCCTTGAGCTATTCAAACCGATTAAATCTATCGGTCTTGCTATGGACTTTTCTTAATTTGTATTGTTGATTGTGTTAAAACACAAGAAAACTAGAAAATGATTCTTGTACAACTAGTGTCCACCCATGAAACAAAATCTTTCTACATCTAAAAAAAATTGTTCCTAAACCTATTGCACTTTGTCAATTCAGTCATAAACCTTTTAACTTTGCCAATTGAGTCCTAAATCTTTTCACTTTTTGCCAATTTCAGTCCATCCGGCCAATTTTGGCGAGAACTTGTTAACGTGGATCTTGGTGTTGATGGAAAAATTTTTTTTTTTTTTCAACTTTAATTTTTGTTATGTTTTTAATTTCTTTTTTTCTCTTTCTTTTTTTTTTTTGTTTAATTTCTTTCCTTTTGTTTTTTTTTCCTCTAGCCAATTGCTAGCCTTTGGCGATAGCCAAAGGCCACGACAGTGGTCGGCCTCAAGGGCCTTAGGCAAGCTGGAGACTTGGGTGATTGGCTAGAGGAAGAAAAGGAAAAAATGAGAAAAAGAAATGAAAAAATACAAAAGATAATTAAAAAAAAAAATTTAAAAATAATAACTTTTGTCTACATTAGTGCCGGCAGTGCCACATAGTATGGTTGATGTCCATGTTAACAAATTCCAGCCAAAAATTGGTCGGATGGACTCCAATTATCTTCTTAGCAATCGGATTCACCTACTGAGCGCCTTAAACGGATATCATTATAAAAGAAACTAGCTCGATACCATGAATGGACCTAAAATACTAGAAGCACCGGTTTCTCTCACTGCATCCCCATCTTCCCCTCAATCCATTCAGATATTTGTATTTCCAATGCTTCTAAGATAGACTATCTTATGAAGTCTCTCTTAGTGCTTTGAAACCAAGATCTTTGAAACTCAACTTCCTCTTTATGAACCCTTATTTAGCTTTTGCTAAACCTACCTCATCATTTTCTCCTATTCGCTCAATCTGACAACTTATCCACCAAATTCCAAAGGAAGTAAATGAGTATGTCCAGTCCTCCAAGTTCGATCAACATCTCATTCCTACCACTGAAAAAGAGTTTTTTGTTACTCTTCAAATTCCTCTAGAGTTTCCTAGGCAGTGGACCCAATAGGGATATTCTCATGTCCATTATGGAGTTGTTCATCTTGCTCTTGCCATGGTTGCAAGGGCTTGCTAGTCGTGGCAAGAATAGCCTTATTGATACTTGGTTCTTAGAATACCAGGATGCTTGCATTGGTCTTGTCCAAACCACTCTAAATGCTATTTGTAAAAAAAAAAAAAAAAACCACTCTAAATGAACAGTCTTTGTGACTTTGTATCCAAATTTCAATATTGCTCTTTTAGACCCCCAGTTACTTTCCTTTCTAAAAGTTCAGGTCCAGCTCACACCGAGCTCCTCCAAATTGGTGACTGCCACACAGCAACACTACACACTACCCGAGATGGTTTATCAAGTGCAAAATCATGCTCTGAATCTGAATTTCCACAATGGGAATGAAGATGCTTTATTATCTCTATGCGAATGATCAAGCATCCTACATTCATGTTCCTAGGCAGATCCGAAGGAAAAGTTGGCAAAGTTCCTTCCGAAACTTGGATTACCAACTATGAAAAGCGCATCAAAACAACAAACCCTTCAGTTTTTAGACTCGAATTTGTCGAAAAAGGATGGTACTTGTTTCCATCAAATTTGGCAAGGAAAAGGAAGGAAGTCATTCTGTCTTCCATACTCTCTTTGCGATTGAATCATGTGTTTCCTTAGCTATTTCTGAGCCAGATCCAAAAAGCTTGTTCGAATATTTTCAGCAATGGAAACCCTGGCCATTACTATAAAGGACGACATGGTCATTGCTTTTAGGACCATTTTTGTCAATGTTCCTATTGTACAAATTCTTACGATGAAGTAGAGACCCAATGCAAGACCCCGACGGAAGCATGAAAGTCAAAGGATACTATGTACAAAAGGTACTTAAACGGAGACTCTTCCGTTGATACTCTTGGTGAATGTGACAAATTCCAAATTTATGATTTCTTATGATCCAACTCCGCCACGCAGTTCATTATTTCATCTTCGTTTCCTTGACCACCATCACCACCATCACCTCCTCCTCCGAAAAAACCAACCATTTCCCCATTTTACAAGCCAATCCTAAAGTGGGCAAAAAAGCATTCCTACCCACTCAAGACTCAAAAGAAACACCATATAGTTCTTCCATCGCCATGTTCCAAGAGGCGGATGTTCCTCCTCTTGTACAAGAAAGTTCGAAACTTTCGTTCCTCCTCCATTGATCCACAAGGCAGATATCAGCATGCTCCCAAGATACTTGCTCTCACTGATGTGGACGAACATGGAAGATAGGAAAGGTCTCCTATTGCTGAAGCTGTCCTAAATTGGAAATCGGATACTCTTTTAGCACACAACAATGCGTTCAAAGCAATTGACTCCAAAATTGTGAATGTGTAGCAAGATCTTCGAAGATATGATGAAAGTACCAAAAAGATGCTTTCGGATTTCCAAAAAAGGCTTCATGCCTTAGAATTTGAACAACATTTGGGGTATCATCATCTTGAAAGTCTTAAGGTAGAAATAGAAAAGCTTAAGAGGCAAATCCAACTTCTTGAAGAAGGAACATTCAAATCCTTGCAACCCATTTCCAACTACTTTGTGAACAGAGCATATCCGGTCCTCCATTGTCTGGCTCAATTCTTTGAGTGCGTGCCCATCCCTCGGTGGTCGATTAAATAGCGATGTCTTAGGACGCGTCCCGACCCATTTATTTTAATATGCATGCGGAAGAGAAATAAAATCCCCAGACAACAACAAGATGAGATATAAAAGTAAGGCCACAATTTTTCAAAACCAAACAACACATTTATATATGTATCATACTAATTCATATACATTACTAACCGATATTTACAAGGTCTACAAAAAAAGGTCGACTCTCGACAAAAGTTGTCCCATGGCCAGCTAGTCCAACTCGTTGCCGATTCTTCGTGTCCACCTTGCCGGGCGTGGATGGTGGGTTCTCCACCACGCCGTCAAGAGGGTTAGCTAAGTCCTCATCCAAAGCAACATCAATCACCACAACAGGATATTGAAAGTCCTAATGGGACCTAGCCCACACCGTTGGGAGCATAGAATACATGCTTTGAATCGATTAGGTATCCCCGATGTAGAACCTCTTCAACCCGAAACAAATGGTTACAACAAGTTCATAAACCCAAAACTTCCGAGATCGGGGAAACTAGAGACCCGTTTGATATATCTCATGGGATGGCCATGATGCTCGGATTCGCCATCCAAGAACCTGAAAATGTTATCCCACAACGGGTGAGACGACGCCTCAAAGAAATTCACCCTCTAAGACCCGACTAGGAAGAAAATACGCCTTGAGGGCTACCTAGGCATAAGCACAAGCCAGAGGATTTACTTTTGCCTTAGTTTCTTCCTGCAAGTTAGTACGATTCACAAATCATCGAATCACATCAACAACCCAAATCACCAAATCAGATTGAATTATTGATCAATCGACCTAATCGATTCCATGTCATCAAAACCTTCTCATGGTCATTACTTTCAATACTATCTATCAAGTTTGATCTCATCCAGAACTGTTCATTCTAAGCTAAAGATAGACAGTATAGCTTGTACTAAGCTGATAAATAATATAACTCACACTAAGTTGATAAGGTTTGCTTGCGTTAAGTTGATATATTGAAGCCCTTAGGCTGATATAGTATATCAATATAGTACTCGCATTAAGCTGACATATTCAACCTGCAGATTGATATAGTATACCCCTCATGCTCACTCTAAGTTAATAAAATGCATTGCTTATGTTAAGCTGACTTA